>JANAVB010021600.1:13419072-13764072 GCA_029216955.1 Iris pallida | reverse complement strand
TTTAGACTATAACACACATAGTACGCTAGAGGTACTTGGGTCTATCGGGTGGCGCGTTTTGGTTGGCCATGCGCACTTTTACACATTCATGAGAGTTGTCTAGGATCGCCCTGTCCTATAGTCGCGGCCCTCACGACCTCTCATATAGGTAAGTCCTTAAGGGTTGGTGATAGGAATCAACCCTGCATATTATGCTTGGACTTATTAAGAGTTTAAACTCAACCTATCCATATCACAAAAGGAACACTGTCACCATAGGGATGAGGTATGAATGTACACATGTACAGCCTCCTGGGCTTTTATTTTAAAGAGAATTTAATCTCAGGTCAGTGTTCCATAATAGTCACCTAGTCCAGCTTGTTTCTACCCATTGAACCGGCTTCTTGGGATCTCCAGTCAGACTCGGTTGGGTTGCCACTGCTGGTGACTATACTATGGGCTTAACCCCATCCCCCTCGATGATTCTAGGATCAATGTCCTAGACAGACCTTTCGTCAAGTGGTCTGCAAGGTTCTTTTCTGACTTTATATAGTCAAGAACCACATATTTGCCCAATAGGCTCTTTATTGACTTGAAGCGCAGCTGCAGGTGCCTGTTCATCTTAGCATTCACAGAATCATGCTTTAGTAGTTCTATAACAGATTTATTATCACAGTTTATAGAAATTGCAAGAACAGGATGAACAGAAATAGGTATATGCATAACAAGATTTCTAAGCCATTCGGCCTCTGTACAAGTAGTATCCAAAGCTATCATTTCAGAGTCCATTGTACTTCTGGCTATGATAGTTTGTTTACATGATCCCCAGGAGATTGCAGCTCCTGCTAGGGTAAAAACATATCCAGTAGTGGATTTAACATCATGTGAATCAGTTACCCAATTTGCATCGGAGTAACCTTCTATGATATCAGGGTGTCTAGAATAATGAAGTTTATAATCTAGAGTACCCTTAAGATATCTAAATACTCTGTCTAATGCAGTCCAATGTGACTGATTTGGGTTACTAGTATATCTACTTAGTCTCCCAATAGCAAATGCAATGTCAGGTCTGGTCCTATTTGTTATATACATAAGGGACCCAATCATTTGTGAATATTTATGTTGTTCTATAGGTGATCCTTCATTCTTCTTGAGAACAACATTACTGTCATAAGGGGTAAGAGCAGGTTTCTTGTCAAAGTACTCAAACTTCCTTAGCATTTTTTCAATTGAATGTGCTAAGGATAGAGTATAGCCCTCTTTCCTTTTTGACACTTGCATTCCTAGGATCAGATTTGCCACACCTAAGTCTTTCATATCAAACTGGTTGGACAAATAATTCTTAGTATTATTTATCAGTTCCAGTGAAGATCCTAGAATAAGGATATCATCAACATACAAGCATAAAATAACACAACTTTCATTTGTATTTTTAGAATACAGACATTTGTCATATTCATTTGGCACAAAACCAAATTCTATAATGACTTTGCCAAATTTGTTGTGCCATTGCTTGGGAGCTTGCTTTAGGCCATAAAGAGATTTTACTAATCTACAAACCTTCTTTTCTTGACCTTTAGCAATAAAACCTTCAGGTTGCTCCATATAAATCTCTTCTTCTAAATCTCCATTTAGAAATGCTGTCTTTACATCCATTTGATGGATCAACATATCATGAATGGATGCTAAAGCTAGAATGGTTCTAATAGAAGATATTCTAGCTACAGGAGAGTAGGTATCAAAATAATCTAATCCTTTCTTCTGGGTAAATCCTTTGGCTACTAACCTAGCCTTATATTTTTCTATGGTACCATCGGCTCTAAGTTTTTTCTTAAAGATCCACTTACAACCTATTGGTTTGCTGCCTAAAGGAAGGTCTGCTAAAAACCAAGTATTGTTCTCCATGATGGAGTTGTACTCATTGTTAATAGCTTCTTTCCAGAAAGGGGCATCAGGAGAGGAAATGGCTTCTTCATAAGTTGAGGGATCACCTTCTATCAAAAATGTGAAGAATCCTTCTCCTAAATTCTTTTCAATCCTTTCTCTTTTACTCCTTCTAGGTTGTATGACTTGTTCAGATTGAGAATTAGGTATTTTGTCATGAGAACTAGTAGACAGAGTAAGAGAAGGGTTAGAGAAAGATGAAGGGGTTCTATCCTTGAAAGGAAAAATATTCTCAAAGTAAACTGCATCTCTAGCTTCAATGATTGTGTTATTAGAGATTTCATTTACTTCAGAATGGGTTACAAGAAATCTATTGGCATTACTATCTAGGGCATATCCTATGAATACAGCATCTACAGTCTTCGGTCCTATCTTCCTCTTTTTTGGTTCAGGAATTCCTACTTTAGCTAGACATCCCCAAACTTTGAGGTAATTAATCCTAGGGGTTCGACCTTTCCATAACTCATATGGTGTCTTATCATTAGTCTTACTGGGTATCCTATTAAGAATATAACAGGCTGACAATAAGGCTTCTCCCCAAAGATTATCAGGAGCACCTGAGCTAAGAAGCATGGCATTGACCATATCTAAAAGAGTGCGATTCTTTCTTTCAGCAACTCCATTGGATTGTGGTGAATAAGGAGCAGTTACCTCATGAATAATTCCGTGCTCTTCACAGAAGTTAGTCATTTCATTTGAGGTATACTCTCCACCACGATCAGATCTAAGGATCTTAATCTTCCTATCCAACTGGTTCTCAGCTTCAGATTTATAGACTTTGAATCTGTCTAGAACTTCATCTTTGGTCTTAAGGAGGTAGGTGTAACAATACTTTGAATGGTCATCTATAAAAGTAACAAAGTATTTTCTACCGCCTCGGGTCAAGACCCTATTGGAATCACAAACATCACTATGGATAAGTTCTAGGAGTTCAGAATCCCTATGGACAGATTTAAAAGGTAATCTAGTATGTTTGGCTTGAACACATATCTCACATTTGTGTTCATCGTCTATAGGAGTCTTAGGGATAAGATCTAAGTTCATCATCCTTTTGATAGATCCTAAGTTCACATGACCTAGTCTACCATGCCAAACATTAGAGGATTCAACATTTGCAATAAAAGAAGGATTAGAACTTTTATTCATAGTACTTAAAACAAAAAGTCCATCTTTCACAAATCCTTTTCCAATAAACAGATCATCCTTAGAGAAAACTACTTTATTGGCCTCCATTACAATTTTGTATCCTGAGGCTACAAGGAGAGATCCACTAACAAGATTTCTCCTGACAGACGGCACATGAAGCACATCATGGAGAGGTAGAATTTTTCCTGATGTCATCTTCAGATCTATTCTTCCTCTTCCCACAACTTGTGCCGTAGACCCATCTCCTAGGGTCACGCCTCCTCCACCTGATTCCTGGTAGGTTGAAAAACAGGAGCGATCAAATGAAACGTGAACATTAGCTCCAGAATCCAACCACCAATCATCAAATGGAAAGACAGGTTTATTATAGGTTGGAAGCTTACAGACCTAAAGGAGCTGGAAGACCCATTCAGAATCATGTTAGCTTCTGGCTTGTTAGAGCCTTTCCCTTTAAAGGATGTCTCCTTGGTGATTAGACTTGGGTTTGCCATGGATTTCTATATAGTATACTCAATAAAGATGGTTTAAGCTAAAATTACGGTTTAAATGATTTTAGTAATTGACCTTTAAAATTTTGGTTTTTTCAAGTTTTGATAAGGTTGGGTTAGCTGTAGGGGCCGGATCCCAGCAAGCGGAGGTTCACTAGGAACACTTAAGTACCGGTCGCTTAGACGATTTTTCGCCTTGTTGACAGAAGGGCCCTTTCGGCTTGTACCCAAACAAATCTCTACTTTAGAACTTTAAAATTAAAGGAATTTACTAAATCAATAACCTGTTTATTTTAGCCTAAATTAAAATATTGAGTAGAATGAAAGCTAGTATTGACAAAAATAATACTAACACAATTATATTTGTCTAATATGTCAATTTAACAAATAATGACAATTAACGAATATTAATTGATATGTGAGATATAATTGATATGTCAAATAATGACAATGAACAATTATTAATTATGTAGCAAATAATATTAAATGAGAGACAAATATTAATAGAATATTCAATGCAAATATTAATAGAATATTCAATGAGAAACAAATATTGAAGCTTTTAAAGCTTTTTAAAACAATATTAATTGATATGTTTTCAGCAATATTGATGTAAATGATCAATAGAAGCTAACAAAGAAAATATTAAAACAATATTAAAACAATATTAATTGATATGTGTTCAGCAATATTGATGTAAATGATCAACAGAAGCTGACAAAGAAAATGTTAAGCCAATGGTGTAAACGTTGACAGCAATATTGGTGTAAAAGTTCAACAGAAGCTAATAACAAAGAAAAAGTTGAGCAAATGGTGTAAACTTTGACAGCAATAAATTATTGGTAAGAAATTATTGCTAAGAAATTATTGACAAAAATTATTGCTAACAGCAACAAAATTTCTAAAAGTTTTATAACAAAGCAATTTTGTTGTCTTTTACAAAGCAAGTTGTGTGCGTTTCTGTCCTAACAGAGCAAACAAAATCTTTGTCTTTTAGCAACTCGTCTTTTAGCAAGTTGTATGCTTTCTGTATTAACAGTAACAATGTTTTTTTTTTTTTTCTTTCCGCTAACACTAACAGTAAACAGTAAGAAATAATTAAAACTTTTTCTTAAGGAAGACAAATAATTAATTTGTAAAACCGAGCTAACTCTTAGATTGTTGGAAAATTCTTCAAGAACACTTCGGTTTAAATCTGCAATAAAAAAAAATAAAAATAAAACTGTTACCGGCCTCCGGGGAAGTCGTGCACGTAGCACTGCCCTAAGAGTTAGCTCGGGTCTATGTGCAGACTGAATCCGAACGCCCCTAGTGGTAAAATCCCCGCTCCACCGGAATCTCGTTGTCGCACACGACGTCGAGAGAATGACCCCGACTTAGCTCCGCCCAGAGCAACAAAGGAACAGCAGCAGACGTACGATGAAGACAAGAAATTTAGAGAGTTTCGAGAAGAATAGTTTTCTGTGTTTGAAGGAGAAGAAAGGAGCTCAATATATAGGCTGATGCCAACGGTTGGGAATTAATATGATATTAAATCAGCCTATTAAAATTAACGTTACAAACGTTACAACACATGTTAAAAAAAATGATACAATGAATCTGGACCTGAAATCATGTGTCCAAACGTTGCAGAAATAATGAATAGTAACTGAAAAAATTAATAGGAGCAAAAATAATTTTTGGGTCTCAGCCCGAACCCGAAGAAGGAATCGGATCGGCATTCGGCGCCCGCAGATGTGGGCACGTGCTCGCACCCGTTACGCGCGCCGAACCGAGCCGGGCCGGGCGGCGGCGGCGGCGCGCGCGTGTGGCCCATGGGGCTCCCACACACAACTTCAAAGAAGCACAATGGGGGAATGTAATATAAGCACCACTAACTATACTCCTATTTCCGATGTGGGACTAAAAAGAAGGAGTTTGAGCTTTTGAGCTCCACAGCCAACAGTTTTGTGTGCCCATGCTACTGTGGCAGTGAGGAGAAGCTCGAGCTTGGCATGACCATGTGCATGACAGCAAATGTGCCATTGGCATGTGGTTATGGGGCTGTGAGCACCTTGATTTGGGGCTTGCATTTGAAGCTCCATTTCGAGCAATGCAGTGGTAGCAAGGGGGGTTTGTGTTCACTGTCCCAGTGAACTTGTGGCACTTGGCCATTTGGTTTGGCCATTGGCCTTGGGCTTTGGGTATCAGAGATTGGGTTTTGGTTTCAGAGAATGGCTTTAGGGTCGGGTTTGGTTCCCTGCAACAGACAGAGCTTGGCCATTAGGCCATTGGCATAGAGGATGAGAGAAATGGGTATTTAGGGTTAGTGTTAGTGCATTTAGGATATTACCTAGGTGGCCATTTCATGTATATGTTGATTAGGATGTTGGGTTAAGGTTAGTGTCATGAATGGAGTTTGAGGTGTATATGTCTTGGTTTGGCTTGCATTGCTGCATACATTTGCTGTAGAGCATTGCAGCAGCAACATTAGCAACTGCACAGCAGCAGCACTTAGCAAATACAAGGCAGCAGTGCAATGCAGTGTGGCATATGGCCACTTGGTATCAGAGAGTTTGGCCAAAGGCCCTAGGTTTTGGGTATGTATCAGAGGGATATGGAAGGTGATATGTTAGTGTCAGTATGTACCAGAGATGTTAGGACCATGGTGTATTAGAGTAGTGTGTTAGATGTTAGTATCCTGAGAGGTTTTGAATGAAAGGGGATGTTAGGATATCTGGTTATTCAATTAGGATATGGGTTGTTAGTATCTTGATTTTGAGTAAATGTTTAAGTGAGTTTACAGATGTTAGATCTGTTAGAGGGATTAGATATTAGTGTGTTAGTGTGAGTATTAGGTATATTAATATATTAGTTTGTATTAGTTAGTTTCAGAGTTTTGAGTTGGGTTTCAAAGAATGGGTCATTGTGGTATCTGTTAGTGCCATGGCCATGTGAGTGTAATGTGTGAGTATTAGAGGATTTGATAAGTTAGTGTCAGTCATATGTTAGTATCAATATGTTAGATAGGATACCTAATGTATCCTAGAGTGTTAGTGGTTAGGATATAGGTGTTAGTTCACTACCAGAATAAGTCATATTAGCGACGCCCAAAAACGTCGCTAAAATGAAAAAAAATGTCGCTAAAACTGTTTATCGACGTATTTGGCGACATTTTCCTGTGGTCGCGAATAGCCATGTCGCTAACAGGCAAAACGTCGGTAATCGTCGCTCTTACCGACGCCTACCGACGTAAGAAAACGTCGGTAATTCTTGAACATTTACCGACGTTCACCGGCGCACCGTCGGGAATATGGCGACGTTTGAAACGTCGACCAACGTCGGTAAATCCTGCAACATTTAGCGACGTATATCTAGTACTTACCGACGTTCACCGACTCTGTAGACAAGGGAAATCCTGGGACGTTTACCGACGTTTACCGAAGTTTACTGACGCTTACCGACGCGACTATACGTTGATAAGCGTCGGTATACCTGGTGACTTACCGACGTTTACCAACATTCAGCTGCGACTCTAAACGTCGGTAAATGTTGCTAAATTTCAAAATAAATAAATAAATTACAAAATGTCCACAGGATCATATTTTCTGCCTATAGTTCAATAAATAACAAAAAACCACAAGCACATTTTCTTCCTGGGCTCGCCGACCCCTTCGGTAGAACACTCAACACCGGTACATCACAATAGTATAACAATCAACACAAACAAGAATAAAAGTCTACAACCAACATATGATAGGAACAAACACTAAAAAATAATCACAGTAACCAAACAACAGTAAGAGTCTACATCCAAAGTCTACACAAACAAATACTACACATGAATCCACATGAATCCACACAAACACATACATCCAAAGTCTACACCGGTACATCACAATAGTATATCCACATGAATCCACAACCAATACTGAAAGTCTACACAAACAAATAATCAATATAAACAAACACTAAAAAAAATACTACAATCTCATAAAACAGTCCTAACTCGGACTACTGCGGATCTGGAGGAGGAGGGGCACCGCCGCTCCTCAAGGATAGGAACATCTCGTACTCCTCCCGTGAAATCGTCACCGATGAAGAAGGTAGTGATGTCGGTGGAATCGGAGGTAGTGATACCGGCGGAGTTGACGATGATGAAGGTGCACCGGAAGGACAATAACGCTCCAACGCTGCTAGTCGCTGGTGGTAGGAATCCATGGTAGATAACAGCCTCGTACTGATATCAACCATCGAATCCTGCATCAACGTCAGCCTCTCGCCTATGGACAGCTGTGATGCCTGTAGATCCGTCACGCTGCGCTCTGTCGACGCTCTAAGATCAGTGACGCCCCGCTCTGTCCTCTCAGTCATATCCTTGAGCTCCATAATGCTGCGGTCGAGCATATCCAATCGTGCTATGAGCGCAGCATCATCCGTCTGGTGCTGCTCCTGGATCCATCGTAGCAGCTCGTCACGGACAGACTCTACCATATGCTGGACTCGGGCAGACTCCAGGGAGGGCTGTGGGCCATGCACACTAGCAGGGGAGGTCCTAGAGGACTGTGTCGCAACTAGGGCGTCATAGGATCCCGTACCGTAGTACGTACCCCTGTGGAGACCACCACCGATGGTCACCCACTGCTCGTCCTCCGACGGAGCTGGAACGGGCTGCGAGGAAGTACAGGCCTCTCCCACAGCAGGTGCCCTAGCAGCCGCCTGCTCCTTAGGCCGTTGAAACTCGGCCTAAAAATCATGGATACTCTATAACTTCTAATGTCTAATGTACTTATTATTACTAAATATATGAATATTTATTTGCAAGCATATTTACTAAGTTAAATCAAGACTAACACGAAGTATTAAAATTAATAAATAGAATTGTAATACTTACATAGGCCTGCTCCGTCCTCTCGTCAATAAGCTTCCTGCCCTTCCGATGTGTGGCCAGGAAGACAGTCACCATATTGGCTTCACCCCCCCTATTTACCTGTAATTAAATATATTACCTTTTACTAATTTATCGGACTTGCATTAAAATAATATTTCTGAAATAAAAAGACATACCAGACGACGGAAATGTTCCGTCATCGGAATCGACCTACCGTACCACTTTGATTCCTGCTTCTTAGTCGCCTTGGCCTTCTCAGACTTTTCCTTGTACCTTGGCTCGTCGAATCGAGCCTTTATTAAAGTCCACTGATCAGGGGTGATCCAACCTTGGATCGGCTTTCCGGCACGATCACATTTCTTTTGATCATCAATAGAGTCGCGGATCAGCTTAGCAGTGACAGAAGGAAACATCCCCTCGATCATCTCGGCCCGGTGCGGTAGATAGAAAAACATATCCTAGAAGAGTGCAAACCAAATATTTATCAGTTATATATAATATGCAAAAATTATATGATTCATGTTAAAAGCAAATATAATTTAACCTTGAAGCGCGCAAACCAGTGCGCCTTCCTCTCGTCCGGAGCATCAGAGTAGTTTATCCAAGGACCACCATAATCAGTCCTTAATAACTGACCTAGGCGTCTCTGTACCGACGGAGAACGATATCTATACGGACATATTATATTCATGAGATAAGTTAATTTATGATAAACACAGGAAAAAAATAATAAACTAAAATACTTACTTTGTACTGTCGGCCCATATCTCCGTCCTCGTCTCCTCCGAAGGTGCGCACACATCATCTGCCTGATACTGGCCGGCCATCGGCTCAGCCTCCTCCATCTGCTCATCTGTCTCCATCGTCATATCAGCAGGAGGAACGCTACACTCGGAAGCAGTCTCAGGCCTGGAACTACTCGTCCCAGGAGATATGACACGTAGCGTCCTGGCAGACGGAGGTACTGTCCGATACACAGGAGTACTGGACGATGAAGATCCAGAGCCGGTACCAGTAGGAGGTACCGAAGGAGTACCCTGTCCTCTGCCAGTACCAGTAGGAGGTAACGAAGGAGAACCCCGTGCCCCACGTCGGAACGATCCGCGACGACCTGTTATACCTGATAACAACATATGATGAGATACAACAAATAATAGAGACTAGAAATATGAAAGTACAAAAAAGATAAGATAATAACCAAGACAACATATGATAATATATTTTACAAGAAACATCTAAGTCCATATAGTATATTCTACAAGAAACGTCTAAGTTCAGATAGTATATTCTACAAGAAACATCTAAGTTCAGATAGTACATTCTACAAGAAATATCTAAGTCCAGATAGTACATTTTACAAGAAACATCTAAGTTCAGATAATAACCAAAACTAGATAATAACCAACTCTACATAATAAGAAAATGAAAGTACATCTCTCTCAATCATCTTCAGAATATTCATCTTGTTCGTCTTCCTCGACCTCATCTTCCTCTTCCTCCTCCTCCTCATCTTCACTTTCATCTTCGCCTTCGTCGGCTTCGCCTTCCTCTTCAGATAATTCTCCATCTTCTACATTAGTCGTGTAACGCATAACTTCCGTGGAGTCTACATCAACAATATTGGTCAGAAGAGGTAGGTCATCCTCCTGATGAGCATTTTCATCAACATCAAAAGTATCTCTAGCTTTAGTCTTGCATACTGCCCACCAGTCAGACTTCGTTGCTCCCCGTCTCGAATAAGCTGTGAACTACACGAGCTAAGCCTGAGTTGATAGGAAAAATGGTTCGTAGTCTTGATATCTACGCTTGTGGTTTATATCCACAAGACCATGCTTGTCAATTTTTTAACCTTGATTTTCAATCGGATCGAACCATTCACACTTGAACAACACGATCTTTGCTGGTTCTCTGCCATAATTATATGTCAACTCCACAATCTCTCGCAAGATGCCAAGAAAATTATTTCCTAGATCGACGTCTTTGTAGTTCGAAGATTTGATACACAAACAACTATTTTTCGTGGAATCAAGATCCAGGAAGCTATCTCTGATCGGAGCATTTGTCAACTTGAACCTAAAGCCATTCACACAGTAACTTGGCCATATTTAATGGCAACAATTGGTCTCTTGGCAAGAGTTCTAATTAATTCAATCTCGGGTGAAATTAGACGATCGACCTGAATACCAAAGAAGAGATATTAAGTTATTTATTATCGTGTTGCATTATAAGAGACCAGTAATTACTTAGCTGCTTACATATTCGCTCAACCAAGAAGAAAAATAATGTCTCATTTCTTGTTCTAATTCATCGTCTGTTAGGTAGGGTCTAACCGACCTCAACTCATCATTATACGTGCTAAAAAACAACAACAAATAAACCGCTGATTAGTAGTATAATATTAGCTTATACTATTATATTGAGATAACGTAAACCAGCTCATCATTAATTACTTACCCCTCTAGCTTCTTCACTTCATCCTCGTCGCAATTGAGTAATATATACAACTGAGCAGCCCTTAGCTCTTCGTCATTCAAATATCTCTTCTTCATTTTGCCCGAAGGCTTTTCGGACGTATTGAATAATTTTAGTATTCCATCATTAGATTCTTGATATTTTTTGTCGTTTCTCGAAGCCCTCGTTTTATTCGTAGCAACATGAGGTTTGAAATACATCGAACAGAAGTTTGTAATCTCCTCGAGAATATAGGTTTCATAAATAGAACCCTCGATCCGAGCCTTGTTTTTCACCTTCCACTTTAGGTGGTTCAAATGCCGCTCAAACGGGTACATCCACTGATAACCGATGGGCCCACCAACACGTGCCTCGTAGGAAAGATGAATTGGCAAATGCTCCATGGAGTCGAAGAATCCATAAGGAAATAGCTTCTCGAGCTTGCACAGTGTTACCACAATATCGTTCTCCTGCTTTTCTAGACGATCGACGAGCAACTTAGTAGAACAAAGATCTCTGAAGAATATGCTAAGCTCGGTCAATGGATCCCAAACAACTTGGGGTAAGAATTCCGAAATGCAATCGAAATTAACCTCTCCATGAATACGTGAATCATGGCTCTTCATACCTGCCAGTTTGTTTTCTAGAGGTTGATGCATCTTCTCAAGTTTAAAACTACCCGTCTGAAAATTTTAGACCTTGAATCCACCTACAAAGTCTCACTTGATCCTCCTTCTCCAGTGAGAAAATTGCCTTAGGCTGCTTCAACTTCCCATTCTCCTCCTCTATCAAATACAATGCAGGACGTCTACATATTTCTTCTAAGTCCAATCTAGCCTTTGGATTGTCTTTCGTCTTCCTCTTGACGTCCATTACAGTATTAATTATGTTGTCAAATACATTCTTCTCGATATGCATGACATCAAGGTTATGTCTAATCAGATTGGTGCTCCAATATGGTAGATCCCAGAATATACTCCTCTTCGTCCACTTATGAGTGCGACCAAATTCGTCACACTTGTAGCCCTTAGCAGGCTCTTCAATAGCTCTCGGTAAATCTTTTACCTCTTTCCATATCGTGTATCCGGGCCACCTTAGCGGTAGATTAGCCTTCTCCACAACGCCAGCACGAAAAATATTCATGTTCCTCCGGTATGGATGATCCTTCGGCAGGAATTGTCGATGACAATCGAAGAAGCAAGGTTTGCCTCCGTGTTTCAAACGAAAAGCCTTAGTGCAGTCCATGCAATACGGACATGAAAGACGACCATACGTGCTCCATCTAGATAACATTCCATAGGCCGAAAAGTCGTTGATGGTCCACATAAGTGCTGCCCGTATCTGAAAATTTTGTTTTCTCGAAACATCGTACGTGTTGGAACCTACTTCCCACAGCTGATTCAACTCATCAGTCAATGGCTATAAATACACATCGATGTTCCTTTTCGGATTGTTCGAACCTGAAATAATAATGGTAAGAAACATATACGGAGTCTTCATGCACATCAAATGTGGTAGATTGTACGAAGTGACGATCACAGGCCAACATGAATACTGGGATCCCAAAAGTTCGAATGGGGTAAAACCATCGAAGCAGAGACCCAATGTGATATTACGCGGATCAGAAGCAAAATCTGGATACTCTCGATCAAAGTGCCTCCATGCTTCTCTATCAGATGGGTGATCCAACACTCCTTCGGTCTGTTCCCTCTTATGCCAACTCATATTTTCTGCAGTTTCCTTCACCATAAACAATCGCTGCAACTGCGGCATCAACGGCAAGTAGTGCATCGAATCGGTAGGCTTTCTTGCACTGACAGACTTTCCTCTACCACTGCCCTTGTAGCGATCAGTACCAGAAAGTCTGCAGGCGTCTTCATCCTTGTCGTCTTTATAGTACAACATGCACCCGTTGCGACATGCATCGATTTTCTCGTATCACATCCAGAGTGATCTCACTATCCTCTTAGACCGGTAAAAGTCTTTAGGCAACTTGGCACCCTCAGGCAATATTTCTATAATCAACTCCATAAGTCGGTTGTAGCAATCTTGCGACATATTAAAATTGGACTTGATGCTCAACAATCTTTTAACCACCTCCAACGGTGAATGATCCTCACAACCAGGATATAATGGAGTCCTTGCATTCTCCAGCAACACCATGAACTTTGCAACATCGGCGTTCGGTGCCTCTTCAGGTGCTTCATGATTGTCCGAATCGAAACTAGGCCCCGTCGCGTCAAAAATCATGTTCACCAACCCATCATCATAAGCAGTATGGTTGTGGACATCCACATAAGGCTCATTCTCCGATGCTAAAGACACAAGTTCTCCACGCGCGCTCAACTGATAGTAATTCGGCATGAAACCCTTCGAGTATAAATGATATATGACTTCAACTTCTGGATGATATTTCAAGTTGCGACATCTCACACACGGACACTTAATTTTGGTACCGTCCATGTACTGAGGGAACGCCTTGGCAAACTGCAGGAACTACTGTACACCCTCTATGAATTCATCCTGCACACCATACATGTCATCAGGATGACGGTTGTACATCCAAGAACAATTCCACATATAGTAATTCAGCTTCATATCCATTTGAGGATAATTATGTAAGATAGATACATGCACATCGTTGAAAGACTTGTAAAAGTAATAGGCGCATTAATCATGACATATCCTAAACATTGAAATAGAATTCCAAGTAATCATGATACAACAAGTGGTAATAGTGTATCACATGACATAACCATATGACCAATGTTCTGAGGGGTGCTATAGTGTATCAGAATTGATACTCACAAGCACCAATGGTATACTTGGTATCAGAACACATATATTAGAAGGGGCAGATCTGGGCACAAGCAACTACCTAATGGTGGCGTCTGCATCAACTTGACATAGGCCATCATTTTACTATGTCAAGTACAGACTATAGGTATTAGGGGGTGCAGTACCATGTATACTGGATAGAGGAAAGAATATATATAGGATATGTATCGACCAAGTTCAGTTATTGGGGTAATATCTAGATACTCGAATTGATACTAGAACCTAAAGGTCAAAGTTACATATAAGGTACCAAGACCAAATCAATCCTAAGTTCAACCACTCAGGACCCATGGGATTCATTTTCCCTCCTCCTTTCCCAATATTTATTACAAAACTTATGACAACAGTAACCATGTGTTATTGCTTGTTTTACCATTAATGTTATTTTTTATAATAATATTTTTATTTTGAAAGGTAAGAATATTATTGGAACATTGCTATATTATTGGAACATTTATTACAAATCAAATGGTCTTTCCTAGGTGCTTTCATTGTTTTACCAAACAACAGAAAGGAAATGTGACAGGAATCCTACTTTCCCATTCCCATGGAAAATACAAGGGAATTCATTTCCTTTCCGTGAACCAAACGAGGCCTTAACCCCAAACCTAGTTTATATACAAATATATTCTATATGATATATATATACTACATACAGCAAAAAATTATGTGTGATTGAATATGGTCGGGAGCAGGTTTCAGATGGAGGCAACATTAAGGATGGCGTGTTTGTGAAAGGAGGGAAAAGATACATAATCACAGACGACTTGCATGTAAGGCCAGTCCATTCCATGGAGTATGCGCTTTCTATTCTCCGATAACATAGGATCAAAGACTCGAAGCAAGTTGAGACCAAGAAAATAGACATTGGCAGCGATGAGGTTAGTGGTTCTTGCCTAATGTAGTAATTTTGCAATTTAGAAGTTGAAGAACATGTAAGTATACTTATAGTTTCTTGTTGGAAATGAAATTACAACAAATCTCATATAAGTTACAAAATGATATGATATATGTCACTCCTCGTTCCCAGAATACGTATTTTTATACGTGTACTGTTTGAATGTATTTATTTAATATTTATCGTACACTATTCTGAAATTTTATGCTAATTAATTTTTTTGTATTTTATTCTCTGTTTTGCTTAAGCTCTTGGGTTATTTCGTTCATGTTGAACCAACTTGGTTTAGCTTGGTTCATCATGATAAGGAGTGGATGTCCTAGATCTTTTAGGAAGGAATGGGTGGTGGAGATTGACTTGGGCTTGATATTTATGCCCCTTTACTTTTGTCTCTCTTCATTACTCTCATTTACGTCTTCTTCTTCATCCTTCATTACTCTCCCACCCACCCATTTAGAGAGGCAAGTACATCTTGCACACTATGAGGGATTTCATGCATCCCCATTTATTTTAGTCCATGTTGTTTATCTTCTCTTCCTCTACAAGTTTAGGTCTTGAAGCTCTTGATTTCCATGGATGGTTGGGTGTAGATCTAAGTTTTAAGTTTTGGCTTTTCGTATGGATTTTGTGGTTTTGATCTATCAAATTTTGTTGTTTTCGAAAATAAGTGGTTCCATGTTGTAGAGAATTCAATTCTACCAAAGTTTGGCTTTTGTAAAAGTTAGATTTCGACTTGTTTTGAGGAAGTTATGGCCGAAAGCATTTTTGGTCATTTCTATGTTCATCTGTCATGCATGTCGAAGTTGAGCCGCATGGTGTCGCAGTTGAGCCACATATGGTGTTGCGAATGGGCCGCATAGGTCGCATGTCACAGTTGAGCCGTATGGTGTCGCAGTAGAGCCGCATATGGTGTCGCGAATGGGTCGCATAGGCCGCATGTCGCAGTTGAGCCGCATGGTGTCGCAGTTGGGCTGCATAAGCCAGATGTCACAGTTGAGCCGCATATGGTGTCGCGAATGGGCCGTATAGGTCGCATGTCGTAGTTGAGCCGTATGGTGTCGCAGTTGGGCCGCATAAGCTGCATGTCGCAGTTGAGCCTCATAGATGTCGCGAATGGGCCGCATAGGCCGCATGTCGCAGTTGAGCCGCATGGTGTCGCAGTTGGGCCGCATAAGCCGCATGTCGCAGTTGAGCCGCATATGGTGTCGCGAATGAGCCGCATAGGTCGCATGTCGCAGTTGAGCCGCATATGGTGTCACGAATGGGCCGCATGAGCCGCATGTCACAGTTGAGCTGCATAGATGTCGCGAATGGGCCGCATAGGCCGCATGTCCCAGTTGAGCTGCATATGGTGTCACGAATGGGCCGCATAGGCCGCATGTCGCAGTTGAGCCGCATATGGTGTCACGAATGGGTCGCATAGGCCGCATGTCGCAGTTGAGCTGCATGGGCCGCATGAGCCGTATGTTGTAGTTGGTCCGCATGCATGTCGCAGAATAGGTCGCATAATGCCTATTTTGGCTGTTTCTGACTGTTATATGTCCTAATTGACTGAATTGTGGCTAGAATTTTTTCCAACTCCCAACATGAAAGTTGTAGATCTTTTTCTTGGCTTCAAGAATATGTTACCAACTATTTTATGTAAGTTATAGACTCGACCATGCTTAATATTAGTTTGACTTTCATGTTTTGTCACGAATTGACCTCGACTGTTACTTTGACTAATGATTGATCATGCGTTCCTAGTTGGAACTAAAAGACTGGCTAGTCATCTTATTGAATTGAATGAGACACGTTCATGTATGAACCATGAACCATTGTGATCGACTAGTCGATTCGAACATTAGCATATGGACACATGTTGACTTCCATTTTCTGCAAAAGCAGTATGTGTACTTTACGGTCAAGGTATGATTATTCCTAGGGGTGCAACTCGGGCGGGCTAAACCCGAACCCGATCGGGTAAACCCGTTAATGGGTTGGGTTAGGGTTGAAGATATTCGGGTTCGGGCTTGGACTCGGGTTAAAATATTTGAACCCGATCAAAAATCGGGTTGGGCTTGGGTTCATGTGTTGGGTAACCCGAAGAACCCGAAACCCGACATACATATAATTTTTATATATATTGTTTCATACTACTTAAATAAAAAGTTTAAACTATAATTTTTTTCACCCGAACTCTTCAACTCCTTGTCCTAAATATCGTTTCAGTTTTATTTTATAATGATTGAGACTTGATTGCTATTTGATTATGCATTTAATAATACTCTTGTCTAAAATTATTTCAAATATCATATTAGAGTTCGATAAATTCGATGGACCCGACCCAACCCGATCCTCCGGGCTTGATCTTGGGCTTCATACGTTGAACCCGAAGTCGGGTCGGGCTTGGGCTTGGGCTAGGCTTATGATCTATCGGGTTGGGATCGGGTTGACCTCAAACCCGACCCAACCCGCCCGAGTTGCACCCCTAATTATTCCGTGGCTAGGCTTGATTGTTGCATTACGCTATGTAAGACCTACAACCTAGGCGCATGGGCATCGTTGTAGAGTTATGCATATCGTACTCTGTACGGGAGTACTCATTCAGAATGATCATGATCCACGGTATGAGATTTCAATTAACATAGGGACTACTAAGCTAAATAAAAATAACTATTGTATGGAGAGAATGGATTCTCAAGTTCTTACATGGCAGCCATCTCGAGACAATTAGTGCCCCGACATGCCGGCTGGTTCCTACAGATATTACAAATCTGCCACACGGGTAGGGAGTGGTATCTGTTTACATTTTCTGCATATTGATGACGGGCGCCCCGCTGGGACACGTCTGATTCATGATTGGCGCAATTGATTATTGAATAGACTAGCCTTGCTTGTACATTATAAAAACTGAGGAATCTCCTATTGCATATTTCCAAGACAACTTGGAACTTACAGTAGCAAGCCGTAGTAGTTGTGTGGCCGTTTAAATTGATTTGTTTGTATACTGTACCTACTCTGTTAACTACTGAGATGAGCAGAATGTCAGGACATGACGGGTCAACTTCTGTCCTTGTTTGGTTGGAAAGTTGGCTTGAAGTGTCGTGATGTTGTGCGAACCCCAGTAGCAAGTAGGGATCTATTTATCATATCCTTAACTCTTATTACTGGTTCTAATTCCTCATATCGTGCTTCCTTATGGTACTTGCTATTAGAGGTCTAACCTCTCTGGTTTTACATGGCCAGATTTAGAGCCAGTTTCCGAGGACTCAGCTTACTGCCACCACCAAGATGGTCAATACTAGAGAAATGTTCGCAGGAGGACACGAGTGGGTTCCTTGCTTCCCTGCTCATTTTACTACTTACTTTACTTATTGTCGTTTGGCACCGACATGTTAGTCGGACTGTCTTGCACTTACCTTTACATAATTATAACTAAGTCAGACTGCAGCTGATAACAATTGTGTATACCTTGCTATATCATCTGGCTATGTTTTGTACAGCCAGATCTCAAGAACATTTTGACTGAGCGTTTGGGATACCTTACTGCTTTATCTTACATGTTCTCTATTATTGTTCATTGTTTGAATGATTTAGACAATAGATGTTGAGTGACCATAGTGAGACTTTCATGTAGTATGCACCCCCTCGTCGTTAGACAGCATTGATCGTATTATACGATATTCTTCTACCCGTAATACGTAGCTGGCTGAGTCATTCTTCCGTTCTCCGGTATTCCGGTTCTGGGGCGTGACAAGGTTTTAGTGGTGGCCCATACAGGTCCAATTTTAGACTTTTGGGGTATTTTAATATATAGGATGTCTCAATCACACATGTTTCCCTTTGATCTCATGATTTGTTACTCTCGACCCTAACTTGACATTCCGGTATCCTTTGACTTCATTGATCTTTCATGTCCGATCATTTGATTGCTCTTTTGTCGCTTTTCTTAGGGGCACTTCGTCCGCATCTGTCAGAGCTGGACAGCAACATCAAGGGCAACACGAACAACATGACCCTATTGATCAGCAATAAGGGCCAGTACTACCTCGAAAGACCATCCAAGAAGAGGTGATAGTGGAACCAGCAGCTGGACCGCAATATCCGGAGGTTGCAACGCCACCAACAGTTCTACCTACCCCCGTGGAAGTAGACACACCAGCCCTTCTGGAGATCATGAGAGGGATGATGGCTACTCAGCAACATCAGATGTTGGCCCAACAACGCATGCACACTCAGCTACAAGAGCAGAATGTATTACTCAACCAAGGATTGCAGACGACTTTGGAAAGTGGGGTAAGAAAAGATTCAAGAGCATCAACCAGATTTTATAAGTACAACCCCCGTCGTTTTGAGGGCACGAAAGATGTCATTTCAGCAGATGCATGACCTAAGGACATTGAGGCTATTTTGACAGCGGCTAAGGTTCTGACGGAAGAACGTGTGGATAAAGTGAAGCTGTTACTTCAGGACCTCGCACGTGATTGGTGGGAATCAGAAGAAGTGGGCATCAGACGTCCTATTGCTTTGGACGATTTTACTGCGAGATTTAAGACGAAGTACTATAGAGTTGGGGTACGGTTCGAGCTGCAGCAGAAGTTTATCAACCTCAAGCAGGCTGGCAAGACAGTGGATGCTTATGCAGCAGAGTTCTGCAGACTGAGTAGGTTCGCCCCGGAGATGGTAGAAACGGAGAGCCAGAGGGATATGAGGTTTCAGCAAGGGTTTTATCTTGAACTCTTACAATTGATAGAGGGGCACAACTACCTGTTATGTCCCGCTCCCGTAGGAGCGATCGTCCTCGCTAAGGCGTGATGCCGCACGGGCCTAGGTTGCGCCCGTGCAAGACCAAGTCCAGAAACGGCCGATTTGAGCTAGGCCATAGAGTCGCATATAGTGTCCCTCGCACAGAGTATCCCCATTGCAGCGGAAAGTAAATGAACACAAGTAGAGGCGAATTCAACTCTTTATTGATATTCAAGAAGTTTACAAGTGGTGCTAGGCCGAAATTACAAGTCACTCAAGCTCTTTCTGAAACATAAAAGGCGTGCCAAGTGGCTTACAAGATGGAATGATTCATGGCGATGTTCCGATACATTATGTCCTGTATAGGGTGCTTCAGCTTTTGCAACGTCCCAAGGCCCCGGAGTTGGCTCCGTGCCTTAACACGTTCGATGGAAGCTCCGCACTCGCCGGCGTCTCCTGCATCCTGCAAGCAGACTGTGGGGTTATCAGTACATTGTTATGCACTGGTGGGGAGGCTAGCTCCCCACAATGCTATCATTACCAAACACGTTCCATTTACTTTTGTGCATCTCTATCATTCATTGTCTTTCTAATCTTGCCTTAGGATCAATTTCATGGCATATGTCATAACCTATCCCGTGTTGCCGAATTCAAGTGTCGCATGGAAATACATGTACGACTTACCCATACTTACCGTCCGACCTTTCCTGTTCAACGTAAACCAAGTTAGTCAACAATTCATATGAAATAACTTAACGTAGTTCATGCAAGCATTTAATGTCCAGTGCGTGTCCTTGCCTCGGGTTCTAGCACGTCGTGGGCACGTTTTCTAACTCGTTTGCTCGAAGTACTCTTGATCATTTTGTGTGTTATGTTCAAGCCTATTCAGAAAGTGCTTTGTATAGTTAACTTAGACTACTTTGATTTCAATGCAAGGACTTGCACGTGGATTGCCACCAGCAAAGCCCACTTAAATCTATATGCACCGGTCGCTGGCATCACAAGCCATTTTGGACACCTCCAACCGTGGTATTTCTCAACTTAGCGTAGGGTGAGGACTGGCACACACCCCATTAGTCTCTTGAAATACCTCTGCACTTATATCCTCCGGATGGCCAAGTCCGCACCCAGACAGCCCGTTAGCCACGACTTGGTCCGCCGAGGCCGGCCACGATCCTCCCTTTGATCATGCCGCGGAATCCGTATCACCCGTGCACGGGTCCGTCCACGACCATTTCATATTTTATTATCATAGGCTAACCCTTAGCCACAATGCGTTATCGACCAGGTTGGCGTCCGTGCAGCGTGGGTAGTGAGCCCCGTTGTACGTGTCCGTCACACCTGTCGCTAACCATTCCTTTCTTTCTTATCTTTTATTCATTCCTTCTTTTCTTTCTTTCACTTGTCCATTCGTTCGTTGATTCATTTTCGTATTCATCCTTTCGTTAATTCATTCATTTACTCGTTTGTTCGTTCATTCTTTCATTTATACATTATGCAACTTCCCTTGCGGGAGTCGCCTTGGCGACCCATCGGTCCCATAGTCTTTCAATGTTACTAAACTCTACTCGGAACAACTATGTTGATAGTCTTTCCGTTTCATTGTTGTAAACCATTTATTGTTTCATTGTTGAACGCATCAGGGACATAAACGTAAGCTTGTGCCTTAGCACGAGCGTGGAGCGCGGTGCGAGAGTTCTCACAATTTCCATATTCTTTTCCATATTCTATACAAGCATACAAGATGGGATTAATCCCTTAGCTAGGTGCGTTGGGTCATTTATTAGCATGCACGGTGTTATCGCCTAGCGATTCTCGTGATAGTGTCCGTATTGTTATGTGTCTAGGCTAAGCAAAGACGGGTTCATCGGAGCCACCCACCTTAGCGATGTTCGCGTCGGCCGAGCGATACTCCGAGCGCGCCTTTGATAGTCTAAGTCTGGATTCATCTTTGACTGGCCATTGTAAGTCTTGTATCGATTCGTATCGATACATCATCGGGTCGACGCAACTCTTCGAGTCGACGGCTCGTTTGAGTCGTTGCACTTGCCGTTTGAATCGGCATTCTGCTAGGGCGGAACGGGTCATTACATAATACACCACTCAAAACAAGTCTCGTCCTCGAGACTTCCTGAGTGCAGGTCATCCTTCCATTCCTTAACTCGTGTCATCGTATTTTATAGACAATTCTATCGAACGACTCTATCGTTCGATAGCATCGAACCATGCTCGGTACCTTTTTCAAGTTCCGTGTCGTATACGTTTGGTCGATTTTTATTGGATAACTTTTCATTCATTTTTAGAGTTGATGGTACTTATTCAATTCAAGCATTTCTTCGACTTGGTTGCTATTTTGACGTATCATGGGACTGAAACGGTCGCACTAGGTGCGTTGTTATTTATCAAACTCG
Source organism: Iris pallida (assembly GCA_029216955.1). Lineage (NCBI taxonomy): Eukaryota > Viridiplantae > Streptophyta > Magnoliopsida > Asparagales > Iridaceae > Iris > Iris pallida. The sequence continues at coordinate 13,742,319 of JANAVB010021600.1, read as the reverse complement.
AGGGTCATAGGCTGAGGCAAACTCACTCATTCGTTCATGCGCATCGCAACACCCACTTGCAGCTGCATTCGAGTTCATCATATCGCTGAGTTTGGATCATGCACGTATCCAAGGCGTCCCTCGAATACGTACATTTCAACCAAGCTTAGCGATTAGCGAAGTCGGACAAGCTACTCGTGATCATTTTGATTTATTGATCATTTCACTAGCTTCGATTTAAAACCGAACTCGCGTGCATCTCACTATCGTTTATCTCGGTCGTCGAGATGGCCCGAATTGCTTCTCAAGCATTCTTGTCAACGAAATCAATACGACTTCTTCTTAGCGGGGTCGACCAAGTCTAAGTTATTTCCGTCCGATTCGAAACCAAGTATTGTACTATCATCGAGTCTGTCTTCCTATCAGTGATTCAATTCGTTATCCCAACTTTACTTGCGCATCATTCATTCCTATCATTCCCTTCGCTTGGGTCCAATCTCATCGTCGTTCATGCACACTCCCTGTTTCCCGTCCTACTCTAAGTTTTGTTGCCCAAGTATATCGTCCGTCCAGACGATACTGTAAGGTCAATCGTACAAGTTCAATCATTCGGCATAGGGTCGTCCGCCTATCCGCTAGGTCAGCTCACAAAGTCATAGCTACACGTCAAGTCCGTGGCTCGTCGTGCAAGGTCGTTGCACGACGCTCTACCCAAATCCTATGGTCAAACCATTTGTTCACTTGTACAGGAGTTTCTACCCAAGTTCGTTTCACTCAAATTTCTAAACATCGAGCATGATCACCTAATTCGCATCAAGACTTACGTTGCACATATTCAATTCCGTTCAATCACCATTTCTAACCAATTCATGTATTCGATCACGAGGTCATCCAGCTTGACAATACATTGCTCCCCAAATCTCACACGAGTCCGATTATCTACGGCGGTTCATGAATCACCATGCAACGCTCCCGTAGAATAATCATTCTCATCGGGGCGTAACTCTTGTTTGAGTTTTAGACTAACCCATTCTCGATACGCGGATTGGACCTACTCAATCCTCAAGTTCAATTCTTCAAGCACACATTCAACCTCGAGTCCATCTTCGCGTCAAACCACAAGTCGAAGCAATCAGATTGCCACGCCATCCAAGTTCAATCACTCCCGCTGTATGAATCACCATATCAGCGCTCACGCGGAGTGATCGCCATAATCCGGCGCGACGCATGTGCGAGGCTAGAGTTGCGCTCGCATAAGACAAGAACGTCAATGTTGTGGTTGTCGACGAAGCAAATCCAAGAATTCATATTTTCATCCAAGCCAAATTAATTCGATAGTCTAACCGTCATACACTCAACTAGAAAATCCTCGAGCTAAATCTATCTTTTCCTTGACTCATTTTTTTTAACATCCCAAGTATAGCATCCAACGGGACAATGACATTTGCACGATCGTCATTCGCTGAGTCAGAGTACTCCCGAGTTATCGCATATCGATCTTTGATATGCCTCAATACCATCGACGATGTGCGTAACCTGACGATCTTCCTTTGCAACCAATTTCGGGTTGTGCGTTGATGCTGTTGTCCGAGTTGGATATTCCATAATTTCCTCGATATTCAAGATCAAGTTTGATCGCTATTCCTCAAGCTAGTTTCAAGGTCGTTGTCCAAACTCAAGTCACACGTTCATTCAACTCGATCCGAAATCGTACGCGCGATCCTCTAAGTTTCCTCGATCAAGACCATTCATTTTCATTCATCGTTCCGTACCATTTTCTAACTCGCGTTGCCCATTGACAAGTTGTCCAGCGACATCTCGTTAGGGACTTTGAAGTCACGACTAACTAAGCGTGACACGTTCTAAGGCTTTGCGCGATCGCATCGCCTCGCCGACGTACTCGTTGGGTTTCGTAATCCTCAAATTTTGCTCGAATGATTTTCCAAGAACATCCATACACCACTCGGATTCGAGCCATACGATCTAGTCGTCGATATTTATTTTTATTCTTCTTCGAACTTATCACATACACCACTCGGGTTCAAGCCATCCTATTTAATCCACAATCACATGTGCATCATGCGCTAAGACATCCTTCAGATTCATTCGACGAATACCTAGCGTAATCGCTCACGTCGCCTCGACGTACTAAGTCGTTCGCACTAATCCTCAAAATGCAATAAATCTTCCGAGCACGCCTTGGCGTTAGTTTGATAGCGTTCCTATCGATATACACTCCAAGTGTATCTCCGTTCCCGACCGAGCGGTACTTGATAACGCTCGCAACTCGATTGCACCAGAAGTCGAGGTGTGCGACACGCGGCACAACTTAGCCAAAAGGTCGTGTGTATAGCTATCCCGTGCGGACTATATTCAAGTTCGCATACTCACTTATTCTCATTCGAGCGATAATCGATCTCGCTCGCAACTCTTTTGCGCCAGAAGGTCTAGGTGCGCGATACTCTGCACAACTTGGCCAAAAGGCTGCATGCATAACCATCCCGTTCGAACTATACTTTGGTCTCGTGTACTCGTTTGCTGTCAGCGTAAGCTCATTCAAGCACGCACTGCGTTTGCTAACTCTTAGCATCAGTTTCTTTCAACTCAAGTACGTCGTGGTTCGGCACAAAGGCCTTCGCCTATCGATCCCTTCAACCGAGTACTTGTACGAGCTTTTGAAAATATTAGACTTATTGTATGGAACATCCCAAGGCACAATGAGAGAGAGCATACACATCTTTTTCCAACACGAGCTTTCAAAACTGAGAAAATCGAAATGAAGTCCAAGGACGTGAAGCCGTGCTCTGATACCAATCTGTCATGCCCCGCTCCCGTAGGAGCGATCGTCCTTGCTAAGGCGTGATGCCGCACGGGCCTAGGTTGCGCCCGTGTAAGGCCAAGTCCGCACCCAGGCAGCCCGTAAGCCACGACTTGGTTCGCCTAGGCCGGCCACGATCCTTCCTTTGATCATGTCGCGGAATCAGTATCACCCGTGCACGGGTCCGTCCACGACCATTTTGTATTTTATTATCATAGGCTAACCCTTAGCCACAATGCATTATCGACCAGGTTGGCGTCCTTGCAGTGCGGGTAGCGAGCCCCGTTGCACGTGTCAGTCACACCTGTCGCTAACCATTCCTTTCTTTCTTATCTTTTATTCATTCCTTCTTTTCTTTCTTTCACTTGTCCATTCGTTCATTGATTCATTTTCGTATTCATCCTTTCGTTAATTCATTCATTCACTCGTTTGTTCGTTCATTCTTTCATTTATACATTATGCAACTTCCCGTACGGGAGTCGCCTTGGCGACCCATCGGTCCCATAGTCTTTCAATGTTACTAAACTCTACTCGGAACGACTATGTTGATAGTCTTTTCGTTTCATTATTGTAAACCATTTATTATTTCATTGTTGAACGCATCAGGGACATAAACGTAAGCTTGTGCCTTAGCACGAACGTGAAGCGCGGTGCGAGAGTTCTCACAATTTTTATATTCTTTTCCATATTCTATACAAGCATACAAGATGGGATTAATCCCTTAGCTAGGTGCGTTGGGTCATTTATTAGCATGCATGGTGTTATCGCCTAGCGATTCTCGTGATAGTGTCCGTATTGTTATGTGTCTAGGCTAAGCAAAGACGGGTTCATCGGAGCCACCCATCTTAGTGATGTTCGTGTCGGCCGAGCGATACTTCGAGCGCGCCTTTGATAGTCTAAGTCTGGATTCATCTTTGACTGGCCATTGTAAGTCTTGTATCGATTCGCATTGATACATCATCGGGTCGACGCAACTCTTCGAGTCGACGGCTGGTTTGAGTCGTTGCACTTGCCGTTTAAATCGGCGTTCCGCTAGGGCGGAACGGGTCATTACAGTAGGTATTGATGGCAACCCGGAGGCATGAGATCACCATCCAGAGAATCACATCTAGGACTGGAGGTCAGAAGAAATCTCATAATCAGATTGAAGGAGGAGGGGGAGCAGTACCCCGAGTTACAGCACAACCCCCTGTCATTCGTATTCACGATGTGGCAATGCGAGGGCCAGCACCCCCAGCAAGGCAACAGCAGCAACAGAGGAAGAACCAACAACCTCCGACGGGCTGTACTTATTGTGAAAAGGCAGGGCACACTAGAGGTGTGTGTCGAGCGTTGAACAGACAGTGTTTGATATGTGGAAGTCCAGATCATCGGGTTTCCACCTGTCCTATGAATTCGAGGTCAGGAGGACCAGTACAATAATTTTCTTCTCTGCCAGAACCAGGGGCAGGCCAGTATCAAGGACCAGCGATAGCAGTGAGATCGTTGGCACAACGTCCGTTGATGTCACAGGCTCAGATGTTTCGGCAGCAGGGACCGCCGATGCACCAGCAACAACATAGACCACCCCAGCATCACCAAGGCAGGGGCTAGCAGTATCACCAGGCTAGGCCGCAACATGGGAACCAACAAGGAGGTCGAGGGCAGGCATTCAATCTGTCCTTGGAAGATACATTGGCATGGGGAGATGTTGTGGCAGGTAACATTCTCGTCGCCTCATATCCCTAGTAGCATTGTTTGATTCGGGAGCATCACACTCATTTATATCTGCACAATTTGCGTCATGGCTAGGAATGGTATTCGAGACATTGCCAGGGAGGTTGAGTTACTCACTGGTAATGGGATCGTAGGAGTTAGTAGAGTTATTCTAGCATGTAGTGTTGTAGTGTGCGGGCGTTCCTTACCCGCCAGGTTGATAGAATTTCTTATGAGGAATTTCGACGTTATCCTAGGCATGGACTAACTGAAAGACAGTTGTACCATAATAGATTGCCGTAGAGGGAGTGTATCTTTTAATATTCCAGGCATGGAGAAGTTTACCTTAGTCAGATCAGAGGCAACTCAACAAGAAGAAGGAATAGTAGCGAAAATGGAAGAAATTCAAGTCCCGAAGGTAGTTGAAGAGTTTATTGACGTGTTTCCCGAAGAACTTCCAGGTCTACCACCCATTAGAGATATTGAGTTCAGTATAGAATTAGCACCTGGAACTAAACCGATATCGGATCGAGTTTACAGAATGTCTGATTCAGAACAGGCCAAGGTGTATCAGCACATAGAAGAACTGAAGGCGAAGAAGTTTATTCGAGATAGCGAGTTACCATGGACAGCACCAGTGGTACTCGTAGGGAAGAAGGATGGGTCATCAAGATTGTGCATTGACTACAGAAAGCTCAATACGGCAACAGTAAAGAACAAATACCCACTACCAAGGATCAACAATTTGTTTGATCAGTTGAGCAGAGCAAGAGTTTTCTCCAAGATAGATCTTCGGTCAGGGTATCATCAAGTTAGAGTCCGAGAAGAGGACATTCCTAAGATAGCATTCAGGTCGAAGTACGAGCATTACGAATTCCTAGTTATGCCATTTTGTTTGACCAATGCTCCAGCAATATTTATGGATTTGATGAACCGCATCTTTATGCCATACTTAGATCAATTTGTCGTTGTGTTCCTCGACGACATTCTCGTATACTCAGCTAACAAAGAAGAGCATGAAGATTACCTCAAGAAAGTGTTACAGGTATTAAAAGAAAACCAGTTGTACGCCAAGCTCAGCAAATGTGAGTTTTGGTCAGACCGCATTTTATTTTTTGGGCCCATCATATCAGGGGCTGGAGTGGCAGTGGATCCCAAGAAGGTAGAAGCAGTAGAAAGTTGGCCAATGCCTAAGACTGTAGCAGATGTGCGAAGTTTTTTAGGATTGGCAGGATATTACAGAAGGTTCATATCAAACTTTGCAAGACTCTCAGCACCCATGACCCGCTTGACACGAAAGGATATGCCATTCGTCTGGTCGGCAGAATGCTAGGCATCATTTGAGAATTTGAAGCAGAAGTTGATATCGGCACATATTCTTACATTACCAGTTGGACCCGGAGGTTTCACTGTATATTGTGATGCGTCAGGAAAGGGACTTGGGTGTGTCCTAATGCAACATGGAAAGGTGATAGCGTATGCATCTAGGCAACTTAGAGACCACGAGAAGAATTATCCGACCCATGACTTGGAGTTGTCAGCGGTAGTATTTGCTTTAAAGTTATGGAGGCATTACTTGAACGGTGATCGAGTGGACATGTACACAGACCACAAAAGTCTGAAGTACATCTTTACTCAGAAGGAACTGAACATGAGACAGAGAAGATTACGACGTGGAGCTTCAGTATCATCCAGGCAAGGCTAACGTAGTAGCAGATGCTCTTAGCAGGAGAGGCGACGCATTTATGTTGACATCACAAAACATATCTTAGAAGATCTTCAAGAGATGGGGATCGAGGTTATACTTTCTAGTGATATAGGAATTATGGCAAGTCTACGAGTTCAATCCGACTTGGTAGACAGGATTAAGGCAGCTCAGGCACAGGACCCAAGGATTCAGTAGCTTAGGGCAGAATGTGAGTCAGGACTCAGGAAGGAGATGAAAATTCACGAAGATGATACACTTAGATTTGGATCGCGTCTATATGTGCCAAGTGGAGACATCAGACAGGAGGTTATGGCAGAAGCCCACAGTTCCTAGTATTCTATACACCCCGGAGGGACCAAGATGTACAAAGATATCAAGCAGCACTTCTGGTGGAACGGAATGAAAAGGGAGATAGCTAGATTCATTTTCCATTACTTAATATGTCAGCAAGTGAAGGCAGAACAACAAAGGCCAGCTGGATTATTACAACCACTTCCTATCCCGGAATGGAAGTGGGAACATATCACAATGGACTTTGTGACCGGTTTGTCGAGATCACTAAGTGGTAAGGATGCTATTTGGGTGATAGTGGATCAGCTTACGAAAGTGGCATATTTTTTTCCTTTTAGAGTGGGGCAATCTACAGAAAAGTTGTCAGAGTTGTATATACAGCAGATAGTTAGGCAGCAAGGGATCCCAGTCAGTATTGTATCAGATAGAGATGCCCGTTTTACGTCACATTTCTGAAAGAGTTTACATCAGAGCCCGGGTACCAAGTTAAGATTTAGTACGACATACCACCCACAGACGGACAGGCAATCAGAGAAAATAATTCAGACTCTAAAAGATATGTTACGAGCTTGCACCCTAGGTTTTGGAGGATCTTGGGAGAGTCACCTGCATTTAGTCGAATTCTCGTACAACAACAACTATCAAGCCAGTATCCAGATAACACCATTCGAAGCACTATATGGTAAAAAGTGCAGGTCGCCACAGGCATGGGATGATATAGGGGAGAGGAAGATGTTAGGCCCAGAAATGATTGTTTAGACGGTTGAAGTGGTTAAGGGGATTAGAGAGCGACATCGAGTTGCGCAAGATCGGCATCATCAATGGGCAGACCAACATCGTAGGCTGCTAGAATTTTTTGTTGGGGACCACGTGTTCTTGCGGATCTCACCTACCCGTGGGGTCATTAGATTTGGCGTTCGCGGGAAGTTGAGTCCATGATACGTGGGCCCATTTGTTATCCTCGATAGGGTAGGCGATGTTGCTAATCGTTTATCCCTTCCACCTTCGTTACGTGAGGTACAATATAAGTTTCATGTATCTCAGTTGCAAAGGTATGTATCGGACCCAAGCCATATCCTCAATCATTCTGAGCAAGTTGTTGGTACCAACCTGTCTTACGAGGAGCAGCCTGTGTCCATTTTGGACCGAAGAGAGAAGATACTCAAGAACCGAACAATTAGCCTTGTCCGTATTGCTTGGGGTCATCACTCCTTAGGAGAGTCAACGTGGGAACGTGAGGATAATGTCTGATCACGGTATCCGCACCTATTTGACTCACAAGGTATATTTCTTTTTATGTACTTTGATTGTCTTGACTCCTCATGCTTATCACCCTATGAGTAGAAATTGCTTGATGTCGTAGATTGATAAATATAGATATATTACTTGCTATTGATATTATAAGATGACTGCTTGCTCGCTAGAATTGCTTATACTTGGATTAGTCTGGCACTGATATTTCTAGCCTGCTTGGAATTGAAATTCCGCGGACGAAATTTTTCTAAGGAGGGTAGAGATGTCACTCCCCGCTCCCAGAATACGTATTTTTATACGTGTACTGCTTGAATATATTTATTTAATATTTATCGTACATTATTCTGAAATTTTATGCTAATTAATTTTTCTGTATTTTATTCTCTGCTTTTGCTTAAGTTCTTGGTTTATTTCGTTCATGTTGAACCAACTTGGTTTAGCTTGGTTCATCATGATAAGGAGTGGATGGCCTAGATCTTGTAGGAAGGAATGGGTGGTGGAGATTGACTTGGGCTTGATATTTATGCCCCTTTACTTTTCTCTCTCTTTATTACTCTCATTTACTTTTTCTTCTTCATCCTCCATTACTCTCCCACCCACCCATTTGAAGAGACAAGTACATCTTGCACACCATGAGGAATTTCATGCATCTCCATTTATTTAAGTTTTGGCTTTTCGTATAGATTTTGTGGTTTTGATCTATCAAATTTTGTTATTTTCGAAAATAAGTGGTTCCATGTTGTAGAGAATTCAATTCTACCAAAGTTGGGCTTTTGAAAAATTAGATTTCGACTTATTTTGATGAAGTTATGGCCGAAAGTATTTTTGGGCATTTTTATGTTCATCTGTCATGCATGTCGCAGTTGAGCCGTATGGTGTCGCAGTTGAACCGCATATAGTGTCGCGAATGGGCCGCATGTCGCGGTTGAGCCGCATGGTGTCGCAGTTGAGCTGCATATGGTGTCGCGAATGGGCCGGATAGGCCGCATGTCGCAGTTGAGCCGCATGGTGTCGCAGTTGGACCGCATAAACCGCATGTCGCAGTTGAGCAGCATATGGTGTCACGAATGGGCCGCATAGGCCGCATGTCACAGTTGAGCCGTATGGTGTCGCTGTTGGGCCGCATAAGCCGTATGTCGTAGTTAAGCCGCATAGATGTCGCAAATGGGCCACATAGGCCGCATGTCGCAGTTGAGCCGCATGGTGTCGCAGTTGGGCCGCATAAGTCGCATGTCGCAGTTGAGCCGCATATGGTATCGCGAATGAGCCGCATAGGCCGTATGTCGCAGTTGAGCCGCATATGCTGTCGCGAATGGGCCGTATGAGCCGCATATCGCAGTTGAGCCGCATAGATGTCGCGAATGGGCCGCATAGGCCGTATGTCGCAGTTGAGCCGCATATGGTGTCGCGAATGGGCCGCATAGGCTGCATGTCGCAGTTGAGCCGCATATGGTGTCACGAATGGGCCGTATGTCGCAGTTGAACCGCATGAGCCGCATGAGCCGCATGTCGCAGTTGGTCTGCATGCATGTCGCAGAATAGGCCGCATAATGCCTATTTTGGCTGTTTCTGACTGTTATTTGTCCTAATTGACTGAATTATGGCTAGAATTTCTTCCAACTCCTTGTAGATCTTTTTCTTGGCTTCAAGAATATGTTACCAACTATTTTATGTAAGTAATAGACTCGACCATGCTTAATATTAGTTTGATTTTCATGTCTGTTCACGAATTGACCTCGACTGTTACTTTGACTAATGATTGATCATGTGTTCCTAGTTGGAACTAGAAGGCTGGCTAGTCGTCTTATTGAATTGAATGAGGCACGTTCATGTATGAACCATGAACTATTGCGATTAACTAGTCGATCGGAACATTGGCATATGGACACATATTGACTTCCATTTTTCTGCAAAAGTAGCATGTGTACTTTACGGTCAAGGCATAATTATTCCGTGGCTAGACTTGATTGTTGTATTACGCTATGTAAGACCTACAACCTAGCCGCACGGGCATCGTTGTAGAGTTATGCATATCGTACTCTGTACGGGAGTACTCATTCAGAATGATCATGATCCACGGCATGAGATTTCAATTAACATAGGGACTACTAAGCTAAATAAAAATAACTATTGCATGGAGAGAATGGATTCTCAAGTTCTTACATGGCAGCCATCTCGGGACAATTAGTGTCCCGACATGTCGGCTGGTTCGCACGGATACTGTAAATCTGCCACACGGGTAGGGAGTGGTATCTGTTTACATTTTCTGCATATTAATGACGGGCGTCCCGCTGGGACACGTCTAATTTAAAATTGGTGCAATTGATTATTGGGTAGAATAGCCTTGCTTGTACATTGTAAGAACTGAGGAATCTCTTATTGCATGTTTCCAAGACAACTTAAAACTTACAGTAGCAAGCCGTAGTAGTTGCATGGCCGTTTAAATTGATTTATTTGTGTACTGTACCTACTCTGCTAACTACTGAGATGAGCAGAATGTCAGGACATGACGGATCAACTTCTGTCCTTGTTTGGTTGGAAAGTTGGCTTGAAGTGTCGTGATGTTGTACGAACCCCAGTAGCAAGCAGAGATCTATTTATCATATCCTTAACTCTTATTACTGGTTCTAATTCCTCATATCGTGCTTCCTTGTGGTACTTGCTATTAGAGGTCTAACCTCTCTGGTTTTGCATGGCCAGATTTAGAGCCAGTTCCCGAGGACTCAGCTTACTTCCACCTCCAAGATGGTCAATACTAGAGAAATGATCGCAGGAGAACACGAGTGGGTTCCTTGCTTTCCTGCTCGTTTTACTACTTACTTTATTTATTGCCGTTTGGCACCGACATGTTAGTCGGACTGTCTTGCACTTACCTTTACATAATTGTAACTAAGTCAGACTACAGCTGATAACAATTGTGTATACCTTGCTATATCATCTGGCTATATTTTGTACAGCCAGATCTCAAGAATATTTTGACTGAGCATTTGAGACGCCTTACTGCTTTATCTTACATGTTCTCTATTATTGCTCCTTATTTGAATGATTGAGACAATAGATGTTGAGTGACCATAGTGAGACTTTCATGTAGTATTCACCCCCTCTTCGTTAGACAGCATTGATCGTATTATACGGTATTCTTCTACCCGTAATAAGTAGCTGGCTGAGTCATTCCTCCTCTCTCCGGTATTCCGGTTCTGGGGCATGACAATATAATTTACGATGTACTATGGTTTCATATTATATAATACAAATTTAATATATATCGCTGATGTATATGTTGCAAGTGAAAATCGTATGATATAAGGTCCACCAACTAACAACAATTTCTTTCCTAGTTATATATGTTGCAAGTAAAAATGGCAAAACAAAAAAAATCTGTTATGTCTGAAATACTTTAGTTTCAATGCACTTGTAATGCCTAACCAAAGGAATTGACTTTTTTTGTGGATCAATGCAACTCCAAGGAAGTGTGAAAGTGTTAGATACACCATTGCAATGCTATGCATATGTATTTTATTTTGATTTATCAATATTGTTTGATTAGACGCCACTTTGTCCTCCATAGCTGTCAAATTTTATAATTTTCTTGTTTGGATAGAGTACACTACTAAAATACAGCAAATTGACGACGGAGCATTAGCGACGGATATTATACGTCGGTCATAGCGACGGACTCGCGACTATCTTATGACTGGCGACCGTCAGAAAGCAATGGAATTTTTTTTTGTTTTTTGCGTCAAAATCAGTCGGACATCCGTCGATAATTTGACGAAACTTTAGCGATGGATTCGTGTCCGTCGCTAATATGTCGCACATTGTGGCGGCAAAATCTGGAAAAAATGGTGCGATTAATTAGCGTCTATGTAGCGACGGACGTTTAATCGGTAATCTAGTTGATATTTAGCGGCTACCTGCCGACGGATATTTTTGTCGGTAATCCGTCGCTAAATACTGTAACCCAACATAAATTGAACCGACGGGGGCGGGGGGGATTTTTCATTCCCCCCAAAAAACTCTCTCTCTTTCCCCCCCTCTCTATCTCTCTCCGACGGGTCATATTCTCCGGCGAAGCTCTCTCCGACGGGTCACATTCTCCGGCGAAGCTCTCTCCGACGGGATATCTCTCTCTCAGGTATGCTCTCTCCCTCTCCCTCTCTCTCTCTGTTTTAGGTTTCGAGTTGGTGGGGGGGTCGGCTGTCGCTGGGGCCGGCGGGGTTGGGGGTGGTTGTTGAGGGCGGGGGGGCAGGGTTCGGTTTAGGGTTTCTGGGCAGGGGTAGGGTTTCGGGTGGGGGGGTGGACCGGCTGTCGCGGGGACCGACGGTGATGGGGGGAGGGAGGGGGGCGGGGGGGGGGGGTGGATGGTGTTGGGTGTGGGGCGGGGGGAGAGGGGTAGGGTTTAGGGTTTGCTGTCCGACAGGGTAGGGTATCGATCATTTAATTTTTTTTATACATTTAGGCATAATATTAAGTATTTCCAGTATTATTTATTAGTAGTTTTGAAATTAAATAAAATAATAGTCACCCTTACCAATTGGTTTACAAGCAATAGATAATTATTTTTTCTTTTACAACCTTATTATGCTTTAAACCTTGACCGATACTGACCGATACCGGTACAGTTTGGCATGTCCCGCTCCGATACTGACCGATATCGATCCGATATTGTCCGATACTGATACAGTTTGGCATGTCCCGGTAGCGGTATCGGACTATCCCTATGAGTATCGGCATCGGGGGTATCGGTAATATCGGTGGTTTCGGATCGAAGTATCGAATTTTTTGGTATAAAAAAACAAATAGGTATTAATACATAGGTATTAATATCGGATCGGAGTGTCGGATTTAAAGTATCGGGCTATTCTTATGTTTAGTTTGTCTTACGATACAGATTTTCACATCCAAATCGAGGATGAATCGTTACTTTGTTGATCGTACATGGATGTACAAACGGCAACACGAGAGCAGAATTGGTGTTAGTGACGATTTTCAGGCAGGCGTGGAAGTATTTATTAAGTAGCCATGAGCAAAGCTCAGTACATGGACGGTAACAAAATCAAGTGTCCATGTGTTAATTGTCACAATAGACGTTACGAAGAAGTGGTGACTGTGAGAGATCATTTGACCCGTAAGGGTTTCGTACGTGATTACGGCTTGTGGTCATCGCAAGGTGAATTATATTCGGAAAGACAGGCGGCGGAAGCTGGTACTTATGTTTTTTATGATAATGTTGCAATGGATGTCCTCGAAAACGACGGATGCTCTGTTGATTATGGAGATGTGCAGAACCTTGCACGAGATATGGTGTATGATGCGGCAGGGCCTAATTTTGATCCGGAAGATCCTAATTCCGAGGCGAAGGAGTTCTATAATATGTTTCAGGACGCAGATACTTCTCTATATCCTGGTTGTGAGACTCATTCCGTACTGTCAGTGACGATGCGGTTGCTGAACATAAAGTCTGATTTTAACTTGCCACAAGCTTGCTATGATCAGATCACACAACTAATCAACGAGGTGTTACCGAAGGAATCAAAAGAGCTTCCAAAAAACTTCTATAAGTCAAAGATGATGGTCCGACAACTGGGACTGGGGTACAAGAAGATAGATTGTTGTCGCAACGGATGCATGTTGTACTACAAAGAGAATTGCGTATCAGAAAGTTGCAGCTTCTGTAATGCGGATCGTTACAAGCCAGTGCAAGAAAAAGGAAAGTCAACTAGAAAACGACGTCCTTACAAGTATATGCATTACTTGTCGATCATGAAGCGCTTGCAGAGGATGTATATGTCTCTGAATACAGCAGAACACATGACGTGGCACAGCGAAGAACGCATAAAGGACGAAAAAGAATTGTCACATCCTTCGGATGGAGAGGCGTGGAAACATTTTAATTTGTGTCATCCAGATTTTGCTGCAGAGCCTAGAAATGTATGCCTTGCGCTATGTTCTGATGGCTTCGCCCCTTTCGGACAGTCGGAATCTCAATACTCATGTTGGCCGGTCATTCTTACCCCTTACAATCTGCCACCATGGATGTGTATGAAGACTCCTTATATGTTCTTGACAGCTATCATACCCGGTCCCAAAAATCCGACAAAGAACATTGATATATATTTACAGCCGTTGGTGGATGAGCTGAAACAGCTGTGGGAGATCGGTGTCACGACGTATGATATTTCCAAGAAACAGAACTTTCAGATGAGAGCTTCACTCATGTGGATAATCAATGATTTTCCAGCATACGGTATGCTGTCGGGATGGAGTACGCACGGCAACATGTTTTGTCCGATATGCATGGAAAATAGTAAGGAGTTCCGCCTTAGACATGGAGGAAAAACTTTTTTCTTTGACTGTCACCGTCAATTTCTGCCCGTGAGCCATCCTTGGCGAAAGAACAAGGACGCGTTCAGATCTGGAAAACAAGAATTTCTTGATCCTCCAGCCAGATTGTCGGGATACGATATTTGGGAAGTTGTAAAGGAATTGCCCACCGTAATGGAAGATCCATCGAACAATCGTGTCGTGGGGTTCGGTCAAAGCCATAACTGGACCAAACGAAGTATTTTCTGAAACTTGCCTTATTGGAAAGATAATCTTATAAGGCATAATCTTGATGTCATGCATATCGAAAAGAATGTGTTCGATAATGTCTTCAATACCGTCATGGATATTAAAGGAAAGACGAAGGACAATCCGAAAGCAAGACAAGACATGGCCGAGATACGCAAACGTCATGATCTAAACTTGATAGAAAGGGGAGCTGGTGGTCAATTAAGTAAGCCTATAGCGCCATATACATTGAGCAATGAAGATAGATTAATAATCTGTAAGTGGATATCTACTTTAAGATTTTTCGACGGCTTTGTATCGAATTTGTCTAGATGCGTTGATCTCAATGAACGCAAGCTAACAGGAATGAAAAGTCACGACTGCCACATGTTTATGAAAAGATTATTGCCCATTGCTTTGAGAGAGTTGTTGCCTTCTGCTGTATGGGTTCCGTTGGCCGAGCTATCTACATTCTTCAGGGATATCTGTTCAACTAAGCTGACGGTGCAACACATGGTTGAACTTGAGGAGAAGATTGTCTTAACAATTTGCAAGTTAGAGAAAATATTTCCACCGGACTTTTTCGACAGCATGGAGCATCTACCGATTCATCTACCATACGAAGCCCGTGTCGGTGCATCTGTTCATTATCGATGGATGTACCCCTTTGAAAGGTAAATAAAAATTGATATAATTTAAGTGAAATTTTATAATTCATTGTCAATTCTCAAGATAATTTGTCTTTCTAGGTACCTATACCATCTAAAGAAGAAAGTTGGCAACAAGGCTCATATAGAGGCTTCGATATGCGAAGCATATCTTATCGAGGAGGTGTCAAACTTCTGCTCCATTTATTTTGATACTCATGTCGAGAAAAATCGAAATAGACCTCAAAGGAATGACGAAGACGTTGAGGATGGAGGTATATTCAATTTAAGGAGCAAGCCTATTTGGGCTAGTAAGAATCGGTGGTTGACTGACGATAAGTATGATGCCGCGCACCGATATGTATTGTTAAATTGTGACATACAAGAAGTGAGAGATTTGGAGAAGTAAGTGACTACACCTCGTTATAATCTCTAATTTGGTGAAGTAAGTGACTACACTTATTTTTATTCTCTCTAACAGTATATTTAGAGATGAAGTCAAAATAAGGACACCCGATATTACCGATGAGGGACTTCAAAGAGAGGTTGATTGTACCTTTCCGACCTGGTTTCAAAAATATGTAAGTAACTGAGATAATATGTTATGCGGCTACCATTAAAATATATGCAAGTAAAATATTTAAATTATCCTTATTTGTTTACAGGTATTATTGCCTGAAACAACACTCACAAATGAGAGCATTCGTTATTTGGCATTGGGACCGAAGAAGGCTTGGTCAAGCTATGTCATTAATGCCGTTAATGGCTTCAAGTTTAGGGCAACTCAGCATGCTATAAATGTCGAATTTGTCAATGACAACTTCAGTACTAAGGATTCTGGTGTTTGCATAAGAGGCACCATCTATGACGACGAGCCGAACTTTGACTATTATGGAGTACTTCGGGATATTGTAGATTTACAATATAGTGCCCCATATGATATGCATATTGTGATGTTGAAATGTGAGTGGTTCGATACGACACCAAATATCGGTTGGAGAATCGATAAACAATTTGGATTCGTCGATATAAATCATCGCAGGAGGTATAGAGGGTCCGACACGTTTGCGATAGCAAGTCAGGCTGTTCAAGTCTACTATACAAGCTACCCAAGGCGTCGTAGAGATCGATTTGACTGGTGGGCAGTGTAGGTCCTAAAAATCAAGTTGTATCCATCAAAAAAGCAATGAAAACCAAATTGCGTACCTTTCAATGAACTGTGCAGAAAGCAGATTGTGCAACAAATCAACTGCGCGAGGTTGAACTGTGCCAATATCCAAGCGCGCTATGCTGACGTGGCAACGTCATCAATACCTGACACAAAATCAGATCTTCTGACAACTGACAGCCCGAAAAGCGAGGAGTCTGTTCGTTTTTTGAGCCACGCCGTATTCTAGGACAGCTGTCCAAATCCTAACGCGGTCCAGCTGCCAAAAGCCAGCGCAGTCTGCCAGCCCAACTGAAGCGCAGTCTGCCAGATCCTCTTCAGCGCAGTTTGATCCCAGCGCAGTCTGAAGCTAGCGCTGTTCAAGTGGCGCGATCCATCAAGATAACTGATATTTTGTACGTAGCTTACATGCCATCAATTGCTTAACACGTGGCAGCTTCCTGTATACGACCAAGCGCATTTCAATCAGACAATGCCACGTGTCTAAATACAGTTAGCCCATGATTGAGTAACCACCAAAAGCCAGCGCAACTGGTAGTCTGCACAGTCCAATGTCTACGCAATCCAGCCTGCGTAATTCAGAATAACTACAAATTAGTTATTTCTAGAACTCTATAAATAGAGTTTCAAGTCCTTCATTGAGGGGATCAGATCATTATTATCACTAGAGATCAGGAGTTTTTGTCCAAGTGCTGCTGCATTCTTCAGAGGCTATCGTCTTCAAAGTTCACATCGTCCAAGGGATAAAGCGATCGTCTTCAAATCGGATTCCTATAGTCGTACTTTCCCAGAATTCAATTGTAATCTTCTTAGAAAGTTTGTGAAATAAAAAGAACTTTTGTTTTTGCAAACAAAATGGCGACTCTGCTGGGGACGACTTTCTCCTCCGACGAGGAAGTGACAACTCAATGTGACGTTGCGTCTATCGGAAAGACGCAGAAGACGCTGGTTGTGAAAGTCAACTAGACTGCCTATGAAGCGATGATCAACTCTGGGGCTACTCGACGCACTGTGGCCTCTGCCAAGAGCAAGGTCCATTCAGTGTGGACTCCGAAGTCCTCTGCGCAAACCTCTGCGCCGTCATCTGCGCAGCCTGCTGTCTCTGCCAAGGAACCAGTAGCCTCTTATGTCCTTGCGCAAAACACCACTCGCGCTACCAAAGCGCAAGCCAGAGCTCCTGCGCAGTGCACTGCTCCTCTTGCTGCTGCGCAAGCCACTTCCTATTCTGCTATGGCAAAGTCCAAGACCCCTCTTCCTCTGGCGCAGTTGGTGACCTCATTCCCTCCTGCGCAATCCACTGAAGCCAGGACTCCTGCTGTGCAAACTACAGTTTCTGTGGCCAAAAGACCATCTTTCAAAGCTTCCCAAGCGCAATCAGCCAATGTGCCTTTTGCCACTTCAACCTCAGCGCAAGCTGTTCCAGCGCAGTCTAATAGGGATAGCCCTTTGGCTAATCTCCCTTCTTCTCACAGCAACGGAAAAAACCCTGCTCCTCTTCCCAAGCACCTTGTTGCTCCAGTGCAATCCACTGGGGGTAGTCTGTTGACTGTTCCTCCTCCTCCTTAGAATAAAAGAAAAGGCCCGTTGGTCTTTTCTTAAACTTCCTCGTTCCATGACTTGGAAGATAACAGAAGGAAACGCTCTTTAGCCAACCCTTCCTCACAAAACAAGGGAAAAGGTCCTTTGGTCTTTTCTCAGTCTTCCCTGGTCTTTACCTCGAAAGATCAATCTGAACGTGCCTCGGCACCAATCAGTACAAGAACTCTCTCAAACAAGAGTTCTTCTCTCCCTGCCAAAGGGAAATGTACTGATCAAAGAGGTATTCTGCCTACTCCAGTAGCGGAACTCCAAGATCTTCCAACTCTCCGGATATCCCGCTCACAGTAAGGAAAATTACTGGTATCTCAGACAGAAACTCCTGGGGGTGAGTTTGCTGATTTACGAGATTATCTCAAAAGACCTCGGTCTACATCAACTTCAGCGAAACGCAAGCAGCCAATGCCGAAAATGAACCAGCATCAAAGGCAAACTTCTAGGATAAAAAATCCTAACACCTATGCTAATGAAGTGAGTACTTCTCTATATACTCATGGGACAAAACATCTGAAGAACCGGAACCATGTTCCGAATGTGGTTAAAGAACATATCCCTCAGACTTCTTCTCGTTCCGTCATTGTTCCTGATCTCCGAGAGCACCTCAAGCAAAAGTGGGACAATATCTCAACACCTCCATTTCAACCACTTGAATACCATTGTAATCACAAGGTTGTCATCAAGTGCTGTTGTCAGACAACAAAACGATCAGTCTTCGATCGTCTGAATTTTGCAACTATTGAACCAATGTCAGAAGTCGAAGACGAAGTGTTGTATGCTTCCGTCAACATGGCTTCTCGAGACACTGGGGGTAGAAAGTGCTCCAAACACGGCAAGCCTCGTAAACCCAGCCAGCGGTACTTAGATTTACTCCAAGAATCTTCTGAAGGAGTATTTCGACACACCCGATCCCGAAGTCGAGATACAATCGGTCATAGGAATCTTCTCC
This sequence comes from Iris pallida, assembly GCA_029216955.1. Taxonomy (NCBI): domain Eukaryota; kingdom Viridiplantae; phylum Streptophyta; class Magnoliopsida; order Asparagales; family Iridaceae; genus Iris; species Iris pallida. The sequence goes on along the minus strand of JANAVB010021600.1, from coordinate 13,723,665 downwards.
AAGAGCCTTCTGGTCATCTTCCTATTTCTCATTCAGGAGATGATTCCTTCTTTGATATGATGCATACAGCGAAAGTTCTGAACAGATAGTGTCCTCTACTGTACCTAGAGAAGTGACAGCTTATGTTGTCACTGAAGACCCAGATGCTTCTAGTTCAGCAAATCAAGAACAACGAATAGCTGCACTGGAGGACAAGCAGAAGACCATGGCTGAAATGGTCGCAAGTATGCATTCTATCATCTTGGCCCAACATACAGTACCACCGACCGCACCTACTAAAAATCCTGAGATTATAGCATCGTCGGTGCCTGTCAATGCAGGTCTGGGGGTAGTATCTCCTCAAATACCCCCTGTACAAATTCAACCCACACCCAGTCAGTCAGGAGCTGGGGGTAGTACTTACCACGCTGTTCCTCTCCCTAACACTGTAATTCAGCCTGCTCCTTCTTCATTATCGAAGGGTGCTAATGAAGCTGTCAAACTCTTGCGCACTCAGTTCGAGGCCTTTAAAGAGAAGGACAATTTACAGAGATTGGGGATCAAACAACCCTATCCGGTTGAATGGAAGGAAGTCCCATTTTCTCCAAAGTACATGATTTCCACAATTTTGCTGTTTGACGGCAGCACTTCTCCGAGTCAGTTTATTAACCACTTTGAGGTAATGACTGTTCAACTTCAGCCGAATGACGCTCTTCTTACCAGGGTATTCGTCGGCTGTTTAGCCGGTGTAGCAAACAATTGGTATAGAAGCTTGTCTGATGGTTGTATTACTTCTTTCTCGGGTCTTAAACAAATCTTCTTGGAACGATTCTATGAAGGAATCAACGACATGACCATGTCGGCCCTCAACAAGATCAAACAAAGACATAATAAAACCGCTGAGAGTTTCATTGAAAGATTCTACCGAGAAGCATTAAAGATGCCTCCTGGAACTCCGGTCGCTGTCACTATAAATACTTGCAAGGCAAAACTTTTGCCTATTATCAGCATGTGGACGAGGTCAACTCAATTTCAAGACTGGCCATCAGTCATTGACAATGCTAAAGCAGCTGAAGTTAGCGCTGACAAGTTCAAGCAGTTGGGGGTACACATGTCTAACCCCGACCGTGATGAACACCAGACATCTAATAGCGGTAATCTCCAGAACAATCGCAAGGGAAAAGAGACTTTAAACATCAATTTGAAGAGCAAAGAATCTCTGGCTGTCAACGTGGCTCCACCTACGTCTACTTCTACTCCTTCTGCCCCTCCACCAAGGGAACCTCGTCCGAAAGTAGAGTACTCCTTTGACGAGAACGACACCATGAGCATCTTCGATTGCTTGATCAAAAGCAATAAGCCCCAACTCCCAGACCCGAAGAAGCCTGACGAGGTTGGTAAGACTGATCATCCCAAATATTGTGTTTATCATAGGTTCATTGGGCATCCCACTCGAACATGTTACGTGCTCAAAGGCAAAATTCAAGAGCTAGTCAACGCTGGTATTGTCACTCTTCAACAAGATGAGAAGACTGTTACTGCGAACATGGTCTCAGTACAGTTCAGTAACTTCCCTCTACAAATGGTACAGCATGGTGTCATCCCTATCCCCAAGGCTACTCTCGAGATCGAGAATCTCCTTCCTCCACGAAGTGAAGGTCTCGTCCCCTTATCTCTCGATAATGGTGAGATTATGTTGATTTATCCCGACCTTGTGGCAGACTTCGAGGCTTCTTTCTCGTCTAAACAAAAAGACCGCTCTAAGAGTAGAACAAAGATCTGCAGTATGGTGTCTTTTGACCCCATAGTTGAAGAGGAAATCTTGCTGGGCACTAGGTCAGGGAAAGCCTATCTACGGGAAGTTCCTGAAAATCAAGAAAACCCTGCTTCTTCTTCTGAGTCCGCTCCAGTGCAACCTGTTTCCACTGAGGACATCCCTTCTGCATCCTCACTGGTTGTAGAACCTACTTCTTCCAAGCCGACGGCAACCGACAAAGGCAAACAACAAGTCCGCTTCGACAAGCCTTTGAAGAAGTTATCTCCTTCTGGACTTAAAAAGCCATATAACTTTGATATCTTGGCTCAACTAGCCAATACACCGGCTAGGTTGTCGATCTTCGAGCTCTTGTGCCTCTTCAAAGAGACTCGAGAAACTCTGAGTGAAGCTCTAATGCAGGCAGAAACCTGTCTAACCCTTCTAAAGAAGCCGAAAGCAGAGCCTGTCTCTTGCCTCCATTGTTACAGTGTGTTGGAGTTAATTCCAAACATTACCTTCACACAGGATGATATGCTGATGGAAGACAATAGGTATGACCGTCCTCTATACTATACGGGATATGTCGACTCGATGAAAGTCGATCGTATTCTAATAGATCCAGGGTCAGCACTCAGCATCATGCCAAAGACAATGCTAGATGCACTAAAGATTCCAGTACATAGTCTTTCTGGTACAATCACCACCATCTTGGGGTTTAACCAGGGAAGAAGTGAGCCTCTGGGCAAGATTCGCTTAAAACTCCAAATAGACAATCTCCGCACAAAGGTGACCTTCTACATTATAGACAACCATGGTTGCTCTTACAATGCTCTTTTGGGGAGACCATTCCTTCACGAACACAACATTGTTCCTTCGACTCTCCATCAATGTTTCAAATACGTTGATGACAATAGAGAGGTTCAAAAAGAGGTTGCGGATCTCTACCCTTTCAAAGGTGTCGAAGCTTATTGTAACGATGCTTGCATGTATAAAGATGAGTTCATGAAGGTAGTAATGGCTCTGGACACTGAAGAAGAACAAGAAGCAGTGCCCAATGACACCCTTATCATACCTGTTAAAGGACGTGTTTCTCATCCTCAGTCCTCCAAACCACTGGCTATTCACTTGCCAGTCCATAAGCAACCAACTGATGGTGGTCAAGATCAAAGGGAGCTCACCTCTTCTGAGCCACTTGTTATTGACTTACGTCGTAACAAGGATAAAAGGTAGCTCACCTCTTCTGAGCCACTTGTTATTGATTTATCTCGTAATAAGGATAAAAGGGAGCTCACCTCCTCTGAGCCACTTATTATTGACCTTCGTCGTAGCAAGCCTCCTCCACCTTCGTCTTCTCCCCCTCTTGTAATCAATCTGACCAAGCCTGCTAAGGCTAAAGGTCCTGTTGTAAATACAGATGTACAAATCAATGAAAAAGTATCTACTTTCCAGTATACTGATGTCATTTATCATGCTAAGTGCTATTTGGATATGTTAGATAGCTTTCAGTTATTTACAATGGGAGTTGTACAGTCTCTTCAAACAGAGGTCTTACTCGAACATCCAGATGATTCATACTTTGTTGTCCCTTCTCAAAAGAGAGGCGAGAGTCCAATACTTTTTAGTAAAGGACCAGAACAAAAATTCAGCTATATAAATGATAGCAAAAATAACGATACGGGACGTCTCTAACTTCGTCGTTATAGTCAACAATCAAAAGACATCATCCGAAAGATGGGTTATGACTTCAAGAATGGCCTCAATTACTGTAAAGGTAGACGAACCCCTATCCGTACGATTGTTCCTAAAGGAAAATCTGAGATGTACTACAGCAGGACAAAAAGAGGTCTCAGATATGCTTTACCTCTGGTCTTATCTCCAGAAGTCTCCGAATCCGATGATGAGGAACGCTCTAATTCTTCTGATTCCAGATCATGGGATTCTGACACCAGTATCGGTCAAGTTCATCGATTGATCGTATCTTCTAACATGGTCTCCGCTGAACTTCCGGAAGGTTATGATGAAGATATAGAAGAAAATCCCGAAACAGATCCTTGGGCTCAACGAATGGATACGCAATGGGAACTCCGATTCGAACAACGAGAACCTCCTACCGAAGATCAATTGGTTCAAATTGACGTAGGAGAAAGCGGGTCACCTCGTCCGATATTCATTAGCAAGAACCTTCCAGAGGCAGATAAGCAAGAATTAATTCTTCTTATTCGGGAATACATTGATGTCTTTGCTTGGAATTATGAAGATATGTCAGGTCTAGATCCTAAAGTGGCTACTCATAAACTGAATATTTTGCCTAATGCAAAGCCAGTCAAACAACATCAAAGGCGATTCAAGCGAGAAATAATGGACGCTATTGATGATGAAGTCAAAAAGCTCATAGCTTGTGGCTTTATTCGAGAAGAACAACATCCAGATTGGGTAGCCAATGTTGTCCCAGTCTTGAAGAAAACTGGCAAAGTTTGAGTTTGCATCGACTTTCGGAATCTTAATGAAGCTTGTCCAAAGGATGAATTTTCTCTCCCTATTACAGATGTCATGATTGACAATACTTATGGGTTTGAAAGGATATCCTTCATGGATGGATTCTCTGGATACAATCAGATTCGGATGAATCCTGAAGATGAAAAACATACCTCTTTCCGTACTCCTCGCGGAGTCTACTGTTACACCGTGATGCCATTTGGTCTCAAGAACGCTAGTACAACTTACCAACGAGCTATGAGTACCATCTTTCGAGATCATCTTCGTAAGACTGTTGAATGTTATGTTGACGATATTGCCGTCAAGAGTCGTCTAAAGGAAGATCACATCCAAGATTTAAGAACTATCTTCAATCTCATGCGCCAACATCAGTTAAAGATGAATCCCACCAAGTCATTCTTGGGTGTCTCTATTGGTAAATTTCTCGGCTTCGTCATTACCTCTAAAGGTATACACGTGGATCCCGAGAAGATCAAAGCCATTCAAGAGATGCGTCCTCCACGCAACTTAAAAGAGCTACGAGGATTCCAAGGTCGACTTGCGTACATCAGGAGGTTTATTTCGAATCTGTCTGGACGCTGCAGACCATTTACTCAGCAAATGATGAAGGGTGTATCTTTCATTTGGACCGAAAATGTCAACGAGCATTCGATGACATAAAGCGATATCTCATGAACCCACCAGTCTTGGTGCCACCAATCTCAGGCATACCATTCTTAATGTATGTCCGTGCTATGAATTATTCATTGGGTGCTTTACTTACCCAAAAAAATAAAGAAGGTTATGAACAGGCCATCTATTATCTCAGTCGTACTATGATTGGTGCCGAACACCGTTATAGTCTGATCGAAAAAGAATGCTTAGCTCTTATGTTTGCTGTTCAAAAGACAAGGCATTACATCATTGGACAAACTATTCATGTCATATCCCGAGTTAATCCTCTTCGGTACTGATGAATAAGCCTAGCACACTCAATTCTCGGTTAGCTACATGGGCTATTCTGCTAGCTCAATATGATATGGTTTATATTCCACAAAAGTCTGTCAAAGGTCAAGCGCTGGCGGACTTCTTAGTGGCTCATCCTATACCAGAGACATCCAAACTCTATAATGAAATTCCAGACGAGACATTGGAATCAAATATGATCTTCGAAGAATTTCCTACTTGGCGTCTATTCTTTGATGGTGCATCCAGTATCGGACCAAATGGTACCATTGTCGCAGGAGTTGGGGTTGTTCTTGTTTCTCCAGATGGGTCAACTATCTAAAGAGCCTATTCCCTAGATGAACCCTGCTCCAACAATATAGCAGAGTACAATGCTTTACTCATTGGCCTTCAATTAGCTAAATAACTAGATGTCGAATATCTTAAAGTCTATGGCGACTCCAAGCTGGTTGTTAACCAGGTTAGAGGAACCTATGAAGTTCGTCATCAAGATCTAGTGCCTTATTATGAAGCGGTAATCAGCATGGCTACATCATTCAAAGCCTTCTTCATCGAATTTGTCCGCCGAGCTTGCAATACTAAAGCAGATGCTTTGGCCAATCTTGCAGCAGTCTTAGCCATCCCTATCGAAGGACAACAGGTGGTGGTTATCTCTAATCGGAAATTGTTTTGCATCAAAAACAATCGTAATATTGAGTTCAGTAATCTTACTGAAGCCAATGTTATCAGTGAAGATTGGAGAGCTCCCTTCATCGATTTTGTGGTCCATGATATACTTTCGGAAGATCTCAAGGAGGCTACGAGTATTCGTTGGCGGTCTCTACGATTCTACTATAATCAGACCACCAAGACTCTCTATCGACGGACTTATGACGGTCTTCTTTTATGCTGTCTTGCTGGTGATGATGCGAAGCAAGTATTACGTGAAGCTCATGATGGTGTTTGTGGAGCACATCAACTCGGTCCTAAGCTACAGGATCGTATCCGACGAATGGGTTACTATTGGCCCTCTATGGTATCTGATGCCATTGAATATGCAAGAAAATGTCGAGCCTGCCAAATCTACGCGGATTTTATTCACCAACCGTCAGAATTTCTGCATCCAACTGCCACTTCCTGGCCTTTCGAAGCTTGGGGCATGGATATTATAGGTCCTATCAACCCTCCTTCTTCTAGAGGACATCGGTTCATATTAGCGATAACCGACTACTTCTCCAAATGGGCTGAAGCCATACATTTGGCTGAAGTCAAGACCAGTAGCGTCATCAACTTTGTCAAACACCATGTCATTTACAGATTTGGGGTACCTCGACGAATCATTCATGACAATGGACCACAGTTCATTAGCCAGAAGTTTACCAGGTTTTGTGATGATCATCGGATTGACAATGTCGCCTCTACAGCTTATAATCCGACTGCTAATAGCTTAGCTGAAGCCTTCAACAAGACAATTATCAAGCTCCTTAAGAAGTTTGTGTCTACTAACAAACGAAACTGGAGTGAAAAGCTTGGAGAATGTCTATGGGCCTACCGTACTACGGTCCGCAACCCCACAAGTTGTACACCTTTTTTTCTTGTGTATGGTTGTGAAGCAGTTCTACCTTTGGAACTTCAGATTCCATCCCTGCGGATTGCCATTACCAACGAGTTTACTACAGAGAACAACGATCTCCTTCGACTTCAAGAATTAGAAGTGTTCGACGAGAAAAGGTTATTGGCTTAACAGCATATTGAGTTATATCAAGTCCGAATCTTAAAAGCGTTCAATCGCAAAGTTAAGGTCAGAGCTTTTCAGAAAGGAGAACTGGTTCTAACTGTCAGACGTCCCATGACTATGACTCATATGAGCAAGGGCAAATTTGACGCAAAGTGGGAAGGTCCACATATCGTAAGCAAAGTCTTCTCAAATTGAGCCTATCAACTCTCTGAGCTGGACGGTCGAGTTGCTATGAGGCCTATCAATGGAAAATTCCTTAAAAAATACTATCTATGAATGTAACAGGGATTTCATGTAAATACGATCAAACAGTTCATAAATAAAGTTTGATTTTATTTCATCATAAACGATGTTACATAATATCAAGGATGGAAATCACTATCGTCCTTCTTGAAGACAGGACGAGGACCACTACCGTCCTTTTCAAAAACATAATCGGCAAAAGAGTCGAGAACATCCTTGCTCGACTTCACCAGAAATACAGAAGCGGCCATCCTCATGGCCTCTTCTTCTTCGGTCTTCCCTGGTTCAACCAGGAAGTCCAAGATGTCCCTTGGCGGCTTGGGTGCAGACGAACCTTCGTCTGCTTTCGTCTGCGTTGGCTGGTTGGGTTCAGCCGGACGTTCCTCTGTGAGATCTTCAACCTTCGGGACAATCTCAACTTTCTTGGATGCATCTCCAGACGACATATTTGTGTTGAAAAGTGAAAGTGATCATTCTATCTAAATTTATGTTCTATTTATAGGCAGAGATTCTTGAAACGAAGCGACGCATTCTTCGCAACATTCATTACATTCATTCGATGGTTCGTCCGTTCATTACATTCATTCGACGGTTCGCCCGTTCATTACATTCATTCGACGGTTCGCCCGTTAATTATATCCATCCGACGATTCGCCCGTTCATTCTATTCATCTGACGGTTCATCCGTTCATTCAATTCATCTGACGGTTCATCCGTTCATCCCGATGATTCATTTCGTTCATACATTTCGACGATTTAACCGTTCGTTCATATCAGCAACTTGTCATGTATTTATTTTTGATTAAGTTGCCTACCGAAATAATGACATTCAACAAATTATATTCTGCCATGTCCACATTACCTCTGAATATATCTTCTATCGCTATTATTTGCAATAAATAATAGAGCCACAAAAATAATGTCTTTTTTATTGATCAAAATTAAAGGCATTACAAAAAGTCATATCATAAAGAGAAAATACAAAAAAGTTTCCTATTCCGCTGGAGGTGTCATCAAGTTAGCTATCTGCTGCTTTAAAGTTTGAAGCCGTCCTTCACGCAAATCCAACACCCGCCTTCTAGCTTCCGCCATTCCATATTTATCATCAAAGGTTGGCAAGGTCACTAGCTGGCGGGTGATTTCATCTTGATGCGTCTTGACAAACTCATTCTTCTCACGAGTTAGAATGTCAAGTTGCTGAATGGCAGCTTCATGTTGTGTAGTCTCTTCCTCAAGAGCAAGCTGAACGATTCTCAACTCTTCTTGAAGTCGAGCAGACTCCGCCTTCAGTTCAGCAACCTTCTTTTCTTTCTCCCCGGCAACAGACGCTATCGTCTCCATCTGGGAATCATACTCTGAAGCCTTTGTAGCATAAGTGTCCAAGAAAGTCTGGAAAGCAGCTTTTGTGACTGTAGCTTCGTGAGTCATCCTTTCAAACTCAGCATTCACTAGGGGTTCTACCTCCCCCCGATTAAGATCCTTGTACATCTTAATTGATTCCTCCAGCTCATCCAGTATATGTTCAAGATATGTAGCTTGAGCTTCATCACCCTGACTTCGGATAGCAATAATCAGATAAGTAGTTCAATTTCTGACGGTGATGAAACCAACGTTCTCTCTCTCCATTACCCTTTCTATTAAGGGTCCTAATGAAGTGAAGAAGAGGTTGGTGAAGGAACCAACTATAAATCTGTTGGTAGCTGCTGCACCGGGTGTAGCAGCTACTCCTGTGGAAGTTGAAGCAGCAGATGCCTGTACAAGTGGATGTTCGACTTCGTGAACATGAGTTGAAGTCTCTCTGGACAAGGGAGCCATGGTTGAGCTAGTCGCCCCTCCCAGATGTTCCTCTGTGAAATCAAATAAACATCATCAGTTTGCTGTCGTTAGCGACTACCAAAAAAGATCAAAAATAAGGGCAATCCTACCATTGCTGGGTCTAGTGACAAGTCTGTCATCTGTTGAAATAGGTTGCAACCTCGTAGAAGTAGCTTCAGACATCACTGCCTGACTACTTCCTGCTTCGGAGCCGCCTCAAAAATGTCGGCTGCTACTAGCTATCGCTGTTGTTTACACTATATCAGTGCGTATTGGAGGAATTGAAGAAGATTGAATTTCTGCATAAATGAAAGTTAAGATGTCAGTCATTTGATCTATAAAAGAAGATTGTCAATATCATTCAATACCTCTTGGATCAGTGACAGTAGCTTCCCCCAGTGCTACGTTATCAACAGTATTCTTTTCTTGGGATGCATGGGCGTCGGCATCCTCTTCCAGATTTGGAGTGTCATCAACAGTCTCTGCTGATGTTTCTTCATCATCCGCACCTTCTTCTCGGGCTTCCTCGCTATCACTTGCGACGACCAGATCTATGTCATCACGGAAGCCGAAGTCACAGTCTTCTAGAGCCTCAATCATTAATTTGTCTTCTTCAGCACGAAGTGATCTTGGAGAAGCTGGAAGATGGGCAGTTTCCGGTGCAAGTGTAGGAGATCGCAATACTTCGAGAGACGTTTCTGACTCGTTGATTGGAATCAGAGTTGCGGTTGTTTCTCTTGCTTTTGCAGCTTCATCCTCTGTTTTTGCGATCTCCTCTCTTGTCTCTACAACCTCGTCCCCCTTCTCTGCACTGGAAGCTTCCTTTCTGGGCTCAGGGGCAGGTGTAGGAGACGGCATCATAACTCCGGCGACCGCACTTGTCAGGACTGATGCCAGGATAGGTCTTGGTGGAGTGATTACTTTCTTTTTGAAGGCTATTTTCTTTCTGTGTAGAGGTCTCTCCGGACTCTCTACGTCTATAACATGTTCTTGTCTTTGAATGGAGGTCGGGTCGTCGTCTCTTCTATCTGAATTGACTCAGCCTACTGTAGAGATTGCGACCAGGTAGTGACCCTTTCCGATGATTCTAAAATAATCTTCTTCTTAGAGACTGGAGAAGAAGGTTCTTCTGCCCTCCTCTTCTTCTCCTTGGCCGGAGATCTTACAACTTTTAGAGAGACGCGCAGCAGCTCGTTGACTTCTTCAGGAAAGTTGGCGTCTCTCGAAGCTTCTAATGGTGCGTCGGCTGGCTCATGCTCTTCATCATTACCAGGAAGCACCAGAATAGGTGCTCCTTTCTTGAACGAGTTGCTGTTGCAAAACTGTCTGCCAGATTAAAATTTTCAGCAAAAGTGTTTGCTGATGTATTGAAGATCGAGTACGTGTACAGCACACTAGGACCTCGATCATTTCTGGATGGCATCGAGAACGTCGTCCTTGTGTCCCGAGCATTGTAATATGCCCAAGCCCGGGCTCCATCAATTAAAAACCCTTTTTCTTGTAGGCATGTGATAGCATTACCTACGTTGAACTGGTCATAACCGAATTGGTACACAAAATGGCTGGGGAGATAAAGCTCAAGATAGCATTCGTCCTCGAACCGGTATACCAGGTGTGACGGCCGGATTGTCCTCAGCCAATCAAAAGCTGTGTGGCCCAAAGGCTGCATCCTCCCGGAGTCCACAAGGTTGGTAGACATATGCTCATAACCGACTGGAGGGGTAACGCAGTAGAAGCTCCATCCTCTACCGAGATTCAGTGCACGTCGGCAATCTCTTAAAGTGGTATAAATCCACTTGCATCCAGAAAATCTTCTCAAAAACCTGCTGCCCACTGCCCCCATATCAGGGTTCATTAGTGAAGGATGATGGAGAAGCAGCCATCCAAACAGATATGTGTATGGGAGCTCTACCCGAGGAAAACTTCCCTTCTCTCCTTTCCCTTTAATCATTGAATCGACGTAGAGGCGAAGGCCGGCATTCACTCTGCATGTCATTGCTGATAGCAAATCCATCCGGTAGCCGAAAACCAGACGGACAGCAGCAAAAAGCACACCGCGATGGAAGCGGTCGACTGCACTGGCCCCAGGGACGACATATCGTCGGAGCCAGTAAGTGAGGAAACCCGCCAGCTGGGCCTCCTTTGATATAGGCCTATAGCCCATCCTCATGTAACTCTCAATAATGTCTCCTTCCTTGAAAGAAGGACATTAGAGATTATCCTTGATCTTGATATCCATATCTTTATGTGTCTCTATCAGCCCCATCACTTCGCTATCGCTAAGTGGTCGGAAGTAGTTAGGATGGCAGTTTTCATGCTCCTTAGTCTTCTTCTCGATGATGTGGTTGAGGAAAAGGTACGACAACCATTTGGTGGAATAGTATGTTCCGGATGTGCCACTCTTATAGTAGAGAGAACAGATCTTGTAGTGGCAAAGGAATTCTTCAAACACAGCCACCATATCAGCGTTCTCTTGGCGTAGTCTGTCCAATTCATCATTTGTCGGGACAAACTCTTCATAGGGGATATCCCCCATTGGCAGGCTGGAGATGTACTTCATCTCGTGCAAAGCTAACCCAATCTCTCCGCGGGACGTCATGAAAGTCTCGGTTCTATAGTTGTATCTCTCTGCCAAAGCGAGGAATAGATGAGGATTAGGGGAAAGCCGTAAACAGTGGAGTACACTGCTTGGTACAGATCAACTTCCTTGAGCCGCGCTTCGAATTGGACCAATATCCAATTGGCTATACAGATCCATCTCTTATTATCTGGATTCACGAGACCTGTCAGCCGTAACTCTTGGTCTGGATACCTTCCCTCTACCTTCACAAACTCATTTGTGAATATCGGAGTTCTCACCGGTAGTAGCAGGGAAGAATCTTCTGGCGGGATACAGCCAGGCTTTAGTCCTCTAAGTAAGGAGTTGTGGCGCTCGGAGGAACTGTAGGATATGTCTTTATTGCCAGAACCCTTCTTTACACAGATATTTCTTGTTCGGGCTTGCTGAAGTGGAGTTATATCCCATTCTATTCTTCTGGGATAGCTTGCAAAAGCATATCGAGACAGAGGAAGGCATCTAGAGATCTCCGGGAGAAGGATTGTCTTCTCGCCGCTCTGGAAAATTATCTGTTCCATACGAGGTCTTGGCTGAGAATTCTTGTCAAAGGCCTCACCAAACATGAATAACGGCTTCTTATGAGTAACTGTGTCAGCAGTATAAAGAGGTTGCCTATTCATCAGACAGCAAAGTCTCATTGTCCTGTGCAGTCAAGATGGCTTGTCGAGATGACGGTAAGGCGTACTGAAGAAATGTCACATGAGATAGATCTTCCTTATATTCAGGTTCAGCCAAGGATCCTGCAAAGACCTCATAGTTGGGGTCTTCCCTGAGGTTAACTGCATCAAATAAAGAAACAAGGATCAATACATGCAAAATCAAGAAAGTCTCTACAAAAGATCATCAATTTGCGCAAGTTATCAGATTACGCCAGCACAGTCAGCTTGTGTAGTTATCAAATTATGCCAGCACAGTCAGCTTGTGCAAGTTATCAAATTGCCCCAGCAATAGTCAACATGCGCAAGCCATCAGTTTGCACCAGCACAGCCAACGCGCACAAGACATCAGTTTGCGCTGGCACAACTGACTTGCACAAAATGATGGATTGCGCCGAACATTTTGTCAGCGCTTTCCATCCGATTGCACAAGAGTATAGTTTTCATAAAAATGAAAACTATTGAGAATGCAACCGAAACCCTAAACAGGGTGGCGCAAATACCATTAATCTCTAAAAAGAGAGAGGTATGAAGGTCTGAAAAACACCAAAACCCTAAAAAGGGTTTTGATCATGGTTCGACATCTACCTTGCAGTGCTGGATGACCTATCTTATGACGAGATACTCGTGGCGCAATACGAGTCAAAGATTCGGCAGAGGCCTTGCCCTTTTCAGTGGTTGTACGCTTGGAAGCCATTACTGTTGTCGGCGGGAAGAAGAAGCAGTAGTCGGAGAAGGAGCAGAGCTTTTATCTCTTGAACAGTTGAAAACAAGTAAAAGTGGAAAGAAGAAAACATGGAACTATTTATAGTTTTTCCAAGTGTAACAGCCACCTCCGATTGCGCCAATAAAGTCGGAGCTAATTCCTCCAAGCGCGCAATCAAAGCGCAACTTGCACAACTTGATTTTAAATTCGAAATTCAAAGTATTTTGAAACTTTGAATATTTTTAAATTTTGAAAACTTTGAAGGGGGTCTTGTAGGTCCTAAAAATCAAGTTACACCCATCAAAAAATCAATAAAAACCAAATTGCGCACCCTTCAATGAACTGCGCAGGAAGCATATTGCGCAACAAATCAACTGCGCGAGGTTGAACTTCGCCAATATCCAAGCACGCTATGCTGACGTAGCAACGTCATCATTACCTGACATAAAATCAGTTCTTCTGACAACTAAAAGCCCGAAAAGCGAGGAGTCTGTTCGTTTCTCGAGCCGTGCCGTATTCTAGGACAGCTGTCCAAATCCTATCGCGGTCCAGCTGCCAAAAGCTGGCGCAGTCTGCCAGCCCAACCGAAGCGCAGTCTGCCAGATCCTTTTCAACGCAGTTTGACCCCAGCACAGTCTGAAGCTTGCGCTGTTCAAGTAGCACGATCCATCAGGATAACTGACATTTTGTACGTGGCATACACGCCATCAATTGCTCAACACGTGGCAGCTTCCTGTACACGACCAAGCGCATTTCAATCAGACAATGCCACGCGTCTAAATAAGTTAGCTCATGATTGAGTAACCACCAAAAGCCAGCGCAACTGGTATTCTGCGCAGTCCAATGCTTGCACAATCCAGCCTGCGTAATTCAGAATAACTACAAATTAATTATTTCTAGAACTCTATAAATAGAGTTTCAAGTCCTTCATTGAGGGGATCAGATCATTATTATCACCAGAGATCAGGAGTTCTTGTCCAATTGCTGCTGCATTCTTCAGAGGATATCGTCTTCAAAGTTCACATCGTCCAAGGGATAAAGCGATCGTCTTCAGATCAGATTCCTATAGTTGTACTTTCCCAGAATTTAATTGTAATCTTCTTACAAAGTTTGTGAAATAAAAAGAACTTTTGTTTTTGCAAACAGGCAGTATACAAGATTAAATCTAGAAATACATTCAACATTGGAGACCCAGCATACCAAGAGGACGAGATCGAAAAGCTCCAATACTTGGGACAACAGTCGGATACCATGGATGTTGAATTAGATGTTGATATACCTCCTGCTGAGGAAAATAGAGGGGAGGAAGAGGTTGATATACAAGACTTAGATGTCAACCAGGGGAGAAAGAGGCGTCTTGTCCCAAGTATTGAGACTGAAGAAGAAGAAGAAGAAGAAGAAGAAGAAGAAGAAGAAGAAGAAGAAAAACTTGATGAGGATGAGGATACAGATGAAGTCGACGATGAGGATGAGGATGAGGATGATGATGAGAATGAAGACGAGGACGAGGATGATGACGATGATTAAATATCGGTATATTTCAGTTCATATTTTTGTCGAGGCCGAGGCCACTGACGAGGACGATTCAGTTTAAATTAAACTTCTGTGTTCATCTTTCAGTTCATGTTTTTGTCGTTCGATCATCTACTTATTGTATGATTTTTTTTTGCAGATGGTACTCCTAGTCCTACTCCTCTGGCCGGTACTCGTCGCCCTACTGCTGGTATATATATTTTAGTTTAGTTTTATATTCATTTATCTTTTTATATTATTAATTATGTTTATGTGTTCTATTTACAGGGCATGGTTGCGAGCACTCGTGCTGGTGGTGCTGGCCATGGTTGTGGTGGTCGTGGTGGTGGTGTTGGTGGTGGTGGTGGTCGTGGGGGCGTGGTGGTAGCGGTCGTGGTCGCCAGACGTCTTTCCCGGATGTGACCTCCGATCCCGACCTGGAGAGCCCGGGCACACACTCATCCCGCCGTCAATCTTTGTCGAGGCCTGCGACTCCATCTGTTAGCGGATCTGTTCCTCCATCCGTTAGCAGATCCGTTCCTCCATCCGATAGCGGATCCGTTCCGCCACAGGATGCACCAGCGGATGCATCAGCAGATGCAGCAGCGGACCCAGCAGTTACTGCACGGTGGGCCCCGGAGTACCCCGGATTCAGTTTTATCCTGCTACCGGGGAGTACATGCGCGGACCCTTGGATCCTCCGACGCCACCAGAGAGGCCGACGGACGAGTTTCGACGAGAGATATGGCCCGCGGGTGAATCGTAAGTAAATTTAAGTTAATTTATTAAATTTGTTTCATTTATTCAAGTCAATAATCCAGTCGTTGCTTTTTTATAGATTTTTCCCGTGGGATGTTGTCCGGAGTCTAGGGTGCATTATCCGGGAAAACTACCATGGCCCCTACCTTAATTTTTCTGAGGTGCCTCCGGACAGGCAGTACGTCTGGCTCGACGAGATGAGGGTATATATCTTAGGGTTAATTATTAATTATTCTTTAATTCATTAAATTTTTTAATTACGTGATATTTGAATTTGTGTGTCAGAGGACGTTCTGGTGGCTCCTCCATCGCGAGGAGGCGAACCGTAGGACCTACAAAGCTGTCGCCGGGAAGAAGATACGAGATGCGATGTACGACCTTCGTACGACGCATACGAAGAAGGACTGGATCCGGGCGGAGTACTATGAGCATATGTTGGAGAAGATGAATATTCCTCGATACAAGAAGAAATCAGAGAAAGCCAAGGCGAATAGACAGGCCACGGGTCTGCATACGGGGGGATCAAGGCCCCACGCACGGACCCTTGCAGATTTGGTGAGATATCGCAAATTCATTTTACTATTTAATTTGGTACTATTAATATACGAAGTTAATTAAATTCTACGTATGCAGGCCCAACAGGCAGTGAAGGAGGGGAGAGATGCGGAGGCGGTCACCGCTCACGACGTATTCGTACATACGCACAAGAGGCGGAAGGACGGGAGCTTCGCTGACGCGAGGGCCCGGGAGACTGATGTAAGTACTTACGTTCATGATTATAACTATAACTTAGGAAAACATATGATTATAACTATAACTTAATTAGGTAAACTTAGGATTAAAACTATAAGTTAAGGAAACATAGGATTTAGATTATAACTTAGGAAAGCTTATAGTATAAACACATTCATTGGATAGGCTGCGTATCGTGAGGCACTCCGTCGGATTGAGCCCCCTACCGAGGATGTTGGTGAAACGACGCCCACCCAGACGCCCTCTTCTATGACCGCTCGCTACGACGACGTGTTCATAGAATCCGCCGGCGGCTTTAGGAAAGGGCACATGTACGGCTTAGGTTTCGTGGCAAATTTTTTACAGACGTCGACTCCGAGATATCCACCGCCTCCGCCTCCTCCCGCGCCCCCCGCAGACGATGTGAGGACGCAGCTTGCGAATCTTGCCACGGCGGTGTCGGATTTGTGGTCGACAGTGCTGGGGCACTATCCGCATCCTTCTTCTACTCCTGATCCGTCTGCTCCTGGTCCGTCTGCTGCCGTTCCGTCTACTGCTGCTGTCGGTGCTTCGGATCGACCTAGTCCTTCTTGTTCCGGACGACTTTCTTTTGACCGCTCTTCTGAGGTCCGCCTGATGCCGGATGCTACTATCGTGGCGCTCCTTGATATGATGTCGTCAGACCAGCTACGCTCGCTTCCAGACCACGTCTTATCCCAGGTGTCGTCACATATGGTGGAGGATTATATACGCAGAGCGGTTGCGGCGGAGAGAGCACGAGACGATCCATCTCCTCTTTTACAGCGATTTTATTTATATTTTTGGACATTTATACATTCGGATGTGTATATTTTGTTTATGAATGGATATTTATTTGGCTATGTATGTTGGGATAGTGTGTTGGATAATTTTTGTGTATGTTGTGATATATTGGATGTTTGGACATATTGTGTTGGCAATATGGATATTTGTTGGATATATTGGATGTCGGATATGTTATATTTGTGTAATGTGGATGCTGAATATGTTATATTACAGGGAATAGTCTCTTTCCTGCAAATTTTTTTTCAAAAATGTTCCTGTTAGCGACGGATTACCGACGGAATACCGACGGTCTTTTGCAGATAGCGACGGCTTGTCGACGGTCTACCGACGGACTTTTGCAGCTACCGACGGCTTCCCGACGGATTATCCGTCGGCCTTTTTCTGAAAAAAATTCGCGACGAAATAGCGACGGACATTGCGTCGCTCATGTTCTGGAAATATGGAAGATATCCAGAAGCATGTCGACGGAATATCCGTCGCCAAATGACCGCTAATCCGACGAGGTAGTCAATTTAGCGATGGTCTCGCGGCAGCTAAGTGACAAAAATTTTGTCGCTACATGTATGAATGTAAGACAGCGAGATTTACGCGACGTAATGGCGACAAATTTTTCGTCGATCATGTTCTAGAAATATGGAAGATTTCCAGAAGAGTGGCAACGGATTATCCGTCGCCAAGTAGACGCTAATCTGACGAGGTTGTGTATATAGCGACTGCTTCCCGTCAGCTTAGCGACGACATATCCGTCGTGAGGCGACGGAATGGCGACGGATTTCCCGTCGATCATGTTCTGGAAATATGGAAGATTTCCAGAAGAGTGGCGACGTACTATCCGTCGCTTAGGCGTCGCTAATCAGTCGACGTTATCGACGCTTTAGCAACGGATATTGCGTATCAGAAACCCTATGATACGCGGTTAGCGACGAATTAGCGACGTATTATCCGTCGCTATTTGCATGAATATATTAAAAATTTAACTTGTCGACTTTGACGGGAAACCGTCGGCTTACCGTCGCTAAAGTTTTTTATTTCGCCAACGTAAGACCGTCGCTAATTAGTCGCAGAGCGGCGGACTAGCGACGAGCTAATTTTAGCGACGAGGTTATTCCCGACGGATTTTTTCAGCCAGTATCCGTCGAAAATCCGTCGGTAAATGGATTTACTGACGGACTTCCGACGGATTGTGCCGTCGCTAAAACCTTGTATTTTAGTAGTGGTAAGAATAATTGGTATTTGTAAAAGATAATCCATACTTCTAATGCTTGGCAAGAATGACAATATTTGTTGACTGTGATATGATTACCATTATGCTGCAAGTAGCAATTCTGCATACAAGAATGCAAAAACTCCGAGCAACAAATTCCTCACGAGTTCCTTCCGAATTATGTTGCAAGTGAAAAAAAATTTAGTAAAATAGGAAGGGGATTTATTATGTCAGAAACACTCCAAATTCAATACACTTGTAACGTCTAGCTAAACGAAGTGAATTTTGTTTGAATCAATGCAACTCCAAGAAATGTGTGTGTCCGTGTGTATGTGTGTATGTGTCCGTCTGTGTCCGTGTGTATGTGTGTCCGATTAGGGTTAGGGTTTACCTGATCAACGAGGGAGGGTGGCAGGAGGGGAGGGGCGTTGACCGACGAGGGGTGGCCGGAGAGGAGAAGGAGCCTAGTGGAGAGGGAGGGGTTGGCGAACGGTTGTCCGGCTCCGACGATGGCGAGGGAGAGCGGCGATGGCTAGAGGTGGTGGAGGTGGCTGGAGGTGGTGGACGTCGGGCTCCGGCGATGGACGAGGCGCGCGGTGGTTGAACGAGCAGTGGGGGTTTGAAATTTTTGGGAAACGAGTGGGGAAAAAAATGAAGTCGGAACCCTATATTAAAAACATTAGCGACGTCACTAAAGACGTCGGTAAACGTCATTATTATTTGATATTAGCGACGTAAAAACACTTACGTCGGTAAACGTCGCTATTACTAGTCAAATTAGCGACGTTCACTGACTTATCAACAACGTTATTTTTTTAACTTAAAAGACGTCGCAGTAACGTCGCTATCGTCGCTGATAGCGACGATCAGCGATGTTTTGTTTATGCGTCGCTAATTCCCTTAATGGTAGCGGCGTTTTCAACAAACGTCGCTAATTTCGTCAGTAATATGACTTATTTTGGTAGTGGTTAGTATCCTGAAGAGTACCAGATATTAGTTAGTATTGGGTTGGGCTTGGCTTGCTTGGTTCCAGCCATTACAGAGCTAAGCAGCAGCAGTTGCAAGCTTAGCAATTTCAGAGCATTAGCACAGCAGCAGCATTAGCTAATGCAGAGCCTTGCACCTGCAGAGCAATGCAGTAGCAGCAGTTGCAGATGTGAGCAATTGCGGCAGCAGCTATGCAGCAGCATTAGCACAGCAGCAATATGCTACAATAGCAGGGCAGTGGCCCTTTGGCCATGGGGGTGAGTGAGTGAGAGCTCGGACAATGGAGTTTTAGGCATGGCTTAGTTGGAATATTGTGAGTTACCATTTTAGGGAAGTTAAGTGTATATATATATATATATATATATATATATATATATATATATATATATATATATAAGTTGCCCTCTTAAGTTGGCCTAGTTTAGTATCTATCTAGTATATGTTTACCTAGAGAAATTAGTTAAGGTATATGATTATCTCTACTAGCTAAGGTATTGAGGTTAGTTTTTAGCCTAAGTTAGTAGGGTTTACCTATCAATCAAGGTGGTATAGGGATATTAGCCTAGTAAGGGTTTTAGCCTATAGTCTAAGGTAATATAGGATTTACCTAAAAGTCTAGGATAGATTGGTATGTCCCATATACATAGGTATATACTTGTATAGAGTAATATTGGGTATATGAATACCTAGATTAGGGTATCTAAATAGGTATGACTTGATTTTGGTTCAACATGACCATGATTGACTATTTTGACTAGAAATCAACCTTGAGTCAACATTTGACCGGATCATGAGGGGCCAAAAAATATATTTTTTAAAATTAAATATGTTAATAATTTTGTATCTTAAAATAGAACTAGTATATACCATATGCCCTTTTAGAGACAAAATTTATTGTGGTGTAATGGTTAGGACTTTAGACTTCTTACTAAAAGGTCCTAAGTTCAATCCTTCGTTGTAGCTATTTTTTTTTTTAAATTTTTTTTGATATTTTTTACATTATATATGGGGACCTTATTTTGAAAGTTCGTCTTGAGGTCCCATGAGCTCAGGACCGACCATGATGGAGACCGCTCAGACCGGGCTAATATCTATCTATCTATCCATCAAATTGAACCAAGTTTAAGAAAGAGTTGTCTTATTATTGATATTGAAAAGAAAAAAATAGCATTCGTATTAATTTAACTAAGACTACCCATGTAAATGGCGCAAAAAGGAGACAGGACATGAGACGGTTAGCAGCGGACCAGCTATACAAATGACATATATTCAAATGAATATTTCAGCGCCAGTAATACTGTGATATATCAGCGCTAGTATATCACATATATTCGTTCAAAACTGAATATGAATATACGGTTACCAGTTACCACAATAAAAACTCCATCTCTAATGGTGGTTTCTATCATTTCCTATTTATATGGAAAAAATTTATTTTAGAAAAATAAAAAATAAATTTTATGAGGATTTCTACATGTAGAAATTCTCATAGAAATTCTTTCTCTCGTGACAATTATTATTAGGTCCCACGCCATTAAATAGAACATTTTACTTTGTGACACCTAAGATATAAATGAAAAACCATTGAAGAGTATTATTTTTGTTTGTACAATTTCTATTTAGAAATTCTTATAACTATGATAGAAATCTTCTCAAAATAAAATAACAAGTAGGATAGAAACTCAATTTTAGAAATCACCATTGGAGATGGCGAGTTAAACTTTGATACAGAAGGCTGTATCAAAGTTTTGATACAGTCTTTGTATGACAGGTGGGCCCCCTATATATATTTGTTTACACGGTTTACCAGAAAAGAGGAGGGTGCCCACCTATCATACAGAGGTTGTATCAAAACTTTGATACAGCTTTCTGTATCAAAGTTTTCTCCGGAGATGGCCTTACGATGGGATCCGCACTCGACGGCACCCGCACCTCCATACGGCTTACGTGGACTATTGACTTATTGAGGCACTCGGCAATAGAAAGGGCTCTTTTGGCTGGAAAACAAAGAACAGGAGAGGGACAGGGAAGGAATACGGTAAGGAAAGGAAGCTTCTTGGTGACTTCAAAAAATACACGGCTCCTTTTTTATAGACATCTCTTCCTTTTCATGGTTTCACCCCACCACCCAAACATTACTGCCGGAATTTAGTCATGATCCGGCGGCACACGGAGGAGCAACAGAGGGAAAGGCCGGAAGAAGATGTCGACAGCGGTGGCGGCAGAAGGAGAAGTACTGTTCTTGAGTGGAAGAGGCTCTTCTTCTTCATTTTCCACATCCTACTAAATATTAGGATACTGGGGAAAAACTGCAACAAGTGCGAACAACCCCTCCTCCCTGTCACCACCAGTGTTATTTGGGCACGCTTTGATGGAAAATACAGAAACTGAAACAGTTGTAAAGACAACGTTTCAAATGCAATTCATTAAAGAAAGTTTTGCAACAAAGATCCAGAAGGATTCTGCAAATTACGAGATCTAAAAAGATATCGTAATACACGAATAATCTAAAGAGATTTTCGTGATCGTAGCAAACTGGCAGTAGTGCCTTCTAAAAAGAAGATACTGACAGAACTACTAAAGACAACAGAAAGATGACAGGCGAGAGATGGAAATGCTGGGGTGAATGATCACCGTTGCTCAAAGCTTTATTCGCCCTCTGCGAACAGCTTCCAGGAACCAGCAAGGTTGACGGAAAACCTTGGAACGCTCCTGCTCTTCTGACTCCTCGGAAGACGGCGAACTCCTCTGGCAATCGCTCTACTCTTCTCTCTCTGTTTGAAGTAACAGAACCCACGCGTACTAAAAAGTACTAGTGTTTGTGTTAAAGAACACGCTCACTACTCTGTTGTGTTAAAGAACACTTAGAGTTTTTCTCTCTGGAATTCTGATTACTTCTGCACTCAGAGAGAGGAGAGAACCTGCATATATAGCCCACGGGGCGGTTGCCAAGCAGTTGCCTGAACTTCAGGGTAGTGGCAGAACCACTCCTGAACGTGCAGCAACTGCTGCAACCGTTCCCGCTCTAATATGCAGCCAGCCATACGCACACTACGCACTCTACGCACACTGCGTACGCTGCGCACACTGCGCACTCTACGCACGCTGCGTACGCTGCGCACACTGGGCGTACTGGGCTGCGTAACTGGCCAGCGTAACTGGGCTCGCGTAACGGGCCGCGCAACATGGTCGCGCAAGTGGCTCGCGCAACGAGCGCAATTTAAGCGCACTATGCGCCTAGCGACGATGCTGACGTGCTAAGTGCAAAGTGTGCCAACAAAAATGCCACATTACGTCTCATGAGCCATTGAGCCCGAGTCCGAACCCGAGTCCGAGTCCGAGTCCGAGTCGCTAAGCTCCTACGGAGCTTAGCTCCATGGAAATAAATTTCCAAGAGCAAAAAGCTTACAGCTTCTTAATTGTTGATTAAGCCTTTATACCATTAATAATTAATCCCACATGGCACACACCCATGTGCACTACATGTGCATCTCCATAAAGAGAAAAGACTCATGTATATGGAGATACACATTCCTTTCTAGCCGATGTGGGACTAAAAATCAAAACAAAAGGCTTCAAACCCAACAATCCCCCACATATCTCTATATATATGAGTACGAGTGTTCCCCACAGTAACTGTCCATTATGCTTTTAGGATAGATGCCACTTAAGACTTGAATCTTTCCACGTGAGTCAAACAACAGACTACAAATACAAGAATGGACTAAACCTTGAATTCTGCATCATAGCTGAAATTCTCTCCACTCACATAATGTAGTTACATGTGCCTCTGGTTACACATTAAAGGCCCTGTGCCAGCCTGGTTTCAGTGTATAATTTTGGGTGTCTACAAGTTTACCCTCAAGAGACGGCCTGATATCTCTGTCATACACTATAGGTGAGTTCATTATAAAGAGACATGGCATGAAGCGCTTTGCGCTTCCCTTGCGGTGCTACGCCGCTATGACATGGCTTAAAGCCGAGGCCTTATCCCGTACCGAAAACCTCATCGTAGTGTCATACTACAGTAGCATGAGGCAACCGCCTCTTTGTAGTGCCAAACTACCCAGCATGAAGCCTTAGGCTCCTTTGCGGTGTTACGCCGCAACGACATGGCTTGCAAGGCCGAGGCTTTATCCCTAACCGGGTACCTCATGGTGGTGTCGTGCCACTGTAACATGAGGAACTCCTCCTCTTTGTAGTGCTGACTACACCCCTCTTTATATTTAATATACAATATTAGGCTAACTGCCTATTTGCGGTGCTACGCCGCTGTGACTTGGCCTACAAAGCCGAGGCTTTATCCTATTCCTTGGCATCACCCCACATATAGGAACCTCATTGTGGAGTCACCCCACTGTAGCATGGAGTTTCACTCCTTGTAGTGCTGTTCTACCATGCTTCCTGTAAAGCATACCAGGTATTCACTCTGCCTGAGAACTCATTAAGGCAATTAAGCCAACCTTCCTACAGGAACTGTTTTTCACAGAAAACAACAGTAGACAACAGTGGTTATAGGTCCGTAACCTCTCCATGCCCAATAGAACATGTACCCACCGTTCCTGATATTCTTCCGATTAGTGGTCCTCCCTTGAACCAAAAGCTAGATGCCTAGTAGATAAATCTTTGAACTATTAGCATAAAACTTTATGGTAGGAATACAATAATCCAATATCAGAATGCCTTCAAGCCCATTTTACAAGCTGTGTCATTGACCAGCTGGCGCTTGAGGCCCTTGGTGAACGGATCCGCCAGATTCTCCTGACTCCGAACATCAATCACTGTAATAACACCTCTCTTGATAAGATCGTGTACTGCCCTGTGCTTCAACCGCACAGTCCTCTTCTTCCCGTTGAAAAGGTCATTTGATGCCACCGCCGCAGTCGCCTGGTTGTCGCAGTATATCGGTATAGCCGGTATTTGCGCCCCAACCAATAGAAGATCATACATGAGCTCCCGAAGCCATTCTGCTTCCTCGGCTACGGTATCTAGTACAAAGAACTCAGATTCCATGGATGACCGCGAGAGCATAGTCTGCTTCTTCGACTTCCATGATATAGCAGCTCCACCCATTGTGAAAATGTATCCACCTGTGGACCTCTCGCTCTCCACCTCTGAGCACCAACTGGCATCACTGAAGCCTTCCACTACCGGAGGATCTCCGCTGTAGTACAGTGCATATGTCTGAGTCTTCTTGAGATATCTCATAACCCGTTTCACAGCTTTCCAGTGTTCAACACCTGGATTGCTTGTAAAATGACTCAGCATTCCCACGGCGAAAGCTATGTCAGGCCTTGTGGCATTAGTAGCATACATTAAACTCCCGATTACGCTTGCATACTCCAGCTGCCTGACGCTTTCTCCTGAATTAGGCTTCAGCTTCATATCACACCTGTACGGCGTATCGATCCCTGAAAGATCCCGATACCCATAATGAGTGATCATTTTCTCAATATAATGAGACTGTGACAACGCTAGTCCAGTGTCTGTCCGGATGATATTGATCCCTAAGATCACATCAGCTTCCCCTAAGTCCTTCATACTGAACTTGCTTGAGATAAATTTCTTTGTCTCCGTGACACAGGTAATATCCGTACCTAGGATAAGCATGTCGTCCACGTACAGACAAACGATCACACCTCTTCCATCAGCGAACTTCGTGTAAATACACTTGTCCGTATCGCTGATCATGTAGCCATTTGACCTTATAACTTTGTCAAATTTCTCATGCCACATCTTGGGAGCCTGTTTAAGATCGTACAAAGATTTCACCAACTTGCAGACTTTGTCTTCAAGACCCCTGATGACAAATTCCTCTGGCTGTTGCATGTAAATCTCTTCGGTCAGCTCGCCATTTAGGAAAGCCGTATTCACATCTATCTGATGTATCACCATCTTATGTATTGCTGCGAGAGCAATCAACATTCTGATGGTGGTCATCCGGGCTACTGGAGCATACGTGTCAAAATAGTCAATCCTCTGCTTCTGAGAAAACCCCTTGGCTACCAACCTAGCCTTGAACTTGTCAATAGTTCCGTCTGCTTTCATCTTCTTCTTGAAGATCCTTTGCATCCGATGGATTTCGCTCCTTCAGGAAGATCAACCAACACCCAAGTGTTATTTTAGGTGATGGAATCAATCTCATTGTCAATCGCCTCCTTCCAGAAAACTGCGTCTCTGGTCTTCATCGCCTCATCATAGGTAAGCGGATCTGCTTCCACATGATAGGTGACAAAGTCACTTCCGAAGTCCTTCGGCCTCCTCACACGCTTAGCTGACGGCTCAGCTTGTTCTGGTTCAACCGTTGTATCAACAACAACATCTTCTTGGACCACATCTTCATTGAAGACTTCAGTCTCTTGTGCACCCTCATTATTCTCCGGAACATCCGGAAGAACAATATTCTTGTGCCTTGCAAACTTGTCTTCAAAATATTCTGCATCGCGAGATTCAATGATATGATTTGACTCAATATCAAGAAATCTCCGAGCATCACTCTTCTCGACATACCCCAAGAAGATCGTCTTTGTAGTCCTTGTCCCAAGCTTCTGATTCTTTAGATCTGGAAGCTTGACATACGCCAGTGTCATGACCCGCACCCGTTTTTTTTTTAAACGGATACAAGACGTGTCCAAGCCAGCCTACGCCGCAGTGTCGGCGGTAGAACGCTGTCACGGCCATGAAGATCAAAATCACAAACAATGCTCATTCACATAATTAATTTAACTTACAATGATTACAAGTTTTACATTTGTAGAAGAATATAAACTTGTACAATTAAATGAATGACTACAACTCAACTATCTAGCTAGTCTCTAGGCTTTTGTCTGCAAGTACTCCCGTCACTCCCAAGCTAAGTGAATCCACGGCTAACCTGAAAATGTTGGTTTCCAGTCAGGAATGGAACGAGCACAATCCACTGAATGCAATTTCAAATAAAGAAGATGACTATAAACAAAGGTTAGACATCAATTATGAGTTTTGAAAATAAACAGGAAATACAGAAAACTAATAGTAAATAAATAGACACAACAGACTTTCCCCAACTGTTAGAAGTACCTTTGATATGTGATCGATCTCGGGACAATTATGCGACACGGTCTACACGGTCTAAAGTTACACGGTCTACAGTTACACGGTCTACAGTTACATGGTCTACAGAAAATATAGCAATAAAGAAACACTGTCTACAGAATAATAATAATCACTAACTACACAGTTTAAATGCAATAATAAACACGGTCTACACGGTCTACTTTGCAATAAATAAAATATTGTCTACACTGTCTACAAGAAATAAATAAAATACTGTCTACACGGTCTACAAGATATAAATGCAACACGGTCTACACGGTCTACACGGTCTAAGGTCAGATCACACATCCTTGGTACTTCTCATTCCCGACTCAACAATTTATAATAGAAAATAATCACATAACCAATGACTAATCAATGAAATATAGTAAAGATCAATATCGAAATGAAAACAATAAACTGTACTCGCCTGTGGTCCTGTGCTGGTGAAACCGATGATCCAAATCACTCAGTATACCACAATAGTCAAAACTCGTACCACAGTCCCCGGAAGCTGAAATAGACAATACCAATGATCTCAGAATAGTTAAATTAGCTAGGATTACCTGTCCTTACGTCCAATTCTGGACACAGGGGCAAAACGGTAATTTCGGGCAAAAACGATGTCCGCCGTTGGACCCGCTTTGCACCGAAAAGCGTGCCAAAGTCAATGGTCTCTAAAGTCGTCAAACTATATGTCTACGGATCCAGTTTTTTGATACGAACCCAACCGTATGTCCAGAGTTGGATTCCGGCGGGCCGTGCACAAAATCGCCCGTTGAGTGGAACCGCGGGGCCCGCAAAACGGTGATTTTATCAACAGTCTCAGAATCGGACCAAACTTGGCATGCAGGACCAGAAAAACGATACGGACCTGTTGGCACAAGTTTTGTCTCGATCTGATGAGCGTGCACAAAGTAATTGGAGAATTTGCAAAGTGCACGATACGGTGAATTTCGACGGATACGCATCAAATTCGTCGCGCACACGCGACCAATTTGAATTCCGTCAAAGCCCACACGACCACAAAACCGTTACGCAGCTTTCGATGCTTTCTGTTCGCGACCACGTCGTCCGGATTGGCGTGACGCACGTCGTGTGGAACGATTTTCTAGTTTTTAAAACAGATTTTTGGGAAACTTCGGAATTCGATTTCTCGACGCTCAGTCGATGATTTCAAATTCCGCAAAAAGGGTGATGAAGACCTATATGTTGTCTAAAAGTCTCTTCAAGCGGTTTTCGAAATCTCCTACTATTCTGTTCAGAAAGTGTCCGTCAAATTGGGTGATTGGACTGTTAGATGTCCTGTTTTGGGACAGGTTTTTCGGGAATTTTGGGTTTGACTTACGAAGCGTGCAGTGCAAATTGAATCGAGGTAGATGATTCGAAACAAAGGTGGTTAGGTTGTAGTTGTACCTAAATAATCGGAACGCAAATCGGTGGAGGAACGGGGGAGATACGGCGTCCCGTACATTGTCGCGGCGCCTGCCCTCGCTGCTGTGCGTTTCTTCACGCGCGCGCTGTCCGCGCGCTCCGGCGATCCGCGCGGCCGTGCGCGGTGGTCCAGGACCGTCGGGCGGCGCGCCTGGGATAGGGGAGAGGTCGGCTAGGGTTTTTAGTAAACTTCGATCGCTTCCTCTCTCTCGATATCTATATATACAGTCGGGGGTTTAGTTTCCGCTCGGTTTGGCAAGTAAGCTGGGGTTTTTGGACTTAATAGTTACAGCTGCTGCTGGGGTTTGATGGGGGGGGGAGGGGTCGGGCTGGTTTAGCTGGGATTAGTTCGGGTGTCGGACTGGGCCGGGTTGGGCTACGGGGTTCGTACTGCTTTTCTTTCTCTATTATATACCAAAGTATATATATTTATATATACAAAATATCAATACACGTATATATATATATATATATATATATATATATATATATATATATATATATATATATATATATATATATACATATTACCATATATATTTATATACCTATATTTCTATATATACATATATGCACACTTACATATATACAATATATAATTTATACATATATACATATACATTTATATATATATCTATATATATAATCATTTATAGTTACTTATACCTATTTATAGTATATAAAGAAAATAATATTAAATATATATACATATCAATATATATATACATATCTCCATATATAATATATATACATATATACGTATATATTCACCAATTAATATTTATACACACACATATATAAATATCCACACCAATTATATATCCCTATATTTTCCTATATATATATATTCATCAATAAACTATTATATTCCTCTTCACATATTATATATTTATATATACACTAAGCGTATATGTCCCCACATCTGCATATATATATAATCCAATATGTATATATATATATATATATATATATATATATATATATATATATATATATATATATATATATATATATATATATATATATATGAATATATATAAACCTATAAACATTTCTATCTGTAACTTCTCAATGAACTTAATAAAATCATAATTTCTAAAGTAGGTCTTTCACGTAACATTGTGTACACGAAACAATATTTATTTACAGAAATCTAAAAATTACCATTCGAATAAAATAATTAAAAATAAACTATTTCTAAATTTTCGGGAAGGGGAGCTACAGCCAGACACCCCCACACTCGAATGACATTCAAGTTAGGTCTGACCTTGAACCAGAGTTCATGAGGAGTAACGTCTGAAGTTGCATGAGGCACTCTATTTAGAATAAAAGTGGCCGTCAATGCAGCTTCTCCCCAGTAGCACTTAGGAAGGCCAGCAGTCAACAACATTGAATTTATTATTTCTGTCAACGTCCTGTTCTTTCTCTCAGCTACTCCGTTTGATTGAGGAGAGTACGGAGCCGTAGTCTCATTGACAATTCCATGTTCCTTACAGAACGATGCGAATTCATGAGACCTGTACTCCCCACCTCGATCACTTCTTATTCTTTTGAGTTGTTGTCCAGTCTGCCGCTCAGCTTCGGCTCTGAACTCCTTGAACTTCTCGAATGCTTCGTCTTTAGCCTTCAGCAAGTAGACGAACGCATACTTTGAGAAGTCATCGATGAAGGTTATGAAATACTTCATCCCGGCCTTTGTAGAGAACTGTTTGAAGTCACAGATATCGGAGTGAACCAACTCCAGAAGATCTGTACTTCGATTAACCCGAGGAAAGGGTTTCCTTGTGATCTTCGTTTGAGCACAAACTTCACATTTCTCTACCTTACCCCCACATTTGGAGATAAGTCCTAGACTAGACATTCTGTTTATTCGTTTACAATGAACATGTCCTAGCCTATTATGCCACAACTCAAGAGTATAAGCATAATGAGTGACTTCATTAATTATATTAATTATATTGGACTGATTTACAAGTTGAATCTTGAACATTCCTTCGGTATAAAAAGCTTTCCCGAAATATGTTTCCTTGATAGACATCACCATCTGGCCAGCATTGATGTCCATCCTGAGGCCTGCATTGCAGACTAGGCCTCCCGAGACAAGGTTCTTGGCGATAGCTGGTACGTGCTTTATGCCTTGAAGCGTCAGAGACTTCCCCGAAGTTAGCTTCAACACCACCGTCCCGATCCCGAGCACTTCAGCTTGTGCTTGGTTCGCCATCATAACCACTTCAGAAGTAGGTGTATAGGTGGTGAACCACTCCTTACTGGAGCAGATATGGCAGGAGGCTCCAGTGTCTACCCACCAGTCAGAGTCAGTCCTTACTGCATCAACCTGTGCAATCATAACAATTACGTCAGTGATCATAGATACCTTACTAGGCTCTCCTTGCTCTGATTGCTTGGTTTTTGCTTTGCACTCATTCTTAAAGTGGCCCTTCTTGCCACACTTGAAGCAAGGCATTTCTGACTTTGGCTTCTTTTTCTTGATAGAAGTTCCTTTGACTTTTAGATTGTCAGGGTTCTTCTTCTTGCTGTGGAAAGCTGCCTGCTTTCCTTTTGGTTCCTTGGTCTGAACTAGATTGGCGTTAGCCAATTGCTTGGACAGTGTGTCCACCTTCAGTTGAGCCCGCATCTGGTCCTCAACATAGATTTCCTGTAGAAGATCTTCAAGGGTGATCTCCAACTTCTTCCTATGCATGTTTGCATAGAACTTGCTCCACCCAGCGGGGAGCTTTGAGACAATTCCTCCAACAACAAACTTGTCGGGGAGGGGCATTGCCTCATCTTCCATCTTCTGTCGCAGTTTCAGGAACTCCTTTACCTGCGGCAGCATAGACTTTTCGTCCTCAAAGAACCACTTGTGATATTTTTCAACCACAAATATTTTACTACGGTTCTTGTCTTCTTCGTAGAGTTTTTCTAGAGACTCCCATATGTCTCTAGCGATATTCTTCTTAGAATAGGATTCTGCTAGGGAATCCTCCATAGCATTCAGAATAAGCAACCTGCAAATGCTATTCTCCCTTCTCCACTTGGCCTGAAGTTTAGTAGCCGCAGAGATTGCGGCAGCAGACCCAGTATCTGGAACGGTAGGTTCCTCTTCAAGAAGCATGTGATCCATGTCTCTGAGTTGAAGAGTGAGATAAACCTTCCTCTTCCAGACTTGATAATGCTCTCCATCAAACTTCTCTAACTTGCAGAAGTCAGTGTTTAGGAGTGAAGCATTAATATTTTCCATCGTAGCAATAAAGCTTTGAGAATGTTATTGCCGGGAACGTCGGGGCACGCTTTGATGGAAAATACAGAAACTGAAACAGTTGTAAAGACAACGTTTCAAATGCAATTCCTTAAAGAAGGTTTTGCAACAGAGATCCAGAAGGATTCTGCAAATTACGAGATCTAAAAAGATATCGTAATACACGAATAATCTAAAGAGATTTTCGTGATCGTAGCAAACTGGCAGTAGTGCCTTCTAAAAAGAAGATACTAACAGAACTACTAAAGACAACAAAAAGATGACAGGCGAGAGATGGAAATACTGGGGTGAATGATCACCGTTGCTCAAAGCTTTATTCGCCCTCTGCGAACAGCTTCCAGGAACCAGCAAGGTTGACGAAAAACCTTGGAACACTCCTGCTCTTCTGACTCCTCAGAAGATGGCGAACTCCTCTGGCAATGGCTCTACTCTTCTCTCTCTGTTTGAAGTAACATAACCCACGCATACTAAAAAGTACTAGTGTTTGTGTTAAAGAACACGCTCACTACTCTGTTGTGTTAAAGAACACTTAGAGTTTTTCTCTCTGGAATTCTGATTACTTCTGCACTCAGAGAGAGGAGAGAACCTGCATATATAGCCCACGGGGCGGTTGCCAAGCAGTTGCCTGAACTTCAGGGTAGTGGCAGAACCACTCCTGAACGTGCAGCAACTACTGCAACCGTTCCTGCTCTAATATGCAGCCAGCCATACGTACACTACGCACACTACGTACTCTACGCACACTGCGTACGCTGCGCACACTGCGCACTCTACGCACGCTGCGTACGCTGCGCACACTGGGCGTACTGGGCTGCGTAACTGGGCCAGCGTAACTGGGCTCGCGTAACAGGTCGCACAACGTGGTCACGCAAGTGGCTCGCACAACGAGCGCAACTTAAGCGCACTATGCGCCTAGCGACGATGCTGACGTGCTAAGTGCAAAGTGTGCCAACAAAAACGCCACATTACGCCTCATGAGCCCTTGAGCCCGAGTCCGAGCCCGAGTCCGAGTCCGAGTCCGAGTCGCTAAGCTCCTATGGAGCTTAGCTCCATGGAAATAAATTTCCAAGAGCAAAAAGCTTACAGCTTCTTAATTGTTGATTAAGCCTTTATACCATTAATAATTAATCCCACATGGCACACACCCATGTGCACTACATGTGCATCTCCATAAAGAGAAAAGACTCATATATATGGAGATACACATTCCTTTCTAGCCGATGTGGGACTAAAAACCAAAACAAAAGGCTACAAACCCAACAATCAGTACCCAAACAAAACCACCTCCTACCACTTCTTTACCTCATCATCCGGTACGTACATTTCTTATAACTATTATATAGCTGTCATTTTTATTCGAGTCCATGCAACTTCGATAGTTAGTTTAGTTCCGGATGTCAAAAGTTCCTGGTGGTCCGGTTAGCTGCTTGTAACCGTGTCTGTCGTATCTTTTCAGCTGGAGCAATCAAGGAACGTTGGCACACTAAAGGCGTTATCCAAGGCTAAGCATGCGGTGTTCTCATCACTTGTGTCTATTCTCTGTGTACTACTCTCCCTCAATCTTGGAAGCAACACTACTACTGCAACTCGCTTCCTGATTAAATCGTGCAACTCTGCAATACTCGTCGGAATTGTATGCATTCTAGCATCGATCTTGTTAGAAAATTCTTCAATAATTCTTCGATTTAAATCTACAAAATAAAAGAAAATTAAATTGTTACCGGCCTCCGGGAAAGTCGTGCACGTAGCACTGTCCTAAGAGTAGCTCGGGTCTATGTGTAGACTGAATCCGAACGCCCCTAGTGGTAAAATTTTCGCTCCACCGGAATCTCGTTGCCGTACATGACGTCGAGAGAATGACCCCGACTTAGCTCCGCCCAGAGCAAAAAGGGACAACAGCAGCAGTACGACGAAGACGAGAATTTTAGAGAGTTTCGAGAAGAATAGATTTCTGTGTACCAGAAAGAAAGAGAAAGATCTAAATTTATAGGGTGTTTGGTACTCTCCAACGGACAGAAAATTAAAGGATAATAAAAGAAAACGTTTACACAATAAAACAAATGTGTAACATGAGGTTCAATGAACCTGGACAATATTAATTGTACCAAACGTTACAAAATTAAAAAATGGTAACGGTCAAAAAATTTTAAAGAGGATCAAAACAGGTTTTAGGGTCTCAGCTCGAACCCGAAGAAGGAATCGGATCGGCATTCGGCGCCCGCACCCGTTACGCACGTCGAACCGAACCGAGCCGAGCCGGGCCGGACGGTGGCGGCGGTGCGCACGTGTGGCCCATGGGGTTCCCACACACAACTTTTAATGAAGCACATGAGGTGTGATGGGGCACAAGTATGGCTGATGTGGGACTAAAGGAGTTGCTTGAGCTTTTGCTCTAGCTAAAAAGTGCGCACATATGCACACAGCTAACAATCCCCCCCCCCAAAAGGTCAAGTTCCAACAATAATAAAGGGAAGAAAGAGAGACAAGAATAAGAGAATTTCTGGGCAGTTGTATACTATGCATAAATGAGATGGACTACAGCCTTGAATCTCACGTAGTGAATATTGTCTTTGTCTGAAGAAGAGCTTGATGGACTATGCCTTGAATCAGTCTTCTTGATCCAGACTCAGAAAATACCACACATAGTACGCTAGAGGTACTTGGGTCTGTCGGATGGCGCGTTTGGTTGGCCATGCACACTTTTACACATTCATGAGAGTTGTCTAGGATCGTCCTGTCCTATAGTCGCGGCCCTCACGACCTCTCATATAGGTAAGTCCTTAAGGGTTGGTGATAGGAATCAACCCTGCATATAATGCTTGGACTTATTAAGAGTTTAAACTCAGCCTATCCATATCACAAAAAGAACACTGTCACCATAGGGATGGGGTATGAATGTACACATGTACAGCCTCCTAGGCTTTTATTTTAAAGAGAATTTAATCTCAGGTCAGTATTCCATAATAGTCACCTAGTCCAGCTTGTTTTTACCCATTGAACCGGCTTCTTGGGATCTTCAGTCAGACTCGGTTGGGTTGCCACTGCTGGTGACTATACTATGGGCTTAACCCCATCCCCCTCGATGATTCTAGGATCAATGTCCTAGACAGACCCTTCGTCAAGTGGTCTGCAAGGTTCTTCTCTGACTTTATATAGTCAAGAACCACATATTTGCCCAATAGGCTCTTTATCGACTTGAAGCGCAGCTGCAGGTGCCTGTTCATCTTAGCATTAACAGAATCATGCTTTAGTAGTTCTATAATAGATTTATTATCATAGTTTATAGAAATTGCAAGAACAGGATGAACAAAAATATGTATATGCATAACAAGATTTCTAAGCCATTCGGCCTCTGTACATGTAGTATCCAAAGCTATCATTTCAGAGTCCATTGTACTTCTGGCTATGATAGTTTGTTTACATGATCCCCAGGAGATTGCAGCTCCTGCTAGGGTAAAAACATATCCATTAGTGGATTTCACATCATGTGAATTAGTTACCCAATTTGCATCGGAGTAACCTTCTATGATATCAGGGTGTCTAGTATAATGAAGTTTATAATCTAGAGTACCCTTAAGATATCTAAATACTCTGTCTAATGCAGCCCAGTGTGACTGATTTGGGTTACTCGTATATCTACTTAGTCTCCCAATAGCAAATGCAATATCAAGTCTGGTCCTATTTGTTATGTACATAAGGGACCCAATCATTTGTGAATATCTATGTTGTTCTATAGGTGATCCTTCATTCTTCTTGAGAACAACATTACTGTCATAAGGGGTAAGGGCAGGTTTCTTGTCAAAATACTCAAACTTCCTTAGCATTTTCTCAATTGAATGTGCTAAGGATAGAGTATAGCCCTCTTTCCTTTTTGACACTTGCATTCCTAGGATCAGATTTGCCTCACCTAAGTCTTTCATATCAAACTGGTTAGATAAATAATTCTTAGTGTTATTTATCAGTTCCAGTGAAGATCCTAGAATAAGGATATCATCAACATACAAGCATAAAATAACACAACTTTCGTTTGTATTTTTAGAATACAAACATTTGTCATATTCATTTGGCACAAAACCAAATTCTATAATGACTTTGTCAAATTTATTGTGCCATTGCTTGGGAGCTTGCTTTAGGCCATAAAGAGATTTTACTAATCTGCAAACCTTGTTTTCTTGACCTTTAGCAATAAAACCTTCAGGTTGCTCCATATATATCTCTTCTTCTAAATCTCCATTTAGAAATGCTGTCTTTACATCCATTTGATGGATCAGCATATCATGAATGGATGCTAAAGCTAGAAGGGTTCTAATAGAAGAAATTCTAGCTACAGGAGAGTAGGTATCAAAATAATCTAATCATTTCTTCTGGGTAAATCCTTTGGCCACTAATCTAGCCTTATATTTTTCTATGGTACCATCGGCTCTAAGTTTCTTCTTAAAGATCCACTTACAACCTATTGGTTTGCTGCCTAAAGGAAGGTCTGCTAAAAACCAAGTATTGTTCTCCATGATGGAGTTGTACTCATTGTTAATAGCTTCTTTCCAGAAAGGTGCATCAGGAGAGGATATGGCTTCTTCATAAGTTGAGAGATCACCCTCTATCAAAAATGTGAAGAATCCTTCTCCTAAGTTCTTTTCAATCCTTTCTCTTTTACTCCTTCTAAGTTCTATGACTTGTTCAGATTGAGAATTAGGTATTTGGTCATGAGAACTAGTAGACGGAGTAAGAGAAGGGTTAGAGAAAGATGAAGGGTTTCTATCCTTGAAGGGAAAGACGTTCTCAAAGTAAACTGCATCTCTAGCTTCAATGATTGTGTTATTAGAGATTTCATTTACTTCAGAATGGGTTACAAGAAATCTATTGGCATTACTATCTAGGGCATATCCTATGAATACAGCATCTACAGTCTTAGGTCATATCTTCCTCTTTTTGGGTTCAGGAATTCCTACTTTAGCTAGACATCCCCAAACTTTGAGATAATTAATCCTCGGGGTTCGACCTTTTCATAACTCATATGGTGTCTTATCATTAGTCTTACTAGGTATCATATTAAGAATATAACAGGCTGACAATAAGGCTTTTCCCCAAAGATTATCAGGGGCACCTGAGCTGAGAAGCATGGCATTGACCATATCTAAAAGAGTGTGATTCTTCCTTTCAGCAACTCTATTAGATTGTGGTGAATAAGGAGCAGTTACCTCATGAATAATTCTGTGCTCTTCACAGAAGTTAGTCATTTTATTTGAGGTATACTCTCCCCCACGATCTGATCTAAGGATCTTAATCTTCCTATCCAACTGGTTCTCAGCTTCAGATTTATAGACCTTGAATCTGTCTAGAACTTCATCTTTGGTCTTAAGGAGGTAGGTATAACAATACTTTGAATAATCATCTATAAAAGTAACAAAGTATTTCCTACCACCTCGGGTCAAAATCCTATTGGAATCACAAACATCACTATGAATAAGTTCTAGGAGTTCAGAATCTCTATAGACAGATTTGAAAGGTAATCTAGTGTGTTTGGCTTGAACACAAATCTCACATTTGTGTTCATCATCTATAGGAGTCTTAGGGATAAGATCTAAGTTCATCATCCTTTTGATAGATCCTAAGTTCACATGACCTAGTCTACCATTCCAAACATTTGATGATTCAACATTTGCAACAAAAGAAGGATTAAAACTTTTATTCATAGTACTTAAAGTAAAAAGTCCATCTTTCACAAATCCTTTTCCAATAAACAGATCATTCTTAGAAAAAACTACTTTATTGGCCTCCATTACAATTTTGTATCCTGAGGCTACAAGGAGGGATCCACTAACAAGATTCCTTCTGACAGACGGCATATGAAGCACATCATGGAGAGGTATAATTTTTTCTGATGTCATCTTCAGATTTATTCTTCCTCTTCCCACAACTTGTGTCGTTGAGCCATCTCCTAGAGTCACACCTCCTCCACCTGATTCCTGATAGGTTGAAAAACAGGAGCGATCAAATAAAACGTGAACATTAGCTCCAGAATCCAACCACCAATCATCAGAATGGAAAGAAAGGTTTACTACAGGTTGATAGCTTACAGACCTGAAGGAGCTGGAAGATCCATTCAGAATCATGTTAGCCTCTGGCTTGCCTTTTCCCTTGAAGGAGTTCTGGATAGGTTCTTTCTTCCTTTGGAAGCAGTTGATGGCTGTATGGTTGATTCTCCCACACACAAAACAAAATCTTCTTTGATCCTGAGTCTGACCAAAGGTTCTTGGTTTTTGGGGTTGAGGATTTTGGTGGTGATGGATTTAGTGATGATGATTTTTGTGAGGAGGTTGAAAACTCTGCTTCTTTTTTAAGGAGGTTTTCTTGGATTTGAGATGGTTGTTTGACTTAGGTTTTTCATGGCTTTCTATAAGATTTACCTTAGCTGTGACATTTGACCTAGCTTTGGTCTTGGACCTATATTTCTCTTCTGTTCTAATTCTCTGTAGAGCTTGAGAATATGTAATAGATCCTTGTAGATGTAGCAGATCTTTTGTCACTTTAGACCAGGAAGGGGAAAGTTTATCTATCAAGCACCCTATTTTGTGCTCAGTAGAAAAAACGGTTCCCTTGGCTTGAAGCTGCCTAAGGTGTTCTTGGAACTCATGGATTTGGTCATTGATAGGTTTGTTATCTACCATGACAAATTGGTTGAATGTAGTAGAATTGAATCTATCAATTCCAGTATCATCACAACCAAACTCATCTTCCAAAGCATCCCAGAGTTCTTTAGCGCTTTTATACTCAAAAAATATGTCGTAGAGTGACTCCGACATAGCGCTTAATATTCTGTGGAAGCAGTGGTAGTCAATTTCCTTAGGGGTCTTAGGTTTGGTAGAAGATGAGGACTTGGAAACCCCTACGTCAGACTCAGTCTCATCAGAATCATTTGAGATTGGTGTGGACCCATCAATGGCAGAAATTAGACCCAAGGTGCGTGTCACGACCCGCACCCACTGTGTGGGCACGAGAACGTAACTACGCCCAGCCTACGCCGCAGTGTCGGCGGTAGAACGCTGTCCTAGGTCAATCCTCTAACAATATAAAGGTACCTGTACAGTATATATACTCCGAATGGAGGTGACATAGCAATATACAGTCTCAATCACAACTAAAGCAGAATAAAAAGATAGGAAAAAAGATAGATAAATACTGGAATGAAAGAAAAACCACATAAATACAACCAGAGAGTCTAAGTGTCTACTGACATAACAATCAGAACATCCAGCTCAATACAAGACTCTAGTACTAAAAAGAAAGAATATATACAATCTAGATCTCAAATGACAGAAAATAGAAAACCTAGACTAGGGAGCCTCAGTCTCTAAACTAGTGGATCAGGCTGGAAATCTGGGTCACACATGGCATCTACAGCTGCCCCATAGTAGGTGTCTATGCAGGCCTCCTCCTCATCCTCTGTAAAATTTTCAACAGGTCCAGTCAGGACGGGAGCGAGCACAAAACATCTCACGCAGTTCATAACGAGTTAGGAAATATAAAGCATGCAATAGAGTAAAGTACATGAAACGCTGAAAGAAGAAGATATATGAAAAACAGTAGAGATTTGATAACAGGAAATATCTAAATATGATAAGTAAGACTGTAAGAAACATGTGATTTTAGAGCACAATATGGTTATGTAAACGGGTTAGGTTATACAATAAAATGGGACTCCTTTGTATGTGGGTGTACAATGGACATATACAATTTATTATACAATACGATTGATCACATAACCATTTTCTACTCCCCCTCCCCAATCAATACACAAGGATCCAATTCAGTTACGTTACCTTATACAATGACTTGTACAATGACTTGTACAATAGCTTGTACAATGGCTCAATGTGATACTGAGAGTACAATATGCTCAATGAGTGTACAATGATAAGGTATTCAATAAATACAACATGTAAGTGAAACGCACATCACAATATGTACTTAGTGAATACAAGGAGATAACATCTCAGAAGAAGATTCATATAGTACCAATCCGTGATAATGAATCGTGTCAGCATCAAGTACAGTAATCTAGAGCAAGAATGTAAATCCATACAAGTATGAAACGGTCAGAGAATGTACTCGCCTGATAATCTGAGTGTCTGAAGAGAATATACTGTCCGAGGAGTGGTGTCTGTCTCCTATAGAACAGTACAAGTCACTATGAGTCCAAAAATGATAATAAGATGCATTACAATGCATTCTAAATGAATCTAGGTCAATTCTAAGTCAAACCTAAGTCACACCAAGCTAAACTAGGTCATACTAGGTCATACTGAGTCATACTAGGACAACCAAGGTCAAGCAAGGTCACAGGAAATCAATCTAAGTCAAACTAGGTCAATCGGGGCCAAAGGTTGACTTACAGTTGACTTTTGGTCAAAAAGTCAACTCTGGTCAATTCTGGTCAACTCTGAGTCAACCCTAGGTCAAACAAGTCACATGTTGACCAACTGTTGACTTTCAGTCAACTGGTCAAAACTGGTTGGGTTTTGGTCAAATTTGGTCGCTTAAAGGCTAAGTTTGACTCTCGGTTGACTTTTGTTGACTTTTGGTCAAAATGGTCAACCGACGTCAAAACTAGTCTATGAGCACTATATTTGATCATTACCAACCAAGAGAACCAAGTTCTAACTCTATCTTAGACTCCAAACTCAACTACCCTATTTCTATGCATTACCTATATTACCTTACCAAGGTAAATACCAATACCTTGTACAATACTACTCTAACCTAGGAATGCTAGCCTAGGCTTCCTAGGATAGCTAGATAATATCCTATATAATTATTACCTACCAAGAAATCCTAGTATCTAGGTCATCTAAGTCATCTTAGACTCCAAGTTACCCATTTACCCATTACCTTACTTTTACCCTACCAATATCACATATCACTCTCATATCTCCCTAACACTCACTCACACTCAACACTCATGATACCATACTCACACACATGGTCACACTAGGCTCTACCTATAGGTTTATTTATAGGTTCACACTCTCATAGGCTCACAAACTCACACATCTCACAATACATATATAATCTCATATATATAAAATATATATCTAACTCATATACAATACATATATATATATGGGCTCACATACACCTACACTACTAGGCTCACCACACTAATCTCTCTCACAAATACGCACACACACAAGCTCAAGGAAGGGACTGATATTAGGAACTGGTTTGGGGTGAACCATGGCTAATATTAGGCTGACATATGGACTAACATGGACTGATGTTTGGTGTCTATGTGGACTGGTTTTGTATCTATATAGGGCTGTTACATGGGCATGTAAGGCTGATATTGGAAGCTATTAGGACAGCACATGTAGGCTGGTAAGTAGACAGGAATGGGAGCTATGGATAGGTGCAATAGGACAGCCAATAATGGAGGAATGAGGACAGCACCTAGGTGATGTATAGGACCTATTTTGGGGTCTATTTGGGACTGGATTGGACTGATATTAGAAGGGTGTAAGGTCTGTTTACATGGGCTGTCAAATGGGTGAAATGTGGGGGCCTAAAGGTTGCAATGGGACAGCTTGTAGTGTGAAATCTGGATACTGTCCTGCTCGTGTGCAGTGGTGTTTTGGGTATTCTGATTTGGGACTAACATGGGCTGAATTGGGGACTGTTAAGGGTGTCAAAGTGCAGGTTTTGGACTGCATGTGGACTTGGTTTTTATAGCTCAACAATGGCAGAAATTTGGTCAGCAATAGCTGATATTCGGGGGGGGTATAATGGACTGAAATTTGGGCTGAACAATGCTGAATTTCAGGCTGAAAAAATGACAGGTTTGTGGTCACATATGGGACTAATATATGCTGATATGGTGGACAGGTTATAGGCCATGTATGGGACTTGGTTAGGCTGATTTGTCACAGTCCAGCAGTCCCCATTGGGGACTGCTCTCCCCTGCTCCCGCCAACTGCTGTTTCCAGCAGTTCTCATTCCTCCTCTACACTCTAACTCACTCTCCCTACTCTCTAATTCTCTAACTCTCTCAATCTCACTAAACACCCACTCTCTCTAACTCTCTACACTCACACTCTCTAACACATTCCCTCAAACACCCTTCCTACAGCTCACACCCACAGGACTCCCCTGCTCCTTGGCCGACCACATAACCCACCACCAACACAATGTACACACAATCATAACATATATATATATATATATATATATATATATATATATATATATATATATATATATATATATATATATATATATATATATATATATATCCATATATCAACCATATTATATATATATATATATATATATATATATATATATATATATATATATATATATATATATATATATATATATATATATATACATATAGAGATTAACATATATATCACCATATATATATATATAGAGATATAAACAATATGATACAATAAGATACATAGGAAAATCATTCCTAAACACCTAGAAAATCTGGAAATAAAGTTAAAACAACACTAAATCAATACATTAATAAATCCCCATGTATCCAAATAGGGGTTTTCCCTCATGGACACAAACCTACACATAGGACACCTCTATAAGTGTCCAAATGGACACGAAACGGACTCAAATGGACACAAAACCATGGGGGTTATTCCTATGGGTCAAAAATAGACCTATATGCATGAGGAAATGAAAAGGAGAAGGGGTTTATACCTCCCGGTAGATCGAATCGAAGAAAAATCTCCCCGAAGCGACACCGACACGTAGAGATTCCAAATGGACATAAACGAGCTCCGAATCTCTTCAAACTTGGCTAGCACCTTCCTCTCATGGAGTAGAGAAGGGAAGAAGAAGGTTTGGTGGAAGAAATGATAGATTTGGAGATAAAAATGGTAGGGATGCTCTCTAGAAATTTGGGGAAGAACAAGAGAGAGAAAATGAGATGGAAAAGTATGGAAATAACAAAGGGGCTCATGCCTATCCCCTCCTAGAGGTGGCCGGCCACAATGGGCTGCTATGGGGACTTTTTGAAAGGTCAAAAATATCCCCCTCTAGCCTATTAACAATACATTACAAAGGGGGTTCAAGTCGGGGGCTAGTTTGGTCATTCTAACACACTAATCAAACAAACCCTAATCCAAATAAATTAGCCTAGTCACTAACTAAAATAAATGACATGTGGGCCATGGCTAACTAGTGTGTGGGTCCACTAGGGTCAACACTACCCCGGGTCCCCGTTTCAAGTCGGATTGAGCTGAAAACTGAACCCGACTCAAATAACCCCAAAATATTACAATAAATCAATAGATAATTTTAAAATAATAAAAATGAAAAAAAGACAAAAATACCTCTGTTTCTGGAAACTGGGGGTGACAAATCTATCCACCTTAAAAGAATTTCGTCCTCGAAATTAAAACCAAACCGTAGTAAAACATCAAAATCACAAGTCATGGCTAAAAATTAAAATGGTCAAAATCTCAAGAATCAAAGCATGAATTTAAATGACTAAATTTATAAAATTTTAAAATTACACTCAAATAGATACTATAAGTCTATCCACCTTAAAAGAAATCATCCAAAAATTTAAAATAAGGTAACCACAGAAAACCATACAAATCGATAATCGTATGCGTCTATCCAATCATCATGATACTCAGAATCTCTGTCATGCCAGTGAGCAAGGCTACGATAATCACAGAGTCCTCAACTATGGTACATACCTCTAGAACTATGGTATTTAAAATTTTTGCATTGCCGTGCGCTTGGCAGCGAAAACCTTAAATTCCCACACCCGAGAAATACGTCCATAGTCCGACTATATTTCCTCACTATGCCTGCTAGCATGACTCTAGAGGATTCTAAAATCTCATAATCGAGGCGACCTAGCCCATACGACTTATCTCAGACGAAAATTAAATTAAATCATAAGGAACACCATATCAAACTTATCAACAATGAAAAACAGATAGGAATAGATGGAACTGAATTTTTAAGATAGGAATTGTAGAATTGAATCAAAGAACAGAACCTGCAACTAGATCTCCAACGGCCTGAGCATCCTCGGCTGTCATGGCGAAAGCTCTCCCTGGCTGGCCTCCCCTGGCCTGCTGCTGATACTGGACAAACCTCTGCTGCTGAGTCTGCAATGGTGGTCCCCTCTGCTGCCCTGTCGGAGCCCTAGCTCCTGGTGCTACCTGAGCCAATGGTGTCGGGTTCTGGGGACACTCTCTACACTAATGCTCTGCTGACCCGCAAAGTAAACACATACCCAGTCTCTTCCTGCAATCGTTCCACCAATGGCCTGGCTTCTTGCAGAAGTTGCACACAGTGTCCTGCTGATACTGCACCTGTCCCTGACCCTGATACTGAACAGGCCTCTGCTGATGCTGATGTATCTGAGCCCTCGGCTGCTGGTACTGCTGCTGAAACTGTATACCTGGCATCGGCTGCTGATACTGCTGCTGAAACTGTATGCCTGGTATCGGCTGCTGATACTGCTGCTGAAACTGTATGCCTGGTATCGGCTGCTGATACTACTGCTGAAACTGTAGCTGAACGTGCGGCCTCTTGGCCGGTCCTCCGCTGCTGGTGCCTCCAACTGGGTCTCGCCCTCTCTTGAGCCTAAGCTCAAGATCATCCTCAGCCAGTAAAGCTCCCGTCAGAATCTCCTCGAATGTGGCGTCCCTGTTGCCCTTGGTCAAAGACTTGACTTCCTTGACCAGACCCTTCCGGAACCTCTGGGCCTTCGCCGCCTCGCTCAAACCCTCCACGAATCTGCTGAGGCGGCCGAACTCCCCAGCATACTCCTCCACTGAGAGGCTCTCCTGGACCAAGCTCTCAAACTGCGAATCTAAGGCTCTGACTGCTGAATCTGGGAAGAACTTCTTCTTGAAGAAGCCCTTTAACTCCTCCCAAGTCTATCCGGCTACCCCCACCCTGGGGTCTGACTGATACCAGGTGCGAGCAAGATCACGCATCCGGCTAGCTGCGGCCTCGATCTGAAGATCTGCTGGAATCCTGGCCAAGCGGAAGATCTCCTCTACATGCTCGATCCACTCATCGGCATATAGGATCCCCTCTGTCCCCAGAAAGTCTCTTGGGCTCATCTTCTGAAACTGCTCGATCCTCGGTGTCTTCGGCTGCTGAACCACTGGTCGAGCTGCGGCTGTCGTGACGGCCAACTCTATGCCTCTGT
The DNA here is from genome assembly GCA_029216955.1 of Iris pallida. Classification (NCBI taxonomy): domain Eukaryota; kingdom Viridiplantae; phylum Streptophyta; class Magnoliopsida; order Asparagales; family Iridaceae; genus Iris; species Iris pallida. The sequence continues at coordinate 13,679,754 of JANAVB010021600.1, read as the reverse complement.
CCTGTCGAGCCTGTTGTCGATCCATGAACTGCTGGAAATACGCGAACATCTGAGCTGCGTCCACGTATCCTGGAGGCGGCTGCTGAAAGGAATCCTCTGGAATGACCGGGTCCTGCCTCCGAACTGGTGAAGGCATACTCTCAGCTGCTGCTGCTGCAGTCCCAATATGAGCAGAGGTGGCAGGAGTTGTAGTCTCCCGACCCTGCTGAACTGGCTGAGAGGTAGCAGTCCCCTCTACAGTATCTCCCTGAATGGCACGCTGTGATCGCGTCTCCACCATCCTGAAGACAGATCAACCAAATAATTACTGAGAATGAGTCGAAATAGCAAAGGAAGACAGTTATATTCAAGGAGAACAATATCAGCAAGAACTGAGATGGTATGAATTTGATATAAGTTTTTCCCTAGCGTGATTGAGTACCTTCAAAAATATCCTAATCCTACTGCAGGCTGTAGTAATACTCTAGTTCGAATACCACTACATAAACTCGACCTGCATGGGCCACCACTAAAAACGTGTCACGACCCGCACCCACTGTGTGGGCACGAGAACGTAACTACGCCCAGCCTACGCCGCAGTGTCGACGGTAGAACGCTGTCCTAGGTCAATCCTCTAACAATATAAAGGTACCTGTACAGTATATACACTCCGAATGGAGGTGACATAGCAATATACAGTCTCAATCACAGCTAAAGCAGAATAAAAAGGTAGGAAGAAAGATAGATAAATACTGGAATGAAAGAAAAACCACATAAATACAACCAGAGAGTCTAAGTGTCTACTGACATAACAATCAGAACATCCAGCTCAATACAAGACTCTAGTACTGAAAAGAAAGAATATATACAATCTAGATATCAAATGACAGAAAACAGAAAACCTAGACTAGGGAGCCTCAGTCTCTAAACTAGTGGATCAGACTGGAAATCTGGGTCACACATGGCATCTACAGCTGCCCCATAGTAGGTGTCTATGCAGGCCTCCTCCTCATCCTCTGTAAAATTTTCAACAGGTCTAGTCAGGACGGGAGCGAGCACAAAACATCTCACGCAGTTCATAACGAGTTAGGAAATATAAAGCATGCAATAGAGTAAAGTACATGAAACGCTGAAAGAAGAAGATATATGAAAAATAGTAGAGATTTGATAACTGAAAATATCTAAATATGATAAGTAAGACTGTAAGGAACATGTGATTTTAGAGCACAATATGGTTATGTAAACGGGTTAGGTTATACAATAAAATGGGACTCCTTTGTACGTGGGTGTACAATGGACATATACAATTTCTTATACAATACGATTGATCACATAACCATTTTCTACTCCCCCTCCCCATTCAATACACAAGGATCCAATTCAGTTACGTTACCTTATACAATGACTTGTACAATGACTTGTACAATGGCTTGTACAATGACTTGTACAATGGCTTGTATAATGGCTTGTACAATGGCTCAATGTGATACTGAGAGTACAATATGCATAATGAGTGTACAATGATAAGGTATTCAATAAATACAACATGTAAGTGAAACGCATATCACAATATGTACTTAGTGAATACAAGGAGATAACATCTCAGAAGAAGATCCATATAGTACCAATCCGTAATAATGAATCGTGTCAGCATCAAGTACAGTAATCTAGAGCAAGAATGTAAATCCATACAAGTATGAAACGGTCAGAGAATGTACTCGCCTGATAACCTGAGTGTCTGAAGAGAATATAATGTCCGAGGAGTGGTGTCTGTCTCCTATAGAACAGTACAAGTCACTATGAGTCCAAAAATGATAATAAGATGCATTACAATGCATTCTAAATGAATCTAGGTCAATCTAGGTCAATTCTAAGTCAAACCTAAGTCACACCAAGCTAAACTAGGTCATACTAGGTCATACTGAGTCATACTAGGACAACCAAGGTCAAGCAAGGTCACAGGAAATCAATCCAAGTCAAACTAGGTCAATCGGGGCCAAAGGTTGACTTACAGTTGACTTTTGGTCAAAAAGTCAACTCTGGTCAACTCTGGTCAACTCTGAGTCAACCCTAGGTCAAACAAGTCACATGTTGACCAACTATTGACTTTCAGTCAACTGGTCAACACTGGTTGGGTTTTGGTCAAATTTGGTCGCTTAAAGGCTAAGTTTGACTCTCGGTTGACTTTTGTTGACTTTTGGTCAAAATGGTCAACCGACGTCAAAACTAGTCTATGAGCACTATATTTGATCATTACCAACCAAGGGAACCAAGTTCTAACTCTATCTTAGACTCCAAACTCAACTACCCTATTTCTATGCATTACCTATATTACCTTACCAAGGTAAATACCAATACCTTGTACAATACTACTCTAACCTAGGAATACTAGCCTAGGCTTCCTAGGATAGCTAGATAATATCCTATATAATTATTACCTACCAAGAAATCCTAGTATCTAGGTCATCTAAGTCATCTTAGACTCCAAGTTACCCATTTACCCATTACCTTACCTTTACCCTACCAATATCACATATCACTCTCATATCTCCCTAACACTCACTCACACTCAACACTTATGATACCATACTCACACACATGGTCACACTAGGCTCTACCTATAGGTTTACTTATAGGTTCACACTCTCATAGGCTCACAAACTCACACATCTCACAATACATATATAATCTCATATATATAAAATACATATCTAACTCATATACAATACATATATATATATGGGCTCACATACACCTACACTACTAGGCTCACCACACTAATCTCTCTCACAAACACACACACACACAAGCTCAAGGAAGGGACTGATATTAGGAACTGGTTTGGGGTGAACCATGGCTAATATTAGGCTGACATATGGACTAACATGGACTGATGTTTGGTGTCTATGTGGACTGGTTTTGTATCTATATAGGGCTGTTACATGGGCATGTAAGGCTGATATTGGAAGCTATTAGGACAGCACATGTAGGCTGGTAAGTAGACAGGAATGGGAGCTATGGATAGGTGCAATAGGACAGCCAATAATGGAGGAATGAGGACAGCACCTAGGTGATGTATAGGACCTGTTTTGGGGTCTGTTTGGGACTGGATTGGACTGATATTAGAAGGGTGTAAGGTCTGTTTACATGGGCTGTCAAATGGGTGAAATGTGGGGGCCTAAAGGTTGCAATGGGACAGCTTGTAGTGTGAAATCTGGACACTGTCCGGCTCCTGTGCAGTGGTGTTTTGGGTGTTCTAATTTGGGACTAACATGGGCTGAATTGGGGACTGTTAAGGGTGTCAAAGTGCAGGTTTTGGACTGCATGTGGACTGGGTTTTTATAGCTCAACAATGGCTGAAATGTGGTCAGCAATAGCTGATATTTGGGGGGGTATAATGGACTAAAATTTGGGCTGAACAATGCTGAATTTCAGGCTGAAAAAAATGACAGGTTTGTGGTCACATATGGGACTAATATATGCTGATATGGTGGACAGGTTATAGGCCATGTATGGGACTTGGTTAGGCTGATTTGTCACAGTCCAGCAGTCCCCATTGGGGACTGCTCTCCCCTGCTCCTGCCAACTGCTGTTTCCAGCAGTTCTCATTCTCCCTCTACACTCTAACTCACTCTCCCTACTCTCTAATTCTCTAACTCTCTCAATCTCACTAAACACCCACTCTCTCTAACTCTCTACACTCACACTCTCTAACACATTCCCTCAAACACCCTTTCTACAGCTCACACCCACAGGACTCCCCTGCTCCTTGGCCGACCACATAACCCACCACCAACACAATGTACACACAATCATAACACATATATATATATATCCATATATCAACCATATTATATATATACATATATATAAATATATACATATAGAGATTAACATATATATCACCATATATATATATATATATATATATATATATATATATATATATATATATATATATATATATATAGATATAAACAATATGATACAATAAGATACATAGGAAACTCATTCCTAAACACCTAGAAAATCTGGAAATAAAGTTAAAACAACACTAAATCAATACATTAATAAATCCCCATGTGTCCAAATAGGGGTTTTCCCTCATGGACACAAACCTACACATAGGACACCTCTACAAGTGTCCAAATGGACACGAAGCGGACTCAAATGGACACAAAACCATGGGGGTTATTCCTATGGGTCAAAAATAGACCTATATGCATGAGAAAATGAAAAGGAGAAGGGGTTTATACCTCCCGGTAGATCGAATCGAAGAAAAACCTCTCCGGAGCGACACCGACACGTAGAGATTCCAAATGGACACAAACGAGCTCCGAATCTCTTCAAACTTGGCTAGCACCTTCCTCTCATGGAGTAGAGAAGGGGAGAAGAAGGTTTGGTGGAAGAAATGATAGATTTGGAGATGAAAATGGTAGGGATGCTCTCTAGAAATTTGGGGAAGAACAAGAGAGAGAAAATGAGATGGAAAAGTATGGAAATAACAAAGGGGCTCATGCCTATCCCCTCCTAGAGGTGGCCGGCCACAATGGGCTGCTATGGGGACTTTTTGAAAGGTCAAAAATACCCCCCTCTAGCCTATTAACAATACATTACAAAGGGGGTTCAAGTCGGGGGCTAGTTTGGTCATTCTAACACACTAATCAAACAAACCCTAATCCAAATAAATTAGCCTAGTCACTAACTAAAATAAATGACATGTGGGCCATGGCTAACTAGTGTGTGGGTCCACTAGGGTCAACACTACCCCGGGTCCCCGTTTCAAGTCGGATTGAGCTGAAAACTGAACCCGACTTAAATAACCCCAAAATATTACAATAAATCAATAAATAATTTTAAAATAATAAAAATGAAAAAAAGACAATAATACTCCTGTTTCTGGAAACTGGGGGTGACAGTGGTAAGCCAAAATTTCATCTGGCTTTGTCACCTCTTGAAGTAGGTGCCATTGAATTTTGCAGGCTTTGCAGAGAAAGTCTCTTCTTTGGAAGTCATCTTTCTAAGGTCTGAAAAATTATATTTACTCAATAAGATGGTTTGAGCTAAAATTAACAATTAAACTAATTTTAGTAATAAACCCTTAAATTTTTAGTTTTCGAGTTTTGATAAGGTTGGGTTAGCTGTAGGGGCCGGATCCCAGCAAGCGGAGGTTCACTAGGAACTCTTAAGTACCGATCGCTTAGACGAATTTTTTGCCTTGTTGACAGAAGGGCCCTTTCGGCTTGTTCCCAAACAAATCTTAACTTTAGAACTTTAAAAATAAAAGAATTTTACTAAATCAATTAATTGTTTGATTTAGCCTAAAATTAAAATATTGAGTAAAAAGAGAACTAGTATTGACAAAAATAATACTAATACAATTGTATTTGTCTAAGATGTCAATTTAACAAATAATGACAATTAATGAATATTAATTGATACGTGAAATATAATTGATATGTCAAATAATGACAATGAACAATTATTAATTATGTAACAAATAATATTAAATGAGAGATAAATATTAATAGAATATTCAATGCAAATATTAATAGAATATTAAATGAGAAAAATGTTAATACTAGCAGATGTTAATATTGGTAACAGAAGAGTAGAATATTCAATGAGAATATTAACAGATGTTAATACTAGTAGACGATATTTCAATGAGAATATTGGTAACAGATACTAAATATTAATACTAGCAGATGTTTCATTGAAAATATTGCTACTATTGCTAAATATTTGAATGAGAATATTGCTAATAGTAGCAGATGTGTCAATGAAAATATTAACAGAATATGTTTTCAACAGACAGCAAGCAAAATGTTTTGAGCAGCTAACCGATGTTAGAATATTGGTGGCAGAAGCAAATATAAAAATATTTTTAGAACGTTTTGAACAGAAGCAAACAGCAAACGTTACAATTTAATAGGAAAAGTTGTACTTAAAATATTAGACAACTAACTAACTCTTAGATTGTTAGAAAATTCTTCAATAATTCTTCGATTAAAATCTGCAAAAGAAAAGAAAATTAAATTGTTACCGGCCTCCGGGAAAGTCGTGCACGTAGCACTGCCCTAAGAGTTAGCTCGGGTCTATGTGCATACTGAATCCGAACGCCCCTAGTGGTAAAATTCCCGCTCCACCGGAATCTCGTTGCCGCACACGACGTCGAGAGAATGACCCCGACTTAGCTCCGCCCAGAGCAAAAAGGAACAGCAGCAGCAGTACGACGAAGACGAGAATTTTAGAGAGTTTCGAGAAGAATAGATTTCTGTGTACCAGAAAGAATGAGAAAGATCTAAATTTATAGGGTGTTTGGTACTCTCCAACGGACAGAAAATTAAAGGATAATAAAAGAAAACGTTTACACAATAAAACAAATGTGTAACATGAGGTTCAATGAACCTGGACAATATTAATTGTACCAAACGTTACAAAATTAAAGAATGGTAACGGTCAGAAAATTTTAAAGAGGAGAGCAAAAAAGGTTTTAAGGTCTCAGTCCGAACCCGAAGAAGGAATCGGATCGGCATTCGGCGCCCGCAGGTGTGGGCACACCCCTGTTACCCGAACCAAACCGGGCTGAGCCGCAGGTGTGGGCACACCCCTGTTACCCGAACCAAACCGGGCTGAGCCGCAGGTGTGGCACACACCTGCGGCTCAGAAAATTTTAAAGAGGAGAGCAAAAAAGGTTTTAAGGTCTCAGTCCGAACCCGAAAAAGGAATCGGGATCGGCATTCGGCGCCCGCAGGTGTGGGCACACCCCTGTTACCCGAACCAAACCGGGCTGAGCCGCAGGTGTGGGCACACACCTGTTACCCGAACCAAACCGGGCTGAGCCGCAGGTGTGGGCACACACCTGTTACCCGAACCAAACCGGGCTGAGCCGCAGGTGTGGGCACACACCTGTTACCCGAACCAAACCGGGCTGAGCGGCGGCGGCGGCACGCATGTGGGGCCCATGGGGCTCCCACACACAACTTTTTATGAAGCACAAGGATGTAAAGTAATATAACCAAGCAAAATTCCACAAGTGTGGCCGATGTGGGACTAAAGGAGTTGCTTGAGCTTTTGCTCTAGCTGAAAAGTGCACACATGTGCACATAGCTAACAGATCGCACCCTCATTCACCCGTCGGTCTTGGCTTTCCAAATTTTTGTTTTTCACTGCAGCAGGATTACTCTCTATCTGTATATGGCTCTGTTTCCTATTGGTTCATCTGTCGTACTAAGCAAACATCTTACGGTTTACATAGCTGAGCTTGTTTCTATATATTTCAGTTTGCCATACAAATTTGTATATATCCATTGATGTGTGATTTGTGAAATATATATATTTTAGTTTTCCATACATATTTGTATCCATTGAGGTGTGATTGTGAAATATATATATATATTTTAGTTTGCCATACAAATTTGTATCCATTGAGGTGCGATTTGTACATGTAGTATAATTTTGTCAATCTTAGCTTCTTTTTCCTACATGTATGTGAGTAATATTTGTTGGATTTTTGGCCTTTGTATTAGAAATTTTAGTCCCACGTCGGCTAGGCGCAGCTCTAATCCCCTTCTCAGTTTTAGAAATTGTTTCATATTCTCAGTTTTCCATCGAAAAATTGTGCTCCTGTACTAACAATATTTTGTTTCAAAGGGGCTGGCGCAGCTCTAATCCCCTTCGCCCGCATATACAATACAGAGTTCCTACTTGTATGTGTGCAATATTTGGTTTCCTACATGATGTGCATAATATTTGTTTGTTGGAATTATTCAACTATTAGAGGCCATCCAGTTGGGCTATCCAAATAATTAACTCAAATTAAAATGATCTAATTGAAAACCAAAATAGTATTTGGCTTCTAAAATATTTGGGTGATACCATCTCCTATTATGTGGCATATGATATATTACATGACAGCTGACGTAATGGCTGACATGGCAGCTGACATGGCAAAATTTAACATTAAAATTAAAATTAAAATTAAAATTAAAATTAATATTAAAATTAATATTAAATTAACATTAAATTAACATGATAATTAACATTAAGATTAATCTTAACATTAACAATAACATAATATTAACATTAACATTAATATTAACATTAACATTAGCATTAATATTAACATTAATATTAATATTAACATTAACGTTAACATTAACAAAATTTGGACAACTAATTTTTTGGGTTAAAATTTGCCATGTCAGCTGTAATGTCAGCTATCATGTTAGATGTCACATAATGGGAGATGACATAATCAATACTTTGGAAGCCAAATAGCAAAATTAAATTAAAAATTGGCTTGAGGGTATAATTGTCATGGAAATAATGTGTATCGAAAATAAATCTAATTTGATTATGGGACAAATTTAAAATATCAAAACTTATATATATATATATATATATATATATATATATATATATATATATATATAGAGAGAGCGAGAGAGAGAGAGAGAGAGAGAAGAGCGAGAGAGAGAGAGAGAATAAGGGAGGTGAGGTGCCACCTTATGGATGGTTGGCTATGTTGTCACCTCCTCATGCTATCATCAATATATATATATATATATATATATATATATATATATATATTATATATATATATAGAGAGAGAGAGAGTAAGGGAGGTGAGGTGCCACACTACAAACAATTTGTCAGATTAGCGACGTTCCAAACGTCGCTAATCTCGGCCAAAACGTCGCTAACTTACATTAGCGACATTTTGGAAACGACGGAAAAAGCGTGTCGCTAATCGTGAAAACGTCGCAAAACGTCGCTATGGCGACGTTAGTTAGCGACGCTAATAACGTCGGTAAATAGCGACGTTATTTGCGACGATTTCTTGTGGTCGCCGATTAGCGACACATTAGCGACATTTTTGCGACGATGTGGTGGCATCAGATTGTTTGCCACATCAACAATTTAGCGACGTTTTTAGCGACCTTTATATTCGTCGCTAACAGTTAGCCACAATATAAACGTCGCTAAATTGAAAAAAAAATAAATAAAAGAATCCAGAATGCAAATGTACAATCCAAAATACATAATCCAATCCAATCCAAATACAAAATCTAATCCCTGGGTTCGTCGACCCCTTCAGTGGATATGTTCTGTACATATGGTGTAAATCATCTATGTTCTATACATATGTTCTGTACATATGGTGTAAATCATCTATGTTCTGTACATCCAATCCAAATACAGAACACAATCCAAAATTCATTCTAGCATGCATTAGTATGAATCATCTATGTTCTGTACATATGGTGTAGTATATGTTCTTATCGAATCTAGTATTTGAAGGATATAACAGAATCAAGATGAACCCACATAATGTAATACTAAGACATCATCTACTACTAAAAGATATAGTGATAGGTTGTCGTATCATCATTGCCGAGGGATGAGGGTCGGAGGACAGTCAACTTTATCTACGGCTACATAGTTTCTGCCTCGCCAGTTGAATGCCTGCAGGGACTTGTCCTGATCACCATGTCGTACCGTAGATTAATGCAAATGGAGCTGGAGCTGTAGCCAAAATACAGAATCCAAAATACAAAATACAGAATCCAGAATGCAAATGGAGCTAGAGCTAGCTGGAGATACAATCCAGAGATTGACACAGTACTAATTCATATATGTAGTCCAACACAAATAGTCTAATAAAATAAGTTCCAATACAATAGTCCAATACAAATAAGTACTAATAGCTAATGACAACCACGCAGCTCAGGCAAACGCTCAGTGATACGATCATGCAACCACTTCGAATAAGTGGGATCGACGGCGCCAGGAGAGATGCAGTCCACTGCAAGTACTGGATGAATAGAACTCCCGGTCTCATAGCTACCGGTGCCACTTCCTCCTTAACAGTAGGAGGAGCCACCTCAGCATTCAGTGTTTCCCTCAAACGACGTGTCGCTGCTCAGGTCATGGGGTGCCATCTGGTAAGATCGATATTCACAAAGAATATAATTGTAACATAAGCAAGCTAACTAAAGGAACATCATCTCGTTTGAGTACATTTTCGAAAGCAGATAAAATACATAATATTCAATTTTTTGCCAAGTGTGAGAAAGGATGGATCATAACACAATCTAAATTCATTCTAGCATATATTAGTGTGAATCATCTATGTTCTGTACATATGGTGTAGTATATGTTCTTATCGAATCTAGTATCTGAAGGATATAACAGAATCAAGATGAACCTACATATGTAATACTAAGACATATACTACTGAAAGATATAGTGATAGGTTATCGTATCATCATTGCCGAGGGATGAGGGTCAGAGGATAGTCAACTTTATCTACTGCTACATAGTTTCTGCCTCGCCAGTCGAATGGCTGCAGGGACTATGTCCTGATCACATGTCGTACCGTAGATTAATGCAAATGGAGCTGGAGCCAAATACAGAATCTAAAATACGAAATACAGAATCCAATCCCTGGGTTCGCCGAAATACAAAAACAAGATTGACACCAGTACTAATTCATATTGTTTTAAGTGTGAGAACGGATGGCTCAGAACACAATCCAAAATTCATTCTAGCATACATTAGTGTGAATCGTCTATGTTCTGTACATATGGTGTAGTATATGTTCTTATCGTATCTAGTATCTGAAGAATGTAACAGAATCAAGATGAACTCACATAATGTAATACTAAGACAATCTACTACTATATAAGATATAGTGATAGGTTGTCTTATCATCATTGTCGAGGGATGAGGGTCGGAGGACAGTCAACTTTATCTACGGCTACATAGTTTCTGCCTCGTCAGTCAAATGGCCGCATGGACTATATGTCCTGATCACCATGTTACCAATTAACCAACCGACAAAACTACTTGTTACAAATATCGGCACTATCGGTGCTTTCGAATCGAGTATCACATTTTTCGGTGTCGAAAAAAATAATATTACTAAATTATCAGATTTTTCGGCACTATCGGTGCCCCTGACCAAGGCCCCCCTCCGCACCCCCTCCCCCCTACACCACCCCTAACCCTAACCGAACCCTATCCCTAACCCCTCCCCCCTAGCACCCCTCCCCCACCAACCACCTCTAACCCTAAACCCGAACCCTAACCCTAACCCTCCCATCCCCACAGCCCCCTCTCGTCACCCCCACCCCTAACACGAACCCAAACCCTCCCTCCCCCTGCTCCCCTCCCCCAGACGCCCCCACCCCTACTGCTCTCTTCCCCAGCCGCCCCTACCCCATGCTCCCTCCCCCAGCCGCCTCACCCCCCGCCCCTCCCCCCCACACACCCACCCTAACCCGAACCCTAACCCTAGCTCCTGTCCCCCAGCCCCTTCTCACCCCCAGCCGCCCTCACCCCCTGCTCCACACCCCAGCCACCCCCACACTCCCCCCGCACCCCTTACCCCGAGCCCCCGTACCCCCCCAACCACCAACAACAAATAGAGAGAAGAGAGAGAGAGAAAGAGAGGGGAAGAGAGTCACGTACCGGAGAGGGAGGAGAGTCGTCGGAGAGAGTGAGAGTCGTCGGAGAGAGTGAGAGCGCCGGAGAGTGAGAGCCGGGGGGGGGGGGGAGAGGTGAGAGAGTAAAATTGGGAAAAAAAATCGTGGGGAAATTTAATTAGAATTTAGCGCGTGCATCCTAACGTTGCTAAATTAGCTATTAGCAACGTCATAGCGACGACTAGCTCATGTAACTAATATACGTCGTTGTCACGTCGCTATTTCGTCGCTAGTAGCGACTATTAGCGACGTTTCTTTTAAATGTCGCTAATGTGCACATTTAGCGACGTTATACTAACGTCGCTAAATTTACGTCGCTAATGGAGCAGATTTCAGTAGTGCCACCATGAATGTTGGCTTTGTGTCACCTTCCACTGCTATCATCATATTTCAAAAAGTGTGGAAGTGCATGATACATGATAATAGCATGGAAGGATGACACATAGCCACCTTATAGTGAGGTGGCACCACACCTCCCTTATTTATATATATATATATATATATATATAATATTATATGATATATATATATCTTATATATATATATATATTATATATATATATAGGGGTTATGGTTTCACTTATATGGCCACAAAAAAAAAATTATGTGATATAGTGCAAATTACTATATCAGTTAAACCCTAAATCAAATATCTACAAATTCAAACCAAAAATCAAATATCTACAAATTCAAACCCAAAATCAAATATCTACAAATTCAATTGCAAAATTTACTTCGTGCTCAGAATCCTAAATTTAACAAAAAAAAGAACCATAATTCAAGGGTGGCAAGAACCCTAAATTCACTTTGTGCTCAGCCTTTGGGTTTAACTGCTCTTCAATTAGGATTTTCGTAATGAAAAGAAAGTAGAAAGCCTAAATTGAAGATTCGAAGAAGATGATCCCTAAATTCACTTCGTGCTAATATAACGGTGCCTGCAGAACCCTAAATTCACTTCGTGCTCTTCAATTAGGGTTTCAGAATGAAATGATAAAGAATAAAATCCTAAATTGAAGATTCGAAGAAAACAATCGAAGAAGACGAAAAATAAGAAGAAGAAGAAGAAGATAGAGAGAGGGGGGGGGGGGGGGGGAGAGAGGTACCCATCTGCGAGCGGCCCCGCCGCTTCGGCTCAGCCGATCGTCGTTGCCTCTCATGTCTTCAGCAGATCGTCGTCGCCTCTTCTAGCACGTTCGTCCTTGGAAGAGGAAGAGAGAGAGAGAGAGAGAGAGAGAGAGAGAGAGTTGGAGAGCGGGAATTGAGCCAATTCCCAGCCCCACTCTCTATTTTAGTTGAGTGTACACGTGGACTACACAGTGTACACTTAGTTTAGGAGTTGGCTTGCCACGTCACATTTCAGTTAGCAACTTGACGGAAAGTTAGACATGAACTGTAATACACCTTATTTATAACGTCTGTTACTTTAAGTAAGAAATAATAATGAGGTACTTTACTGTTAATAGGGCCTAACTTGGAGGACCACGAAGCAATTGAGCCGGCTAATATCTATCTATCATGAAATTGAACCAAGTTAAGAAGCCCAAATCCAAATCCAAATCCAAAATCCATTTTAACAAAAAAAAGCCCAATAAAAAATTCTTGCGCTGCTTACGGTGGCACCACGCCTGCTACGGCTTACGTAGTTACGTGAACTATTATTGACTTATTGAGGCACTGGCCAATAGAAAGGGTCATCTTTAGACTGGAGAAGGGAGGGAGGGATCGACAAAAGGAAGCTTCTAGGTTACTTCCTTGCATGGTTTCTTGTCTATAAAACCTCTCTCCTTTGCTTGGTTTCACCAACCACACGACATTCTGCCGGAATTTAGTCATGATCCGGCGGCACATGGAGGAGCAACAGGGGGAAAGGCCGGAAGAAGATTGCCGACGTGCTGGCGGCAGAGAAGAAAGTATTGTTCTTGAGTGGAAGGGCTTTCTTCTTCATTTTCCATATCCTACTAATTAAGGGTACGGGGGAAAAACTGCAACAAGTGCGAACAACCCTCCTCCCTGTCCGCCACCACAACCCAACCAAACATCCTGCGTACTATCTTCACCTCATCATCCGGTACGTACATTCCTTATAACTATTATATAGCTGTCATTTGTATTCGAGTCCATGCAACTTCGATAGTTAGTTTAGTTCCGGATGTCAAAAGTTCCGGTGGTCGGTTAGCTGCTTGTAACCGTGTCTGTCGTGTCCTTTCAGCTGGAGCAATCAAGGAACGTCGACACACTAAAGGAGTTATCCAAGGCTAAGTATACGGTGTTCTCATCACTTGTGTCCTATTCTCTGTACTACTCTCCCTCAATCTTGGAAGCAACACTACTCCTGCAACCGCCTGATCAAATCGTGCAACTCTGCGAGATACTCGTGGAATTGTATGCATTCTAGCATCGATCGTCGCACCCTCATTCACCCGTCTGTCTTGGCTTTCCAAACTTTTGTTTTTCATGCAACAGGATTACTCTCTATCTGTATATTGATCTGTTTCCTATTGGTTTCATCTGTCGTATAAGCATACATCATACCACTTTACATTGCTTCCTTGTTTCATATATTTCAGTTTGCCATACAAATTGTATATCCATGATGTGTGATTTGTGAAATATATTATTTTAGTTTGCCATAAAAATTGTATCCATTGAGGTGTGATTTGTAAGTAGTATAATTTTGTCATCAGGTTCTTTTTCCTACATGTATGTGAGTAATATTTTGTTTCAAAGGGGCTGGCGCAGCTCTAATCCCTTCTCCCGCATGACTACAATACAGATCTACGTATGTGCGTAAATTTGTTTGTCGGAATTATTCACTATTAGAGGCCATCCAGTTGGGCTATCAAATAATTAACTCAAATTAAAATGATCTAATTGAAAACAAAAATACTATTGGCTTCCAAAATATTTGGGTGATACAATCTCCTATTATGTGGCATATATATATTACATGACAGCGGACGTAAGGCTGACATGGCAGAGCTAACATAGCAAAATTTAACATTATAAAATAAAATTAATATATTAAATTACATGAAATTAACATTAAGATTAATCTTAACATTAACATTAACAATAACATAATATTAACATTAATATTAATAATAATATTAACATTAAACGTTAACCTTAACAAAATTTGGGTAATTAATTTTTGGGTTAAAATTTTGCCATGTCAGCGTAATGTCAAGCGTCATGTTAGATGTCACATAATAGGAGATGACATAATCAAATACTTTGGAAGCCAATAGCATAACTAATTGAAAATTGGCTTGAGGTATAATTGTCATGGAAATAATGGTACCGAAATAAATCTAATTGATTACGGGACAAATTTAAAACTATTAAAACAGACATATATATTATATATATATATATAATATAATAATATAATATATATTATATATTGCATGATGATAGTATGGAAGGATAACACATAGCCATCTTACAATGAGATGGCACCTCACCTCTCTATATATCCTTCCATACTATCATCATGCAATATATATATATATATTAATTATATAGAGAGAGAGAGAGAGAGGAGAGAGGAGAATGGAGAGGGAGGGAGAGAGAGAGGTTATGATTTCTAACTTATATCGCCACCAAAAAAAATCTTCTCTTTTTTTCTATATATATATATATATTATATATATATATATATAGAGAGAGAGAGAGCGGAGGAGAGAGAGAGAGAGAGAGAGCGAGAGAGAGAGAGAGAGAGGGGTTATGATTTCTAACTTATCGCCACCAAAAATATCTTCTCTTTTTATTTTCTATATATATATATATATATATATATATATATATATATATATATATATATAGAGAGAGAGAGGAGAGAGAGAGGTTATGATTTCTAACTTATATCGCCACCAAAAAAAAATCTTCTCTTTTTATTTTCTATATATATATATATATATATATATATATATATATATATGAGAGAGAGAGAGAGAGAGAGAGAGGGAGGGGGGGGGGGGGTGTGTGTGTGTGTTATGATTTCTAAATTATATGGCCACCAAAAAAAACTTCTCTTTTTATTTTCTACACATCCTATCAACAGAGACTTTGACCATGTCTAATCCGGATCGGGTTACGGCCGCCCGGCCCATCTTTCAACTTGAACGGTGGTGGTGGTGCTGAAGCACTTCCTGATCTCTCCTAATTTTCCACTCTTTTACTTCCCTTTCTTTTAAAAAAAACAGAATGAAACTCAAGAGTAACATTGTTGTTGACTTCGTGAAGATGGCGGTGGTGCTAATGGCTGATGCTGCACTTCCTCTCTCCTAATTTTCCTCTCCTATTTTATTTGTTAATAAAACAGAATGCAACTCAAAAGCCTTGTTAATTGAAAAAAAAATCGGGATACGAGTATAAATTGGTTGTACAAATAAAATATATTTAAAAATTTGATCAAATATTTGAAAAATAAAAATATTAAGGTTAAAAGTTTTACATTCTTAAATATGTTATCAAATTTGATTAATTAAACAGATTCCTATCACATTTTTGTGCCAAAATTTTTAATGATTTATACGGAACATATTTAAAATTTTGCATGCTTTTCGTACTGATTCAAATCTTTCAAAAGTACACAATATTGTACATTTCTGAAAGATACGAAAATTTCGCATATAATACGAAGTTTATTTGGATGATTGCTAATAAGGCTCAAAAGTAAGAGCAAGACTACAACCAAAGGATACATCTTTTTTATAACTTGTCACGTGGCCGACCTCTATTAAAAGGGAGAGATGAGAGGTGGAGCCGAGTGAAGAAGTTTCTAAATATTTGATGGTAAATTTTGCATTATTGTAAAAATAACATACGTGTCAATTCAATCCTATACGTGACTACAGAACCAGTTACGCATGCATGCTGCTACCTGACAGAACCAGTTACCGTTGCTATTGACCGGTGGGATCTGCTGTTCCCTTTTTGTTGCCCCAATTTAATCTCTTCCCCCACCAAAATCTAACTAGCCTACGTCATAACTTTTCTGATGAGTTGGATGCTATTGGAAGGGGGAAAAATGGGTGAAAAGAAAAAGTTTAGAGAAAAATTGAGAGAAAAATCAAGTGTATTGGTGTTTGAAAATGGGAGAAAAATGGAAAAAAAATTTGAAAAAAAAAAAATCAGGTGGACCTAATAAAAAAATATATATTTGATAAGAGAATTTTGAAATTTTATCCAACTATCCCTTAAAAAAAATAGTTATAAATTATGATATGAGAATATTAAAGACTAAATAGTAATTTGGAAATTGCTGAGAAACCCAAATTTGGGGTTGATTTTTATGAAAAATTCACCCGCAGGATAGATTTTATGAAATGTCCATAATTATTATTCCACGTTATATATTCCAAGATTTTCTTTAGATGCTTTGTATTTACAAAATTGTCATTTTGTTTATACCATAACTACCCCTTCGCACAAACTCAGATTTGGATTGCGATTCTCGTCTTCTTCTTCTTCACGAGAGATCTGAATTTTATTGCTCTCATCTTCAGCAGAGATCACAAGATCGTTCGTAGTTCACTGTACTTTTCTTCAGTCGAACTTCGATCATCGCTCATTATCATCATCATCATCTTCCTGGAGAGATTTGAAGTTTTCCGGCGATTATGTCAATTGTAGAGAGAAGCTCGTCTTCTTTTCCATAAGAGTTAGCATCGTTTTGAAAGAAGAACGAACACTTTATTCCTGACAAAAAGTTTCTACAAAAAAAAAAAAATAGGTTTCTGTCAAATGTTCTCCATCATCTCCGTGATATTAACACGGAGAATGATTCTCTGATTTTAACACGGAGAATAACCATTCTCCGTGATTTTAACACGGGGAATGGTCTTCTCCGTGATTCTAATATGGAGAATGACCATTCTCCGTGTTAAAACCTCAGAGAATGGCCATTCTCCGTGGTTTTAACACGGAGAATGGTTATTCTCCGTGTTAAAACCATGGAGAATGGCCATTCCTCGTTCTTAAAATCACGGAGAATGATTATTCTCCATCATTTTAATACAGAGAATGACAATTGTAACACCCATTTTTCTAAATAAGGGTAATTTTGAACTTTTGTAAGTTTGATTAATCAATAATAAGATTTAACTCATGTTATAATTTTTAGTAATTTTAGTTAATTTAAAACTATTTAGCTATTGAATATGATTTTGATGGTTAACTAGTGTACCCTAGAATTGCTAAGCCTAGAGACTAACCATGACCATGGGAGCCTAGTCATGTGATTAGAATGTCATATTACTACTTTTTAGCCTAAGGATATTTTGGTCATTTTGACAATTTTGTGAAATTGTAAATTATATTAATTAAATATGTGCTAATTGTTTAGTTGAGACTTGACCTAGATCTTAGCCTAATCTAGATTAGCCTTGAGCTTAGAATCTGATTAGGATAACCTAGTAAATGACAAGATTAACAATATCTAGATATTTCTAAGTAGGATATTTATCCCTTAGGAGATTTGTGAAAAAGAAGCCTTAGGACTAATTGAACCAATAGGAAGACTTGAAATTGGGTGGACAAGCCCTAGCCACTCATCTACATCTAAATATAATCCTAATTCATCTAATGGCAGCCTATAGGTAGGTTAGCCTCCCTTCCTTTCATTTCATTCCATCTTGCCTATTTTCCTTCACAAAGTGTTCTTCCCCAAATTAGAGAGCTTTCCTCTTTGATTTGATCTCCAAATCCTTACATCCCTCCACCAAAACTTCCATCCAATCTTCTCATACTACCAAGGGAGGGTGCTAGCAAAGATTTGGAGCAAAGTGCAAGAAAGAGTGTCCTTTTTGGAAGATCTTCGTGTCGGAGACGTGTCCTTGGGAGTATCATTGGGATTCCACTCCCAATAGGTAAAACCAACCCTCTAAATTGATTTCCTATGCATATTAGTTAGTTTTTGAATCCATAGGATCCACCCCCATACATGTACCCCATTTAGATTCAAATTTGAGACCATTTGTAGCTCTCTTGAGGATTTTAGATATGTATCTTGTGTCCTACTTGATAGATCTCAAATTAGGACACTCCATCTGTATGTATGTATGATAATAGTTTAAAAAGATATTTAAATTCAGTTTTAGAATGGTTAGAGAGTGGATTGATCTTAGTTAGGATGGTTAGAATGAGTTTATTTGGATACCTATGTTGGTATCCAAGTATATTGGCCTACATGTGTTTCTTTTGTCCAAAACAACTCAAATTCGTCATAATATTCATCCACGTTTTTATTAACCAAAGCAACTTAGAAATGTCATAACTTTTAGCTTAGTACTCCGATTTATCTCCCATTTTTTTTTAAAACAACCGTATCGAAGTTACATTTCCAAATATATATTTTATTAAGCCAAAATCGTTCTGGAACTTTATGTAAAACTATTTGAGTGTCAGCTATCCGAAAGACAAACGTATTTCGGTGTTTTCGCGATTTCGGGAGCTTTCGGACATGAAAATGCAATCCGTTTGAAGTTTCGGAAAGATAACACGAAGGGCTACGACATACTTTAATCCTAAAATTTAGTGAAGGCCCAATTGGTACAGTATTGGTTTTAAGTAGAAGAGTGACTATACGACATAGACATTTTGTGTAACCTATGAGCCTATGTAGTATGGATATTAAATGAATGTAGAGTATGTAATGCATCATACGTCAGATGAATGAAATGATATATATATGATATGTATCCTCTTTACATTAATGTATATATATGGTTGAATGCAAGCATGTAGGAATGCAATCAATGTAATGTATGTAAGCAATGCATAAATGCATGAATGAAAGAATGATATACAATGTATGCATGAAAGTATATAATGAATGCTAGATACGAATGCAAGGTATACATGTAATGATAGATATTGTCACGATCTGCTACCCAAATTGTTGGGCCGGGCCGAGCCATGTCCAGCCTACGCTTGGTTAAAGCGTAGTAAGCTGTTCTAAGTATATACAATAAAGGATCTAAGCTGCTAACAGTTCTAATATCACATTTAAAAGGTTCATCACAACACGGCATCTATAAGCGAAAGTAAAATAAATACAAACTTAATAATATACTTCCAAAGTATCAAACTGGAGACAAAGTCCAGTGACAACAAGATATAGTCTAAACAGCTCAATAACTAAACCAAAAACAATCTAAGCGAGACTACCAAGCAAGGTTCCCAACGGGGACTTCCTCGGGAGCAAAAGCCTGGTCCTCTGTAGTGGGTCCATAGAAAAGATCACAGAGCAAATCTTCCTCCGAAAGTATGCCTACAACGTTATCCTGTCAGGATGGAAGCAAGTACTGATTCTACAAACTAAACATACTGAGCATGGAATGAAAAGAGATGTAATAAATAAGAATCGTGTCATGTCTCACGTCGTATCACAATCGTGTCATATCACAGATCTATCATGTTAGGAATACATTTGTCATGGCGATATATGTATATCTAGAGTTTAAAACTGGAGCAGGTACTTGATCGTCAATAGGTGTACAATGTGCAGGGGGCACATGTAAATGAAATATACTTCTGTACAAGTAATAAGGCGATAGATATACATACGCACAAATACAGCTTTGAGAAAAAGCCTACGACGCGGTAACATATAAAATGAAACGTTGCTCGAGTACGGTAGATGGGGCATGATCACGTACTCAACTATAAGTTTCTCCATAACCCAGATTCTAACATGTGAGAGATACGAGAACAGTATAAAACATGGTGGATACTGAGAGCAGTATAAAGCATGTAAAATATGTAGATATATGACTTGCAGTTTAGGTATTAGTATTTAACATAGTTTATACACAATTCATTATATGCAGTAAATAAAGTTTATAGAGGTACTTGCCTCGAACAAGGCAAGAGTGGAGATATCGATGTCCAGTATCCTATCAAAATGATACACAATCTCAGTCTCTAAACTATGTTCAAGATTTTACACTAGTGGTGTGACACAACTCTTAACTGGACACTAGATAAGTGATGACCTAGCATAAAAGTCCAATATGGGGTGACACTATATCTAAACCAATACTTAGGGTCCTTAGAAACACAAGGATCACTTTAGAGTTTCACAAAAACCAAACATATAAATATATATTATAATAATAATAAATTACAAATTAAGGATGATACATAAGAAAAATCTACAGATGTCGTCGGATGACAAAACAAATATCACCAACATGTCCAGACAGGTCAAATTAGCTACGATAGCCTACCCATAATTCCAATTTGGATACTGTCACGCCCCAGAACCAGAATACTGGAGAGCGGGGGCAGACACAGCCAGCTACGTATATTGAAATAGAATACATCTCAACTATACGGTCACGGCTGTCTAGATATGAGGGTTTACTACAAGCCAGCAGTCTCTTAAGGTCAAGCCTATTGTCTCAATCTCAAGCAATTAACAGAGTTACAAGATATTAGAGCATCAAATATATATATATAAGGCGTCCCAAATATTACATATTGGATGATCATGAAGCTAGTCGTACAAAATGATGGGACTAGCAAGAGTTCAGTCATACATGATCAACCCTAGGATTTGTTAATCATGTTTACAGCCCGTAGGCAGACAGTAAGTAAATGTGCATCGAGCTAACAGGTGCTCGTCGGCTAAACGCCTCAAAAAAAATAAATTTACATATAAGTGGGTGAAACAAAAAGGAAAACCCACTCTTGGCCCGGGTTTCGTCTAGTTGTCACCATTGGGCTGGAAGCTTGGTAGATCCTCGGGAGCTGCTCTGAAATCTGGCCACACAAAACCAGCTGGGTCAAACCCCAGAAAGAGCAAGTGCCACAAAGGAGGCCACAAATAAGAACAAAAGCCAGCATATCAGAACATAAGAATGAAAGAAGTACAAGTAGTAAAGTACACAGGGCGATAAACGACTAGGGACGTGGAACCATTCCGGGAGCCAGGTTACAATCCTTAAACCAGACAAGGACCGGGATTGTACCCCTTCGCCTGAATAGCTCACTGTCTCTACCCATTTATCGTTAGAGATAAGTAAAACAATCATGATCAAGAGTTCCAGGTACAGGGGCTAGACAAGACTTAGACAGAGCTGGACACCATTCATTCACAATCGGCCAAGCAAGTACTACGGCTTACTACTTTAACTAACTAGGGTTATCACAAACCTAATTACTAACAAGATGCAAGTGAGAATTCTAGTTCCAAGCCCTGCAGACCATCCAGTTATCCTTCCGCGGGTTGAGAGTTATAGGTGGGTACATTGCCCGGGAGACAAATGTACCCTTAGGTGACTTAGAGGGTACAACACATGACAGTGTGCTGGAAATATGCTCTACTCGTCGGCAAGCTACAAGTCCATTAAAGCGCCCAGATAACGAGATTGCCTGTGACTGGGAATTCTCCATGTTCTAGTTTTGATCTAATCATTAGCCTAATCCAATTTAGTGCGAGTCCCTGGCCGTGGTACCCAGGAAGTCACGTCCTAGACATGATGCAAGACAAGACAAGTGAATTGTACAAGCAAGCAAGCAGGAACACCCACGGTATCAAGTTGATTATACGAGTCAAGTTACAATTACAAGTTACAAGTCAAGCCAGGAGTGCACCGCCACGGGCCACTATCAAGTCAAATTGGTCATGTCAGGAGTGCACCACTACGGTTCACTGTCATGTTATGCTAGTTCCTTGTCATACCAGGCCATGTACAATAGTCATTCCAAGTATATTAAGTAAAATCAAGTTCATGACAAAAGGCGTAAGGATATAAAATGGGCATAAAATATCTAATAAAATATCAATATATATATAGGACTATAGAAGAGCCAAGCTTAAAGAAATAAAACCAAAACTCCAAGAGCCAATGGTTTGCGCAAGGGATCAGGGGTTGGATTGTGTAGGGTGTCAGTTGTGCAGGGTGCCAAGTGCGTAGGGGCAGATGGCGCATGGATGGATTGCGCAGAAGGTAGACTGCGCAGGAGTGAACTGCGTAGGAGTTGGTTGCGCAGAGATGGATTGCGCATAGGTGGATTGCGCATGGCTGGCTTGCGTATGAGTCAGGTTGCGCAGGGATTGGTGCGCCAAGGGAGATGCGCGGTCCAGCCCAAGAGGCCGGGCGCAATCGGCTACACGCAATGAAGAGCGCAGGCCGAGAGGGCTGCTTCTCCAACCCGAGAAGAACTCCAATAACTTCAAAACTTCAATTCTTCATAACTTGATCAAATCAAAACCAAATCTAGATTTTCAAAGTTCTAACTTGAGTAAAATCGAATTCTCTTCCACATGGAAGCATCAAAATATGCAAAAATTAAAGTTTAATAGATCAAAACCAAGGAATTCCGAAAATAATCAAAACTTAGATCTAGAACAATGGAGACTCCAAATCACAAAATTTCAAGTTCTAATGTTGATCTACATGTCCTAATCTATCAAATGGACAAATAAAATTGGGTGCTTATTTGTTGGCAAGGTGCACTTGCCTATGGGTTGGGGAGTTGTGTGTGGAGGAAGGAGAAGAAGAAAATTAATGGAGAGTAAAGAGGAGAGAGAAAGGTTGGTGGAGATATAATGAGGGTGGTTGTGTTGTGTTGAGTGTAGAGTGTAGGTTAAAGTGTACCAATTCATATTAAACCAAACCTAATCAAACCAACCCAATTCCACAAAATAAAACCAAGCCGTGGTCCAAACCCATTTACGAGAAACCAAAAATCCGCAAGTCGAGAAAATAAAATACGTGCCAAAATCAAATTACGAGTACAAATACGAAATACAGGAAATGGGGGTGACAACTCTACCCACCTTCAAAGAATTCCGTCCTCGGAATTTAATCAAGGAGCTAGAGATTGCCACGACAAGCTATACTAAGCACATGCAAGCTACGTTAAGTAGTTCAATCATACAATCACATAATGCAAGCAAGGAAGGGAAAGCGTAAGGCATAAGAAAGACATTATACCTCACGAGTCAAACAGGTAGGGATATCGCGATCGGATGTCGTCCTCACGCTCCCATGTTGACTCACCTAGAGAGTGATGACCCCAAGCAACACGAACTAAGTTAATAGTCTTGTTCTTGAGCGTCTTTTCCCTCCGGTCCAAAATAGACACGGGCCTCTCCTCATACGAAAGGTTGGTACCAACAACCAATTCCGAATGATCTAGGATATGGCTCGGGTCCGGGATGTACCGTCGTAATTGGGACACATGGAATACATCATGTACCTCACTTAGCGACGGCGGAAGAGCGAGACGATAGGACACATCGCCTACTCGCTCCAGAATATCGAACGGCCCTATATACCTAGGACTAAGCTTTCCCCGTACGCCAAAACGAATGACACCGCGGGTAGGCGAGATCCTAAGGAATACATGGTCGTCGACGGAAAATTCTAAGGGACGCCGATGAGCATCGGCCCAATGGCGCTGGCGATCCTGAGCAACTCGGAGGTGATCTCTGACCTTCCTGACCACTTCAACCGTCTGAGAAATCAGTTCTGGACCGAGCATCTGCCTCTCTCCGACATCGTCCCATGCTAACGGGGATCTGCACTTCCTGCCATACAGAGCCTCGAAGGGTGCCATCTGGATACTGGCCTGAAAACTATTATTGTATGAGAATTCCACCAGGTGCAGGTGATCCTCCCATGAACCACCAAAGTCAAGGGTACACGACCGCAACATATCTTCGAGAGTTTGTATAGTACGCTCTGACTGCCCATCTGTCTGCGGATGATATGCTGAGCTGAACTTGAGACGAGTCCCCAAACTTTGATGAAGACTGCACCAGAAGTGCGATGTGAATCTCGTATCCCTGTCTGATACTATGCTGACTGGCACTCCATAAAGTCGGACGATCTGCCTGAGATACATCTCTGCTAGCTGTGTCGTCGACTGTCCAACTCTAAATGGAAGAAAGTGTGCCACCTTGGTAAGCCTGTCCACAATGACCCAAATAGCATCTCTGCCTGCCGGAGATCTGGGTAACCCAGTCACGAAATCCATGGTAAGGTGCTCCCATTTTCATTCTGGGATCGGTAAAGGTTGAAGAAGTCCAGCTGGCCTCTGATGTTCAGCCTTGACCTGTTGGCAAACCAAACATCGAGAGACATACCGGGCTATCTCCCTCTTCATACCATTCCACCAAAAGTGTTGACGAATATCTCTGTACATCTTCGTGCCGCCTGGGTGAATGGAGTACTGCGAACTGTGAGCCTCTGCCATGACTTCCTGTCTGATATCTCTACTGGGTACACAAAGACGCGTACCGTGTCAAAGTGTACCATCTTTATGGATACATAACTCTGGCCTTCTCCCTGCCTCGCACTCTGCTCTTAGCCGCTGAATCTTAGAATCTGTTAACTGTGCGGTCCGGATCCTCTCAACTATGGTGGACTGAATCTGTAGGCTGGCCATCAAGGCCACATTGGAAGGAAGAACCACTTCAATTCCCATCTTCTGAAGATCCGACAATAACTCTGGTTGCGCCGTCAGGAAATAAACTCCGGCTCTCCTGCTCAATGCATCTGCTACTACGTTGGCCTTCCCTGGGTGATACTGCAAGTCCACATCATAGTCCACAAGTAGCTCGAGCCATCTTCTCTGCCGCATATTAAGATCCTTCTGGGTGAAAACATACTTCAGGCTCTTATGATCAGTAAAGATCTCCACTCTGTCTCCGTACAAGTAGTGCCTCCACAACTTAAGTGCAAACACTACTGCTGCTAGCTCCAAGTCGTGGGTCGGATAATTCTTCTCATGATCACGGAGTTGACGTGACGTATAAGCAATTACCTTCCCATGCTGCATCAAAACACATCCCAATCCTCTGCCTGAAGCGTCGCAATAAACTGTGAATCCTCCGGTCCCATCTGGAAGGGTAAGAATGGGAGCCGTTATCAAACCTCGCTTCAACTTCTCAAATGATTCCTGACATTCTGCTGTCCAAACGAACGGCACATCCTTGCGGGTCAACTGGGTCATCGGCGCTGAAATCCTTGCAAAATCTGAGACGAACCGCCGGTAGTAGCCGGCCAATCCAAGGAAGCTGCGAACCTCTGCCACTGAGCTAGGTACTGGCCATGCCTCGATAGCCACAATCTTCTGGGGATCCACTTCCACTCCTCCTCTGGTAATGATGTGACCCAAGTAAGAAATGCGATCGAGCCAGAACTCGCATTTACTGAACTTGGCGTACAACTGGTGCTCTCTGAGAATCTGGAGGACAACTCTGAGATGCTGCTCATGCTCTGCTTCACTCTTGCTGTAGACCAGGATGTCATCAAGGAACACTATTACAAACTGATCCAAGTAAGGCATGAAGATACGGTTCATGAGGTCCATGAACACTGCCGGCGCATTGGTCGCTCCAAAGGGCATAACTAGAAACTCCCAATGCCCGTACCTAGATCTGAACGTCGTCTTCGGGATGTCCTGCTCTCTGACTCTGATCTGGTGGTATCCTGACCGCAAGTCTATCTTCGAGAAAACTGAAGCCCCTTTGAGTTGATCAAACAAGTCATCTATCCTCGGGAGAGGGTATCTGTTCTTGATTGTCACTGAGTTCAAGGTACGATAATCAACACATAGCCTAGACGTACCATCCTTCTTTTTCACAAGAAGCATCGGGGCTCCCCAAGGCGATCCACTTGCACGAATGAATTCCTTGGTCCTGAGTTCTTCAATCATCTTGTACAAAATCTCCAACTCTGAAGGCGCCATTCTGTAGACTCGCTCTGATACTGGTGCTGTCCCGGGAATCAAGTCGATGGTGAACTCGATCTCCCGCTCTGGTGGCATCCCTGGAAGTTCCTCTGGGAAGACATCTGGAAACTCTTTAACTATCCGGGGCAACTGCACTGCTGCTACTGCCATCCGCAATACTGGGGAAGAAGGTTCCACGACGCCTCTGGAAAATAAAAACTCTGGCTCTCCGGGAATACTAAAGACAACTCTGCCAACATGGCAGTCTATCCTAGCATAATGGTTCCTCAACCAATCCATGCCTAGGACTACATCATAGTCTGCCATAGGGAACTCTATGAGCCTAGCGGGGAGCTCTCTACCGCTAACTACGATCCGACACGAAGAAAATACTCGATCTACTCCCACAAGACCATTACCAGTAAGTATATTGAGCCTCACTGATAATGACTCGGGCTCCAATCCTATCCGTGTCGCGAATCGTGCAGACATGAATGAATGCGATGCACCAGAATCAAATAATACAGATACTGGAAAGGTGTTGACGAGAATAGTACCTGCCACTACCTCACCTGGTGCAACTTCTTCTTTCATGGTCATCATCATAGCCTGACCTCTGGCTGCGGGTCCCCTCTGCTGGAAACCCCTCTGTCGGTTCTGTGCTGGAGCCTGGGTAAACTGCTGCTGGTTCTGCTGCTGAAAGGCCTGGGCCTGAGGCAACAATGGCCTCGGGTACTGCTGCTGCTGCTGAACTGGAACTGGGGCTGGTCCTCTCACCGAAGAACTAGAAAGGTTGGATGATGATGGACCTCCCCTATTCGGGCAGGTCCCTATCTGGTGGTCTGCTCCTCCACAAGCCAGGCACAATCCCTGTGCCCTACGACACTCTGCCACTACATGGCCCGACTTCCCGCAATGAGAACATCCCACCGCGGAAGACTGCTTCTGCTTCTGCTGCTGCGGATACGTCGGGGTCGAATGCTGAACCGACGTCACTGAGGCCGTCCGCCTCGGAGTTCCAATGGTTATACCCCTAGCTGCCGGGGCTGGAGCTGAAGATTGGTGCATCTGGTTGTGGGACCGCTTCCTGCCTCCGGTCCTGTCCACAATTCTTCGGGAGGTATACTCATGCCTCCTTGCTGCCTTCAACACTGCATCGAACGTCTGGTGCTCGAACTGCTCCACAGCCAATAATATCTCTAAGTGCAGCCCTTGCTGGAACTGTTGAGCCCTATCGAACTCGGTCGCCACCAAGGTGGGGGCGAACCTACTCAGCCTGGAAAACTCGGTCGCATAGCCATCGACCGTCCTGCCTCCTTGCTTCAAGTTGGTGAATCTGGTCTGCAGGTCATACCGTGCCACCGTATCGAAGTACTTTGTCTGGAATCTTTCTTTGAACGTCGCCCAAGTGACTGGTGCTGCTAATCCCATGGCCTGAGCTGCCCACCAATTGTGAGCCAAGTCTAACAACTGTAGGCGTACCACCGTCACCTTCTCATTTTCAGGTGTCCTAGCTGCTTCTAGAACCACCTCGGTATCCTGAAGCCAAGCGTCCGCGGCAATCGCATCTTCACTGCCGTCAAAGAAGGGAGGGTTCAAGCGTTTGAAACTGTTGGCCGCCTGATTCCCTTGGGGACCTCCTCGGTTTAGTGCATCATGAACTTCCTGGTGCAAGGCGTCGCCTCGACGATCTTGGGATGCAAGTAGTTCTCTGATAAGTCCTACCAAAGGTCCCTCATCCTGTCTAGCTGGTTGAGCGAGCCGAGCTGCCTGAACTGGAGGTTCCGAGCCTCCGGGAAGCATAACTCGGGAGGCTACTCCAGAGTGCTGAGCTTGATCTTCCTGGCGCTGGGGTGCTTGTCGAGCTTCCTCTGGCTGGTTGGCAGGTCCGGGAGTAATGCCGCTGAAGAAGACGACATAGGGAACAGTAAGGAAAGGACCAGGACAGATCAATGATACAAGCAATGTGATCAGGTCGAGATTCCTAGGGATTTGAAGATACGAGCAGAGATCAAGGACGAATATTGACTGAGACATCTATTCGGTAAACCCTCACATTTCTTGATTGACAAGACCTGCATGGGCCACCACTTAAACCATGTCACGCCCCAGAACCAGAATACTGGAGAGCGGGGGCAGACACAGCCAGCTACGTATATTGAAATAGAATACATCTCAACTATACGGTCACGGCTGTCTAGATATGAGGGTTTACTACAAGCCAGCAGTCTCTTAAGGTCAAGCCTATTGTCTCAATCTCAAGCAATTAACAGAGTTACAAGATATTAGAGCATCAAATATATATATATAAGGCGTCCCAAATATTACATATTGGATGATCATGAAGCTAGTCGTACAAAATGATGGGACTAGCAAGAGTTCAGTCATACATGATCAACCCTAGGATTTGTTAATCATGTTTACAGCCCGTAGGCAGACAGTAAGTAAATGTGCATCGAGCTAACAGGTGCTCGTCGGCTAAACGCCTCAAAAAGAATAAATTTACATATAAGTGGGTGAAACAAAAAGGAAAACCCACTCTTGGCCCGGGTTTCGTCTAGTTGTCACCATTGGGCTGGAAGCTTGGTAGATCCTCGGGAGCTGCTCCGAAATCTGGCCACACAAAACCAGCTGGGTCAAACCCCAGAAAGAGGAAGTGCCACAAAGGAGGCCACAAATAAGAACAAAAGCCAGCATATCAGAACATAAGAATGAAAGAAGTACAAGTAGTAAAGTACACAGGGCGATAAACGACTAGGGACGTGGAACCATTCCGGGAGCCAGGTTACAATCCTTAAACCAGACAAAGACCGGGATTGTACCCCTTCGCCTGAATAGCTCACTGTCTCTACCCATTTATCGTTAGAGATAAGTAAAACAATCATGATCAAGAGTTCCAGGTACAGGGGCTAGACAAGACTTAGACAGAGCTGGACACCATTCATTCACAATCGGCCAAGCAAGTACTACGGCTTACTACTTTAACTAACTAGGGTTATCACAAACCTAATTACTAACAAGATGCAAGTGAGAATTCCAGTCCCAAGCCCTGCAGACCATCCAGTTATCCTTTCGCGGGTTGAGAGTTATAGGTGGGTACATTGCCCGGGAGACAAATGTACCCTTAGGTGACTTAGAGGGTGCAACACATGACAGTGTGCTGGAAATGTGCTCTACTCGTCGGCAAGCTACAAGTCCATTAAAGCGCCCAGATAACGAGATTGCCTGTGACTGGGAATTCTCCATGTTCTAGTTTTGATCTAATCATTAGCCTAATCCAATTTAGTGCGAGTCCCTGGCCGTGGTACCCAGAAAGTCACGTCCTAGACATGATGCAAGACAAGACAAGTGAATTGTACAAGCAAGCAAGCAGGAACACCCACGGTGTCAAGTTGATTATACGAGTCAAGTTACAAGTTACAAGTTACAAGTCAAGCCAGGAGTGCGCCGCCACGGGCCATTATCAAGTCAAATTGGTCATGTCAGGAGTGCACCACTACGGGTCACTGTCATGTTATGCTAGTTCCTTGTCATACCAGGCCATGTACAATAGTCATTCCAAGTATATTAAGTAAAATCAAGTTCATGACAAAAGGCGTAAGGATATAAAATGGGCATAAAATATCTAATACAATATCAATATATATATAGGACTATAGAAGAGCCAAGCTTAAAGAAATAAAACCAAAACTCCAAGAGCCAATGGTTTGCGCAAGGGATCAGGGGTTGGATTGTGTAGGGTGTCAGTTGTGCAGGGTGCCAAGTGCGCAGGGGCAGACGGCGCATGGATGGATTGCGCAGAAGGTAGACTGCGCAGGAGTGAACTGCGCAGGAGTTGGTTGCGCAGAGATGGATTGCGCATAGGTGGATTGCGCATGGCTGGCTTGCGCATGAGTCAGGTTGCGCAGGGATTGGTGCGCCAAGGGAGATGCGCGGTCCAGCCCAAGAGGCCGGACGCAATCGGCTACGCGCAATGAAGGCGCTGGCCGAGAAGGAAGGTGCGCAGTTCACCAAAGGGTGAGCTGCGCAATCGACGTTGCGCTAAAGAGCGCAGGCCGAGAGGGCTGCTTCTCCAACCCGAGAAGAACTCCAATAACTTCAAAACTTCAATTCTTCATAACTTGATCAAATCAAAACCAAATCTAGATTTTCAAAGTTCTAACTTGAGTAAAATTGAATTCTCTTCCACATGGAAGCATCAAAATATGCAAAAATTAAAGTTTAATAGATCAAAACCAAGGAATTCTAAAAATAATCAAAACTTAGATCTAGAACAATGGAGACTCCAAATCACAAAATTTCAAGTTCTAATGTTGATCTACATGTCCTAATCTATCAAATAGACAAATAAAATTGGGTGCTTATTTGTTGGCAAGGTGCACTTGCCTATGGGTTGGGGAGTTGTGTGTGGAGGAAGGAGAAGAAGAAAATTAATGGAGAGTAAAGAGGAGAGAGAAAGGTTGGTGGAGATATAATGAGGGTGGTTGTGTTGTGTTGAGTGTAGAGTGTAGGTTAAAGTGTACCAATTCATATTAAACCAAACCTAATCAAACCAACCCAATTCCACAAAATAAAACCAAGCCGTGGTCCAAACCCATTTACGAGAAACCAAAAATCCGCAAGTCGAGAAAATAAAATACGTGCCAAAATCAAATTACGAGTACAAATACGAAATACAGGAAATGGGGGTGACAACTCTACCCACCTTCAAAGAATTCCGTCCTCGGAATTTAATCAAGGAGCTAGAGATTGCCACGACAAGCTATACTAAGCACATGCAAGCTACGTTAAGTAGTTCAATCATACAATCACACAATGCAAGCAAGGAAGGGAAAGCGTAAGGCATAAGAAAGACATTATACCTCACGAGTCAAACAGGTAGGGATATCGCGATCGGATGTCGTCCTCACGCTCCCATGTTGACTCACCTAGAGAGTGATGACCCCAAGCAACACGAACTAAGTTAATAGTCTTGTTCTTGAGCGTCTTTTTCCTCCGGTCCAAAATAGACACGGGCCTCTCCTCATACGAAAGGTTGGTACCAACAACCAATTCCGAATGATCTAGGATATGGCTCGGGTCCGGGATGTACCGTCGTAATTGGGACACATGGAATACATCATGTACCTCACTTAGCGACGGCGGAAGAGCGAGACGATAGGACACATCGCCTACTTGCTCCAGAATATCGAACGGCCCTATATACCTAGGACTAAGCTTTCCCCGTACGCCAAAACGAATGACACCGCGGGTAGGCGAGATCCTAAGGAATACATGGTCGCCGACGAAAAATTCTAAGGGACGCCGATGAGCATCGGCCCAATGGCGCTGGCGATCCTGAGCAACTCGGAGGTGATCTCTGACCTTCCTGACCACTTCAACCGTCTGAGAAATCAGTTCTGGACCGAGCATCTGCCTCTCTCCGACATCGTCCCATGCTAACGGGGATCTGCACTTTCTGCCATACAGAGCCTCGAAGGGTGCCATCTGGATACTGGCCTGAAAACTATTATTGTACGAGAATTCCACCAGGTGCAGGTGATCCTCCCACGAACCACCAAAGTCAAGGGTACACGACCGTAACATATCTTCGAGAGTTTGTATAGTACGCTCTGACTGCCCATCTGTCTGCGGATGATATGCTGAGCTGAACTTGAGACGAGTCCCCAAACTTTGATGAAGACTGCACCAGAAGTGCGATGTGAATCTCGTATCCCTGTCTGATACTATGCTGACTGGCACTCCATGAAGTCGGACGATATGCCTGAGATACATCTCTGCTAACTGTGTCGTCGACTGTCTAACTCTAAATGGAAGAAAGTGTGCCACCTTGGTAAGCCTGTCCACAATGACCCAAATAACATCTCTGCCTGCCGAAGATCTGGGTAACCCAGTCACGAAATCCATGGTAAGGTGCTCCCATTTCCATTCTGGGATCGGTAAAGGTTGAAGAAGTCCAGCTGGCCTCTGATGTTCAGCCTTGACCTGTTGGCAAACCAAACATCGAGAGACATACCGGGCCAACTGGTGGTGTCAGAAATTGAATCCGGAGTCTCGGATTCAAAAATAAAATTTTACAAGTTAGAAATTACGAATTCGGACGGCCAACTTTGGTACCAAATTCAACCAACCAAACGTGCTCACAATGAAACAAAATTTAAGGGACAGGAAGAGGGTTATACCAGCTACGCACAGAAACTGGTGGCACACCAAACAGAGCTGCGACGATGGAGTTACGAGCTGACGAAGTCGGCTCCACAAAACTGTCCAAAAATAGTACAATTTAAAGTGTCAACTTGGTGGCTGATCTTGATGTATCAACCGACAAAATTAACGGACGAAACTTGAGGGAGAGGTAGAGCTATATATCGAGATTATGACGGAGCAAAGAGTTTATCGATCCAATGGTCGGATTTCTTGAAAAATGTGCACGAAGTCGCTGCGACGAAGCACACTTTCTGAGTTCAAAACTCGTGCGTCACGACGGGATTTCGTGCAAAACGTACGAATAGCCTATGTATCGCGTCGGGGAGGTCGGGGACACACCTGGGGTGGTCGTCCAGGCTCACCGGAGGCAGGGGAGCTCACGGTGGCGGGGCCGGCCACGCGACGGCGCACGACGGCGGCGGCAGCGCGTGGTTGCTGCTTTGCGCTGCTGCTGCTGCGTGCTGACGCACGTGCGGCGGCTGTGGTAGTCGTCGACGGTAGCGAAGGCCTGGTGGGGGTGGAGGAGAAGAGAGGTGGTGGTGTGGGTGATGGTGTGGTGGTGGTGTTTGCATAGGAGGGGGAGGAGGAAGAGGTTGTGAAAAAGAAAAAAAATGAAGTGTGAAGAAGATGATGAAGAAGAAAATTAGAGGAGGGGTGATGTTGGCTGAAGTGTGGGGGTTTGTGTGTATGCTGTTGGTGGTGATGGGTGAGGGGGTGGAGTGTAGTGTGAGTAATGTGAGAGAGAATGAAAGAGTGAGTGTTATATTTAAAGGAGAGAGAGAGATATTATAGAAAGAGAGAGAGAAGTCGGTTGAGAGAGTGGAGGGAGTGTGTGTTGGTGGAGAGAGGGGAGGTGTGTGTAGGTGTTTTAAGGAGGAGAGAGAAAGAGATATTGGTATATATATTAAAGAAAATAGATAGATATTTAAATATAGGTATTTAAATAAGTAGAGAGAGAAAAAGAGATTTAAAATAGGGAAAAGAGAGAAATTATGTGGGGTGTTCATAAGGGGATAACATGGAGCTTGGGTTTGGGTTCGGTTGAGCCGGGTCGGGTCAAAATTGGGTTTGCCGAGATAAATAGATTAATTTAGTCATTTATGGGCACGGGTAAATAAGTAACATGCGGGGGCTAAACTAAATGGGACACAAGCGTCATGTGGGTAGTAGGCTTCATGTGGGCCAGGTCCATATATTGGGTTGACAGGTTTGGATCGAAAGGGTGTCCCCAATTTGTAACGCCCCAGTCCCAAAATACGTAGGACTAGGAACGTAGACATGCCAGCTGTATTCATACGAAGTATACTCCAATATATGGAAGCCTCGTATAAATACATAAGCTGTAAAATACAGTAGAACCATAACTAATCTCATCCACAAGAATAAAAGAACAAAAGATCATATAATGAGAATAAATTGTCTTGATACAATATGTTGGGCGGAGACAAATCCACTACCAACAAAAATAAGAAAAGTACATAGAAAATGAAATGAGTGGCGAGCGAAGCGAAGACGATCCAAGTACAATCATCCTCGAGAAATAGCAACGAACACGGCTAGAGCTAAAGCACCTGCGAAAGACAATAGCACACACCTGGCAAGACAACCAGGTCCTCAGAGGGACGTAACAAGACACATCATAGCATGCCATATAAACTGAATAAATATTGCTCAAATAAATAAGTCAATCGAATTTATAACATAGTCCAATACGCACCTACTGAACGAGCGTACCATCCCCCCAACCAAACAAGGACAGGAGATGGTAAACTAATTCACGGTGACGTATCTTTCCATGCTAAGAATCCGATATGGTATCCGGACCCCAACAAGGTTCAATACCTTCTCATCGAAGTAGTAAGTCACACCTACAACCAAACAAGGACAAGATGTGACGAACTAATCCGCGACAAGTTATTGTTCCAAGCCACGGTCAGATACAAGTACCCAAACCAAAAGTACTCGTACCTAACGGATAGGGTAGCCTACCATTCTAAGTGAAATGTTATTAAGAACAATCCTTCCTACGTATGGGCCCTGGCTAAATAGGATCGGCGTAGTCCCCTCTTGGGCACCAGAGGCCCCAGCAGGAAGAGCATGTGTCATCAATCCCGTATCTCCAGCGGAGAGTCTGGGTCACAAGGAAAGTGCATCGAAGCCCATACGCTAAGGAATTGTCCTCCCCGCCCAATGCCTACTGTGTTGTATCCACAACACAAACCACTATAACCGCTAAGTCAAACTAGCATGCAACTTCTATTAGCGGTTATTCCTATCGCATGGCTTGTACGTACTGGTGGCCAGCCAATCATGTACTTCCGTGTTCTACATCCGACACACAACTTCGTGTTTACAACGTGTCAAGGCCAATGAATGCACACACAAGGTGGTCCCTTAAATCTAGGTTTAATTTGTAAGAAAAATAATACACAGCAGGAAACTGAACAGTAAATTCTAACAGTTATGCTATATATCACAGTTTATTTTGCATAAAAAAAATAATGAACATGCATGAAATATGAGCTAAAATAAGTAAACAGCTAATGGCAAGGTGTCTTGCCTGATATTGCGTCTGGTGTGCTGCGATAATCAAGGTGGCACGATCTGCGACTTCGGTGCAGCAACTGTACAAGGGGACCTCTGATGGTGGCATGGATGGTTCCATTGGGTCCAGGACGGTCAACTTAGTTAGGGACGATATAAATAGGCTCGAGATTTTGAAAGAGGTAAGAAACGAACGATTGATTATGGATATGATTTATAGAATCGAAGAAAATTTATATAAATAAATATATATAGCTATTTTGAGAAATGTTAAAAAAATTTATATATAAGCCTTAAAGAAATTTCTCCTATAAATACTTTGAAATATAGAAAAACATATTTTTAGGTCAAACTATAATTTAGGAAATTTAACAGTCATATTTGTAGGGCAAAAGTCAAATAAAAACATAAAAATAGAAATATATGTTTTATGTTTCGAAATCCAATTTTTGTAAATAAAATAAGTCTAGTACTACATAATTTATGAAAATTATAATTTTTAAGAGAATATATACTTATTCTAAAATAACTATACAAAAGATTTATAATAATAAAATCTTGGTGCTATTGTGCTACTTATTGCTATACTAATTAATGGTGCATATATATATTGTATGTAAAAAATCTAATGTGGTAATAATAATAATAATCATAATGATAAACTAATAATAATAGTAAGTAACAGTGAAGCAAACAAAAAAGATAATAATTAAATGATAATAATAATAATAATAATATTAATAATCATCATCATCAAAGCAAAATCAAAAGCCATGTGGTTCTCCTAGGAGAACCCAACAACTCATTTCAAAAGAGGTAAAAATATGGAAATAATGCAGCAGCTGCTGCTCTTCCATTAGCTTCTGGAAGAGAGACTGAGAGAGAGAGGAAAAAGTGAGAGAGAGGATGGAGTCGGGAAATAGGGGGCGCGAGCTCTCCGTGAGCGGCGGAGGACGTCGGAGGAAGCGGAGAAGGGAGGAAGATCGAAGTCGAGCGGAGGCGGAGGAAGGCCAGGGCGGACAGGGGCGGAGGCGAGGTTTCCGGCGGTGGGAGGTGGTTCGAGGCGGTGGCGCGTGGTCGGAGAGGGTCGGAAAGACGCGGTGTTGGGCGGCGGTCACTGTGGCGGAGGGGGTTTCACAGAGGCGGTCACGCGGGGTTGGGCGCACGCGATGGGGCGCAGAGGCGGTTCGCCGGAGCGACGAAGGAAGGGAGAGGGGGCTCTCGGCGTTTGGGGGTTTGAGGGGGAGAGGTGGAACCGATGGCCGACGGCGAAGGATCCGGACACGTGGCGTTGGCTGACGCGGGGGCGGCTTTGGACTCGGGCTAGGGTTCTTAAGTCTCCGGGGGTTAGCTCTGGGCGGAGGCGGACGGCTAGGGAGGCTATGCTAAAGAGGCAGGACTCATGGAGGTGCGATGCTCACCGCGACCGGAGAGGGCGACG
This sequence comes from Iris pallida, assembly GCA_029216955.1. Classification (NCBI taxonomy): domain Eukaryota; kingdom Viridiplantae; phylum Streptophyta; class Magnoliopsida; order Asparagales; family Iridaceae; genus Iris; species Iris pallida. The sequence goes on along the minus strand of JANAVB010021600.1, from coordinate 13,643,400 downwards.
ACCGGCAGCGGTGCTGCCTTCGCTGGAGCGGGGCGCGAGAACAGCGGTGCTGGCTGCGAGAGGTGTAGAGGCGGCGGTCGGGTCTGAGGTCATCGGGCACGGGGTGTGGTCACCGGGGACTTCGACGAAGGCGGCTCTGGACTTGAGCAAATTGCGGAGGATGGCTCGACGTGGTGGTCGACGCCGGGGCGACGAGACGGGTAAGGGTTATGGTTCCCTTTTCTTTTTATTTTTCTGGGTTTGGGGTGATGTTTGTTTGGGCGGGCCGCGGCCGGCGATGGCCGTGGCGATAGTGGAGACGGGAGCGGTCACTAGGACAGGACAGTGGCGGAGCTGTGTCGAACGGCTGATGGTGGTGGTGTAGAGTTTTGGGTCAGGTGGTCGCGATAATGGCCAGGGATAGTCGGGGTGGTTGGGACTGCAGCCGGGAGCGTGGCCGGGTTGGTTGATGGCTGGTGTTGTATGATGGTTTGGGTGGTTTGGTGAGGCTGGGTGATGGCGGTGGTGACGGGTCGGGTAGGGCTAGGTTTAGGATTTTGGTCTGAATCATGTCGGGTATGACGGGTGTGTCCTGCGAGACACGAAGAATTGATAGAAATGGTGTCCGGTGTGTCGGACACGGTAAGGATAAATGTACTTGTATAGAAATTAATATAGTGAACGGGGAGAGGGAACATGGACACGATGCACGCACTTTGGTGGAAATTTGGTGGATGGAATAATGTGGAGGAGTACCTGCCTATATTTATAGGATGTGGGAATTCCCAAATAGATAAAGGTTAGGATTTGTTGAAAACCCAAAATAGATATTCACTAATTTAATTTAAAGCAATCAATCCAAATCCAAATCTAAATCTAATTAAAATCAAATTAAAACTTTCTTAGTTTAAAATCAAATAAATAATTTAAAGCAAATTTTAATTATAGATATTAACTTAATTTATTTAAATGTATCCATGGAATCAAATCAAAATTTAAATTGTCACCAATATTTCGAAAATATGTTTTTCCAAAAATACCATAATAATTAATTTCAAAAATAATAAATCTTTTTGAATAATAAAATATTAATATTAAATAATTTCGAAAATACATTATAAATAAATATTTATGAAATAAATATTTTTGCACGAAGAATTTTATTATTAATATCTGCTAAAAACAATAGACTTTTTATGGCAAGAATAATAATTCTATATAATACTTTGAAAGTGTAAGAAAATAAAAAAAATAATTGTTTTTCTAAAATATGTACGCTCGCACATATTCGCACTCGTCGAGCAAATTCGAAAAGAAATAAAAGGTCGTGCGCGACGTATAATACAACTAGGCGACGTACAATACAAAAATTTAAATCGGTACTAATTTTAAATAAAAAATATAGTAGAAATTTAGGGGTTTTACATCCTACCCAACTTAAAAGAAATTTCTTCTTCGAAATTAAGAATTAGTAGGGGGTGAGAGGACACAAGGGGTGTCAATGGGGATTCAATGACGACAATGTTTTCGTAAAATTCTGTCGTAAGGAATCGCGATCTAGATCGTAGAAAACAGTATGGTCACGGGTAATGAATGAGGGTCACGATTTAGAGTACGAAATTGATTCACTCGATTAGAAGGTCATGGCAGTAATTATAGGGCCGAGAACGAGGGCGAGGAGTTTAGGATGAAGGTATAGCAATATCGAGCGAGAATGGTCATAGTCGATGGGAAGGTTAGAGGGAGTTTTAGAATAACGGTCTCGCCTCCTAAAATAGGTGAAGGCGGAAGCAATATAGAGTTCGAAGGAGGCGTTATCGAATATGAATACGTGACTGAAGGACGACCGAAAAATTTCAAAAGGAGTTGCCAAGGCAGCCGCGGATGGGACTCTAAAGGACAAGTTTAGCTATGTCTCCATCCACGTAGAACGATAAATAAGCGAACCAAAGTGCACTTGGTTGATCAGACCATTATGCACCGGTTCTGATTTAGACAATAGGCTAGTGAGTGGCTACTCTATAGCATATGTCTTGATCAAGCTCGATAAGGATTAGCTTGCAAATACTAGGCTATATTAGCATCATTAGTCAAAACGGTAAATACATAGGCACGAGAGATTTAGATTAAAAGAAGGTAGAATGATTCTAAGTCAAACAGTTGTCCTATAGTCTTCTTGTCCAAGTCCTTGGTTGGCTAGACGGGTTAGGTCTTCTAGATTCTAGGATCTAAATAAGCTTGCTAATATTGGTCACTAGGTCAAAGGGGTTGCTAGGTCATAAGGTAGTCCACCCAACTTAAAGGATTAAACTAATGGTGTTTTGGGACAACTAACTAGTAGGGTCAATCTCTAGCAAGCACGAAGGAAAGATAAGAATAGGGATGGAAGCAAGCAAGCAAGATGCAATTGATGAGTCAAACGGTAGATAAAATCAAGGAAGAGGTCAAGTATGTGGATGAGATCCTAAACTTCTAATCCTATACGCAGGCTTGCTTGGTACGGTAAAGTAACCAAACAATTTATCTCGACCTGCATGGGCTACCACAAAAACATGTAACGCCCCAGTCCCAAAATACGTAGGACTAGGAACGTAGACATGCCAGCTGTATTCATACGAAGTATACTCCAATATATGGAAGCCTCGTATAAATACATAAGCTGTAAAATGCAGTAGAACCATAACTAATCTCATCCATAAGAATAAAAGAATAAAAGATCATATAATGAGAATAAATTGTCTTGATACAATATGTTGGGCGGAGACAAATCCACTACCAACAAAAATAAGAAAAGTACATAGAAAATGAAATGAGTGGCGAGCGAAGCGAAGACGATCCAAGTGCAATCATCCTCGAGAAATAGCAACGAACACGGCTAGAGCTAAAGCACCTGCGAAAGACAATAGCACACACCTGGCAAGACAACCAGGTCCTCAGAGGGACGTAACAAGACACATCATAGCATGCCATATAAACTGAATAAATATTGCTCAAATAAATAAGTCAATCGAATTTATAACATAGTCCAATACGCACCTACTGAACGAGCGTACCATCCCCCCAACCAAACAAGGACAGGAGATGGTAAACTAATTCACAGCGATGTATCTTTCCATGCTAAGAATCCGATATGGTATCCGGACCCCAACAAGGTTCAATACCTTCTCATCGAAGTAGTAAGTCACACCTACAACCAAACAAGGACAAGATGTGACGAACTAATCCGCGATAAGTTATTGTTCCAAGCCACGGTCAGATACAAGTACCCAAACCAAAAGTACTCGTACCTAACGGATAGGGTAGCCTACCATTCTGAGTGAAATGTTGTTAAGAACAATCCTTTCTACGCATGGGCCCTGGCTAAATAGGATCAGCGTAGTCCCCTCTTGGGCACCAGAGGCCCCAGCAGGAAGAGCATGTGTCATCAACCCCGTATCTCCAGCGGAGAGTCCGGGTCACAAGGGAAGTGCATCGAAGCCCATACGCTAAAGAATTGTCCTCCCCGCCCAATGCCTACTGTGTTGTATCCACAACACAAACCACTATAACCGCTAAGTCAAACTAGCATGCAACTTCTATTAGCGGTTATTCCTATCGCACGGCTTGTACGTACTGGTGGCCAGCCAATCACGCACTTCCGTGTTCTACATGCGACACACAACTTCGTGTTTACAACGTGTCAAGGCCAATGAATGCACACACAAGGTAGTCCCTTAAATCTAGGTTTAATTTGTAAGAAAAATAATACACAGCAGGAAACTGAACAGTAAATTCTAACAGTTATGCTATGTATCACAGTTTATTTTGCATAAAGAAAATAATAAACATGCATGAAATATGAACTAAAATAAGTAAACAGCTAATGGCAAGGTGTCTTGTCTGATATTGCGTCTGGTGTGCTACGATAATCAAGGTGGCACGATCTGCGACTTCGGTGCAGCAACTGTACAAGGGGACCTCTGATGGTGGCATGGATGGTTCCATTGGGTCCAGGACGGTCAACTTAGTTAGGGACGATATAAATAGGCTCGAGATTTTGAAAGAGGTAAGAAACGAACGATTGATTATGGATATGATTTATATAATCGAAGAAAATTTATATAAATAAATATATATAGCTATTTTGAGAAATGTTAAAAAAATTTATATATAAGCCTTAAAGAAATTTCTCCTATAAATACTTTGAAATATAGAAAAACATATTTTTAGGTCAAACTATAGTTTAGAAAATTTAACAGTCATATTTGTAGGGCAAAAGTCAAATAAAAACATAAAAATAGAAATATATGTTTTATGCTTCGAAATCCAATTTTTGTAAATAAAATAAGTCTAGTACTACATAATTTATGAAAATTATAATTTTTAAGAGAATATATACTTATTCTAAAATAACTATGCAAAAGATTTATAATAATAAAATCTTGGTGCTATTGTGCTACTTATTGCTATACTAATTAATGGTACATATATATATTGTATGTAAAAAATCTAATGTGGTAATAATAATAATAATAATCATAATGATAAACTAATAATAATAGTAAGTAACAGTGAAGCAAACAAAAAAGATAATAATTAAATAATAATAATAATAATAATAATAATAATAATAATAATAATAATAATAATAATAATAATAATAATAATAATAATAATAATAATCAAAGCAAAATCAAAAGCCATGTGGTTCTCCTAGGAGAACCGAACAACTCATTTCGAACGAGGTAAAAATATGGAAATAATGCAGCAGCTGCTGCTCTTCCATTAGCTTCTGGAAGAGAGACTGAGAGAGAGAGGAAAAAGTGAGAGAGAGGCTGGAGTCGGGAAATAGGGGGCGCGAGCTCTCCGTGAGCGGCGGAGGACGTCGGAGGAAGCGGAGAAGGGAGGAAGATCGAAGTCGAGCGGAGGCGGAGGAAGGCCAGGGCGGACAGGGGCGGAGGCGAGGTTTCCGGCGGTAGGAGGTGGTTCGAGGCGGTGGCGGGTGGTCGGAGAGGGTCGGAAAGACGCGGAGTTGGGCGGCGGTCACTGTGGCGGAGGGGGTTTCACAGAGGCGGTCACGCGGGGTTGGGCGCACGCGATGGGGCGCAGAGGCGGTTCGCCGGAGCGGCGGAGGAAGGAAGAGGGGGCTCTCGGCGTTTGAGGGTTTGAGGGGGAGATTTGGAACCGATGGCCGACGGCGAAGGATCCGGACACGTGGCGTTGGCTGACGCGGGGGCGGCTCTGGACTCGGGCTAAGGTTCTTAAGTCTCCGGGGGTTGGCTCTGGGCGGAGGCGGACGGCTAGGGAGGCTATGCTAAAGAGGCAGGACTCATGGAGGTGCGTTGCTCACCGCGACCGGAGAGGGCGGCGACCGGCAGCGGTGCTGCCTTCGCTGGAGCGGGGCCCGGGAACAGCGGCGCTGGCTGCGTGAGGTGTAGAGGCGGCGGCCGGGTCTGAGGTCATCGGGCACGGGGTGTGGTCACCGGGGACTTCGACGAAGGCGGCTCTGGACTTGAGCGAATTGCGGAGAATGGCTCGACGTGGTGGTCGACGCCGGGGCGACGAGACGGGTAAGGGTTATGGTTCCCTTTTCTTTTTGTTTTTCTGGGTTTGGGGTGATGTTTGTTTGGGCGGCAGCGGCCGGCGATGGCCGTGGCGATAGTGGAGACGGGGGCGGTCACTAGGCCAGGACGGTGGCGGAGCTGTGTCGAACGGCTGATGGTGGTGGTGTGGAGTTTTGGGTCAGGTGGTCGCGGTAATGGCCAGGGATAGTCGGGGTGGTTGGGACTGCGGCCGGGAGCGTGGCCAGGTTGGTTGATGGCTGGTGTTGTGTGATGGTTTGGGTGGTTTGGTGAGGCTGGGTGATGGCGGTGGTGACGGGTCGGGTAGGGCTAGGTTTAGGATTTTGGTCTGAATCATGTCGGGTATGACAGGTGTGTCCTGCGAGACACGAAGAATTGATAGGAATGGTGTCCGGTGTGTCGGACACGGTGAGGATAAATGTACTTGTATAGAAATTGATATAGTGAACGGGGAGAGGGAACATGGACACGATGCACGCACTTTGGTAGAAATTTGGTGGATGAAATAATGTGGAGGAGTACCTGCCTATATTTATAGGATGTGGGAATTCCCAAATAGATAAAGGTTAGGATTTGTTTAAAACCCAAAATAGATATTCACTAATTTAATTTAAAGCAATCAATCCAAATCCAAATCTAAATCTAATTAAAATCAAATTAAAACTTTCTTAGTTTAAAATCAAATAAATAATTTAAAGCAAATTTTAATTATAGATATTAACTTAATTTATTTAAATGTATCCATGGAATCAAATCAAAATTTAAATTGTCACCAATATTTCGAAAATATGTTTTTCCAAAAATACCATAATAATTAATTTCGAAAATAATAAATCTTTTTGAATAATAAAATATTAATATTAAATAATTTCAAAAATACATTATAAATAAATATTTATGAAATAAATATTTTTGCACGAAGAATTTTATTATTAATATCTGCTAAAAACAATAGTCTTTTTATGGCAAGAATAATAATTCTATATAATACTTTGAAAGTGTAAGAAAATAAAAAAAATAATTGTTTTTCTAAAATATGTACGCTCGCACATATTCGCACTCGTCGAGCAAATTCGAAAAGAAATAAAAGGTCGTGCGCGACGTATAATACAACTAGGCTACGTACAATACAAAAATTTAAATCGGTACTAATTTTAAATAAAAAATATAGTAGAAATTTAGGGGTTTTACACAATTCGACTCAGAAAATAAATGTGACTCCGTGGGACGAATTAAAATTGGGTCTCGTGTCTGAAATATTGTGCGAAGCAAATGAAGCACAAAATGATGTGTCTGAATGGGACACAAATGTCATGGGTGTAGGGTGTCTCGAGTAGATCATGCATGAGAAGTTGATTTGGTAAAAATGACTAGTCTTGTACTCCTAAATTAAAAGTCACTATAACATGCATACGATGATCAAAGATAAAAGTGGGAATTTAATTAATAATTATTTAACGATCAAATGGGCTAAATTGACCCAAAGTTGTGCGATGCAAAAAGAGTACAAGGGAACGAGTTTGAATGAGACATGATATATCAAAGCGAAGATAATTTTGTCTACTACAAAACCCATAAAGAGCGTTTCCAAAGATGGGTATCTCTGACGCTCCAGAAGTCAAAGTCACGAAAAAGAATATTTAATGATAAAAAATAATTAAAATAAAATATTTATTGAAATAATTTATTTAGAAAAATTAAAATAAATCCTAAATTTCAGGGGGCTTACAGATATGTGTAACGTCCCAGTCCCAAAATACGTAGAACTAGAAACGTAGACATGCCAGCTGTGTTCATACGAAGTACACTCCAATATATGGAAACTTCGTATAAATACATAAGCTGTAAAATGCAGTAGAACCATAACTAATCTCATCCACACAAAAATAAATGAATAAAAGATATCATATAATGATAATAAATTGTCTTGATACAATATGTTGGGCGGAGACAAATTCACTACCAACAAGTAAAGGAAAATACATGAGAAAGGAAATGAGTTTGGCGAGCGAAGCGACTACGATCCAAGTGCAATCATCCTCGAATAACTAACGATGATCACGGCTAGAGCTAGAACACCTGCGAAAGACAATAACACACACCTGGCGAGATAACCAGGTCCTCAGAGGGACGTAACAAGACACATAATATCATGCTAATAAACTGAATAATAAAGCTCAACAGAAAAGTATGCATGAGTAAAGGTTCCTAACCATCCTATGTGATATGCATTTTGAGGACAACGTTCTACGCAGGGGCTGTAACGGATTCACGCAAGCAAGTAATAGAGAGTGGCCGTCAAGTAGCGCTCATCCGAGACACTATCGGCCTGGGCAGAAGGTAGTGCTCATGAGAGTCACCCTCAGCCCAAAATGTGTGTAAAAATAAATGTAGCCCCTACGCTAATAACTGTCCCCTCCCCCCAATGATACTATACATGTGTCGACTCCACGACACTGTTTAATCCTTAATAACTGCCAAGTCTTCTACACAAATCTATTATCAGTTATATCCTAACATACGGCCTGCACGCACCAATGATCAGTCAGCACGTAAGTTCGCATCTATGTGCGACTTACAACTCACATACAATCCGTGGAACATCGTGACAGTTTATGAGATGCACTAAACATACGGTGGTCCCTTAACTCTAAGCCAATTGCATAAAGTATAATAATTTGCATCTATATATAGTTTTGAAAGAGCAACATGAAGGAAAAAAAATATGTATGATATTGAGCAAGAAATTAAACAGTAAAGGCAAGGTGTCTTGCCTGAGGTTATGTGCAAAAGGAAATAATCCAGTAGCTCGAACCGGCAAAATAAACAAAGCAAGAAAAGCCAAATCCCACAGATGACTCCGGATGCTGCAACAAACATCACGAACGAGTTTGGAATATAAGATATGCCTAGAAAATACCTGTCCAAAAGTTAAATTCTGGAACAAGGGCAAAATCATAATTTCGGGTCAAAACGATGTCCGCCGTTGGACCCGCTTTGCACCGAAATGCGCGCCAGAACCTACAATCTCTAAAGTCGTCAAACTATATGTCTACGGATTTTTTTCGATAAGACGAATCCAACGGTATGTCCAATTTTGGATTCCGGTGAGCTGTGCACAAAATCGCCCGTTGAGTGGGATTGTGGGCCCGCCAAAATAGCGTCCCGATCAACGGTCTCAGAATCGGACCAAACTTGGCTCATAGGACCAAAAAAATATTTCGAGTCCAATGGCACAAGTTTTATCGCGATTTGATGAGTGTGCACAAAATAATTGGGAAAATCCAAAAAGCCCGATACGCAAAAATCGACGGATACGGACCAATTTCGTTGCGCACACGCAACCAATTTGAATTCCGTCAATTCTCGCACGTCCACAAATTCGATACGGACCTTTCGGTATTTTTGGTTAGCGGCGGGGTCGCCCGATTTGTCGGGACGTACCTCGTACGGGGTTTTTAAGGTTTTTATAAAAACTAATTTTTCCCGATTTTTAATTTAATAAAAACTGAAATTAATTGCAGAATAAATAAATATTTTTGAAGGTGATGAAAGAGGGTCATGTGGGCTATCTACACGAATTTACGGATCTACAATCGGATTAGAATTGAAGGAGAAATCGATTGGGAAAGTGGGATACCTTGATGTTAAATTTTGTTCTTGTTGTTGTGATTGTTGTCGATGTTGCTTGCCGCCGTCGCGATGTTGACGCTGCTGGCCGAGGGTTGCTCGCCAGAGAGAGGGGAGGAGAGTTTTTTTTTTTTTGATGGAGGAGGAGGAAGAAACTAGGATTTAGGTTTTATCAAAAGTATATATATATATATATATATATATATATATATATATATATATATATATATATATATATATATATATATATATATATATATATATAAGGGATGGGGGTTCGGCCATACTATGCTGCTGAGTGCTTTGTAAAGGGTTGTGGGATGGGCGTTAGCTGCTGTTTTCTCTTCATGTGGTCGGCTCCCACATGGTGGGGCCGACCACTTGGTTTTTTTTTTTCCAAATCTTTTAACTATATATATATATGTTTAGCTATATCTATATATATATGTATATGTATATATTCATATACCATAATCTATTTAAAAAACCAAATAATAATTTAAATATTATCTACCCAATTATTTAATATATTTAGCATATCTACATATATATAAAATTCGAATTCCAATAAATCAACTCAAATAATAATAATATTTAAAATAGGAAAACATTTTTATTAAATCTCCACCAATTTGAAGTAAAAGTTTAATATTATCTAACTATATATATAATGCATCTAAAATATATTTTTACATATATACACAAATTTAAATTGCCAAAAAAAGGCAACGATAATAATATCACATAATATCAACAATAATAAAATGCCTATAAATTTTCACAAAATAACTTTAGTAATAATAAAATAATAAAAATTGTTCCAATGTATGAACTTTACCACACACCCTCATCCGGGTCCAGAAACATGTACAATATTGTAAAATATTATTTAATAATAAAATACCAATAATTGTACAAATATTTAAATAATTAGAAATTGTACATAAAATTCTAAAATAGTTTAGAAAATATTTCTAAATACATAAAATATGTCTACATGGCCACATTTGGTCACACTACCTGCTTACACAGGCTAAAATTGGTTCGGGCCCAATTCGGACTGGTTTGGACAAACCGGATCATCTAAAAATCAATATATAAAATAATATCTAAATAAAATATTTTAAATGCGTTATTTCACAACTCGGCCTGGTTTTCCTAGTTCGGACTGAACTATGGCTAGGCCTCCCACGACATGGCTAATATACTGGTCAAGGCACACTGCTACATCTTCCGTGCCAAAACACATGGTAGTCTTGTGTTCCAAAATTCAACAATGGCTAAGGTCATTTCTAATGAAATAAAAATCATAATTTGCATAAATAAATTTGAAGTCTAATAAAATAATAAAATAAAAATAATTTTAAAAAAATAGGGGTTTTACATCCTACCAAACTTACAAGAATTTCGTCCTCGAAATTTAGGATTAATAGGATAGATAGGGGTGAGGGATAGGAAGAGTTCGTCAATACCAAAATGCAATTAAAATTTTGAGGATGCGATAAAACGTCGTTCAACACCACCGTGCAATAGAAAATTGTGGAGTCGATATATACAAAAATATATCATGGTTATGGAATTGAATAAGGATCACTTGTGAAGGTAACAAAATTTTGATTATCCAATTTTAGAGAACAGTAAGGTATTGAGTAGACCAAAGAGAATAACTTAGAAATTTAGAAAATGTGATCCCTTAAGGGAGAACGGGATACTAATTGTCTTGGTCGAGGGTTTGTTTAAGTGATGATTAGAATCACTCTCATGTGTTCAAGTGGGATTAGAAGGGCATAATAAAAATTTCTTGGAAGGGGGAGAAGTGGAGTTTAAGGTAAGGATGCAGCCACATGAGTTCGTCGGTGGCCATCTAAATTCGTGTTAAAATAACTGATAGGAAAACTAAAGGTGATATCTTACATCTATCTATCATGTACAGTGTCTGGTCTTTCTAAAGTAAGTAAAGTCCACAACAAAAAGAGTTCAAAGACGATGCTATTTAGTACGACATACGAGGTTCATAGGCGACAAAAATAATTCAAATGAGAGTTGTCGATACTGTCAGGATGAGACTCTAAGGCAGGTTTAACTATGTCTCCATCCACGTAGGATAATTCATGAAAAGTGAACCAAAGTGTAATAGGTTGATCAGACCATCATGCACCAGTTCTGATTAGACAATATGTTAGTGGGTGCACCCAATAAAATATGTCATGATCAAGCTTGATAAAGAAATAAGCTTGCAAAACTGAAGCTACATTAGCAGCATGGGATAGTCAAAATATGTGCAAGGGAGGTACTGATGAAGGAAATTAAATAGTTCCGGATCTTTTAAAATCAAGGCTCGCCCGAAGTTTGGGCCTATATAGTTGTCCTAGTGTTTCTTCATCTATGGCTTCGTAGACTAGATAAGGTAGGGTCCTCTGAATTTAGAGTCTAAGTGAACTTACCAATATGGTTCACAAGGAAAAAGGTTTGTTAGGTGGCGAGGTATTCTACCCAACTTACAAGAGTTAAACTAATAGTATCATAGGACAATGGGTCAAGAAATCAAGATAAAGCACAAATTTGAGCATTTACGGAATTAAGTAGAACAAAATCACATATCGGTCGAAAGAATTGAGTCGAGATGAATCCCTATCTGTGGTCAAAAAATATATCGGTATCATGGTAAAGATTATAGTTTGGCCATTTTGACCATAAGGTCATATCAAGAAATAGAGTACAAGGAGGTGGGTTTTGGTGGAACATAATATGTCTACAGGAAGGTGGGCTCGTCTAGGTCTTACATATAAAATTTGTTGGAAGGAAAAGTCTAGTGTTGTACTCCAACCATCCAAGTCACGGTAAGGGACCGCAAAAGATCAAAAATAGAATGTGGGAGTTCACGAGGTGATAATTAATACACAAAAATAAAGAAGCTCAAGTTAAAGCATGAAATAAAATTAGTTAAAGAATCCAGTAAGATAATTTAGGAACACAATTCCGGTGAGAAGATAGTCTCCTAGATGAATACGGTTAAGGAACCATTGGATCATTATTCAAATTGCAAATGGGTTAGGAGGTCGCAATTAAAAGATCTAGAATTGAAGGAAGGTCGAGTCAGTCGAGGTGGAAATACCGTCACATAGCTTGGTAGATGACTAACAACACTTGTGTATATACTACTATCATGGTCATGGGTGACATGGCAATTAGTGTGGAATACTCAATAGGGTTATCTTGGGACCTACCATTAAAATTTAACTCAAGTTTCCTCCAAAAGTTTTAATATTAAACTTTCAAAAATAAACCACCAAAATTTGTATTCACTCCAAGTCGTTCAAATTTATCATAAAAATTTAAATCACTCTCATAAATCTCAAAGCAAAATTTTATCACGTTACTACTAACCTTTTCCAAAATTAACGTTTAAATTCAACTATTTAACTCGAGAGTTCATAATTTACGAATCCATAAAAATTTCACAATCAATCAAAAATTTAACACCCTAAAATTTTCAAATAACTCATAATAGAACTCTAAGCATATTAAAGGCAATCTCAAAAATTAAGCTCAATGCTCTTATCAATTATAATATCTATTCATACTAAGTCATACCAACATAATCAAAAATTTTAAATGGCAACTTTATTTGATCAATCAAAACAACCTTATCACATTATTACTATATTTTTTATTTTATTTCAAAATTTGTGATATTAGCAATCCAACATTAAACTAAATTTTCTAATAATTTATCAGTAAACTTTTTTTTACCAAAAATTTAAATAGATTTGTAAATCCTCAATCATAGGACACCATTTATAATAAAAAAATTTCAAAAATTGTTTTCATAACTTTCAAATATTTTAAACCAAAATTTACCGTCATTACTTCCTCTTAAAATTCAAAATTTAATAAACACAAAAATCGTAAGTTGTACAACTCAAATTTAAATAATTCCTATGGCCATTTTTAAAAGCTAAGACCATTTTCAAACCAAATTTATAACCGTTCAAAGGTGTATAACCATACTCCAATAAATCATAAACATCAAAACTCAAAATCAAATAAATTTTATATTTGTTCAAAGATGTATATCTATCACCCAAAAATTATAAATATCACAACTCGAAAAGCAAATCAATTTTATACTTGTGCAAAGAATTATAACTATAACCCAATAAATCATAAATATCAAATCTCAAAAACCCAATCAATTTCCTAAACCAAGTATAAAATTCTATAAATCCTCTGGTGTTTACTATTTAGAAATCTTAAGGTTAAAACTTTTCGTGGTAATATCCTACTTTACCAATTACTAATCATTAAATCACACTAAAAAGCCTTTTTTTAACTCAATTAGAGTCTTGAATGTATTCCAATTGCCAATATAACCATTCTAGCCATATATGTTTGACCTATGAGCATATACTAGTGTATTCATCTTCCTAGTTGACATTAAGCACGAAAATAAGAATCAACGGTAGAAAGGAATCAAGCAAGATGCAGTTCAAGGAGGTCGAACAAGAGTTCGGAATTTGAAGTCAAAGGAAGTGGTCAAGCTGTATGGATGAGATTCCTAGATTCTAATCCTATGTTGCAGGCTCACATCGGTACAATTACGTAACCGAAGTGATAAACTAGACCTGCATGGGCCACCACAAAAACATGTAACGCCCCAGTCCCAAAATACGTAGGACTAGGAACGTAGACATGCCAGCTGTGTTCATACGAAGTACACTCCAATATATGGAAACCTCGTATAAATACATAAGCTGTAAAATACAGTAGAACCATAACTAATCTTATCCACACAAAAATAAATGAATAAAAGATATCATATAATGATAATAAATTGTCTTGATACAATATGTTGGGCGGAGACAAATCCACTACCAACAAGTAAAGAAAAATACATGAGAAAGGAAATGAGTTTGGCGAGCGAAGCGACTACGATCTAAGTGCAATAATCCTCGAATAACTAACGATGATCATGGCTAGAGCTAGAACACCTGCGAAAGATAATAACACACACCTGGCGAGATAACCAGGTCCTCAGAGGGACGTAACAAGACACATAATATCATGCCAATAAACTGAATAATAAAGCTCAATAGAAAAGTATGCATGAGTGAAGGTTTCTAACCATCCTATGTGATATGCATTTTGAGGACAACGTTCTACGCAGGGGCTGTAACGGATTCACGCAAGCAAGTAATAGAGAGTGGCCGTCAAGTAGCGCTCATCCGAGACACTATCGGCCTGGACAGAAGGTAGTGCTCATGAGAGTCACCCTCGGCCCAAAATGTGTAAAAATAAATGTAGCCCCTACGCTAATAACTGTCCCCTCCCCCCAATGATACTTACATGTGTCGACTCCACGACACTGTTTAATCCTTAATAACTGCCAAGTCTTCTACACAAATCTATTAGCAGTTATATCCTAACGCACGGCTTGCACGCACCAATGATCAGTCAGCATGTAAATTCGCATCTATATGCGACTCACAACTCACACACAATCCGTGGTACATCGTGACAGTTTATGAGATGCACTAAACATACGGTAGTCCCTTAACTCTAAGCCAATTGCATAAAGTATAATAATTTGCATCTATATATAGTTTTGAAAGAGCAACATAAAGAAAAAAACATGCATGATATTGAGCAAGAAATTAAACAGTAAAGGCAAGGTGTCTTGCCTGAGGTTATGTGCAAAATGAAATAATCCAGTAGCTCGAACCGGCAAAATAAACAAAACAAAAAAAGCCAAATCCCGCAGATGACTCCGGATGCTGCAACGAACATCACGAACGAGTTTGGAATATAAGATATGCCTAGGAAATGCCTGTCTAAAAGTTAAATTCTGGAACAGGGGCAAAATCGTAATTTCGGGTCAAAACGATGTCCACCGTTGGACCCGCTTTGCACCGAAATGCGCGCCAGAACCTACAATCTCTAAAGTCGTCAAACTACATGTCTACAGATTCGTTTTGATGAGACAAACCCAACGGTATGTCCAATTTTGGATTCCGGTGAGCTGTGCACAAAATCGTCCGTTGAGTAGGATTGTAGGTCCGCCAAAATAGCGTCCCGATCAACGGTCTCAGAATCGGACCAAACTTGGCTCATAAGACCAGAAAAATATTTCGAGTCCAATGGCGCAAGTTTTATCACGATTTGATGAGTGTGCACAAAATAATTGGAAAAATCCGAAAAGTCCGATACGCAAAAATCGACGGATACAGACCAATTTTGTTGCGCACACGCAACCAATTTGAATCCCGTCAATTCTCGTACGTCCACAAATTTGATACAGACCTTTTGGTATTTTTGGTTCGCAACGGGGTCGCTCGATTTGTCGGGACGTACCTCGTACGGGATTTTTAAGGTTTTTATAAAAACTAATTTTTTTCCAATTTTTAATTTATTTAAAACTGAAATTTATTGCAGAATAAATAAATCTTTTTGAAGGTGATAAAAGAGGGTCATGTGGGCTATCTACACGAATTTACGTATCTTCAATCGGATTAGAATTGAAGGAGAAATTGATTGGGAAAGTGGGATACCTTGATATTAAATTCTGTTCTTGTTGTTGTTGATTGTTGTCGATGTTGCTTGCCGCCGTCGCGATGTTGACGCTGCTGTCATGTTGCTGGCCGAGGGTTGCTCGCCAGAGAGAGGGGAGGATAATTTTTTTTTTTGATGGAGGAGGAGGAAGAAACTAGGATTTAGGTTTTATCAAAAATATATATATATATATATATATATATATATATATATTTTTTTTTTTTATATATATATATATATATATAAAGGATGGGGGTTCGGCCATACTATGCTGCTGAGTGCTTTGTAAAGGGTTGTGGGATGGGCGCTAGCTGCTGTTTTCTCTTCATGTGGTCGGCTCCCACATGGTGGGGCCGACCACTTGGTTATATTTTGTTTTCCAAATCTTTTAACTATATCTATATATGTTTAGCTATATCTATATATATATATGTATATGTATATATTCATATACCATAATCTATTTAAAAAACCAAATAATAATTTAAATATTATCTACCCAATTATTTAATATATTTAGCATATATACATATATATAAAATTCGAATTCCAATAAATCAACTCAAATAATAATAATATTTAAAATAGGAAAACATGTTTATTAAATCTCCACCAATTTGAAATAAAAGTTTAATATTATCTAACTATATATATAATGCATCTAAAATATATTTTTACATATATACACAAATTTAAATTGCCAAAAAAAGGCAATGATAATAATATCACATAATATAAAATAATATCAACAATAATAAAATGCCTATAAATTTTCACAAAATAACTTTAGTAATAATAAAATAATAAAAATTGTTCCAACGTGTGAACTTTACCACACCCTCATCCGGGTCCAGAAACATGTACAATATTGTAAAATATTATTTAATAATAAAATACCAATAATTGTACAAATATTTAAATAATTAGAAATTGTACATAAAATTCTAAAATAGTTTAGAAAATATTTTTAAGTACATAAAATATGTCTACATGGCCACATTTGGTCACACTACCTGCTTATATGGGCTAAAATTGGTTCGGGCCCAATTCGGACTGGTTTGGACAAACCGGATCATCTAAAAATCAATATATAAAATAATATCTAAATAAAATATTTTAAATGCGTTATTTTACAACTCGGCCTGGTTTTCCTAGTTCGGACTAAACTATTGCTAGGCCTCCCACAACATGGCTAATATACTGGTCAAGGCACACTGCTACATCTTCCGTGCCAAAACACATGGTAGTCTTGTGTTCCAAAATTCAACAATGGCTAAGGTCATTTCTAATGAAATAAAAATCATAATTTGCATAAATAAATTTGAAGTCTAATAAAATAAAAAAATAAAAAAAAATTTAAAAAAAATTGGGGTTTTACATATGAATGTATAATGTATACATAATGTAATACAATATATAATGATAACATGTATGGTAATGTAGAATATATGATGCAAGCATGTATATGTCCACTGTTTTCCTTTTTCCTTACATTTTCCTTCCCTTTCCTTTCCATTTCAGTTTTTCCCTTTTTTTTCTCTTCTATTTTTACATGTTGTATACAATGTATATAATGTATAGATGCATGTATGTATGTAATATGCATGAATGACATGTATGTAATAAAAATAAGTATATGCATGCAACTTAATGATATGTGAATGTATATAATGCATGAACTGAAGTATGCATATATGATATGTATGTAGGCATGTATGCAATGTATGTATGTATGTATACATGATATGTTTGTATGCATGTATGCAATGTAAGTATGTATGTATGCATTTCTATAAACTGAGTTAACCTATAACCTTTTACACACATGCATCCATACACCTTTTGACACCATGTATCCCATGTCACATACACCTACCTATCACTAAATCTGAGAACATTAACACATATCCTTTCACACACATGTCACATGTACACACTCTCACTTATTCTTTTACCTCTCCTTCTCTCTCTATGTATATATATGTATGTGCCTATATTTGTAGCTTTCCTATATATATATATATATCTATGTATATGAATATATGAATGTGAATAATATATATACATTATATGACTAAGTTTGTGTGCCTTGTTAGCTTATGGCTTAGTTTTGTGCTTGGTTTAGCAAGTGACTTAGGCTATGAGTTAGTAGCTATATTGGATACTTGATTTACATATACTTAGTTTGTTTAGACCTAGAATTGACTAACCTAGACTAATTGACCATTATTGACCCAACCTTAGCTAGTTTGACCACAGTTGACTAGAGTTGACCTAGTTTGACTTCATAGTTGACCAAGAGTTGACTTTGACCTAGATTGACTTAGACTCATGTAGATTGTATTATAATTTCAATTACCATATAAATTGAACTCTTTATAACCTGTGTTGCTCTAACTAGGACTCTGTGACTCTAGTTGGCCATCTTTTTATATCAGTTGTTCAGGGTATCAGGTGAGTATATTCTCTGATCGTTTCATACTTGTCATGATTTATATTCTTGCTCTAGATTACTTTACTTGATGCTGACACGATATCATCACGGATTGGTACTATATGGATCTTTTCATGGGATGTTATCCCCCTTAGCGGGCGCATCAGATATTTCATGTCATGTGTTTCATGTACATCATGTATTCCTTGCTCTTGCGTTATTCATGTACACTTATGTTCTCTCATGTACTTTCATGTACGCTCATGTACTTTCATGTGCTCTCATGTACGTCCATCTTTTCTCATGTATTTCGTGTGTAACCAAACATCATATTCGTAACGTAACTTGACTGGATCCTTGTGTATTGATTGTGGGTAAGGGTGAGTATAAATGGTCATGTGATTTACCCATCATGTTCACTATATTGCTTTTCATGTGTTATCATGTACAACGCAGCCTTCTTGGCTGGTGTCCCTCATGTTCACCCATGTTATATCATGTTCAACCCAAGCCAATTATATGCCATCTCGTACTCTAAATCACTAGTCACTTACAGTTCTTACCTATCATGTATATATTTTCATTTATCAAATATCTCTCCTATTTTTATGTACATCTTCTTACAGTGTTTCATGTATCTTACTCTATTGCTTGCTTTATATTTTCTGCCATGATATGAACTGCGTGAGATGTATTGTGCTCGTTCATGTCCTGACTGGACCTGTTGAAAATATTACGGGTAACCTGGAGATTCACAGCTAGCCTAGAGGACCAGTAGAGCTTGGAGTAGATTACTAGTTTATGGTTTAGTTTCTCTTTTAGAACTTGTTTTGTAATAAGTGGTGTCTTGAGATTGTTGAGATGTTGTTATTTTGGGAGTTTATTTAAGTTGTTGTTGTTGTTTGAGTTTTATATATGTCACGCCACAGTACCAAAATTCGGAGACGGACTAGGCCAGCTACTCCATATGAGGTATACAAACATCATACGGCGATCGTGGCTGTCAAGAGACAAGGGGGTGCATGCTACAATCAAGTCTCCTATAGTCTCACAGAGCATCTAGGTCTCAATCAATCAAACAAGAAGCAGTAAATAATGATCATATAAGATAAAGCAGTAAGGCGTCCCCGACGCATCATCAAAATAGGGATCTAGCTTTATAAGTTAGCTAATCCAGAGAGTCATAGGTACATAATTGTATTCACCTGCAGTCTGATTTAATTACAAATTATGCAAAGACAAAATATCTAGATTAGCCGGCTAAACAGGTGCCGGTGGCTAAATGCCAGAACATAAGTAAAGATACTAGAGTGGTGGAGAAGAAACCCACTCGAGTCCCCCGCCAACCATGCTCCTAGTATGCACCATTGACGTCAGGGAAGAAGTTTGGATCCTCAGGTTCTGCTACGAGATCTGGCCAAACAAAACCAGCGGGGTCAGCCCAGAATAGCAAGTACCACAAGGGAGCACAAAAGAGTGAGATAAAACCCAAGCACAAAATATTAATACTAGTAATAATAAAAGCTTCCGGTCGTAACCTCGGTCCACAGCCTGTCCTAGCACGATAGCCCAACTCAACAACCAAACAAGGACATGGGTTGGACCACGCACCATAACAGCCCATGTCCCTCGGCTACTAACGAAAGTTACAAGGCACAGTCAAGTCATTTTTCAAGCGGCCATTCATTCATACGGCTTTCTATATTTGGCGGAGTTATCCCCGCGATAAAGATTAAAAGGAATCCTCAGATCGTGTCAACCCAGCAGGGCTATCCAAACCATTTAAACATATAGCATATTGATTATGCACCGGTCCCCCGGAGGGCTATCGTGCTAAAACATATAACACATAGCTCGTAGAAGTCGGATATAGCCATCCGCTATAGGAGAGTGAAACCATATCTGTGGAGGCCAACCCGACACGTCAGGACTGGACCTGGGGTGGCTAGTTGCCTAGTTAATCCCTAGGTTATCTTCGGAGTTCGCATGTCGTGGTCACATGCTCACTCCCCTAGATGTCGTACATTGTACGAGTACCCCCAAGAAGGGATCTGTACTGGTTTATGGAGTCATACGTATATACCCCCTTTTTGGTGTAATGCGACACACAACACATACCACGTCATTGCTGCTGACCAATCGCTATGTAAATGCTGGACTCTTGGAGGTACTGAAAGGTATCACATAGGAACACTTAGCACATTGGATAGCACATCGATGCTCACATAGATTGTACCTTAGTACACACATAGGATTATCCAGCATACGCATAGGAGTCAGATCAGGAATGAGGACCAAGACACAAGAGGAAATAGAACAAGAAGGTACTATACACTTAGGGTATGAAGTGCTCGTAAGTCATGAAGATTCTTAAAGCCAAGACAAAGATCTACAACTTTCATGTTGGGAGTTGGGGGAAATTCTGGCCACAATTCAGCCAAATAGGGCATAAAACAGCCAAAAACAGCCAAAATAGGCTCTATGCGGCATTCTGCGGCGCTATTCAGCCTTCTACGACACTATACGGCCTTCTGCAGCACTATTCATGCGGTACTATTCATTCCATATGGTTGCGGCACTATTCATCTATGCGGCTGTGGCACTATTTATTCCTGCGGCTGCGGCACTATTCATCCATACGGCTGTGGCACTATTCATCCATGCGGCTGCGACACTATTCATTCCTGCGGCTGCGATACTATTTATTCTATGCGGCTGTGGTACTATTCATCCATGCGGCTGCGGTACTATTCATGTGGCACTATTCATCCATGCGGCTGCGACACTATTCATTCATGCGGCTGCGGCACTATTCATCCATACGGCTGTGGCACTATTCATACAACACTATTCATCCATGCGGCTGTGGTACTATTCATTCTTGCAGCTGCGGCACTATTTATTCCATGCGGCTGCGGCACTATTCATACGGCACTATTCATCGTCCCTGCCAAAACCAGGGCCGATGACATAGAAAATACCCAAATATTATTTTGGCCATAACTTCCTCAAAATAAGTCGAAATCTAACTTTTCAAAAGTCAAAATTGTGTAGAATCAAATTTCCTACAACCGAGGACCGTTAGTTTTCAAAAATAACCAAGTTTGATAGATCAAAACCATATAAATATATAAAACCCTAGTTTTAGGAACTTAGTTCTACACAAAACTAGCCATTAAAATCAAAAACTCCAAGAACTAAATTTGTAGAGAATGAAGAGAAGAACAATACAGACAAATAATATCAAAGGAAAATTAAGAATGAAGAATGCACAAATCTCCACTTTTGAGCAAGTTGTACTTGCCTAAGGATGGTGGTTGAGGAAAATAAATGGAGGAGTGAATGAGGAGAGAGAGTGAGAAAGAGAATATAAATAGGGGTTGGGTCGGCTTAAGAAAACCCTAATCTCTAAACATGCTCAAACCCTTCCACTAATGACATGCTTAAAAGCTACATGCAACCATTAAATAATAATAAATAGAATTATGCCCATGCTAAATATGGGATACCATGTACAGAATTCATAAAAGAGTACGTATGTCGGGATCGGGGAGTGACATCTCTATCCTCCTTAGAAAAATTTCGTCCTCGGAATTTCAGCCAAGACAATGATAGAGGAATCCGGACAAGCAAGGTGCAATTACAATCTACGCAAGCAACCTATCATTAGCAGTCATTGGTCATATATTTCAAAATAGTGCAACATAAGAATGTAAACAGATTACCAAGGCATGAGGAGAAACATACCTTCTGAGCCGAACAAGTGCGGATACCGAGATCTAATCTCATCCTTGCGCTCCCAGGTTGACTCTCCCGGAGAGTGATGGCTCCAAGCGACACGGACAAGGCCAATAGTCCGTTTCTTAAGCACCTTCTCTCGCCGGTCCAAAATAGACACGGGTTGTTCCTCGTAAGTTAGGTCGGTACTAACGACTAACTCCGAATGATCGAAGACGTGACTCGGATCCGGGACATACCCACGCAACTGAGATACATGAAACACATCATGTACGCCAGATAGCAAGGGAGAAAGGGCAAGCCGATAAGCAACATTGCCTACCCGAGCGAGAATCTCAAAAGGACCAACGAATCTCGGACTAAGCTTTCCTCGGGTTCCAAATCTAATGACACCTCGAGTAGAAAAAATCCGCATAAATACTTGGTCACCAATGCCAAACTCTAGAGGCCTACGATGCTGATCTGCCCAGTGTCTGTGTCTGTCCTGCGCGACTCGAAGCCGCTCTCTAATCAACTTGACTGTCTCCACTGTCTGCGTGATCATCTCTGGTCGCAACAATTTTCGTTCTCCCACATCGTCCCATGTAACGCCCCAGTCCCAAAATACGTAGGACTAGAAACGTAGACATGCCAGCTGTATTCATACGAAGTATACTCCAATATATAGAAGTCTCGTATAAATACATAAGCTGTAAAATACAGTAGAACCATAACTAACTAATCTCATCCACAAATCAAAGAATAAAAGATATCATATAATGAGAATAAATTTGTCTTGATACAATATGTTGGGCGGAGACAAATCTACTACCAACAAAATATGGAAAAGTACATAGAAAATGAAATGAGTGGCGAGCGAAGCGAAGACGATCCAAATGCAATCATCCTCGAAGAAATAGCGAAGATCACGGCTAGAGCTAGAACACCTGCGAAAGACAATAGCACACACCTGGTAAGACAACCAGGTCCTCAGAGGGACGTAACAAGACACATAATAGCATGCCATATAAACTGAATAAATATTGCTCAAATAAATAAGTCAATCGAATTTATAACATAGTCCAATACGCACCTACTGAACGAGCGTACCATCCCCCCAACCAAACAAGGACAGGAGATGGTAAACTAATTCACGGTAACGTATCTTCCCATGCTATGAATCCAATATGGTATCCGGACCCCAACAAGGTTCAATACCTTCTCATCGAAGTAGTAAGTCACACCTACAACCAAACAAGGACAAGATGTGACGAACGAATCTGCGACAAGTTATTGTTCCAAGCCACGGTCAGATACAAGTACCCAAACCAAAAGTACTCGTACCTAACGGATAAAGGTAGCCTAACCAGTCTAAGTGAAATGTAGTTAAGAAGAATCCTTCCTACGCATGGGCCCTGGCTGAATACGATCGACATAGTCCCCCCTTGGGCACCAGAGGCCCCATCAGTAAGAGCATGACGTTCCACAGAATCGTCAGTGGCCATCAGTAATCTTGGGTCATCAACCCCGTATCTCCAACGGAGAGTCCGGGTCACAAGAAAAAGTGCATCGAAGCCCAAACGCTAAGGAATTGTCCTCTCCGCCCAATGCCTACTGTGTTGTATCCACAACACAAACCACTATAACCGCTAAGTCAAACTAGCATGCAACCTCTATTAGCGGTTATTCCTATTGCACGGCTTGTACGTACTGGTGGCCAGTCAATCATGTACTTTCGTGTTCTACATGCGACACACAACTTCGTGTTTACAACGTGTCAAGGCCAATGAATGCAACACACAAGGTGGTCCCTTAAATTTAGGTTTAATTTGTAAGAAAAATAATACACAGCAGAAAATATAAATGAACAGTAAGTTCTAACAGTTATGCCATGTATCACAGTTTATTTTGCATAAAGAAAATAAGTAATGCATGAAATATGAGCTAAAATAATTAAACAGCGAATGGCAAGGTGTCTTGCCTGGTAGTACGCCTGGTGTGCTGTATTGATCAATGTGGCACGAACTGCGACTTTGGTGCAACAACTATGCATGGTGACCTCTGATAGTGGTAAGGACAGTTCCATTGGGTCCAGGAGGGTCAATTTAGTTAGGGTTGACATAAGGTAGTCCGGAATTGGAAGGGAATAGGAATAAATGGGCTTAATCACGGACTTGAGGATAATTAAAAGAGATTAGATAATAATATATATACGATTTTGAGAAAACTAATTATAATCATTGAAAACTATATTTTATTAGTGGAAAAATATTCTTGATAGTGGTTTATAATAGTTTTGAACCTCATCAAAATATATGTACGAAAATACGGAGTAATCGTTTTTAGATAGTACTTTGAAGAATATAATAGGTTTTGAAATCCTAATAACTTATTTTAGGCTAACACTCATATTAAAACTTTGGGTAAAATATATAAATAAAATGGTCTAAAAATACTACAATAATATATGTAAAGCCAATTACTAAATTTGAAATTCCAAGGCCATATTTAGCTACCAAAATAATTTAGAAGTATTTACTATATGTTTTAAAAGTACCCACCAACATTTTAACGTATCTATTGCCATTAGCAACCAAATTAATAATAATACAAGAATAATAAATAAAAAATAAAGTAGTAATAATAATAACTAAATGCTAATAAAGTACTGTTTATTATTTTTAAAATACTAATACAGTTTTACAATTTAATCCACCCAATATATACTCACCAAAAATGGCTATACTAGCACATATACATATATAATATTAAAATACAAAGTGTTAAATTACACAAATTTCTTCATTTCTGGTAATAAAATAATAATAAAGATAATAATAATAAATATAATAATAATAATAACCATAATAATAATAATAATAAATAGATTATTCAAAAGAAAAAAACAATTAATAAATAAAACTAACAAAAATAAATAAATAATAATAATAAAACGAAAGGAAACAACAGTGTGTGTTCCTTCTCTCGGAAAGAGAGACAGAAAGAGGGAGAGAGAGGAGATGTGATGAGAGGGAGGGAGAGTGATCGAGAGAGAAAAGAGCGGGAGAGAGAGAGAGCGGAGAGAAGGGGATCGGAGAGGGGGAAGAGCGGCGGAGGCGGGAGACGAGCGGTCGGTGGTGAGGAAGTGGGGCGGAGGAACTAGGGCACGCGCGGGACTCGCCGACGGAGGCCCGGGCAGTGGCGCACTGGGCGAGGCGGCCGCGGGGGAGTCTAGGGAGGAGGAGATGGCTCGGAGAAAAGGGGGTTTTCCGGTGGCGGGAAGCTTGGGTCGCGGCGCGTCAAAATCGGAAAGAGGAAGACGGGGAGGTGGAGCGGCTCGACTGAGGACGCGGCGGCGCGGGAGTCCACCGGCGGCGGCGCGGGCTTCCCGTGCACGCGGAGTACGGGAAGATGGAGGCGGAGGTGCTGGGGTTTCCACATGCGGTGGTCGGCAGAGATGGGGCGGTGCCGGAGTAACGCGGCGACGGTAGGGGGTTTCGGGGGCTTGTCGGCTCCGGATCTGGAAGCCGAGGGGCGGAGCGGCGCGAAGCTCGACTCGGAGGTCGACTCGCCGGAGAAGGGTCGGCGCTACTACCGAGGTAAGGAGGGTGGTGGTGGTGTATTTCCTTCCCTATTTTTTTTTCTGTGAGTTTCGGGTTTCCGGTGTTCCGACGAGTGGACGCCGGCGACAGTGGGGGCGATGGTGGTTTTGTTTTGGTTTGGGTATTGCCGATGTTGGGTTGGCGTTTGGCCGATAGCGGCGGTGAGGTTTGGTCGTATTATCGGAGTACAGGGACGGGTGACGGAGTTTTTGGGTTGTGGTACTGGTCGCATAGGCGGAGGTGGTTTGCGGGTCGACCACTTGAACGTGGTAGGACGGTGGGGTGCTGGGTTCAGTAAGGTGGTGGCGTAGGTGTCGAGGATTGGCAGAGGGTGAAGGTGGCTGCGGTGACGGTGGTGGAAAGACGTGGGCAGATGGTTAGGATTAGGGATTAGGAATCGTGTCCAAGTGTCGGACACGGAGATTAGGTTGGAAAGATTTGGTGTACGTGTCTGGTATGTCGGACACAAAGAAGACGATGTACATGTAAAAATAAGGATAGTAGAAGACACCCGGGGTCGGACCCGAGGCCGTCACGGCTGACACGAGGATGGATGGAACATCGACACGAGGCACGTACACTTTATAGAAATTTGTGGAAGAATAATAAAAAGTTTGAGGAGTACCTGCCTTTTTATAGGATGTGGGAATTCCCAATTTGGATAGGATTAGGAGAATTTAAAACCAAAGTAGATAATCATCTATTTAATTAAAATCAATCAAATCAAATCCAATCTAATCCAAATCCAATTAAATCTAATTTAATTTCCTTAGTTTAAAATCAAATCAACAAATCAAATTCCAATTATAGATATTAACTTAATCTATTTAAATGTATCCATGGAATCAAATCAAAATTTAAATTGTCACAAATATTTCAAAATATGTTTTCCAAAAATACTATAATAATTAATTTCAAAAATACATTATTATTTAAAATAAACTTAATAAAATATTTATGAAATAAATATTTTGCACGAAATTTTTTATTATTAATAACTGCTAAAAAGAATAGACTTTTTATAGCAAGAATAATAATTCTATATAATATTTTGAAAGTGTAATAAAATAGAAAAAATATTTTTCTACAATATGTATGCTCGCACATATTCGCACTCGTCGAGCAAATTCGAAAAAAATAAATAAAATAAAAGGTCGTGCGTGACGTATAATATGACTACGCGACGTACAATTCAAAATTTTAAATCGGTACTAAATTTAATAAATAAAAAATATAGTAGAAATTTAGGGGTTTTACATCCTACCCAACTTAAAAGAATTTCGTCCTCGAAATTAAGAATTCGTAGGGGGGTGAGAGGTCACAAGGGGGTATCAATGGGGATCCAACGATGACAATGTTTTCACAAAATCACGTTGTAAGAAATTGCGATCTAGATCATAGGAAAATAATACGATACGGTCGGAAGGAATGAGGGTCACGATTAAGAGAACGAAATAGATTCGATTTAATTAAGCGATTAGAGGGTCTTAATAGAGTCGAGTAGTTTAGTATAAAGATATAGCAACATCGAGTAAGTATGGTCATAGCCGATAGGAAGGCTAGAGAAAGTTCTAGTATAACGCCTTCGTCCTCCTAAAATAGGTGAAGGCGAAAGCAATATAGAGTTCGAAGGTGGTATTTATCGAATACGAATACGTGATTCAAAGACGACTGAATATTTTCAAATGAATTGTCAAGGCAGTCGTAGATGGGACTCTAAAGGACAAGTTTAGCTATGTCCCCATCCACGTAGAATAATAGACAAAAGCGAACCAAAGTGCACTCGGTTGATCAGACCATCATGCACCAGTTCTGATTAGACAATATGTTAGTGAGCGGCCCGCGCAATAGCATAAGTCATGAACAAACTTGATAAATGGATGAGTTTGCAAAACTAGATTATAGTTGCAACATTAGTCAAAGTGGTAAAAACATAGGCACGAGAGATTTAGATTAAAAGAAGGTAGAATGATTCTAAGTCATACAGTCGTCCTATAGTCTTCTTATCCAAGTCCTTGGTTGGCTAGACGGGTTAAGTCCTCTAGATTCTAGGATCTAAATAAGCTTGCTAATATAGGTCACTAGGTCAAAGGGGTTGCTAGGTCATAAGGTAGTCTACCCAACTTAAAGAATTAAACTAATGGCATTTTGGGACAACTAACTAGTAGGGTCAATCTCTAGCAAGCACGAAGTGAAGATAGAAATAGGGATGGAAGGAAGCAAGCAAGATGCAATTGATGAGTCAAACGGTAGATAAAATCAAGAAAAGAGGTCAAGTATGTGGATGAGATCCTAAACTTCTAATCCTATACGCAGGCTTGCTTGGTACGGTAAAGTAACCAAACAATTTATCTTGACCTGCATGTGCCACCACAAAAATATGTAACGCCCCAGTCCCAAAATACGTAGGACTAGGAACGTAGACATGCCAGCTGTATTCATACGAAGTATACTCCAATATATAGAAGCCTCGTATAAATACATAAGTAGTAAAATACAGTAGAACCATAACTAACTAATCTCATCCACAAATCAAAGAATAAAAGATATCATATAATAAGAATTAATTTGTCTTGATACAATATGTTGGGCGGAGACAAATCCACTACCAACAAAATAAGGAAAAGTACATAGAAAATAAAATGAGTGGCGAGCGAAGCGAAGATGATCCAAATGCAATCATCCTCAAAGAAATAGCGAAGATCACGGCTAGAGCTAGAACACCTGCGAAAGACAATAGCACACACCTGGCAAGACAACCAGGTCCTCAGAGGGACGTAACAAGACACATAATAGCATGCCATATAAACTGAATAAATATTGCTCAAATAAATAAGTCAATCGAATTTATAACATAGTCTAATACGCACCTACTGAACGAGCGTACCATCCCCCCAACCAAACAAGGACATGAGATGGTAGACTAATTCACGGTAACGTATCTTCCCATGCTATAAATCTAATATGGTATCCGGACCCCAACAAGGTTCAATACCTTCTCATCGAAGTAGTAAGTCACACCTACAACCAAACAAGGACAAGATGTGACGAACGAATCCGCGACAAGTTATTGTTCCAAGCCACGGTCAGATACAAGTACCCAAACCAAAAGTACTCGTACCTAACGGATAAAGGTAGCCAAACCAGTCTAAGTGAAATATAGTTACGAACAATCCTTCCTACGCATGGGCCCTGGCTGAATAGGATCGGCATAGTCCCCCCTTGGGCATCAGAGGCCCCATCAGTAAGAGCATGACGTTCCGCAGAATCGTCAGTGGCCGTCAGTAATCTTGGGTCATCAACCCCGTATCTCCAGCGGAGAGTCCGGGTCACAAGGGAAAGTGCATCGAAGCCCATACGCTAAGGAATTGTCCTCCCTGCCCAATGCCTACTGTGTTGTATCCACAACACAAACCACTATAACCGCTAAGTCAAACTAGCATGCAACCTCTATTAGCGGTTATTCCTATCGCACGGCTTGTACGTACTGGTGGCCAGCCAATCACGCACTTCCGTGTTCTACATGCGACACACAACTTCGTATTTACAACGTGTCAAGGCCAATGAATGCAACACACAAGGCGGTCCCTTAAATTTAGGTTTAATTTGTAAGAAAAATAATATACAGCAGGAAATATAAATGAACAGTAAGTTCTAACAGTTATGCCATGTATCACAGTTTATTTTACATAAAGAAAATAAGTAATGCATGAAATATGAGCTAAAATAATTAAACAGCGAATGGCAAGGTGTCTTGCCTGGTAGTACGCCTGGTGTGCTGTATTGATCAATATGGCATGAACTGCGACTTTGGTGCAACAACTATGCATGGTGACCTCTGATGGTGGTACGGACAGTTCCATTGGGTCCAGGAGGGTCAATTTAGTTAGGGTTGACATAAGGTAGTCCGGAATTGGAAGGGAAAAGGAATAAATGGGCTTAATCATGGACTTGAGGATAATTAAAAGAGATTAGATAATAATATATATACGATTTTGAGAAAACTAATTATAATCATTAAAAACTATATTTTATTAGTGGAAAAATATTCTTGATAGTGGTTTATAATAGTTTTGAACCTCATCAAAATATATGTACGAAAATACGGAGTAATCGTTTTTAGATAGTACTTTGAAGAATATAATAGGTTTTGAAATCCTAATAACTTATTTTAGGCTAACACTCATATTAAAACTTTGGGTAAAATATATAAATAAAATGGTCTAAAAATACTACAATAATATATGTAAAGCCAATTACTAAATTTGAAATTCCAATGCCATATTTTGCTACCAAAATAATTTAGGAGTATTTACTATATGTTTTAAAAGTACCCACCAACATTTTAACGTATCTATTGCCATTAGCAACCAAATTAATAATAATACAAGAATAATAAATAAAAAATAAAGTAGTAATAATAATAACTAAATGCTAATAAAGTACTGTTTATTATTTTTAAAATGCTAATACAGTTTTACAATTTAATCCACCTAATATATACTCACCAAAAACGGCTATACTAACACATATACATACATAATATTAAAATACAAAGTGTTAAATTACACAAATTTCTTCAATTCTGGTAATAAAATAATAATAAAGATAATAATAATAAATATAATAATAATAATAATAAATATAATAATAATAATAACCATAATAATAATAATAAATAGATTATTCAAAAGAAAAAAACAATTAACAAATAAAATTAACAAAAATAAATAATAATAATAATAAACGAAAGGAAACAACAATGTGTGTTCCTTCTCTCGGAAAGGGAGACAGAAAGAGAGAGAGAGAGAGGAGAGAGAGAGAGGAGAGAGAGAGAGAGAGAGAGAGGAGATGTGACGAGTGGGAGGGAGAGTGATCGAGAGAGAAAAGAGCGGGAGAGAGAGAGCGGAGAGAAGGGGATCAGAGAGGGGGAAGAGCGGCGGAGGCGGGAGACGAGCGGTCGGTGGTGAGGAAGCGGGGCGGAGGAACTAGGGCACGCGCGGGACTCGCCGGCGGAGGCCCGGACAGTGGCGCGCTGGGCGAGGCGGCCGCGGGGGAGTCTAGGGCGGAGGAGATGGCTCGGAGAAAAGGGGGTTTTCCGGTGGCGGGAAGCTTGGGTCACGGCGCGTCGAAATCGGGAAGAGGAAGACGGGGAGGTGGAGCGGCTCGACTGAGGACGCGGTGGCGCGGTAGTCCACCGGCGGCCTCGCGGGCTCCCCGTGCGCGCGGAGTACGGGAAGATGGAGACAGAGGTGCTGGGGTTTGCACAGGCGGTGGTCGGCGGAGATGGGGCGGTGCCGGAGTAACGCGGCGACGGTAGGGGGTTTCGGGGATTGTCGGCTCCGGATCTGGAAGCCGAGGGGCGGAGCGGCGCAAAGCTCGACTCGGAGGACGACTCGCCGGAGAAGGGTCGGTGCTACTACTGAGGTAAGGAGGGTGGTGGTGGTGAATTTCCTTCCCTATTTTTTTCTGTGAGTTTCGGGTTTCCGGTGTTCCGGCGAGTGGACGCCGGCGACAGTGGGGGCGATGGTGGTTTTGTTTTGGTTTGGGTATTGCCGATGTTGGGTTGGCGGTTGGCCAATAGCGGCGGTGAGGTTTGGTGGTATTGTCGGAGTGCTGGGACGGGTGACGGAGTTTTTGGGTTGTGGTACTGGTCGCATAGGCGGAGGTGGTTTGCGGGTCGACCACTTGAACGTGGTAGGACGGTGGGGTGCTGGGTTCAGTAAGGTGGTGGCGTAGGTGTCGGGGATTGGCAGAGGGTAAAGGTGGCTGCGGTGACGGTGGTGGGAAGACGTGGGCAGATGGTTAGGATTAGGGATTAGGAATCGTATCCAAGTGTCGGACACGGAGATTAGGTTGGAAAGATTTGGTGTACGTGTCCGGTATGTCGGACATAAAGAAGACGATGTACATGTAAAAATAAGGATAGTAGAAGACACCCGGGGTCGGACCCGAGGCCGTCACGGCTGACACGAGGATGGATGGAACACCGACACGAGGCACGTACACTTTGTGGAAATTTGTGGAAGAATAATAAAAAGTTGGAGGAGTACCTGCCTATTTATAGAATGTGGGAATTCCCAATTTGGATAGGATTAGGAGAATTTAAAACCAAAGTAGATAATCATCTATTTAATTAAAATCAATCAAATCAAATCCAATCTAATCCAAATCCAATTAAATCTAATTTAATTCCCTTAGTTTAAAATCAAATCAACAAATCAAATTCCAATTATAGATATTAACTTAATCTATTTAAATGTATCCATTGAATCAAATCAAAATTTAAATTGTCACAAATATTTCAAAATATATTTTCCAAAAATACTATAATAATTAATTTCGAAAATACATTATTATTTAAAATAAACTTAATAAAATATTTATGAAATAAATATTTTGCACGAAAATTTTTATTATTAATAACTGCTAATAATAATAGACTTTTTATAGCAAGAATAATAATTCTATATAATATTTTGAAAGTGTAATAAAATAGAAAAATTGTTTTTCTACAATATGTACGCTCGCACATATTCGCACTCGTCGAGCAAATTCGAAAAAAATAAATAAAATAAAAGGTCGTGCGCGACGTATAATACGACTACGCGACGTACAATTCAAAATTTTAAATCGGTACTAAATTTAATAAATAAAAAATATAGTAGAAATTTAGGGGTTTTACATCCCATGCCAGAGGGGACCTGTACTTCCTTCCGTATCATGCTTCAAACGGTGCCATCTGTATACTTGCCTGATAACTATTATTGTAAGAGAACTCTACTAAATAAAGATGACCTTTCCAAGTTCCGCCGAAGTCTAAAGTACAAGCCCGTAACATATCTTCCAAGGTCTGAATGGTTCTCTCTGATTGTTCGTCCGTCTGCGGATGATAGGTTGTACTGAACCTCCACTTAGTACCTAAACTTTGATGCAAACTCCGCCAAAAGTGAGAGGTGAACCGTGTGTCTCGATCTGATACTATGCTGACTGGAACACCATGCTGTCTCACAATCTACTTCATATACATTTCTGCCAGCTGCTCAGTAGACTGCCCTACTCTGAAAGGAAGAAAATGTGCAACCTTCGTGAGCCGATCCACGATTACCCAAACTGCGTTTCGACCAGTCGGAGATCTAGGTAAACCGGTCACAAAGTCCATCGTGATGTGCTCCCACTTCTACTCCGGAATAGGAAGCGGCTGTAACAATCCTGCTGGTCTCTGCTGCTCTGCCTTCACTTGCTGACATACCAAACATCTGGATACAAACCTCGCATCTCCCGATCTTCATACCATTCCACCAAAAGTGTTGCTTTATATCTTGGTACATCTTTGTGCCTCCGGGATGAATGGAATAAGGAGAACTATGAGCCTCTGACATAACTTCTTGTCGAAGGTCTCCACCTGGTATACAAAGACGGTTTCCGAACCTAAGTGTACCATCCTCATGGATTACTAACTCCTTCTTGAGACCTGACTCACACTCTGATCGAAGCTTCTGGATCCGCGGATCCTCTGCCTGGGCTGCTCTGATCCTCTCTACTAAAGTAGATTGAATCTGCAAACTGGCCATAACTCATGTATCGTGTGGCAAGATCACTTCAATTCCTATTTCCTGAAGGTCTTCCAAAATATGCCTCTGCGAGGTTAAAACGAATGCACCACCACTCATGCTCAAGGCATCTGCTACCACATTCGCCTTGCCTGGATGATATTGATTATTTATATCAAAGTCCTTCAGTAATTCTAACCATCTTCTCTGTCTCATGTTCAGGTCCCTCTGGGTAAATACATACTTTAAGCTCTTATGATCAGTGTAAATCTCCACTCGATCCCCATATAAATAGTGCCTCCATAACTTAAGCGAGAACACTACTGCTGCTAATTTCAGGTCGTGGGTCGGATAGTTCTTCTCATGGTCCCGAAGCTGTCGAGATGCATATGCTATCACCTTACCATGCTGCATCAATACACACCCAAGTCCCTTTTCGGATGCGTCACAATACACTGTAAACCCTCCCGATCCTACTGGAAGTGTCAAGATCGGGGCGGAGATTAATCTCTTCTTCAATTCTTCAAATGATGTCTGACATTCTGTTGATCAAACAAACTCTACATCCTTATGCGTCAAACGCATCAAGGGTGCCGAAATCCTGGCAAAATCTGTCATGAACCTCCGGTAATAATCTGCCAATCCCAAGAAACTATGCACTTCTGCTACCGTCTTCAGAACTGGCCAATTCTCTACTGCCTCAACCTTCTTTGGATCTACTGACACTCCTGCCCCAGAAATAATGTGTCCCAAGAACGAAATATGATCCAACCAAAACTCATATTTACTAAGCTTCGCATAAAGTTGATGCTTCCTCAAGGTCTGCAAAACTGTCCGAAGATGTTTCTCATGTTCTTCCTCACTACTGGAATAGACAAGGATGTCGTCTATAAACACTACTACAAACTTATCCAAGTATGGCATGAAGATGCGATTCATCAAATCCATAAACATGGCTGGAGCATTAGTTAATCCAAATGGCATCACCAGAAACTCATAATGCCCATACCGCGATCTAAATGTTGTCTTAGGTATGTTCTGCTTCCGGACCCTCACTTGATAATATCCAGATCAAAGATCAATCTTAGAGAAGACGCAGGCCTTACTCAATTGATCAAACAAGTCATCAATCCTTGGTAATGGATACTTGTTCTTCACTGTTACTGTATTCAACTGCCGGTAATCAATGCACATTCGCGTCGATCCATCCTTCTTGGGTACTAAAATCACCGGTGCTGCCCAGGGCGATTCGCTGTCTCGGATAAACTGCTTCGCCTTCAGTTCTTCTTCATGCTGGTACAATTTATCCAACTCTGACTGTGACATCCTGTAAACTCTGTCGACTTTAGGATCCGTTCTAGGATTCAACTCAATGCAAAACTCTACATCCCTCACCGGTGGTAAACCTGGAAGCTCATCTGGAAATATATCAAGAAATTCTCTGACCACTCTTGGAATCTGCTCCTGCTCTGCCAATGCTTCTGCAATGATGCCCTTGGGTCGATCCTCCAATGATCGAACAAAGACGAACTCCTCAACGCCAGGTACATTAAATACTATCCTACCTCCCCGACAATCTATCGTCGCATGACTGTCTCTCAACCAGTCCATGCCTATGACAACGTCAAAGTTGCCCATAGGGAACTCAATCAAAGATGCGGGCAATAATCGCCCACTCACTACGACCGGATACGTTAAGCACACTCTGCTAACTCCTACGAGCCCTTTACCAGTGAGTATATTCATCCTCTCTGGCAATGCCTCAAAATCCAATCTAATACGTGTCGCAAATCGTACAGATATGAAAGAGTGGGTAGCCCCCGAATCAAACAATGCTACTGTAGAAAAAGAGGTAACAGAAATATTACCTGCAACTACGTCGCCTGAAGCTAGTGCATCCTCCAGTGATAAGGTGAAGGCTTGGCCTTGGCCTTGCTGAGTTCCCTGGGACTGCCTTCCTCGACCATGCTGTTGCTACGGCCTCTGCGGGCCTTCCTGGTTCTGCGCCTGGCGAAATATTTGAGCCTGTGTCGGTAGACACTGGGCTAGCGGCCTTACGGCCAATGCTGGTCTTCGGTTCGGTGCTACTCCCGGAGCCGGCAACGCCGGAAACTGCTGAACTGGCCCTCCTGGCCTCTGCACCATTGGACAATTGGCAATCTTGTGGTCTGGACTGCCACACCTCATGCACCATCCGTTAGTTGAACGACACACATCCCTAGTGTGCCCTTCTTTATCGCAATAAGTATATCTAATGGACGCCCCCTAGCGCTGCTGCTGGTTCCTCTGCTGCTGATGCCGAGCTGGTGCTGTTATTTCTGACACCGTCGTCCTTCGCGGTGCTCCTGACTCATGAATACGGATGTCGGGTGCTGGCGCCGATGTTCGTTGCACTGCTCCTCCGCCCCTACTCTAGGGATGGGACCTCTTCTGGCCCCCATGTCATGTCACCAACCTTTGTTGGGTGAGTTCATGCCTCCGAGCAGCCGTTAAAACGGCGTCAAAAGTCTGATAATCGTGCCCTTCTACTGGTTGTAGAATTTCCAAATGAAGTCCTTGCTGGAATCTCATCGCCTTCTCTGGCTCTGTAGCCACCATCATCGGTGCAAACCGACTCAGTCTGCAAAACTCCGCTGTATATCCATCTACCGTCTTACCAGCCTGCTTGAGACTGATAAACCTATGTTGTAGCTCATACCGTGCTACCACGCCAAAGTACTTGGCCTTGAATTTGGTACTAAGATATCCCAAGGAACAGGACGCCTCATTCCAACCTCTTCCGATGCCCACCAGCCGCGGGCGAGATCCTGAAGTAACAGTCTGACCTGGTCAACCTTCTCTTCTGCTGGAACCTTTACTGCGGTCAATATGGCCTCGATATCCTGAAGCCAAGCATCCGCCGTGATGGCATCCTCCGTGCCGTCAAAGTATCTCGGGTTAAGTCGACAAAACCTCCCCGATGCTCCCGACTCATTTCTGACACTTCTCTCAAGGACTAATTGTAACCCCTAATTTAGTAGCACATTCTGTTCCTGCTGCTGGATCTGCTGTTGTTGATGGGCTGCCACCTAACGCTGCAGAATGGCCAGGAATCCCCGGATGACCTCCAGGAGTGCTGCAACATCAGGCACTGTCGTCGCTGCCGGCACCGCTAGGGGTGCAGGAGTTTCTAGAACCTGCGGTTCCACTGGCTCTGATATCACTTCCACTCGGATCTGGTCAAGAGAAGGCATTCTTTCCGGCTGCTGCCCCGTCGAGCCATGCTCTACTGGACGTTCCTCCATGTTGGCCTCACCAGCTACAGAGAACGAAGCACCCCTATAGGGAAGGATACATGATATCAAATGACAGGACGAAAAAGATTCGAGAATGCAATTCAAGTTATCAATCAAGGTGAGGGAAGAAAAATCGAGGCAAGAGATTTAAAGGGAACAAGTTTTGATTGAGAATCCTATAATAATAACACCCCACAAGTCTGAAAATCCGACCTGCATGGGCCACCAATAAAATCTGGTCACACCCCTGTACCGAAATACGGAGACGGACTAGGCCAGCTACTCCATATGAGGTATACAAACGTCATACGGCGATCGTGGCTGTCAAGAGACCAGGGGGTGCATGCTACAATCAAGTCTCCTATGGCCTCACAGAGCATCTAGGTCTCAATCAATCAAACAAGAAGCAGTAAATAATGAACATATAAGATAAAGCAGTAAGGCATCCCCGACGCATCATCAAAATGATCATGGGGATCTAGCTTTATAAGTTAGCTAATCCAGAGAGTCATAGGTACATAATTGTATTCAGCTGTAGTCTGATTTAATTACAAATTATGCAAAGACAAAATATCTAGATTAGCCAGCTAAACAGGTACCGGTGGCTAAATGCCAGAACATAAGTAAAGATACTAGAGTGGTGGAGAAGAAACCCACTCGAGTCCCCTGCCAGCTGTCATGCCCCGATTCCGTAGAATCGATAGTCGTCCCCCGGGCGTGATGTCGTACGAACCTAAGTTGCGATCGCACAAGGCATAGTCATAAGGTTATCCGAAACACAACATCAAGTTAGAGTACGCAGAGAAATTGAATGACACATTTGAAATGGAAGTAGACTTTTTCATTGATAAAACTTCATTTACATTGACTTCATTACATTCATTGCTGCGCGGGCTACAATATGACTCGACTTACAAAATAAACGCCGATGAGATAGTCGTTCCATACATTACATCCCTTTTTACAAGCAAAAACTATTACACATTTCCACCTGCGATCGAGGGAAGCCGAGCCGCCATTGGTCTTCTTTTGTACTGAATGCGGAGTCTTCAAAAGGAATTCGAAAACAAGCCTTTACAAGGACGAGGCTTCAAAAGTGTCCACGTCGCCTTGAGATTTTCGGTGGCACGCCCTTCGTGGTTCGGGGTACCTGCGTGGAGAGCGGGGATCAGTACATTACACTTTGTACTGGTGCGTGGCAAGTTAAGTTCCAAGCTCTCATTTGGTTGAATGAGTTTATATGACTTGGTTCATAAATGTTTCTAACCATCCTAATGAATTTCAAGCGAGAAATGACAAGCATAATGTAATTTACGTCGAAACTTACCCCTGGCGGACCGTGCCGCGCCTTTTTGAAACTTACCATGTTCTTTCCTGTCAATTGTTATCATTTACATTTCCAAGTGCAATATTACGTGTTTGGTCACTGGCATCACAAGCCATCCTGGACGTATAGCTTTGTTAATCGAGATCCTTTCAACGCAAGTAGCTAGCTCCGTTGCAAGTCCTCGCTTAACCTGTGCTGAAACCTTATGCACGACTATATCCTGTTTCGAAAAGTGTTTTAATGACACTCGAAAAGTGTCGTTAATGACTTTCCATGACACTTTTTTAGTGCTGTCTAGAGGGGGTGTCATAGAAAGTTTTTTACTTTCAACGACACTCGATAAGCGTCATGTAATAACTTTATGACGACATTTTCTGAATGTCATGTAATGCTTATTTCACAGCACTTTACTGATGCCGTGTTAACATACTTCAATGTCAGTTCATAAGTGTCGTCAAACTTATGACACTTTGTAAATGTCATCTAAAAATATTCTATAACATTTAATAAATGTCGTGGATATATATATATATATATATATATATATATATATATATATATATATATATATATAATAAAATAAAAAAATATATATATATATACATATAATAAAAAAATTATATATATATATATATATATATATATATATATATATATATATATATATATATATATATATATATATATATATATATAACCAAAACCATCTTGAACAAAAATAAAACTTTAATGTGCAAAAGTAATATATTAAACAAGTTCCAACCCATACAACGTCAATAAAAAGTTACAAGAATATAATATTCAACTTGTTTAAGAGTAACAAAGTCTATTACATAATATGCAAGTCCTAGTACTACTTCTTAGCGTCCACCTTTTTCGAACATCAAACTCGAACCTTCTCCTTCCTTTATTATTTCAAAATTTGCAACTGTATCAGCAGTAACTTCTTCACATAAATTTGCTTCACATAATAGTTTCAAACACTCCAATCCATATCTATCAGCTGCTGCCAATAAGTGTTGCACCATGTTTGTAGATGTGGCCATTGAAATTGATCCAATAAGTTCATGTACATCAGGTAAAACATCTGAGTATATATAGAGGAGCATCGCCTGAAATAAACAAAGAGTCTCCATAACAAGTTGGAGAAACAAAGCTGTAAATGATCAATAGATAAATATAGAGAAATAATATGGTTAAAAGCATGTCTGCAACATGGAGGCACCAAACATTGACATATCAAGAAAATATCCATTTTATTTTCTACTTTTAATCTATCACATGAAATGGCACTCTTGCAGTGCCTTGTGATGTCTTGATATGATACTATCGCTTGTTTCACTATGCTCCATGTCAAAAACAATAACCAAGAGGTAAATCTTAAAAAATCTATGCTCTGCTCAGCCTCAGGATGAGTTCAGGGCAATCCAGATACTAAATCCAGTCATTAGATAAAAGAAACTAGCAAGTTCGTGGGGAAGTATATTTACCACATCATTAGAAGAAAGCAAAAGGTAAGTTGGTCTGATGGCCCAAAGCACCCTGCACATAAATCTTGCAACAAATTTCAAGTACTAATCATATAACTTCTAGTTGGAATTGCCACTGTATCAGGAATATATAGCTCCCCAAGTGTATATATTTGTAAAATATTTCATTGTAGTCATAAAATATTCATCTAAGGAATTCTAAAAGGTGAAAGTAAGGTTGTTTGACCCACACAATGGAACAAGTACAAATATGATGATATGTCTATATTTTGTGGGGTTACTGAAAAGAATGCTCAACACATGAAACATAACAGGTACAAATATGGAGATTTATGTGTATATTCCCATAGGGGGCGAGGTTGGCATACACGGGGACTGGTTGGGGAGGGAAGAAGGTATTAGCAAATATAGCTAGAATAATAGCTCAATGCTTATTTTGATGTTGAAAGAGATTTTACAAAAGCATTTCATTTTTATCACATGACGTGAAGAATTTATAATGTAGATGACAAATTAAGATTCGGTTGACAACATGAACGATGGTCTTTAACATTCAAGCTGACAAAGTGAAATATAAAGAAACATGGATAAATAAGCTAAATCAGAAGTTCATGTTATAATTACCTTAAAGACAGGAGGCTCCACATCTTTAACCACAATCTTGTCCATGTTTGGATTTCCAATAAGCCCAAAGAATTGTTCTTTGAACACTAGTGAACAAGCAACAAGTATCAACTTATGCGCCATGAAAGTTTCGTCACCGACTACAAAAACAATATCAGAACTATTGCCAGATTTTAGCAAGCCTTCAAGACAATTACCCATATCAGGAGGTGGTACCGAAATGGTAAACTGCCTTGGTGTTTCAACACGGCTTCTAACTACTCCTACTGCGCATTTCATGATTAAGCAATCATCCTTGAGATAGTCTGATGTCTCTAAGGAGGTTATTCTATAAAACCGCTTGTAACCCCTGAAGAGCAAAAGATAATCAATTGTTAATTAGTAAATTTAACTAAAGAGAGAGTGCATGAATAGGGTATGAAATTGGAGAAGCAGAGATTGTAGTTGGACAAAAGAAACCATAATCATAACATAATATCCACAACCATAATATAATATCAATTTGTGTTATGTTCTGAGCTAATTTCCGCAATCAAAACATAATATCATGTTATCGCATAAAATAGAAAGAATTGTATGATCTTGTCCCAGCATAGACAATCTTAAAAGCAAACCAGGCAAATCGGTGCAATTTGCTCAGATTAATGAGCCTACACTTTGCATTAGACACAAAAGCAAAGTATATACTGGAAA
This sequence comes from Iris pallida, assembly GCA_029216955.1. Classification (NCBI taxonomy): domain Eukaryota; kingdom Viridiplantae; phylum Streptophyta; class Magnoliopsida; order Asparagales; family Iridaceae; genus Iris; species Iris pallida. Next base: position 13,602,966 of record JANAVB010021600.1, on the reverse strand, counting down.
GATTACCTTTGTACCTCCATGAAGTGATTTAAAATAAAACCAACGATTTGTCTGAACTGAAGAATAAATGCCATGTGAAGTTGCTACTCATATAATTCACTTTTCAGTCGCAAAGCTTCCTCCCAGTCATCCACTTCCCTATCAGCAACAATATGTGTCCCAAAAAATTTGTGCTTTTACCGTATAATGCACTTTTCTGAAACATTAGTAGTTATATAGATTATATTCAGGATGATAAGAACTCAACTGAAAGAAAAAAAAAATTCCTGGCCTGCATGAAAATCTTTTGGTTAACCTTTTTATAAAGTTGATGAAATCATTTAATCCTTATATAGAGTATCCAATACAAGAAATGTATTCCCAAATGGAATCATAAAGAAATATACCTAGGATGCACTTCTAATCCTAGCATTATAAGAAAGTAGTTCAGTAAGAAACCTTAAGCCTAACAGATTCAAGTTTGTGGAGTGTTCCTTGAAAATTTTGATTTACAAATAATCAACCATTTTCCACATGTTTGGCTACAAAGGCCAAAAATGTTTATATACCAACAAATTTAGAGAGTCAAATAAAACCCAAGTACTGTGAAACTTAACAAACATTAACTAAAATAAAATATTATGTCTTTGTTGTCATTGTTGGACTTTTATACCTGTGTTATCAACATTAACAGCTTTATGATGCAAAAATGGGAAAGGTTCCATATTTAGGCGACCTTGCTCATGAGTAGCAGTAAAAAAAATCTTAAAGAGCCATATAAATGATTCAATGCTACCAAAGGAATTGATATGATAACATGTATATACCCATTTCTGAAGTGTTCTTCTCCCCAAATTCTTGAGCAACCTACAACACCAGGAAGAAATAAATGAGTTTAATTGAATAGTTCCAAAATATCCACTCTGGATTACATGCGCAAAAAAAAAAAACATATCACTAGTTGAATCAATATTAAAAATGCAGTTGATTGAAAAATGGTACAGCAATCATGGTTTTATGATGGCACCAAGTACCACATGGTTTTATGATGGTCAAGTATGATCATGGTCTGGTTGCTAGTGAATTAAAAATTATAACAATCAGATCAGTTCTTTTAAGTTTTAACCAAGCCACATTAACCAGCATTTATTCCAGATTTGAATTCAAACAAGAAGTGTTTTCCTGTATCTTGTGTACAATTTAGGCTACCCAGGTTCAGCTAAAGCAGCAGTAGGTTGGCTAGTTAAACCATATAAATAAAAAAAAATAGAGGGTTGACAGGTTTAAGTGGTCTAAAATGAGCACACATGGAAAGTTAATGGTTAGAACTTAGAATAGCACCTAAACATTTAATCATGTTGGAGTGGACCTTCGTCACTTTGTTATTAAACAAGACTTTTAATGCTAGTTTTTTACTACTACCATCAAGTTTACTCAAACCAATAAACTTAAAAACCCATAAATTAAAGAGAATATGAAAAAGACGTGAGCTCACATGACACTCTTCTTTAATCTCTCATCCCATTCTCATAAATGATTTGTATGAAAATAAGACACAAAGTAACAAGAGGTGAGTACTTTTCTTTATATTTTGGCAACAGAATTAGTGACAGGGAAGATATTTTCCTGTTAAGCAAAAGCACAAGTTAGTTGATTTTAGGTTCTGGGTTAAGAGTTTTCTTTTTGCCCCTATTTTTTAGTAAACTTAGGATGTTACATTTGCTGTATCATGCAGGATTCAAACCTAAGAAGTCATAAAGCCTGATGCTACCAAATTTAAAAAAATCCAAAACCCAAAGCATGAAGACCTATTATAGAGTTTCCGAAAAGCAGAACAGTAATTGGACAACTTCCTTCTACACTATCAGTTGTATCTTGTCACGTCGTCCCTAATCTTGATGCCCTGGGATTCGTCGAACTATCATGATCGAGAGCATTCTACCTGTTTATAGCTGAAGACATACAACAAGTTGGCTACCAATTTGTATCAAAACTTCCATCCATAACTTTACAATTGAATATATAACCTACATAGTGCATTTAGCTCTATGAATACTTGTACTACTAAATTAGGAAGGGCAACAAAAACTCCTGTTGGAATGAATATAAATCGTAGAAAGTTGTTACATTAACTAAAAATAATAATACAATCCCACATCATGAATAACAACACAAGTCAGGTCCTAGCTTAAGAATGGATACAACATATCCATAATTCTTGATTTTATCCAAGACTTTACAATTGAATCTATGACACATTTACAATTGAATAAGCCAAAATAAAAAATGAAACTCTACTGGATTCACGTATTCCATGTGTTTCTAAATGTAATTTAGGTGTCCACAATAGATTTTATCTCAATTAATTCTTACAGACCTATAAGCTGAAAGGCCCTGTGCTTTGGAAGCAGTTACTTCTTTCAATCAGCTATTGAACCGATCGATAGCTTCCAAACCACATCATAAATTCTTAGATTCTTAGATCAAAAAAGCCTAACAACTAAAAAGTAACTTGTAAACAACTAATTTTAACTCCTTTTTCACAGTCAATCGATCATAAATTGAGAGCCGAACGAATCTAAATTCTCCAAAAAAAAACCCTAAAAAGATTTAGAAAATAAAAAAAAATGGGGATAACTATTCCAATATGATCTGATCTTTCACAAGGGAATCGAATCAAATAGAACCCTAAAAGAAAGAAAGAAAGTAGGAAAAAATTGAAGGAGATAAACAATTACCTGATGCAGTTGCCATGGTGGTTTCTTAGAAAAACACTAAAGAGTCTGCCCTCCCTCTGGCAAACCCTAACTTCTTCTTCTTTTCCTTCTTAGGAGAGAAAGAGAGAGAGAACGTGTGTTGGTTGTAACACAGTGCCAGTTTGTGAGCAAAAGAGAGTCCACAAAAAATGGGAGAAAAAAGGGTAAAGAAGAAGAAAGAGTTTAGAAAAAATCGGAAAAAGTAAGAGAGGAGGGGTTATCGGGGATGCAGCGCCCAAATTTTGGAAAAGGGCGGCAAAATGAAAAAAATATGGAAAATAAAATTTGGGACAACACTTTAAAAGTATTGTGTTTAATATATAATAATATACGACATTTTAAAGTGGTCTTAAAAGTGTCGTTAAATTTATGTTTATGACATTTTTTGAAAAGTGCCATAGATAATGATAAATATTTAGTTACAACGACACATTTTGGTAGAGTGTCATTACTAAACAAATTTTATGACACTTATATAGAATGTGTCGTAGAAAAAGTGTCGTTATTAATCTATTTTGTTGTACCTCCTAGGCCGAAACGGTCCCGTGGCCTCGGGTTGCCGCTCGTGGAAACTATCGCCTTGTCGACAAGTTGTCCATAACCGTGCGAAGACATATTTTCCTTCTTAGTTATTAAGACATAGCCTACATTCTCTTTGAAAACTCAATCCTTTTTCCCGTGTTCGTGCCCTTGCATTTATCCTTTCATTCGCACAACATTATCGATTTACTTAAGAAGGGGTCGAGAAGAGAAGGGTCAGCCACTCACCTTGAGTTTACTTCGGCGAGAGAACTTGTTGGTCGCACTAGACGTCGCCTACGCGATTACCTGAAATCGCACAAGCAATCGATTAGAACACTACATTATTCAAGGAGTTCGATAGAAAATGCGAGTTCGAAATGCAAGCCATGAAAACCATCAAAAACATTCACGAAAGCGCATTCAGAAAACAAAGCCAAAACCAACGCAAGCGGCGTAAAAAGCAGAACAACGAGAGGTCTCTCCCGACTCAGCCGCAGAGCCAATCCTCGAGGCGCAACCCGCTGAATATGGGACTTGGTTCCGAAGAAGACATTCCATAATGAGGAATGGATCTTAATTCAACCGTTTCCGTTCGATCGACTCGGCCGATCCCGACCTATCGGTCCTGACCGAATCGATAGCGACAGTGTTCCTATCTCGCGCACCCCATGGACAAGTACGGGGCATGATGTAGGGACGGAGCACTACACCATAACCAACTAAGAAAAAGTTTCGTCCTCAAAACTTAAAATAGAACCTACCTCTACGAGAACAATGAAGGAAACTTCTCCTTCATTTCTGACTCAAGCTCCCACGTCGACTCCTCTACCGAATGGTTTCTCCAGAGGACGCGGACTAGAGGAATAGCATGGTTGCAGAGAAGTTTATCCTTGCGCTCCAAGATTTGCACCGGCTCTTCGACATATGATAATTCTGCCTTCAGGTCCAGCTTACCCAAATCTACCACATACCCCGGATCGTGCACGTACTTCCGCAATTGCGAGACGTGGAAGACGTCATGTACCTCTGACAATGCAGGCGACAAGGCAATTTGGTAAGCTATCGGGGTGACTCGCTTCAATATTTCGAACGGGCCAACAAATCTTGGGCTCAACTTTCCTTTCACACCGAACCGAAAAACTCTACGCATAGGCATCACCTTCAGGAATACATGGTTGCCTTCCGAGAACTCGAGGGGGCGTCGGTGCGTGTCGGCATAGCTTTTCTGCCGGCTTTGTGCTATCTTCAATCTTTCTCGTATCAACTTGACCTTCTGCACAGTCTGCTCCACCAGCTCCGGACCAAGTATCTGCCGTTCCCCGACTTCATCCCAGCAAATGGGCGATCTACACTTCCGGCCGTACAAAGCTTCATGCGGCGCCATTTGGACGCTGGACTGATAGCTATTGTTGTATGCAAACTCGGCCAGCGGTAGATGTACGTCCCAACTTGACTTCAAGTCGATCACACAGAGTCGTAACATGTCTTCGAGAATTTGGTTCACCCGCTCTGTTTGGCCGTCAGTCTGAGGATGATACGCTGAGCTGAATTTCAACTTAGTCCCCAATGCTGAATGTAGACTACTCCAGAAGCGCGCTATGAACCGTCCATCTCGATCAGAGACGATAAAAACTGGGACCCCGTGCAGTCGAACTATTTCATCAAGGTATATCTGAGCAAGGCGGTCGACGCTCTAAGTAACTTTGATGGCGATAAAGTACGCTGACTTGGTTAGTCGATCGACGATGAACCAGACGGTGTCGTTTCCCCGCGACGTCCTCAGCAAGCCAACAACGAAGTCCATTGTGATGTGATCCCACTTCCACTCTGGAATGGCGAGGTTCTGCATCTCCCCGCCCGGTCGCTGGTGCTCGGCTTTGACTTGCTGACAGGCCATACATTTTGACACAAAGAGCGCTACGTCCCTCTTCATGCCGTGCCACCAAAAGACAACGCGGAGGTCCTTATACATCTTGGTACTGCCAGGATGCAAGGAATATTTTGCATAGTGCGCCTTCGTCATTGTCTCCTTTCTAAGTTCTACGTCGTCCGGTATGCATAGCCGTTCCTTCACGCGCAACACTCCTGACTCGTCCTCTGCAAAGTCGGACGCTTTTCCTGTCGATATCAGCTTCCGCATCTTCTCCAGGTAGGGGTCGTCCTTCTGTGCAGACTTGATCCTCTCCAGTAGGCTCGGTTCCACCCGTAGTTGCGCCAGTTTTACGTCTCTGAAATGAACTCGGAGCTCGGTGCCCATTCCTTCCAAGTCGTGCAGCAGTCGATCGTTGATGCATAACGAAGCTAAGTACTTCCGGCTCAGCGCATCCGCTACCACATTTTCCTTGCCCGACGTGTAGTCGATTGATAAGTCATAGTCTTTGATCAGCTCGAGCCATCGCCTCTGTCACAAATTCAATTCTTTCTGGGTGAAAAGATACTTGAGGCTTTTGTGGTCCGTATAAATCCTGCACGCCACGCCATAGAGATAGTGACGCCACAGCTTCAACGCGAACACAATTGTCGCTAGTTCTAGGTCGTGCATGGGGTAGTTCTTCTCGTGTGGCTTCAACTGCCGGGAAGCAAAAGATATCACCTTATCCCGCTGCATGAGCACACACCCCAAGCCCTGGCCAGAAGCATCGCTGAAGATTTGAAATCCCTTCGTCCCTTCAGGAAGAGCAAGTATCGGAGCCGAAATGAGCCGTTGTTTGAGCTCCTGGAAGGAAGCTTCATCGTCGTCTGACCACTTGAATGCGACTCCTTTCTGGGTGAGGCGAGTCAACGGCGATGCGATCTTCGCGAAGTCCTTCACGAAGCGTCGGTAGTATCCCGCCAAGCCTAGGAAGCTTCGAATTTTGCTAACTGATGCGGGCCGTTTCCAATCAGCAACTGCCTCGACTTTCTTCGGATCGACTGCGATGCCCGCGGCGGAGATGATGTGCCCAAGAAATGAGACGCTGTTCAGCCAGAACTCGTACTTGCTCATCTTTGCGTACAACTAATTCTCTCGAAGGGTTTGGAGTACCGTCCGCAGATGCTCTGCATGTTGCGCTCGATCCTTCGAGTAGACGAGGATATCGTCGATGAAGACTACTATGAACTTGTCAACGAACGGACGGAACACCCGATTCATTAGATCCATGAAGGCGGCATGGACATTTGTCAGACCGAACGGCATTACCAAGAACTCGTAGTGGCCATAACGAGTACGAAAGGCAGACTTCGGCACGTCATCTGGCTTGACCTTGAGTTGGTGATAACCCGATCGTAGATCAATCTTCGAAAACACCGTTGCACCTTGAAACAGGTCGAACAAGTCGTCTATGCGGGGCAGGGGGTATTTATTTCGGACGGTGGCTTTGTTCAATTCCCGATAGTCGATGTAGAGCCGCATCGATCCATCCCCCACGGCGAGACACTCGGACGGATAAACCCTCTATCAAGTAATTCCTGAAGTTGTGCCTTCAATTCCTTCAATTCTGCAGGGGCCATTCTGTACGGGGCTTTCGAGATCGGCCGGGTGTCGGGGAATGTGTCGATGGTGAACTCTATTTCTCGATCAGGCGGCATGTCGGGTAGCTCGTCCGGGAACACGTCTGGGAATTCTGTCACAACGTCGGTCTGACCCGCGCTTGCACCATCCTGTCGCATGTCTCGAACGGAAGCTAGATAGCCTTCGCACCCGGAATGCAGCATCCGTCGAGCAGATATTGCGGAGATCACCATGCAGGTCGACGACGCCTCACCACACGAGTAGTAGAATTCAGGCACTCCAGGTATGCAGAATATGACCTTCTTTTCAGCACAGTCTATGGTTGCATTGCACGGACCGAGCCAATCCATGCCCAGTATGATGTCGAAGTCCTTCATGTCTAGAACTATCGTATCAAGACCGATCTTTTGACCCCCTAGACATATGGTTCCTCCCCCGCAGGCTAAATTTGTGAGTAGTGGCACGCCCGAAGGCATACTTACGCTATGATCAAGGTCTAACGATATTACAGGAAATTTGTGCTCGGCGACGAAGTCCGCCGATATGAAAGTATACGAGGCGCCTGAATCAAATAACACACGAGCATGTACATTATTGAAATTCAATATACCTATCACAACGGTGTCGGAAGCGTACGCCTCGTCTCGAGTCAGAGCAAAGACACGCCCCTGAGCATTAGGGCGTCGATCTTGGTTGTTGGATTGAGTGTGCTGAGGAGGTTGGGGCGCCTGTCCTCGATTCTTTTGACGGTGTTGTTGTGGCGGGGCGTTACGATTCGTTCTCCGGGGGCAATCTTGTTTATAGTGACCCTTTTGTCCGCAAAAGAAGCATCCCCCCTCGACGACAAAGCACTGGCTCGCCTCATGCCCAAGGGAACCGCAGTTGGCACATCACGATGATGAGTTATGTCCCTGGTAACCGCCATGGTTCGGACGCTTTGACGCGTGATTGTTGCCTCCCGTATAGCTAGGACGTTTATGATTGGAGTGGCACATAACGTCGTCAGCACCGGAAGGATGCAGTTTCTCAAGACGGAGGGCGTGATTCAGAGCCTCGCCTACGGTCTTGTACTCCGGGACCCCGACATGCGCACCGATAGAGTGTCGCAGACCCACTTCGAACCGTCGCATACGACACTCTTCAGTAGGCAAAAACTGGCCAGCAAACTTAGATAACTTGTTGAATTCTGTGGCGTACTGTTCTACCGTCTTGTTCCTTTGCTTCAACTGCATGAATTCATTCTCCTTCGCTTGACGAATGGCTGATGGAAGGTACTGGACTTCAAAAGCTTTACGGAACGTGGCCCAAAAGATCGGCGCGGTGGTGTTTTCCGGTCGGATCGCTCGCTTACGCACGGCCCACCAGTCGTGCGTGTTCAACCGTAGTTGAAGTTGTGCGCAGGCGACTTGCTTCGATTCATCAATGCCGGGAAGCTCGAAATGATCTTCCAGCTCTTCCAACCAGTCGATTGCCATGGAAGGACCCTCGGTACCACAGAAGGAAGTGCGGCACGCCTTCTTGAATTCGGACACTTCAAAGTTGTACTTTTTCGGAGCCGCTGGTTGACGCTCGGGATCCTCCGTGTCGACTTCAATGGGTTGGATCGCCGGCACGGTGACGGTAGGTGCAATCGTAGAATTCCCGTTGGCCGCCATTGTCTGGATGATCTGCTACAGGGTATCTAACTGCTTTTGTTGAAGTTTGGCATATGCATCAAAGCGAGCTTCGAACTGGGCCTGTCGTTCCTCTACCTGTTGATGCCGGTTCTCGGACTGGTTTCGCTGCGCCTCCATCAAGCGCAACATCCTTTCGATGGTATCGTTAGAAGGTCCGGCCCGCGAACGATACGAACTACTAGAGCCGCTTGAAGCGCTCTGTTCTTGCTCGGCCATAGGCTCCGTCACTTCTGCGATACGAAGGCAAACACATTAGTCACAATTTATTACAGACTCATTGTATGGAACAACTTATCTCATCGATACGAGGTCAAAGGTTTGGAACTCTCGACGCGAGGCCAAAAGATATAAAGCCGTGCTCTGATACCATTATGTCACGCCCCGATTCTGTAGAATCGATAGTCGTCCCTCGGGCGTGATGCCGTGCGAACCTAAGTTGCGATCACACAAGACATAGTCATAAGGTTATCCGAAACACAACATCAAGTTAGAATACGCAGAGAAATTGAATGACACATTTGAAATGGAAGTAGACTTTTTCATTGATAAAACTTCATTTACATTAACTTTATTACATTCATTGCTGCGCGGGCTACAATATGACTCGACTTACAAAATGAACGCCGATGAGATAGTCGTTCCATACATTACATCCCTTTTTACAAGCAAAAACCATTACACATTTCCACCTGCGATCGAGGGAAGCCGAGCCGCCATTGGTCTTCTTTTGTACTGAATGTGGAGTCTTCAAAAGGAATTCAGAAACAAGCCTTTACACGGACGAGGCTTCAAAAGTGTCAATGCCGCCTTGAGATTTTAGGTGGCACGCCCTTCGTGGTTCGGGGTACCTGCGTGGAGAGCGAGGATCAGTACATTACACTTTGTACTGGTGCGTGGCAAGTTAAGTTCCACGCTCTCATTTGGTTGAATGAGTTTATATGACTTGGTTCATGAATGTTTCTAACCATCCTAATGAATTTCAAGCGAGAAATGACAAGCATAATGTAATTTACGTCGGAACTTACCCCCGGCGGACTGTGCCGCGCCTTTTTGAAACTTACCATGTTCTTCCCTGTCAATTGTTATCATTTACATTTCCAAGTGCAATATTACGTGTTTGGTCACTGGCATCACAAGCCATCCTGGACGTATAGCTTTGTTAATCGAGATCCTTTCAACGCAAGTAGCTAGCTCCGTTGCAAGTCCTCGCTTAACCTGTGCTGAAACCTTATGCACGACTATATCCTGTTTCCTTCTAGGTCGAAACGGTCCCGTGGCCTCGGGTTGCCGCTCGAGGAAACTATCGCATTATCGACAAGTTGTCCATAACCGTGCGAAGACATATTTTCCTTCTTAGTTATTAAGACAGCCTACATTCTCTTTGAAAACTCAATCCTTTTTCTCGTGTTCGTGCCCTTGCATTTATCCTTTCATTCGCACAACATTATCGATTTACTTAAGAAGGGGTCGAGAAAAGAAGGGTCAGCCACACACCTTGAGTTTACTTCGGCGAGAGAACTTGTTGGTCGCGCTAGACGTCGCCTACGCGATTACCTGAAATCGCAGAAGCAACCTATTAGAATACTGCATTATTCAAGGAGTTCGATAGAAAATGCGAGTTCGAAATGCAAGCTATGAAAACCATCGAAAACATTCACGAAAGCGTATTCAAAAAACAAAGCCAAAACCAACGCAAGCGGCGTGAAAAGCAGAGCAACGGGAGGTATCTCCCGACTCAGCCGCAGAGCCAATCCTCGAGGCGCAACCCGCTGAATATGGGACTTGGTTCCAAATAAGGCATTCCATAACGAGGAATGGATCTTAATTCAACCGTTTCCGTTCGATCGACTCGGCCGATCCCGACCTATCGGTCCCAACCGAATCGATAGCGACAGTGTTCCTTTCTCGCGTACCCCATGGACAAGTACGGGGCACGATATAGGGATGGGGCACTACACCAGCCATGCTTCTAGTATGCACCATTGACGTCAGGGAAGAAGTTTGGATCCTCAGGCGCTGCTACGAGATCTGGCCAAACAAAACCAGCGGGGTCAGCCCCGAATAGCAAGTACCACAAGGGAGCACAAAAGAGTAAGATAAAACCCAAGCACAAAATATTAATACTAATAATAATAAAAGCTTTTGGTCGTAACCTCGGTCCATAGCCTGTCCTAGCACGATAGCCCAACCCAACAACGAAACAATGACATGGGTTGGACCATGCACCATGACAGTCCATGTCCCTCGGCTACTAATGGAAGTTACAAGGCACAGTCAAGATTTTTCAAGCGGCCATTCATTCATATGGCTTTCTATATTTGGCGAAGTTATCCCCGCGATACTGATTAAAAGGAATTCTCAGATCGTGTCATCCCAGCAGGGCTAGCCAAACCATTTAAACATATAGCACATTGATTATGCACCGGTCCCCCGGAGGGCTACCGTGCTAAAACATATAACACATAGCTCGTAGAAGTCGGATATAGCCATCTGCTATAGGCGAGTGAAACCATATCCATGGCGGCCAATCCGACACGTCAGGACTGGACCTGGGGTGGCTAGTATGGCACGATCTCGGGATTCTTCCCACCCAATGCATCGACCAAGTTAGTTGCCTAGTTAATCCCTAGGTTATCTTCGGAGTTCGCATGTCGTGGTCACATGCTCACTCCCCTAGATGTCGTACATTTTAGAAGTCCCCCAAGAAGGGATCTGTACTGGTTTATGGAGTCATACGTATATACCCCTTCTTGGTGTAATGCGACACACAACACATACCACGTCATTGCTGCTGACCAATCGCTATGTAAATGCTGGACTCTTGGAGGTACTGAAAGGTATCACATAGGAACACTTAGCACATAGGATAGCACATCGATGCTCACATAGATTGTACCTTAGTACACACATAGGGTTATCCAGCATACACATAGGAGTCAGATCAGGAATGATGTCACGCCCCAGAACCAGAATACTGGAGAGCGGGGGAATGACTCAGCCAGCTACGTATTACGGGTAGATGAATACCGTATAATACGATCAATGCTGTCTAAAAGACGAGGAGGGTGCATACTACATGAAAGTCTCACTATGGTCACTTCACATCTATTGTCTCAATCATTCAAATAAGAAACAGAAATAGAGAACATGTAAGATAAAGCAGTAAGGCGTCCCAAATGCTCAGTCAAAATGTTCCTGATATGTGGCTTTTCAAAACATAGCCAGATGATGTAGCAAAGTATACACAATTGTTATCAGCTGCAGTCTGACTTAATTACAATTATGCAAAAGTAAGTGAAAGACAATCCGACTAACATGTCGGTGCCAAACGGCAAAGTATAAAGTAAATAACAAAACGAGCGGGAGGCAAGGGACCCACTCGAGTCCTCCTGCGATCATTCCTCTAGTATTGACCATCTTGGAGGTGGAAGTAAGCTGAGTCCTCGGGAACCGGCTCTAAATCTGGCCATGCAAAACCAGAGAGGTTAGACCTCCAATAGCAAGTACCACAAGGAAGCACGATATGAGAAATTAAAACCAGTAATAAGAGAATATGATAAGTAGATCTCTGCTTGCCACTGGGATTCACATAACATCACGACACTTCGAACCAACCTTCCAACCAAACAAGGACAGAAGTTGGCCCGTCATGTCCTGACATTCTGATCATCTCAGTTAGGTAACAGAGTAGGTACAGCACACAAACAAATCAATTTAACGGCCATGCAACTACTACGGCTTGCTACTGTGAGTTCCAAGTTATCCTGGAATTATGCAATAAAGGATTCCTCAGTTCTTACTATGTGCAAGCAAGGCTAGTTTACCCAGTCAATCAATTGCGCCAATCATGAATTAGACGAGTCCCAGCGGGACGCCCGTCATCAATATATAATATATAATAGATAATATAACCAGATACTGCTCCCTGCCCGTATGGCAGATTTGCAGTATCTGTGGGGACCAACCGGCCTGTCGGGCACTACTAGTCCCAAGAGGGCTGCCATATAAGAACTCGAGAATCCATTCTCTCCATGCAATCATTATTTTATTTAACTTAATAGTCTCTACGTTGAGTGAAATCCCATGCCGTGGATCATGGTCATTCAGAATGAGTACTTCCGTACAAGTATGATATGCCCAACTCTACAACGATACCCGTGCGGTTAGGTTGTAGGTCTTACATAGCGTAATACAACAATCAAAACTAACCACGGAATAATCCTGCCTTGACCATCAAGTACACATGCTACTTTTGTAGAAAAATAAATAAATAAATTGAAGCCTGCATGTGTGTCTGTATGTCAATTTCCGGGATCGGCCAATCGATTATAAGAGTTCATAGTTAATATGAACGTGTCTCATTCATTCAATTCAATAAGACGACTAGCCAGTCTCTTAGTTCCAACTAGGAACGCATGATCAATTATTAGTCAAGTAACAGTCGAGGTCAATTCGTGACAAGACATAAAAGTCAAATTAGTATTAACCATGGTCGAGTCCATAACTAGTATAAAATAGTTGGTAATATATTCTTGAATCCAAGGAAAAGATCAACAAATTCATGTTGGGAGTTGAAAGAAATTCTAGCTACCATTCAGTCAAAATAGGACATATAACAGTCAGAAACAACCAAAATATGCATATGCGCCCTATTCTGCGACATGCATGCAACCGCGATACCATATACGCCTACTGCGACATGATATGCGCCTCATGTGGCTCAACTGCGACATAATATGCGCCTATCGCGACATGCGCCTCATGTGGCTCAACTGCGACATGATATGTGCCTACCGCGATATGCGCCTCATACAACATGCGCCTACTGCGACATGCACCTTAATACGGCTCATGCGCGACATGATATGCGGCTACTGCGACATGCGCCTTCTGCGACATGCTGTGTGCCTTCCGCGACATGCGCCTCATTGCAACATGTGCCTACTGCGACATGCGCCTTCTGCGACATGCTGTGTGCCTTCCGCGATATGCGCCTCATGCAACATGCGCCTACTGCGACGTGCTGTTCGTGCTGCAGATGAATATAGGAACGAACCAAAATACTTTTTGCCATAACTTTCACAAAATAAATCGAAATCTAACTTTTCAAAAGCCAAACTTTAGTAGAATTAAATTCTCTACAACATGGAACCACTTAATTTCGAAAACAACAATGTTTGATAGATCAAAATCCTAAATTTTATATGAAAACCAAAACTATGAAAACCAAAACTTAAAACTTAGATCTACACCCAACCATCCATGGAAAACAAAAACTTCAAGACCTAAACTTGTAGAGAAAGAGAAGATGAATAACATAAACTAAAAATAATTGGGGATGCATGAAATCCCTTATGGTGTACAAGATGTACTTGCCTCTCCAAATGGGTTAGGGTTTGGTGGAGGAGTAAATGTGAATGAATGAAGAGAGAGAGTGGAAGAAGAACTTTTATATCAAGGTCAAGTGGATCTCCACCATTCATTCTCTCCACCAAATCCAAGCCATCCATTCCTTTCCATGTTGAACCAAACCGAACCAAGTTGGTTTTCCATGAACCAAAATGAACCAAGAGCCAAGAAAAAGCAAAAAATAAAATACAAAAAAATTAATAAGCGCAAAATTGAAGAATTTAAATACAGAATAAACGAATGATAAATATTGAAAAAATACAATCAAGAAGTACACGTATAAAATACTTTATTCTGGGAACGGGGAGTGACAAATGAGGACCAAGACACAAGAGAAAATAGAACAAGAAGGTACTATACACTTAGGGTATGAAGTGCTCGCAAGTCATAAAGATTCTTGAAGCCAAGACAAAGATCTACAACTTTTATGTTGGGAGTTGGGGGAAATTCTGGCCACAATTCAGCCAAATAGGGCATAAAACAGCAAAAAACAGCCAAAATAGGCTCTATGCGGCATTCTGCGGCACTATTCAGCCTTCTGCGGCACTATGTGGCCTTCTGCGACATTATTCTTATGGCACTATTCATTCCATGCGGCTACGGCACTATTCATCCATGCGGATGCGGCACTATTCATTCCTGCGGCTGCAGTACTATTCATCCATGCGACTGTGACACTATTCATCCATGCGGCTGCGGCACTATTTATTCCTGCGGCTGCGGTACTATTCATTCCATGCGGCTGCGACACTATTCATCCATGCGACTGCGACACTATTCATGCGGCACTATTCATCCATGCGGCTGCGATACTATTCATTCCTGCGGTTGCGGCACTATTCATCCATGCGGCTGCGGCACTATTCATGCGACACTATTCATGTATGCGGCTGTGGCACTATTTATTCCTGCGGCTGTGGCACTATTCATTCTATGCGGCTGCGACACTATTCATGCGGCACTATTCATCGTCCCTGCCAAAACCAGGGCAGATGACATAGAAAATGCCCAAATATTGTTTTGGCCATAAATTCCTCAAAATAAGTCAAAATCTAACTTTTCAAAGGTCAAAATTGTGTAGAATCAAATTTCCTACAACCTATTACCATTAGTTTTCGAAAATAACCAATTTTGATAGATCAAAACCATGTAAATATATAAAATCCTAGTTTTAGGAACTTAGATCTACACAAAACTAGCCATTAAAATAAAAAACTCCAAGAACTAAACTTGTAGAGAATGAAGAGAAGAACAATATAGACAAATAATATCAAAGAAAAATTAAGAATGAAGAATACACAAATCTCCACTTTTGAGCAAGTTGTACTTGCCTAAGGATGGTAGTTGAGGAAAATAAATGGAGGAGTGAATGAGGAGAGAGAGTGAGGAAGAGAATATAAATAGGGGTTGGGTTGGTTTAAGAAAACCCTAATCTCTAAACATGCTCCAACCCTTCCACTAATGACAAGCTTAAAAGCTACATGCAACCATTAAATAAAAATAAATAGAATTATGCACATGCTAAATACGGGATACCATGTACAGAATTCATGAAAGAATACGTATATCGGGATCGGGGAGTGACAATATAGTTGTTAGACTCCTGTGTTATCTTATCGTGCTTAGATTGTGATTGAGTATTATCGTATCTTATACTTGTCCTCCATTCGGGGTTGAGGTTGTGACAGGTACTTTATATAATTACGTGAGTTGTTGATTAGATAGTGACCTAGAACAACATTCTACCGTCGACACTGCGGCGTAGGCTGGACATACCCACTTCTCGTGTCCCTACACTGGGTGCGGGTCGTGACAACAATTTCTGATGGTTTTAACACGGAGAATGGTAATCCATGTTAAAATGACGGAGAATGGCCATCCTCCATGATTTTAACACGAAGAATTAATTCTCCATGATTTTAATACGGAGAATGACCATTCTCCGTGATTTTTAATACGGAGAATGACCATTCTCCGTGATTTTAAGAACGGAGAATGATCATTCTCCGTGATTTCTAATCCGGAGAATGACCATTCGCCGTGTTAAAATGACGGAGAATGAATGCAGAAGAATTGTAGGTCCTAAAAATCAAGTTGCATTCATCAAATTAAATAGGCAGAGGAAACTAATTTGTGCACACTTTAAATAAACTGCGCAGGAGGCAGATTGTGCTACAAATCGAACGCGCGAGCTGAACTGTGCTACCATCCGAGCGCGCTACGCTGACGTGGCAATGCCATCATTACTTGACAAAAATCCGATCTTCTGATAGCTGACAGCCCGATAAACGAGGAGTCCATTCGTTTCTTGTGCAGCACAGCGCTCGAGGACAACTGTACAGCCAGCGCAGTATGACAGCTCAACTTCAGCACAGTTTGACCAAGCCCGAGTCTCAGCGCAGTCTGATGCTAGCACTTTTCAGGTGACGCAATCCATCAAAATAACTGACATTTGTTACATGGCTTACATGCCATCAATTGCTCGCCACGTGGCCACCGCCTGTACACGACCATGTGTATTTCAATCAAACAATGCCACGCTTCTAATACAGTTGGCCCACGATCGAGTAACTGTCAGCGCAGTTCGTTGTTTGCGCAGTCTATTGCTAGCGCAGTTCATCATGCGCAATTCAAAATAACTACAAATTAGTTATTTCTAGAACTCTATAAATAAAGTTTCAAGTCCTTCATTAAGGAGATCATATTATATTATCACCAGAGATCAGGAGTTCTTGTCCAAGTGCTGCTGCATTCTTCAGAGGCTATCATCTTCAAAGTTCACATCGTCCAAGGGATAAAGCGATCGTCTTCAGATCGGATTCCTATAGTTGTACTTTTCCAGAATTCAATTGTAATCTTCTTACAAAGTTTATGAAATAAAGATTTTGTTTTTACAAACAAAATGGCGACTCTGCTGGGGACGACTTTCTCCTCCGACGAGGAAGTGACAACTCAATGTGACGTTGCGTCTATCGGAAAGACGCAGAAGATGCTGGTTGTGAAGGTCAACCAGACTGCCTACGAGGTGATGATCAACTCTGGGGCTACTCGTCGTACTGCAACCTCTTCCAAGAGCAAGGTCCGTTCAGTATGGACTCCAAAGTCCTCTGTGCAGTCCTCTGCGCAGTCCTCTGCGAAATCATCTACGCAACCTGCTGTCTCTGCTGCCAAGGAACCAGTAGCAACTTCTGCCCTTGTGCAACACACTGCTCTTTCTGTCACAACGCAACCCAATTCCTATGCTACTCTGGCAAAGTACAATACTCCTCTCCCCCTGGCGCAGTTGGCGACCTCCTTCCCTCCTGCATAATCCACTACTCCTGCAACCAGAGTACAACTTAAACATTCTGAAGCCAGGACTCTTGCTGCACAAACTACAGTTTCTGTGGCCAAAAGGCCATCTGTCAAAGCTTCCCAAGCGCAATAAGCCAATGCGTCTATTGTCACTTCAACCTCTGCGCAAGCTGTTCCAGCGCAGTCTAATAGGGATAGCCCTTTGGCTAATCTCCATTCTTCTCACAACAAGGGGAAAAACTCTGCTCCTCTTTCCAATCACCCTGTTGCTCTAGCGCAATCCACTGGGGGTAGTTTGTTGACTGTTCCTCCTCCTCATCAGAACAAAAGAAAAGGCCCGTTGGTCTTTTCTCGAACTTCTTCGTTCCACGACTTGGAAGACAACAGAGGGAAATGCTTTTTAGACAACCCTTCTTCACAAAACAAGGGAAAAGGTCCTTTGGTCTTTTCTCAGTCTTCGCCGGTTTTTACCGTAGAAGATCTATCTGAACGTGCCTCGGCACCAATCAGTACAACAACTTTCTCAAACAAGAGCTCTTCTTTCCCTGCCAAAGGGAAATGTACTGATCAAAGAGGTATTCTTTCTACTCCGGTAGCGGAACTCCAAGATCTCCCAACTCTTCGGATATCTCGCTCAAAACAGGAAAAATTAATGGTGTCTCAGATAGAAACCCCTGGGGGTGAGTTTGCTGATCTACGAACTTATCTCAATAGACTAGCTTCTATGAAACGCAAGCAGCCAATGCCGAAGATCAACCTGCATCAGAGGCAAATTTCCAGGATGAAAAATCCTGACACCTATGCTAACGAAGTGAGTACTTCTCTATATACTCACGGGACAAAAACATCTGAAGAACCGAAACCATATTCCGAATGTTGTCAAAGAATATGTCCCTCAAACTTCTTCTCATCCTGTCACTATTCCTGACCTCCGAGAGCACCTCAAGCAAAAGCGGGACAATATTTCAACACCTCCAATTCAGCCACTTGAACATCATTGTAATCACAAGGTTGTCATCAAGTGTTGTTGCCAGACAACAAAACGATCTGTTTTCGATCGTCTGAATTTTGCAACTTCTGAACCAATGTTAAAAGATGAAGACGAAGTGTCGTATGCTTCCGTCAACATGGCTTCTCGAGACACTTGGGGTAGAAAGTGCTCCAAACATGGCAAGCCTCGCAGGCCCAGCCAGCGGTACTTAGATTTACTCCAAGAATCTTCTGAAGGAGTATTTCTACACACCCGATCCCGAAGTCGAGACAGAATGGGGCATGGGAATCTTCTCCAAGATCCTTCTGGTCATCTCCCTATTTCTTATTCAGGAGATGATTCTTTCTCTGATTATGACACATACAGCGAAAGTTCTGAACAGACAGTGTCTTCTACTGTACCTAGAGAAGTGACAGCGTATGTTGTCACTGAAGACCCAGACGCTTCTAGTTTGGCAAATCAAGAACAACGAATAGCTGCACTGGAGGACAAGTTGAAGACCATGGCTCAAATGGTTGCAAGTATGCATTCTATCATCGTGGCCCAACATACAGTACCACCGACCGCACCTGCTGCAAATCCAGAAATTATAGCATCGTCAGTACCTGTTAATGCAGGTCTGGGGGTAGCATCTCCTCAAATACCCCATGTACAAATTCAACCCACACCCAGTCAGTCAGGAGCTGGGGATAGCACTTATCACGCTGTTCCTCCCTCTAACACTATAATTCAGCCTGTTCCTTCTGTATCATCGGAGGATGCTAATGAAGCTGTCAAACTCTTACGCACTCAATTCGAGGCTTTTAAAGAGAAGGACAACTTACAGAGATTGGGGATCCAACAACCCTATCCGGTTGAATGGAAGGAAGTCCCATTCCCTCCAAAGTACAAGATTCCCACAATTTTGCTGTTTGACGGCAGCACTTCTCCGAGTCAGTTCATTAACCACTTTGAGGTAATGACTGTTCAACTTCAGCCAAATGACGCTCTTCTTACCAGGGTATTCGTCGGCTGTTTAGCCGGTGTAGCATACGATTGGTACAGAAGCTTGCCTGATGGCTGTATCACTTCTTTCTCGGGTCTTAAACAAATCTTCTTGGAGCGATTCTACGAGGGAATCAACGACTTGACCATGTCGGCCCTCAATAAGATTAAACAAAGAAATAATGAAACCGCTGAGAGTTTCATTGAAAGATTCTGTCGAGAAGCATTAAAGATGCCTCCTGGAACTCCGGCCGCTGTAATTATAGATACCTACAAGGCAAATCTTTTGTCTATCATCAGCATGCGGACGGGGTCAACTCAATTTCAGGACTGGCCATCATTCATTATCAATACTAAAGTAGCTGAAGTTAGTGCTGACAAATTTAAGCAGTTGGGGGTACACATGTCTAACCCCGACCGGGATGAACACCCGACAGCTAGTAGCGGTAATCGCCAGAACAACCGCAAGGGTAAAAAAACTTTGAACATCAATTTGAAGAACAAAAAATCTCTGGCTGTCAACGTAGCTCCACCTACGTTTACTTCTACTCCTTCTGTCCCTCCACCAAGGGAACCTCGTCCGAAAGTAGAGTACTCCTTTGACGAGAACGACACCGTGAGCATCTTTGATTGCTTAATCAAAAGCAATAAGCTCCAACTTCCGAACCCGAAGAAGCCTGACGAGGTCGGTAAGACTGATCATCCCAAATATTGTGTTTATCACAGGTTCATTGGGCATCCCACTCGAGCATGTTATGTGCTCAAAGTCAAGATTCAAGAGTTAGTCAATGCTGGTGTTGTCACCCTTCAACAAGATGAGAAAACTGTTACCGCGAACATGGGCTCAGTACAGTTCGGTAACTTCCCTCCACAGATGGTACAGCATGGTGTCATCCCTATCCCCAAGGCCACTCTTCAGATCGAGAACCTCCCTCCTCCACGGAGTGAAGGTCTTGTCCCCTTATCCCTTGATAACGGTGAGATTATGTGGATCCACCCGGACCTTGTTGCAGACTTCGAGGCTCCTTCTAAGCAAAAAGATCGCTCCAAGGGCAGAATAAAGATCTGCAATATGGTGTTTTTTGATCCCATAGTTGAAGAGGAAATCCTGCTGGGCACCAGGTCAGGGAAAGCTTACTTACGGGAACTTCCCGAGAATCCTGAAAATCCTGCTTCTTCTTCTGAGTCTGCTCCAGTACAACCTGTCTCTACTGAGGATATCCCTGCTGTGTCTTCATCGATTGTAGAACCCATTCCCCCTAAGCCAATAGCAGCCGACAAAGGCAAACAACAAGTCCGCTTTGACAAGCCTTTGAAGAAGTCATCTCCTTCTGGACTTGAGAAGCCATACAACTTTGATATTTTGGCTCAACTAGCTAATACACCGGCTAGGCTGTCGATCTTCGAGCTCTTGTGCCTCTCCAAAGAGACTCAAAAAACTCTGAGTGAAGCTTTAATGCAGACAGAAACCTGTCTAACCCTTCTAAAGAAGCCAGAATCAGAGCCTGTATCTTGCCTCCACTGTCACAGTGTATTCGAATTAATTCCAAATATTACCTTCACACAGGATAATATGCTGATGGAAGACAATAGGCATGACCGTCCTCTATACTATACAGGATACATCGATACGATGAAGGTCGATCGTATTCTGATAGATCCAGGGTCAGCACTCAGCATCATGCCGAAGACAATGCTAGATGCATTGAAGATCCCAGTGCATAGTCTTTCCGACACAATCACCACCATCCTGGGGTTCAACCAGGGAAGGAGTGAGCCTCTGGGCAAGATTCGCCTAAAACTCTAAATAGACAATCTCCACACAAAGGCGACCTTCTATATTATAGATAACCATGGTTGCTCTTACAATGCTCTTTTAGGGAGACCATTCTTTCATGAACACAACATTGTTCCTTCAACTCCCCATCAATATTTCAAGTACGTTGATGACAATGGAGAGGTTCAAAAAAAGTTGCGGATCTCTACCCTTTCAAATGTGTCGAAGCATATTGTAACAATGCTCGTATGTATAAAGATGAGTTCATGAAGGTAGTGCTGGCTTTAGATACTGAAGAAGACCAGGAAGCAGGGCCCAATGACACTCTCATTATACCTGTCAAAGGGCGTGTTTCTCATCCTCAGTCCTCCAAACTACTGGCTATTCACTTGCCAGTCCGGAAGTAATCAACCGATGGTGGTCAAGATCAAAGAGAGCTCACCTCTTCTGAGCCACTTGTTATCGACCTACGTCGTAACAAAGATCAAAGGGAGCTCACCTCTTCTGAGCCGCTTGTTATCGACCTCCGTCGCAACAAGTCCAATCCTCCTCGCTCTTCTTCTCCTCCTCTTGTAATTAATCTGACCAAGCCTGCTAAGGCTAAAGGTCATGTTGTAAATACAGATGTACAAATCAATGAAAAAGCATCTCCTTTCCAGTATACTGATTTCATTTATCATGCTAAGTGCTATTTGGATATGTTAGATAGCTTTCAGTCATTTACAATGGAAGTTGTACAGTCTCTTCAAACAAAGGTCTTACTCGAACACCCAGATGATTCATACTTTGTCGTCCCCTCTCGAAATAGAGGTGAGAGTCCAATACTTTTTAGTAAAGGACCAGAACAAAAATTTAGCTATATGGATGATAGCAAAAATAACGATATGGGACGTCTCCAACTTCGTCGTTATAGCCAACAATCAAAAGACATTATCCGAAAGATGGGTTATGACTTCAAGAATGGCCTCAACTATGGTAAGGGTAGACGAACTCCTATCCGTACAGTTGTTCCGAAAGGAAAATCAAGGATGTACTACAGCAGGACAAAAAGAGGTCTCGAATATGCTTCACCTCCAGTCTTATCTCCAGAAGTCTCCAAATTCGATAGTAAAGAGCGTTCCAACTCTTCTGATTCAAGATCATGGGATTCTGACACCAGTATCGGTCAAGTTCATCGATTGATTGTATCTTCTAATATGGTCTCCGCTGAACTTCCAGAAGGCTATGACGAAGATATCAAAGAAAATCTCGAAACAGATCCTTGGGCTCAACGAATGGATACCCAATGGGAACTCCGATTCGAACAACGGGAACCTCCTACCGAAGATCAATTAGTTCAAATTGATGTGGGAGAAGACGGGTCACCTCGTCCGATATTCATCAGCAAGAATCTCCCCGAGGAGGATAAGCAAGAATTAATTCTTCTTATTCGAGAATATATTGATGTCTTTGCTTGGAGTTATGAAGACATGTCAGGTTTAGATCCCAAAGTTGCTACTCACAAATTGAATATCTTGTCTAATGCAAAACCCGTCAAAAAGCATCAAAGGCGCTTCAAACCAAAAATGATGGGCTCATCGATTGTGGCTTTGTTCGAGAAGAACAACATCCTGATTGGGTAGCCAACGTTGTCCCAGTCTTGAAGCGACTGGCAAAGTTTGAGTTTGCATCGACTTCCAGGATCTTAATGAAGCCTGTCCAAAGGATGAGTTTCCTCTCCCTATCACGGATGTCATGATCGACAACACTTATGGGTTCGAAAGGATATCCTTCATGGATGGATTCTCTGGATAAAATCAGATTCGGATGAATCCTGAAGATGAAAAATATACTTCTTTTCGCACTACTCGCGGAGTCTACTGCTGTACAGTGATGCCATTTAGTTTCAAAAACGCTGGTGCCACTTACCAACGAGCTATGAGTACCATCTTTCGAGATCATCTGTGCATGATTGTCGAATGTTATGTTGACGATATTGCTGTCAAGAGTCGTCTAAAAGAATATCACATCCAAGACTTAAGAACTATCTTCAATTTAATGTGCCAACATCAGTTGAAAATGAATCCCACCAAGTCATTCTTGGGTGCCTCTAGTGGTAAATTTTTCGGCTTCGTCATTACCTCTAAAGATATACACATGGATCCCGAGAAGATCAAAGCCATTCAAGAGATGTGTCCTCCACATAACCTAAAAGAGCTACGAGGATTCCAAGGTCGACTTGCGTACATCAGGAAATTTATTTCAAATCTGTCTGGACGCTGCAGACCATTTACCCAGTTAATGAAGAAGGGTGTATCTTTCATTTGGACTGAAGAATGTCAACGAGCATTTGATGATATTAAGCAATATCTCATGAATCCACCAGTCTTGGTGCCACCAATCTCAGGCATACCATTCTTAATGTATGTCTGTGCTATGGATCATTCATTGGGTGCTTTACTTGCCCAGAAGAATAAAGAAGGTCATGAACAAGCCATCTACTATCTTAGTCGTACTATGATTGGTGATGAACACCGTTATAGTCCGGTCGAAAAAGAATGCTTAGCTCTTATGTTTGCTGTTCAAAAGACAAGGCATTACATCATTGGACAAACTATTCATGTCATATCCCGAGTTAATCCTCTTCGGGTATTAATGAAGAAATCTAGCACACTCAATTCTCGGTTAGCTACATGGGCCATTCTGCTAGCCCAATATGACATGATATATGTTCCACAAAAGTCTGTCAAGGGTCAAGCGCTGGCGGACTTCTTAGCGGCTCATCCTATACCAGAGACATCCAAACTCTATGATAAAATTCCAGCCGAGACATTGGAATCAAATATGATCTCCGAAGAATTTTCTACTTGGCGTCTATTCTTTGACGGTGCAACCAGGATCGGGCTGAATGGTGCCATTGTCGCAGGAGTTGGGGTTGTTCTTATTTCTCCAGACGGGTCAACTATCCAAAGAGCCTATTTCCTAGATGAACCCTGCTCCAACAACGTAGCAGAATACAATGCTCTACTCATTGGCCTTCAATTAGCTAAACAACTGGACGTCGAATATCTTGAAGTCTATGGCGACTCCAAGCTGGTTGTTAATCAGGTTAGAGGAACCTATAAAGTTCGTCATCACGATCTAGTGCCTTATCATGAAGCGGCAATCAATATGGCTACATCATTCAAAGCCTTTTTTATCGAATATGTTTGCCGAGCTTGCAATACTGAAGCAGATGCTTTAGCCAATCTTGCAGCAGTCTTAGCCATCCCTAACAAAAGACAATAGGTGGTGGTTGTCTCAAATCGGGAATTATTTTGCATCGAAAACAATCGTAATATTGAGTTCAGTAATCTTACTGAAGTCAATGTTATCAATGAAGATTGGAGAGCTCCTTTCATCGATTTCGTGGTCCATGATATACTTCCTAAAGATCCCAAAGATGCCACAAGTATTTGTCGACGGTCTCTGCAATTCTACCACAATCAGACTACTAAGACTCTCTACTGGCGGACTTATGACGATCTTCTCTTACGCTGTCTTGCTGGTGATGAAGCAAAGTAAGTGTTACGTGAAGCTCACGATGGTGTTTGTGGAGCACATCAACCAGGCCCTAAGCTACAAGATTGTATCTGACGCATGGGTTACTACTGGCCCTCTATGGTATCAGATGCCATCGAGTATGCAAGAAAATATCGAGCTTGTCAAATCCACGCAGATTTCATTCACCAACCGTCATAATTTTTGCATCCAACTGCTGCTTCCTGGCCTTTTGAAGCCTGGGGCATGGATATTATAGGTCCTATCAATCCTCCTTCTTCTAAAGGACATCGGTTCATACTAGCTATAACCGATTACTTCTCCAAATGGACTGAAGTTATACCTCTGGCTAAAGTTAAGACTAGTAGCATCATCAACTTTGTCAAACACCATGTCATCTATAGATTTGGTGTGCCTCGATAGATTATTCACGACAATGGACCACAGTTCATTAGCCAGAAGTTTACCAGGTTTTGTGATGATAATCGGATTGACAATGTCGCTTCGACAGCTTACAATCCTGCTACTAATGGTTTAGCTGAAGCATTTAACAAGACAATTATCAAACTGCTTAAGAAGTTTGTATCTACTAACAAACGGAATTGGAGTGAGAAACTCGGAGAATATCTATGGGCCTATCGTACTACGGTCCGTAACCCTACAGGCTGTACACCTTTTTCTCTTGTGTATGGTTGTGAAGCAATTCTACCTTTGGAACTTCAGATCCCATCCCTGTGGATTGCCATTGCCAACGAGCTCACTACAGAGAACAATGACCTCCTTCGACTTCAAGAATTAGAAGCGCTCGACGAGAAACGGTTATTGGCTCAACAGCATATTGAGTTATATCAAGCCCGAATCTCAAAAGCTTTTAGTCATAAAGTTAAGGTCAGAGCTTTTCAGAAAGGAGAACTGGTTCTAACCGTCAGACGTCCGATGACCATGACTCATATGAGCAAGGGTAAATTCGACGCGAAGTGGGAAGATCCATATATCGTGAGCAAAGTCTTCTCAAATGGAGCCTATCAACTTATAGAGTTGGACGGTCGAGTTGCAATGATGCCTATCAATAGCAAATTCCTTAAAAAGTACTATGTATAAATGTAAAAGGAATTTCTTGTAAATACGACAAAACAGTTCATAAATAAAATTTTATTTTATTTCATCATAAATGGTGTTAAAATATCAAGTACGAGAATCACTATCGTCCTTCTTGAAGACAGGACGAGGACTACTACCCTCCTTTTCAAAAATGTAATTGGCAAAAGAGCCGAGAACATCCTTGCTCGAACCCACCAGAAATTTGTAAGCAGCCATCCTCATGGCTTCTTCCTCGTCCGTCATCCTTGGTTCAAGCAGGAAGTCCAAGATATCCCGTGGTGGCTTGGGTGCAGACGAACCTTCGCCCGCTTCCGTCTGCTTTGGCTGGTTTACTTCGGCTGGAGGTTCCTTCGTGATTTCTTCAACATTCGAGATAATCTCAGCCTTCTTGGATGCATCTTCAGACGACATCTTTGTGTTGAAGAGTGAAAGTGATCATTCTATTTCAATTTCTGTTCTATTTATAGGCAAAAAGTCTTAAAACATCGAAGCGATGCGTTCTTCGCAACATTCATTACATTCATCTGACGGTTCACCCGTTCATTACATTCATCCGACGGTTCATCCGTTCATTACATTCACTTGACGGTTCGCCCGTTTATTCTACTCATCCGACGGTTCATCCATTCATTACATCCATCCGACGGTTCGTTCGTTCATTTTATTCATCCGAAGGTTCACCCGTTCATTCCATTTACTCGATGGTTCACCCATTCATTCCACTCATTCGACGGTTCATCCGTTCATTCTGTCCATTCGACGGTTCACCAGTTCATTCTATACATCCGACCGTTCATCCCGACGATTCATTTTGTTCATACATTTAGACAATTCATCCGTTCACCCATATCAGCAACTTGTCACGTATTTATTACCTCTGATTAAGTTGTCTACCGAAATAATAATATTCAACGAATTATATTCTGCCATATCCACATTACCTCTGAGCAGATATAATGAATATAATTATTTTCTAAATCAAGAAATATATCATGTCTTGAACCTCTGAATATATTTTCCATCGCTATTATTTATATCCTTAATGGGATATGCAAAAAATAATAGAGCCACAAAAATAATATCTTTTCATTGATCAAAATAAAAAGCATTACAAAAAGATATATCATAAAGAAGAAAAAAATACAAAAGGTCTTCCTTCACTCAATCGGTGGGGTCATCAAACTAGCTATCTGCTGCTTCAATGCTTGAAGTCGTTCCTCACGAGAATCCATCACCCGCTTTCAAGCTTCCGCCATTCCAGATTCATCGTCAAAGGATGGCAAGGTCACTAGGCGGCGAGCGATTTCATCTTGATGGGAAGTGACAAACTCATTCTTTTCGTGGATTAGAATATCTAGTTGCTGAACGACAGCTTCATGCTGTGTAGTCTCTTCTTTAAGAGCAAGCTGAACGATTCTCAACTCTTCCTAAAGTCGAGCAAACTCTGCATTCAGTTCAGCAACCTTCTTTTCTTTCTCCCCAGCAGCAGACGCTAATATCTCCATCTGGGAATCATACTCTGAAGCCTTTGTGGCATAAGTGTCCAAAAAAGTCTGGAAAGCAGCTTTTATGACTTTTGCTTCGCGAGTCATCCTGTCAAACTCAGCATTTACTAGGGGTTCTACCCCCCCCCCGATTAAGATCTTTGTAAATCTTAATAGATGCCTCCAATTCATCCAATATGTGTTCAAGATAGGCAGCTTGAGCTTCATCACCCTGACTTCGGATAGCACCGATCAGATAAGTAGTCGGGGTTCTAACGGTGATGAAACCAACATTCTCTCTTTCCATCACCCTTTCTACTAAGGGTCGTAAGGAAGTGAAGAAGAGGTTGGTGAAGGAACCAACTATAAATCTATTAGTAGCCACAGCACCGAGTGTAGCAACTACTCCTGTGGATGTTGAAGCAGCAGACGCTTGTACAGGTGGACGTTCGGCTTCTTGAACATGAGTTGAAATCTCTCTGGACAAAGGAGCCATGGTGGAGCTAGTTGCCCCTCCCAGATGTTCCTCTATGAAATCAAATAAACACCATCAGTCTGCTGTTATTAGCGACTATCAAAAAGATCAAAAAAATGGGGCAAGCTTACCATTGCTGGGTCTAGTGACAAGTTTTTCGTCTGTTGACATAGGTTGTAGCCTAGCAGAGGTAGCTTCAGACATTACTGCCTGACTACTTCCTGCTTCGGAGCCACCTGAAAAATGTCGGCTGCTGCTAGCTATCGCTGTGGTTGGCACTATATCAGTGCATACTGGAGGAATTGGAGAAGATTGAATTTCTGCATAAATAAAAGTTAAGATGTCAGTCATTTAATCTATAAAAGAATATTATCAATATCAGCCAATACCTCTTGGATCAGTGACAGTAGCTTCCTCCGGTGCTATGTCATTAACAGCATTCTTTTCTTGGGATACATGAGCATCAGCATCCTCTTCCTGGTTCGGAGTGTCATCAATAGTCTCTGCTGATGTTTCTTCATCATCCGCACCTTCTTCTCGGGCTTCCTCGCTATCACTTGCGGCAACCGGATCTATATCATCATGGAAGCCAAAGTCACAGCCTTCTAGAGCCTCAATCATTAATTTGTCTTCTTCAGCACGAAGTAATCTTGGAGAAGCTGGAAGATGGGCCGTTTCTGGTGCAAGTGTAGGAGATCGCAATACGTCGAGAGACGTTTCTGACTCGTTGATTGGAATCAGAGTTATAGTCGCCTCTCTTCTTTTTGCAGCTTCATCCTCTGTCTCCGCGATCTCCTCTCTTGTCTCTACAACCTCGTCCCTCTTCTCTGTACTGGAAACTTCCTGTCTGGGCTCAGGGGCAGGTGTAGGAGACGGCATCATAACTCAGACGACCGCACTTGTCAGGACCGATGCCAGGATAGGTCTTGGAGGAGTGACTATTTTCTTTTTGAAGGCTATTTTATTTCTGTGTAGAGGTCTCTCCGGGCTCTCTACGTCTATCGCATGTTATTGTCTTTGAATGGAGGTTGGGGTCGTCGCCTCTTCTCTCTGAATTGACTCAGCCTGTTGCCGAGATTGCGACCAGATAGTGACCCTTTTCGATGATTCAAGAAGGTTCTTCTGCCTTCCTCTTTTTTACCTTGGCCGGAGATCTTACAACTTTCAGGGAGACGTGCAGCGGCTCGTAGACTTCTTCAGGGAAGTTGGCTTCCCTCGAAGCTTCTAATGGTGCATCGGTTGGCTCATGCTCTTCATCATTACCAGGAAGCACCAGAACAGGTGCTCCTTTCTTAAACCGAGTCGCAGTCGCGAAGCTGTCTGCCAGATTGAAGTTTTTAGCAAAAGTGTTTGCTGATGTATAGAAGATCGAGTATGTATAAAGCATGCGAGGACCTCGATCATTTTTGGACGGCATCGAAAACGTCGTCCTTGTGTCCCGGGCATTGTAATATACCCAAGCCCGGGCTCCATCAATTAAAAACCCTTTTCCTTGTAGGCATGTGATAGCATTACCTACATGGAACTGGTCATAACCGAATTGGCGTACGAAACAGCTGGGGAGATAAGGTTCGAGATAACATTCATCCTCGAACCGGTATACCAGGTGTGACGGTCGGATTGTCCTCAGCCAATCGAAAGCTGTGTGGCCCAAAGGCTGCATCCTCCCGGAGTCTACAAGGTTTGTAGATATATGCTCATAACCGACTGGAGGGGTAACGCAGTAGAAGCTCCATCCTCTACCAAGGTTCAGAGCGCGTCGGCAATCTCTCAAAGTGGTATAAATCCACTTACATCCAGAAAATCTTCTTAGAAAGCTGCCGCCTACTGCACCCATATCAGGGTTCATTAGTGAAGGATGGTGTAGAAGCAGCCATCCGAATAAGTATGTATATGTCAGTTCCA
The DNA here is from genome assembly GCA_029216955.1 of Iris pallida. NCBI lineage: Eukaryota > Viridiplantae > Streptophyta > Magnoliopsida > Asparagales > Iridaceae > Iris > Iris pallida. The sequence continues at coordinate 13,573,601 of JANAVB010021600.1, read as the reverse complement.
GCCGGAGGAAGTGTCCTTTCTTATCTTTCCCTTTAATCATTGAATCGACGAAGAGGTGAAGGCCGGCGTTCACCCTGCATGTTATTACTGACAGCAGATCCATCCGGTAACCGAAGACCAGACAGACAGCAGTAAAAAGTACACCACGGTGGAAGCAGTCGACTGCACTGGCCCCAGGGACGACGTATCGTCGGAGCCAGTAAGTGAGGAAACCTGCCAACTGGGCTTCCTTCGACATGGGCATATAGCCCATCCTCATGTAGCTTTCAATAACGTCTCCTTCCTTGAAAGGAGGACACTGGAGATCATCTTTGATCTTGATATCCATATGTCACTACCACTTTTCTAGCTTGAGGGTATTTTGGTCAATTTAAATTTTTGGAATTAATTTGGAATTATTAGTATTGATTATATTTATTAGAATTTTTAAGTGATTTTTAGTATTTTGATTGGATGTTATTCTAGGCTTTGACTAGTGTTGACTTTGGAGATTGTCCTAGAGGCTAACCTAGGTCATGACTACTTGGTTAGGTTAAGTAACCCTAGCTTGACCTAAGTTAGTGACATCCTAATCATTAGAATTATTTTGGGGAAATTAGGATTTAATTTGATTAGGAAATGGCTTGTGATTTCACAAGTCATGGATTGTGATTTTAGCCTTTAAGGCCCAACCCAACACCATGTAACCTCACCCTATCCCTATCCAGCCCATGGCCGGCCACTTAGGTCACTCCCCTCTATTTAATCCCCTCCTAGAAATTAGGGCTAGCCTCCATTAGGAATTATTTGCAAGTTTGGAAAGAGGTGAGTCTTCATCTTCCCTAATCTATAGAAAATCCATTTCAACTCCTTTTTCTCCCAAATTGAGGAACCACTTTCATTTGGAGATTTTGAGCCTTTGCACATCAATAGGTAAATCCTAATATATACTATGAAATTACTGTTTTATTGCATATCAAGGATGCCCTAGGCCTACCCTAGCTGTAGGACTAGCTAACCCTAGGTTTTGGGTCCTATACGTATCCGTATCGGACACGTATCAGTCCTTGTATTAGGTGTTTGACGAAATGTCCCAAAGGCCATTTCGATTTCATTTCAGCATTCTAATTGAATAGAAAAATAGGGTTTGATCTCGCTTATGTGTTTCTAGTGTACTGAGCGTGTTTTGGTGTCGTGTCGAGTCCCCACAGACACGCGAACACGCGGGTGCACGTGCGCGCGCGCTGGCAGGATGCATGCCCTGCTACTCGAGTCTGATTTCGAGCTGGACACGCCACTTCGACACACGAAACTCGACACACCTGTCGTACTCATGACTGACACGGGGTTCCCTAAGTGGTACGAGCCCTTGTGTCGTGTCGGACATGATATTGCACGTGCACTGTGTGTGCACTGTGCGGTTCAGTGCACTAGGTAGTTTCACTGTTTCCAATTCGATTTTAAATGTTTAATTTGTGTTATTATTTGCTAATTAGATCCTAATTATAATGTATAAACTATATTAGATTAGTTTACATGATTGGATTGGGTTTAATGTGGAAAGATGGTTTCGATTTGGGTTATATGGCATGTACTGATACCCGATTCTGATACTAGGTTTCTTTAGAACTTCTCTAATTGTTAACTCCTATTTTATTGATGATTTCCACTGTTATATGTCCCCACGGGATTGGTTGGTCATATTGGCTTAATTTTGCATTTGAATTTGGCTCTAGGTTGTGCGAATGGATTTTGAGATGTTGATTTGGTTTTCCTATGTTTTTAAACTGAAATGGGATCCTTTCCTCTTACTGTCAACTGAGCATGAATTCCATAACCTGAGATTTACTCCAGTCCTTAACTGGATTTGAGTCATGAATATATATACACTGTTATATTCCAGTTCACCATTGTTTGTATTGGACTGAAACTGAGGAACTGGGGGTTTGTTTGGACTGAACTGATTTCTTTCCCTTTTTGCAACTGTACTGAGATTTATCCTATACCTGAGAATTGATACCCTTGAATTAGGCTTAACTGATTCCCTTGAATAACTGAAATTGAAGTGACTGTTAACCAAGTGAATGGTTAAATTCCTTTAAACCTGAGATTTTGAGTTCCTTTTTCCATTTCGAAATATGCTATTAAACTGAGTGATTGGGTGACTGTTTTAAACTGGGTATTTACTCTATGGGTGATATTTGATTGGTTTCCTTCCCTGTTTTACATTGCCACTTTTTCTTACTGATTTCCTTAATGTCACACTGTTTTAGGATTTCAGATTTCACATGGTTTATAACTCACTGATTTTGCTTAAGATTGCCACTGTTTTCACTCTCCCATATACACACACTCTCATGCTCTCTCACCCTCTTGTATTCATGTCTCACTAACACACACACCCACAAGTTATCACTTCACTGATTTTATCCACTGTCATACTGTTTTCAGGGTTACATATCACACACAAGTGTCTCACCACTCACTCTCATGTTTTCATTCACTAACACACACACTCTTGTACCCTCTTCACACACACAACACATTCATTCCTAGTCCATATATATTCTAATCACATGTATATATAATTTGAGATGTGTTATATAATGTGTGTTACCATATAATATTAATTTGGGTATATAGAATATGTTGTGTGAATATGTATATAGTTAGCCTATATGTGTATTTCTATATTAGATATAATATATCAATATGTGTGTATTATTTTAAATATATATTATTGGCATGTGGTCATGTGAGTATGGTTTGGTTTATAGGCATGGTATAGCCTAATAGCCTATGGCCTATATGTGTGTCTGCTTAACTAGTGAGCCTAGATTAGATTTGTGTAGTCTTGTTAGACTTAGAATAGCCTTGTTAGCCTAGTATAGACTAGTTGACTTAGGCTTGACTACATTGACCTAGTTTGACTTCTAGGGTTGACCAGAGTTGACCAAGAGTTGACTTTGGCCTAGATTGACCTAGAATCATGTAGAATGCAATTATTTGAATCTTATTATCATTGTAGACTCATAGTGACTTGTACTGTTCTATAGGAGACAGACACCACTCCTCGGACAGTATATATTATCCAGATTCTCAGGATACAAGTGAGTACATTCTCTGATCATTTTATATCCTGTATTAGGAGTATATTTTCTGCTTTAGATTACTTTACATGATGCTGACACGTTGGAAACACAGATTAGTACTATATGGATCTTGTTGTGCGATGTTATCCCCTTAGCGGATACATCGGGTATTCGTGTTCGTGTACTTTATCGTGAACATCGTGTACTCCTTATATTTGTGACATTCGTGTACGAAACGTGTGAATCGTGTATAATCATGTATTCACATGACCTTCGTGTACAATAACATAACTTAGCTAGATCCTTGTGTATTGATTGGGGCGGAAGAGTAGAAGTGGTTATGTATTCAATCCAGTAGATTACTCATGTACAACCTCTGTAGATTACTCGTGTACAACATCGTACCATTTACATAACCATCTTGTGCTCTGAATCACTAGACACCGTTTGTTCTCTATATACTGTAGCTATTTATTTACAGTCTTCCTGTTTATCATATTATTCTTTCAGTTTCTTTTATCTTACTCTATAGCATGATTATATATCCTGGCCTGCTATGATTTGTTGAGATGTACTGTGCTTGCTCCTGTCCTGACTGGACCTGTTAAAAATTTTACAGAGGACGAGGCTGAGGCGTTCTGCCCTACCTACTACGGTGCTACATTAGATGAGTGCCTGGACTTGGACCAACAGGAGGATCCACTAGCAGTAGATGACACTCCCTTAGATTAGGATGTCTTTACTTTTATGGATCACTGTATATAGATTCTGAGATTTGGGATATGTACTTATTTAGACACTTAGAATTCTGGATGTATCTCTGTGGTTTATTTTGTTCTGGATATTATCTATCATTTTATCTATCTTCATCATGTTCTACCTTAGTTGTGATTGAGATATATTCTGTTATGTCACCCCCATTCGGGGAGTATAACTGCTTATTACCTTTAACTGTTAGATGTTGAGACCTAGGACAACGTTCTACCGCCGACGCTGCGACGTAGGCGGGACGTACCCACGTCTCGTGCCCTTACTCAAGGGTGCGGGTCGTGACACGTTTTAGTTGGTGGCCCATGCAGGTCTAGGTTGGAAATGTAGTGGTATTCGAACTAGAATATCGCTACAGCCTGCAGTAGGAATTAGTATATTTTTGAAGGTACTCAATCACACTAGGAAAAACTCCTTATCAGATTCTGTATATCTATTTTGCTGCTTATTGTCTTCCTTAGAAATTTAAACTGTCCTTCTTTGATTTTTTGACTCATTCTCAGTAATTGTTTCTTGTTTGATTTGTGTCTCCAGGATGGTTGAGACGAGATTGCATCGCTATGTACTGGGAGACGCTGGAAAGGGGTCTATCACCTCTCGACCTCAGCAGCAGCCAGCTCCCAGTGCCACGGGGCCAGTGCAGCCCTTAGGAGTCGGTGTTTCTGCCACTTTTGGAGGAGCACCTCTACCAGTCAGGAGGCCGAGCGTTATGATTCCTGAGATTCTTCCACCGTAGCAGCCTCCGCCTACGGGGATGGTAGATGCTGCACATCTTTTCTCCTTCATGGAGAGGATTCTTGAGTCCCACCTGCAGCAGCAGACGAGGCAGACTGCAGATTTCCGTCAGGGGATCGAGGAGGCACACCAGCTGGTTCTCACTACAGTTGAGATGATCACAGCTCAGGGGACCCAGCTGCAGCCCCGTCGAAGGGAGAAGGATATACAGGACTTCCAGAAGATGCACACTCGGGAGTTCTTCGGTACAGAGGGCATCCACTATGCTGACGGCTGGATTGAGCATATTGAGGAGATCTTTCGACTGGCGGAGATACCAGATCGACTCCAGATCGAGGCGGCGGGCAGTCAGATACAGGACTTAGCCTGTGCGTGGTATCAGACAGATCCCACGGTGGGATTTGAGGGCCAGACTTAGGCCCAATTCAAGGAGCTGTTTAAGGAGCAGTTCTTTCTTGATGTGGCCTTGGGAGGTATCGAGGCACAGTTCGAGGGTCTGGTTCAGGGGAACCAGACGGTAGCTGAGTATGCTGCGGAGTTTTGTAGACTGACCCGTTTCATAGATGACTTGACAGAGAAGGCGAAGGCAAGGAAGTTTCACCGAGGCTTGATTAGAGAGATTCGGTCGCCGACTAAGAGCGACCGGAATGCTACATTTGCTGAGATATTTTCTGGGGCTATGGCGGCGGAGGACGACCTAGGGCTGAAGCAGAAGAGGGGTCATGACTTTTAGGGTGGTAGCAGCAGCCAGGGGTAGGCCAAGAGGCCTCACTTCCAACATTAGGAGCCACAGAGGCCAGTTCAACAGTATCAGCAGCAGCACCAGCATCAGGGCCGTACACCTTTTCAGTAGGTGCAGCACCAGCAGCAGAGAGGACAGCAGGCACCCAGGCAACAGGCTGTTAGTTGTACTTTCTGTAAGAAGCTTGGGCACAAGTGGGAGGACTGCAGGAAAAGACTTGGCAGATGCTTGATGTGTGGATCAGCGGATCACCAGATGCGAGATTGTCCAGTGGCGTCGATACGTCCGATACCAAGAGGAGCTGGGGCAACCAAGGCTCCATCAGGTCAGCCAAAGGGACCAGCCCTGCAGACCCAGCAGCAGAGGTTCCAGCAGCACCAGCAGCAGGCACGAAGTGGACAGCAGGGGCGAGCTTTCGCCATGGCGGCTGAGGATGCCGAGGCCATCGGAGAGCTGATAGCAGGTTCGATTCTTCTCGACTCTCTTCCAGTATTTGTACTCTTTGATTCTGGGGCTTCCCACAACTTTGTGTCAGTATCGTATGCTATTAGACACAGTTTAGTTTCTGAACCATTGCCTAGGACCTGCAAGATCACGACCAGGGGTGGGATCATCCTCGTGAGTGATGTTTGCAGAGGGCGGAGCGTCATATTGGGAGGTCGAGAGTTGGGAGTGAGTTTACTCGTCATGCCACTGCCGAGCTACGATATTGTATTAGGTATGGACTGGCTGAGTAGACACCATGCCCGCATTGATTGCCAAGGGGGTAGAGTTTTGTTTGGGGTGCCAGGAGAGCCAGAGTTTGAGTACACCCGGCGGCAGACAGAGCAGGACGGCGGAGTCTTCTGTGGAGCTTCAGTTGAGGAGCAGGTGGCTCCGTATCCCTTGATCGCAAAGTTTATGGACGTATTTCCAGAGGAGTTGCCAGGGCTTCCACCGGACAGGGATGTAGAGTTCTCGATAGACTTGGTTTCCGGCATGAAACCGATCTCTCAGCATGTCTATCGAGTGAACAACAGTGAATTGGTGGAGCTGAAGAAGCAGGTGGATGAGCTGCAGGACAAGGGGTTCATCCGATCGAGTTCTTCACCTTGGGTGCACCAGTACTTTTCGTACCTAAGAAGGATGGGTCGGTACGGATGTGTATCGACTACAGGACACTTAACAACCTGACGATCAAGAACAGATACCCACTACCGCGGATCGATGATCTCTTTGATCAGTTGAACGGAGCTCGGGTGTTCTCCAAGATTGATTTGAGGTCAGGTTATCACCAGGTGAAGGTGAAGAGGGAGGATATTCCCAAGACCACTTTCAGGACGCGGTATGGGCAGTTTGAGCTTTTGGTATGCCGTTTGGGCTGACCAATGCACCAGCAGTATTTATGAACCTTATGAACAAGGTGTTCCACCAGTACTTGGACATGTTCGTGGTGGTATTCATTGATGATATCCCGGTGTATTCCAAGACAGAGGAAGAGCACGAGGAGCACTTGAGAGTGGTGCTGGAGACACTCAGGAGGGAGAGATTGTACGACATGCTCTCGAAGTACGAGTTCTTCCTAGACAGAGTAGACTTCTTGGGTCATGTGGTGACTGGAGATGGTATCTCAGTGGACCAGAAGAAGATCACAGCAGTTGAGGCTTGGACAGCGCCGTCTTCAGTGGTAGAGATCAGGAGTTTTCTGGTACTGGCAGGATATTATAGGAGATTTGTGCAGGATTTCTCCCGGGTTGCAGAGCCGTTGACTCGGTTGACCCGAAAGGATACTGAGTTTGTTTGGTCAGAGGAGTGTCAGGTAGCTTTTGATGATTTAAAGAAGCGGCTTACGATAGCTTCGATTCTGACATTGCCTTCCGGATCAGGTGGATTCACTATTTATAGTGATGCTTCAGGGAAGGGGCTGGGTTGTGTCTTGCAGCAGCATGGGAAGGTGATTGCCTATGCTTCCAGGCAATTACGTCCCCATGAGAAGAACTACCCTACCCATGACCTGGAGTTGGCAGCGATGATTTTTGCTTTGAAGTTGTGGAAGCACTATCTGTATGGCGAGAGGGTGGAGATTTTCATAGATCATAAGAGCTTGAAGTATGTGTTTACACAGAAAGAGCTCAACATGAGGTAGCACAGATGGCTCGAGTTGATGAAGGACTTTGACATATCACTTCAGTATCACCCAGGGAAGGCCAACGTGGTTGCCGATGCCTTGAGTAGGTATCCGACAGCCATGTGTTTGACTATGGATCGACACTTGCTTGCAGATTTGGAGAGCCTTGGGATTGAGGTGATTGTGCCAGGGGTGCAGATGCAGTTATGGGGCCTTCAGATACAGTCGGACTTGATGGAGAGGATCAAGGCGACGCAGTTCGAGGATATGGCTCTGCGGTGTATCCGAGAGCAGGTTCGTACAGGGTTGGTGGATGGCAAGTTTTTACTTGCAGAGGATGGTGCCCTGAGGCACGGTTCCAGGTTATGTGTGCCTAGCGGGGAGCTCAGGGAGCAGATCATGCAGGAGGCTCACAGATCGCAGTACTCTATACATCCTGGTGCCAACAAGATGTACAGGGATCTGCGAGAGCATGTCTGGTGGTATGGGATGAAGCGGGAGGTAGCTCGCTTCGTAGCTAGATGTTTGGTCTGTCAGCAGGTCAAGGCAGAGAGGCAGAGTCCCGGAGGATTATTGCAGCCGTTGCCCATTCCAGAGTGGAAGTGGGAACATATCACCATAGATTTCGTATCTGGGTTGCCACGTACACCAGGAGGAAAAGACGTAATTTGTGTCATCGTTGACAGGTTGACCAAATCGGCCCACTTCTTACCATTCAAGGTGGGTACGTCTACAGAGAGGCTTGCGGAGTTGTATATGAGGCAGATAGTCAGGATTTACGGAGTTCCCGTCAGCATTGTCTCAGATCGGGATAGTCGCTTTACTTCTCATTTCTGGAGGAGTCTGCAGACTAGTTTGGGCACTCAGCTCAAGTTTAGTACTGCATACCCCCCCCAAACGGACGGACAGTCAGAGAGGACTATTCAGACCCTTGAGGACATGCTACGGACGTGCATCCTAGATTTTGGAGGTTCCTGGGAGGATCATCTATATTTGGTGGAGTTTGCTTATAACAACAGTTATCAGGCCAGCATTGAGATGTCACCGTTTGAGGCTCTGTACGGGCGTAGGTGTCGTACACCCTTATCTTGGGATGATGTTGGAGAGAGAGCTTTACTGGAACCAGAGATGGTTGTTGACGCAGCCGAGAAGGTGAAGCTCATCAGGGATAGACTTTCCATGGTGCAGGACAGACATCGACACTGGGCCGATAGCCACCGAAGGCCGTTGGAGTTTGAGGTACAGATTTAGAGATAGGATTAGAAGTAGGTTGTATTTTTGTTTTGTTTGATTGATCGTGTTTGATTTTTAGTAACTTGGGATCTTGCTTGTGATTAGGTTGGAGACATGGATTTTCTGTGGATATCTCCGACTCGTGGTATGATACGTTTTGGTGGAGGTGGGAAGCTTAGCCCGCGCTTCATTGGCCCTTTAGTTATCAGCGGAAGAGTCGGTGACGTGGCATACAGGCTAGACTTGCCACATGCACTAGTGGGAGTTCACAACGTATTCCACGTATCACAGTTGAGACGGTACGTGGCTGACCCTAGCCATGTGCTCGATCATTCGGAGATTGAGGTTGGACCTACTCTCAGTTATCCAGAGCAGCCTGTGGAGATTCTGGATCGCCGGAAGAATGTATTGAGGAACCAGGTGATACCTTTGGTACGCGTCGCATGGAGGCATCATTCTCCAGGAGAGTCTACCTGGGAGTGGGAGGATGAGATGCGCGAGCGGTACCCCTATCTTTTTGGACCTTGAGGTATACTTTTCTATCCTTCTCAGCAGTTAGTTTCGCCTTTAATTTCGAGGACGAAATTATTTTAAGGGGGGTATATTTGTCACTACCACTTTTCTAGCTTGAGGGTATTTTGGTCATTTTAAAATTTTGGAAGTAATTTGGAACTATTAGTATTAATTATATTTATTAGAATTTTTATGTGATTTTTAGTATTTTGATTGGGTGTTATTCTAGGCTTTGACTAGTGTTGACTTTGGAGACTGTCCTAGAGGCTAACCTAGGTCATGACTACTTGATTAGGTTAAGTAACCCTAGCTTGACCTAAGTTAGTGACATCCTAATCATTAGAATTATTTTGGGGAAATTAGGATTTAATTTGATTAGGAAATGGCTTGTGATTTCACAAGTCATGGCTTGTGATTTTAGCCTTTAAGGCCCAACCCAACACCATGTAACCTCACCCTAGCCCTATCCAGCCCATGGCCGGCCACTTAGGTCACCCCCTCTATTTAATCCCCTCCTAGAAATTAGGGCTAGCCTCCATTAGGAATTATTTGCAAGTTTGGAAAGAGATGAGTCTCCATCTTCCCTAATCCATAGAAAATCCATTTTAACTCATTTTTCCTCCAAATCAATTGCATTAGGTTCTAAAATTAGTCTACTTGCAGTTGGTATTGAGTATTTTCAAGGAAGAATCAATTTGAAGGAATTTGGTAGCTTGAGGAACCACTTTCATTTGGGGATTTTGAGCCTTTGCACATCAATAGGTAAATCCTAATATACATCATGAAATTACTGTTTTATTGCATATCAATGATGCCCTAGACCTACCCTAGATGTAGGACTAGCTAACCCTTGGTTTTGGGTCCTATACGTGTCCGTATCGGACATGTATCAGTCCTTGTATTAGGTGTTTGACGAAATGCCCCAAAGGGCATTTCGATTTTATTTCCGTATTCTAATTGAATAGAAAAATAGGGTTTGATCTCGCTTATGTGTTTCTAGTGTACTGAGCGTGTTTTGGTGTCGTGTCGAGTCCCCACAGATATACGGACACGCGCGCGCGCTGGCAGGATGCATGCCCTGCTACTCGGGTCTGATTTCGAGCTGGACACGCCACTTCGACACACGAAACTCGACACACGTGTCGTACTCGTGACTGACACGGGGTTCCCCAAGTGGTATGAGCCCTTGTGTCGTGTCGGACACGATATTGCACCTGCACTGTGTGTGCACTGTGCGGTTCAGTGCACTGGGTTGTTTTCCTGTTTCCAATTCGATTTTAAATGTTTAATTCATGTTATTATTTGCTAGTTAGATCCTAAATATAATGTATAAACTATATTAGATTAGTTTACATGATTGGATTGGGTTTAATATGGAAAGATAGTTTCGATTTGGGTTATATGGCATGCACTGATACCCGATTCTGATACTGGGTTTCTTTATAACTTCTCTAATTGTTAACTCCTATTTTATTGATGATTTCCACTGTTATATGTCCCCACAGGATTGGTTGGTCATCTTGGCTTAATTTTGTATTCGAATTTGGATCTAGGTTGTGAGAATGGATTTTGAGCTGTTGAGTTGGTTTTCCTATGTTTTTAAACTGAAATGGGATGCTTTCCTCTTACTGTCATCTGAGCATGAATTCCATAACCTGAGATTTACTCCAGTCCTTAACTGGATTTGAGTCATGAATATATATACACTGTTATATTCCAGTTCACCATTGTTTGTATTGGACTGAAACTGAGGAACTGGGGGTTTGTTTGGACTGAACTGATTTCTTTCCCTTTTTGCAACTGTACTGAGATTTTTCCTATACCTGAGAATTGATACCCTTGAATTAGGCTTAACTGATTCCCTTGAATAACTGAAATTGAAGTGACTGTTAACCAAGTGAATGGTTAAATTCCTTTAAACATGAGAGTTTGAGTTCCTTTTTCCATTTCGAAATATGCTATTAAACTGAGTGATTGGGTGACTGTTTTAAACTGGGTATTTACTCTGGGTGATATTTGATTGGTTTCCTTCCCTGTTTTACATTGCCAATGTTTCTTACTGATTTCCTTAATGTCACACTGTTTTAGGATTTCAGATTTCACATGGTTTATAACTCACTGATTTTGCCTAAGATTGCCACTGTTTTCACTCTCCCATATACACACACTCTCATGCTCTCTCACCCTCTTGTATTCATGTCTCACTAACACACACACCCACAAGTTATCACTTTACTGATTTTATCTACTGTCATACTCTTTTCAGGGTTACATTGTTTCACTTAACAAAATACCTAAAATTAGCCTTTGAAAATAAAACGAGAAAGAGTACAAAAAGTACAAATTGTTCTGGGAAGTATTGCTATGGAAGTCTGATCTGAAGGCGATCACTTTGTTCCTTGGACCATACGATGATGATGAAGAGTACTGCTAGAAGATGAACAGCCGGAAGAACTAAGTCACCAGAAAGGTATCGACGTACTTTGGCACTGATGGCGAGGTCGAATGCTTTCCTGCTTTGCTTCACTCTGTTCTGGAAGAAAAGTTGAAGAAGAATGCTCTCGAAAATCAAAGTCTCTGGGCTCTGATCTCTGTATTCTCTCCTGTCTCTCTGCTCCTGATGCCTTTAATGTAAAAAATAAGTCTATTTATAGACTTGATCCATTGTGCGTAAAAAACAACAAAATTGGGTTTTTACGCTGGTAACTGTCACCCACGATGGAAGTCACCTTCTGCGTATGTTGATAGGTGTCCCATTATTTCAACAAAAATAGGGAGCACGTATACACGTTCCTCAATAAATGTGGCATGAAAGCCACGCGGATAAACCACGTTCCAAAGTAGTCAGGAAGGATCGGGCGTAAAAACGACCCAAAATATGCTCCGAGCGTAAAGTGGCAACTGGCGTAAAAACAACCCAAATAAAACTTTCCGGCATAAAGTGGCTAAAATAGCCTTGAGCGTAAAACTTAGCCCAAATAGACTTTACGCTCACAATAGCCTTGAGCGTAAAAACTCACATAACTATCGTGCGTAAAAAGAAGTGTTTTTATTGAGCGTAAAATAGCCTTCTCTGCACACTATACGACAAGTATTGGGTTTGGTGTAAATCTGATCTTCTCGACTTCTGTGTTGCATGTTGTTAGCAAATCATTATGTCAGAGTCATTATCACTTGCATTAAATGCATGATCTGACAGCTTTCCAGCATAAAGTAGCTAGCGTAGAGGGTAGCTAGCGTACAGATTAGCTTGCATAAAAAATACAAATAATCCTGGCGTAAAAATAGCTCTCATAGAGAATTGCTTGTGTAAAGTCTTCAATTCCTTTGATTTAGTCAAAATAAAGCACTTTTTACGCTCCTACAAGACCCCCTTCAAAGTTTTCAAATATTTTCAAAATTTGAAACACTTTGAACAGAAACGTAAAATTCGGAATTTGACCAGTTAGCGTAAAAATTCGGGATATCCAACGGTCATCCGCGTAGAAGTTGGGATATCCAACAGTCGGCGTAAAATCAGGGAATTTGAACCTAATTGAAATTCTCTATAAATAGGGCTTTTTGGAGAGAGAAAACACTTTACTTATCTCCCGCATTCTCAATCTCTCTTATTCTCCTTCCTCTTTCGAAACTCTTACTTTGATCCGATGGCCCCCAAGAAGTCGTCCGCCGCCAGCAGCAAAGGCAAGAAGCCTGTCGTCGATTCTTCGTCAGTTGACCGCGCACAAACTCCTGTCCGATCATCAGTCGCATCTCAGCAAAGTAACCCCGCTGTGGCTCCTCGAATGAGGGTAAAGCACTCCCCTATGGCCGAAAAACTCGTCGGAGATGAAGATCAAAATCTTTCATTTCACACCCACGTTATACATGTCAGCGTAGAAATTAAGATAATCAAAATACGCCCACATTATACGTGTCAGCGTAAAATTAAGAAATACGCCCACATCTATACGTGTCAGCGTAAAACTTAAATTGCGCTCATGTCCATACATGCTAGCGTAAAAGCTAAAATACACTCACATTTAATGTGCCAGCGTAAAATACGCTCACATCTAATGTGCCAGCGTAAAATTTGAAATACGTCCACATCTAATGTGCCAGCGTAAAATACGCTCACATCTAATGTGCCAGCGTAAAATCTCACAAAATGAAAAGACTTTGTGTAAAAACAAAGACTTTTTTACATTTTTAAAACTTTTTACCCTGTGTATGTAAAAACTTAGACCAATTTATCTGCATAAAAGATATCAAATTAGATTTTCACTAACTTGATTTTTTTTCTTTTGGCAGTGGACTTGCAAATTCACCCTCTCGCAGAAGTTTTTGGCTCATCAGTTGGCATGGTAGGTTCAAATTATCTGGAGAATCTGTCTCACGTAGAATTTTCTCAATCGAACCCAGATTATCCCATAGAGAGGGCACAATTGATAGCTGCTCAGGGGGATAGGATGCTATTATCCATGATAAATGGAGAATTGTTGACTTCACTGAATGAACAACAATTTGCAAAACTAGCCTTCTTATCGGGGGATACAATTGATTGTAAGTCACAGACACACCCCAAGAAGGAGTCTTGGATGTTCAAATCTGGAGAGAGAGCCATATATCTCCCTGATATGGACAGGGATTACCCTTTGTCCGCATTCTTCCATGCCACCCACCCTCGGCAAATGCTGTGGAATCTGACTCCTAACAGTTACGGAAGGCCAGGTAGAATTTTTTTCAAGAGGGATCATACCAATGATATGGGGTATTTTGCTAACGTCCCCAATGGCGGTGTCACTTCTTTCTCTGGCCTCATGCCGGGATTTACTCCAAGTAAAGATTCGGGTTTAATGCAACCAGTGCAGACCCAGATGTTTGTCAACAAGTTTATTAGGGATGGGGTATTATATCCCCAAACAAATCCCAGGCTACCGGGATGGTTGACTCCTCTCAACCAGAACTGGATCCAGATTAGCATTTGGATGATGAAGAACTTCGAGACAGAGCTGAAAGATATTGGTCTGTATGAAGCGGTAGCTTCCACTAGTCAGGGTATACCATTAAACGGTAACCTGTTCTTAGCCCTGATGGAGATATACATAAGTTCGACTGGAACTTTTGCGACCCCGAAGGGCGAAATGGGTCTTGCACTCCATGAGATGCAATTCATCTCAAAACTGCCAATGGGAGAAGCGCCGTATGAAGAATACGTTCCCTCCAACCGGGAACTTGCTGAAATCAGAGAGACAAACCCTCAGTTGATTGAGGTATATGAAGAATTAATGTGTCACTACATGATTTGTACTACAATGCATGAAAGTACATCTCATCTAGTATACATTAATAAGTGGACAACGTATCTCTTCTTCCATAAGGATAAAATCTCCAAGGATGATAAAGAAAGATTCCAGGAAAATAAAGCTCCAGCTATCAATACAGATTCAACTATTCCTGCTAACAAAATTTGGGATATGATGACTGTCTATAAATTCTTGAATAAATATCTATCCACCAAGACTGGAGAGTTCCCTACTGGAACTGAAGCCTTGAGCTTTCTTAGATACGGCAGCCAAAAGATCTCTAGGAAAGCCTTGCTAGCAGGCTTTCTTTCTTTATGGTTGAGAAGATGGGTCGTAGCGGGAACTGGTACAGTTGATAGAATCCACCGTAGCGTACTATGGCCCGCGGTACGCTTGGTTTTTAAAGTCAGAATTAACCTGCTATCGACGATGGTGTGTTGAGTGAATGCAGGTTTGAGGACTTTCGGCGAGGAGTTAATCAACAATGCTCCACATCTGAATATATTCCCCAGGGTAGAAATGCCCTATACTTATTTGATGGGCTGGTTATTACACCACAACTGCAATCTGTTGCCACCAGGCCCAAGCGATAATGCGGAGGTCTTCCTCCAAAATTTCAGTAAGGCTACATGGACTGCCATGTCGGTGGCCGATACTCGTACAGTTTTGAATTATTCTTATGGTTGGAACTTCTTCTACACTCGGCCACAAGTACCAGCAGATTGCTTTGGTGTCCAATTTGAAGATGAAGTCGAAGGAAGAGCTGTATTGCCACCGTCAGTCTTCAAATTGCTTCAGTGCATCAGGCCCTCTCATCTGATGTACAGAAATGAAGATAATTGCACGTTCGAACCATATCTACCTAGTAGGTTTGCTCGTCAATTTGGGTATGACCAACTTCACGTTGGTAATCCCTGTACCAGTTTCCGTCACTACGGGAAACTGCTTGATGGTGCCAGGGGTTGGAGATATTTCAGTACTGTCCGTACGGGAGCCAAATTCAAAGTCTCAACCGCCACCAGCACTACAGAGCTACGTATTCTTCACTAGTACGCTCACTTTTACGCTTCTATCCGTTCCTTTGCCCACGGCTATAATATGAAAGGTAGCCTGAGATGGCCTAAGGAAGGCAATTTTGAAAAACCAGTCAGGGTACCAACAGATATCCCTGACGATGCTGCTGTTCCAGATCCATATCTGGAAGTTATTGCCACAGGAATGGGAGAAGAGGCGACAGAACCTATTGTTATTAGGAAATCCTACAAACGAAAGCAGAGTACTGTTACTACTCTTTCAGTGAAGACTCCTGAAAAGAAGAAAAAGGTCACCGTCAAAATGCCTTCCAAACCAAGAGTTGCTACTCCAGAGGATGACATTTCTGTCGAAGAGCCGCCACATGTCGCATCCTCTTCAACTCATTTTGAAGAAGGATCCTCAGCCTCCCAAGCAGCCACATCAACCGAAGCTGTAGGGATTCTATCGCCAGGACGCCTTAGTACTGTACTTCATTTAACCTTACCACAAAAGGCACAAATAGTTGAAGGCGTCACTTCACAATCTATCCCACTGGATGAACCAGCTCTCAATTTTGATGATAAAGATTGGGATGGAGATTATGACGCATATTTGGCACGTTCTACACCTACTCCAGGTATATATACAAAATCTATACAAGATTATACGTTATGATTTTGTGTTTTAATTTGTTTTGTTCATTTTGTAGGTGTTATTATTGTACCAAAACCTATGGCTCCTCCTTCTCTTCAAGAAAATATTTATGAAGAGAACCCTGAGTTTGAGGAAGAAAGTTCTTCTTCAGATGGAGTAGAGGAAATTCAACCAGAAGAGGAACTACAATAAGAGCTTGAAACCGAGGTTCAACCAGGATCGTCTTCTCATATTGACAACAGAGAAGAAGAACAAACTGCAGAAAAATCAACTGCAGATCAAGAAACGGCTGATGAAGAAGGAACTGATCTCAATGAAGAGATTGAAGTGTTTCAAGAGTCTGAACAGCCAGAAGTCCAAGAAGGTGATGAAAACGTAGTCAAGTCATCCACTGAAACTGGAAATGTCATGATAGCATCATCTGCTATTAATATTAATCCAGCAGAAATTCATAAGGAGACAATGCCTGAACCTGAATCAGCTGCTCTAGCTATCACTCCATCCACCATCATTTTTGCCACCAGAACTCCAGAAATGGCTGGAGTGACAAGTGCTGAAGACGTGATCCCTGAAGCTCCTAGGGATCAGTTGACTATGGTAGCGACGATAACATCATCTTTATCTCATTCTGCTACTGGAGCAACCACATCTGCCCCTAGTATTCGGAAAAGGGACTTGGTAGAGATTGCTGCAACTCCGAGCTCCAATGCATAAATGAATCTCTTAGTTGAGATTTATACTGAAGCTTTTTATAAGACACTGGCAGCTTTGATTGACATGGTCTTGAATAGGGGTCTGAGTTATGAAAGCTTGAAAGGCGCGATTGTTTCCACTATCAGGAACGTCGCCATGTTTAATGATGTTGAGAGAGCAACTGTATTGGAAAACGTGGTAAAAGAACTTGAACAACCTATTAAAGAATATCTGAGGTTGACAAGTGAAACTGCTGAAAGTCCCATTCAAGCTGAGTACGATGCTTTATCAGCTGAATACACTGCTCGAGAGACTACTTTCAACAACTCTCTCAGAGAACATAGCAGCAAAGTCGCCAAAGAGAAAGCTCTTTTAGCTGATGCAAAGCCTCAGTTGGAGCGTTATAGAGAAGCCTACAACACTTCGAATATAAAAATTCAAGAACAAAATGATAAAATTCGTGAAGTGGAGGCTGAACTAGCTCGTCTGAAAGCTGAGAAGGAGCAATTAATAGCAGCTCATGACCAATATTTGACACAGAGCTCGATTCTGGAGGAACAAGTTTTTGGAGCTGAATCTACTATCAAGCACCTTGATGATGCCAGAGATAACCTGATAGTTACTTTCGCTAAATTTTCTTCTATTTGCACTGCAGAGGCTCGAAGAAAGATAGCTACTGAAAATGTAATGGGCTCTCGCGAAAAGCGTTTAGCAGAGCTCCAAAAATTGTTGAAAGATATATTTGTTCCGCCTTAAGGTAAATAGGGAGCTTTTGTAACCTTTTATCATATCCAAGAAATGAATAAAATATCTATTTTGTGATCCTATCATTTATTTTGAAATTAAATGATAGGTATGAGATAGAAAACACTTATCAGAGGTAATATGGACATGACAAGTCTTCTAAACTCAATAAATTGTATCTATTCAGCGGTAATATGGACATGATAGATAACAAAATCTTGTTTTCTGTTTTAGAGTATACAATACTATCAGAGGTAATATGGACGTGACAGATTGTAACGACTCAAAGAAAAATAGATTAATATCTATTCAGAGGTCAAAATGGACATGATAGATAGGCAAGATAAGCAGAATTAATATTTATGCAGAGGTCTAATGGACATGATAGATAATAAATCCAACTTTTTATACTAACTGGTAAGATAAAAGATTAATATTTCTCACAGAGGAGACAAGTAATCAGCTTAACCAAACATTGCTAGCTGGGGAAACAAGAAGACAGATGTCATTGAGGATATATACCAAAATTATGAAAGAATGAATAAACCAGCGTTTCTTTTGGGAAAAGAAAGACCAAATCAATTCCATAATTAAATGGATGAATCTGATGTAATGAATGGATAGGTCTTTTCGGGAATGAAAAGTTGTTTCAATTTCCAAAACCGGTTCATTAATAGCTCTCTCCTATAAATAGATGAGAACTTTTTTGTAAAGTTTCATCCTTATTTCCACTCTTCTATCGGAAATGTCTTCCAAGGACGTGCTGCAAAAGACTGAAGTCACCATGAAGGTTGAAGACGTCACCGAGACGCGCCCCATTGAGCCAATTGTATCAAGCTCAGCCGGAATAGGCGAAGGCTCTTCTACGCCCAGGCCACCCCAAGACATCCTCGCTTTCTTGGTAGAGCCAGGAAAAACTTCTGAAGAAGAGGTGTTGAGGATGGCTGCCTGCAAGTTTTTTATGAACTCAGGCAATGATGTCTTCGATGCATTGGCTGACAATGCATTCAATAAGGAAGGCAGTGGTCCTCGTCCTTAATCCTTTGTTTTGAACAAAAATAAAAAAGATTTTATTTTCATTCTGTTTTTTTTATACATAGTAATTCTTAAGAAATTTGTCATTGATCGGCATCATGAGTAAATCTCCATTGGGCTTAGATAACCGATACGCACCGTTGGAAAAAACTGTCACAATAACATAAGGGCCTTCCCATTTTGCTTGGAATTTCCCTTTGCTCTTATGAGTCATCACCATCGGTCTTCGAACAGCTAATACTAGTTCACCGACTTTGAATACCCTCTCTTTTACTTTACGATTGGAAGTTCGAGATATACGGGCTTGATATAGTTCAATATGTTGTTGTAACATCCAGTTTTCCAGATGAGGGCAATTTTTGAAATTTTGTAATTATAATTATTATTTAATAATATTTATTTCATATTATGTTAGTTAGAGTTCATGACCTAGAACAGCGTTCTACCGCCGACACTGCGGCGTAGGCTGGGCGTTGTTACGCTCTCGTACCCTCACAGTGGGTGTGGGTCGTGACACGTTTTTAGTGGTGGCCCATACAGGTCGAGTTTGTGTAGTGGTATTCGAACTAGAGTACCACTACAGCCTGCAGTAGGATTAGGAGTTATTTTGAGGTACTCAATCACATTAGGAAAAACTCTAACTGGATTCCTGCCATCTAAATTCCTGTTGAAAATTTGCTTCCTTGAATAATTGTCCTCCCTTGAATTATCGATTCTATCTCAGTATTGATTTCTTGTTTGATCTGTCTCCAGGATGGTGATCGAGACACGATCGCATCGCTCTGGCTCAGCAGACGCTGGTGAGAGGCCTACCACCCCTCGCCTGATTGTGGACGCTGGGACCACAGCACCCCCTATTTCTGCTCATATAGGAGTTTCTGGAGCCTTTGGGAGTGCACCTCCACCTGTCCGGAGGTCTTCCTCCGTCATTCCAGATATGACTCAGCAGCAGTTACCTTCAGGGACAGTAGATGCGGCTCAGATGTTTACCCTCTTCCAGCGATTCATGGAGTTTCAGCAACAGATTCAGCAGAGCCAGTCTGCTGATATCCGACAGAGCATACAAGATACTCACCAGTTGGTTAGGACGACAGCGGAGCTGGTGGCTGCTCAGCCACAGGGAGGCCACATGCAGCCGTATCAGCCGAGGACTCCAGACATCCATTCCTTCAAGAAGATGGGACCCCGAGACTTCAAGGGTACAGAGGGCATCATATACGCTGACGATTGGATAGAGCACATTGAGAAGATATTCCGATTGGTACAGATACCAGCAGGATTACAGATCGAGGCAGCCGCCAGTCAGATGCAGGACTTGGCCCGTATCTGGTACCAGACGGACCCGAGGATTGGTACAGCCGGTCAGACTTGGGCAGCGTTCAAGAAACTGTTCAAGGAGAAATTCTTTCCCGATATCGTACTCCGTGCTTTGGAGGCGCAGTTCGAGAGTTTGTTTCAGGGGAACCAGATCGTTGAGGAGTACGCTGGAGAGTTCAGCCGTTTGAGCAGATTTATCGAGGACCTTACCGAGGTCGGGAAGGCGAGGAGGTTTCGCAGGGGTTTGATCAAGAAGATCAAGTCTTATACCAAGAGCGGCCGCGATGCCACTTTCGAGCAGATTCTGGTAGGAGCCATGACAGCGGAGGACGATCTTAGGCTGAAGGAGAAGAGGACGCGAGACACTCAGGGAGCTAGTGGCATTGCAGGCCCGGCCAAGAGGCCCCACCTACAGACTCAACAGCAGTATTCGCATCAGATGCCCCGCTTGCAGATTCAGCAGCAGTATCCGCAGCATATGCTACCCATACAGTTTCAGCAGCAGTATCCGCAGCAGATGCTACCTCTACAGTTCAAGCAGCAGATGTTACTTCTACAGTTTCAGCAGTAGTACCAGTAGCCGAGGGTCTACCTTCAGCAGCGTCAGTTTCAGGACTGTGTACCCTTTCAGCAGACGTAGCAGCCACAGAGGCAGCAGCAGACCCCGGAACAGCAGCTAGTTATTATTTGCCCCTTCTGTTAGAGACCAGGGCATAGTTGGGGCGAGTGCCGGAAGAGGTTGGGCAGATGTTTGCTTTGCGGGGGATCCGATCATCGTCTGAGAGAGTATCCCGAGTCATCAGGACAGGCAGTTCAGGGAGCAGGAGCTAGGGCTCCGGTAGGCTAGCAGAGGGGATTACCCTTACCGACTCAGCAGCAGAGGTACATGCAGCATCAGCAGCAGGCCAGGGGAGGCCAGCAAGGGCGAGCTTTCGCCAGGACATTCGAGGATGCTCAGGCCGTTGGAGATCTAGTTGCAGGTTCCATTATTTTGACTCAAATTCTACAATTGCCTCTTATAACTGCCTTGAAATCTTGATTTCCTCTGTTCTTTTTTGAATTATCAATTTTGTCCTGTTGTTCTTGTGTTATGTTTGATTTCTTCTGAGATAAATCATATGGACTAGGTCACCCAGTTATGGAATCTAGAATCTTCGATAGTCATATTTAGCTGGCATAGTGAGGACATATAGTCAGATTTAGGACGTATTTCTCGGGTGTAGGAATTTAAGGTTTTCGCTGCCAAGCATACGGCAATGCAAAAATTTTAAATACCATGATTCTAGAGGTATGTGCCTTAGTCGAGGACTCTGTGGTTATCGTAGCCTTGCTCGCTAGCATGACGAAGATTCGGGGTATCATGATTTTGGACAGACGTATATGATTATCTGACGGTATGTTTGAGACTTTGTTTGTGGGGTGTTTGACCTAGAAGGCCTGCTACCATCTTAATTTCGAGGACAAAATTTTTATAAGGTGGGTAGGATTGTAACACCCAGTTTTCCAGATGAGGGTAATTTTTAAAATTTTGTAATTATAATTATTATTTAATGATATTTATTTCATATTATGTTAGTTATAGTTCATGACCTAGAACAGCGTTCTACCGCCGACACTGCGGCGTAGGCTGGGCGTTGTTACGCTCTCGTACCCTCACAGTGGGTGCGGGTCGTGACAGTTGTTGAGCTTGAAGACGCTTCTCGTCCAATCCTTCAAGTTCTTGGAGTCGTAAGCGATCATTGTTCTCTGTGGTTAACTCATTAATAATAGCTATTCGAAGAGATGGAATCTGGATTTCCAGTGGAAGGACAGCCTCACATCCATAGACCAATGAAAATGGTGTAAAACCAGTAGGAGTTCGGACTGTCGTTCGATAAGCCCATAAACATTCTCCAAGTTTCTCATTCCAATCATGTTTATTAGAAGAGATAAACTTTTTGAGAAGTTTAATGATCGTCTTGTTGAAAGCTTCGGCTAAACCATTAGCAGCTGGATTATAAGCCATAGAAGCCAGATTTTGAATTTGATTCTTATTACAAAACTGATCAAATGCTTGACTGGCAAACTGTGGTCCATTGTCATGAATTATCCGTCGGGGAATCCCGAAATGATAAATGACATGATGTTTGATAAAATTAATCACATTAGATGTTTTAACGTCAACAAGAGGAACTGCTTCTGCCCACTTAGAAAAGTAATCGGTTATAGCCAATATAAATCGATGTCCCTTGACAGAAGGAGGATTAATCGGACACAATAATGTCCATGTCCCAAGCTTCGAAGGGCCAAGAAGCTGCTGTAGGATACAAAAATTCAGACGGTTGATGAATAAAATCAGCATGAATCTGACATGCTTTACATCGTCTGGCATAATCTACAGCATCTGCTATCATGGATGGCCAATAATATCCCATTCTTCGAATGCGGTCTTGTAATTTCGGACCTGGTTGATGAGCACCACAAACACCATCATGAGCTTCGCGAAGTGTTTGTTTAGCTTCACTTTCTGAGAGACAGTGCAGCAAAAGTCTATTATATGAATGACGGTATAGCATATGTAAAGACGAATAATAATAGAATCGAAATGATCGTCTCTTGATTGATGCAGCTTCTTTTGGATCTTCAAGCAAAATCCCATGAACCGCATAATCAATGAATGGACTTCTCCAATCCCTCTGCTGGAAACTTGACTCTGTAGTATAACTCTGTTCAATATACAGATTATTCTTGACACAGAATAAGTCTCGGTCCAACAATGTGATTGTGTTTTGTCTTCGAATTGAAATAGCTAAATCTGCAGCTAGGCTTGCAAGAGCATCAGCTTCCAGATTCTGAGAACGTGGTACGAATTCGATGAAGAATCCTTTGAATGAAAGGACCAACTCGATTATCACTTGATGATAAGGGATAAGATCAGGGTTTCTGACTTCATATGTCCCTTTAACCTGATTAACAATCAGTTGAGAATCTCCATAAGCTTCCAGAAACTCAATATCTAGTTGTTTTGCTACTTAGAGACCAATCAGCAGAGCATTATATTCTGCTACATTGTTGGAGCATGGCTAATTGAGAGAATAAGCACGGTATATGTCACGCCCCGATCCCGGAGGATCGAAAACAAGCCACTGGGCGTGATGCCGTACAAGTCTAGATTGCACTTGTACAAGGCAAAACCATTACAGTTCCTGGTAATACTCAGAAAACATCAATAAGGCAGCGGAACCAAGCAGATAAATTGAAGTCACACAATTTATGAAGAAATGTATCTCTTTATTGATATTCAGAATGGATTACAAGACTTGCAGCAGAATACAGAGTTTACATTTGATTACAAGACTCTTGAATAGCCAACTGAATGTATACACTTGCCCTTTAGGCTACAATTGAATATACCGACTTCTTTACAATGAACTTGCCAATATGGCTACAATCTCACTGGTACAACTGAGTTCCACTGTTCTATACATTATATCCCGTATAGCAGAAGACATCGTCTTGCAAGAAGAGCTTCTGCACACCCATCCGATTCATCGATGCCAAGCACTGATTTAAAGGATTTCCCCCAAGCAAACACCTGTAATATTGCCCACAACGTGGGTCAGTACATCATCAATGTACTGGCGAGCGGTGTTGGCCCAACTCACCTAAGAAGACAGCACTAAGTAAACATGTTATAGCACATTATTAACAGTCTTTCTCGTTGCCTTAGGGTCAATTTCATGTTATAGCCGACAAGAAGTAAAGCATGCAAATCTCATAGCCAATATAATTTAAAGCATGCAGTTATCACCCTTTGGTGATTCTTACCTACGGTCGTGTAGCCATCCTGTAAATTTATAATACTTACTCTGCCTGCACAAGACATTGTTAGGAACAATATCATGATTAAATATGAATGTCACCATTCAAGTGATTCTTACCAACAGCCGACATCCTTCCCTGTATTTGAGTAATAACTTACTCTCCTGCATAAGACATCATTAGCACCTGACCTATCTATATGAAGGTCACTGGCGACACGCCATCCTGGACCGTCTTACAGGTATACAGCGCCCTTGCCAGTGCAGGTAGCTAGCCCCACTGCAAGTCCTGTATACCGTGCTACTACTTCAGTACTGCCACTACTTCGGCATTGGTTTCCCCTAGGACGAACCGGGTTCCATGGTCCAGGAATACCGTTCGAGAAACCACCTTGTCGATAAGTTGTCCATGACCATACAACTATATGCAACTTATTGAAGAAGAAAACATATAATGCATGATAAGGAAAACTAAGTAATTCAGCCACCATTCTCATTCATATTACCATCTTGCCATCTAGCCATCTTGCCTTGAGCCAATGCTCATATTATCATCTGCCCAATCTAGAGTCTTGGCGTAATCAATATTCTACATCGGCGACAGGATAATAGAATATTGTTACCCAATCCTTTTGCCACATCTTTGATACCATACATCTTTCCAACCAAACTCAGTGTACTCACCGTCCAATTCCTGGGACTTAGCATCTGTTTAGCACACATTCATTCGAATGCAATTCAAGCATACTCACTGCCCAGTTCTTGGGTCTTAACATCTGTTTTGCCATTCATTCATTGAGCCAAAGCTCGATATACTCACCGCCCAAGTATTTGGGACTTTGCCTTCACCTGTCATACAATTCATCGTAACATCGTACAAGCATACAATTCACTTAGCCACAACAGTTTACGTTCAGGTGATTATTATCTTTCATTATCTTTCCAAATTCCATACAAGGTGTTATTGAGCAATTCAATAAGAAACATAGCATACTATCCTTATTTTAAGCGTGAAGCTAAAGGATCTTTGGAGGGTTCCAACACTACTCACATTCATAGGACGATTCTCGCCACGATCGCATAGACTTCCAAGCGATCCTTCGCATATCCCTAAGTCCAACAAGGCTTCATCGAACCAACCATCCATCATAAGGCATCTTGCGGGTCGGGGCACTACAGTATATGACCATTTTGTTAGGAGAAACCAAGACGATTCCTACCCCAGAGACAATATTACCTTTAGGCCCAACCCGTGATGCTCCATCAAAGTATAACTGCCAAATATCATTTTGCAAAGTCATGTTGCAATCCATAACTTCATCTGGAATATCCTCATATAGCTTCAACGTTTCAGGTATAGGGTGAGTTGCTAAGAAATCAGCTAATGCTTGACCCTTCACTGATTTTTGCGGTACATAGACCATGTCATAAGGAGTGAGCAACATTGCCCAGGTAGCTAACTTGGAGTTAAGAATGCTTGGTTTTCTTATCAACACCCGAATAGAATTTATTCTGGAGATGACATGAATAGTCTGTCCTGTCACATAATGACGTATCTTTTGGACAGCAAAAACCAAAGCCAGACATTCCTTTTCTACAGGAGTATACCTGTGTTCAGCTCCGACCATCATTCGACTAAGATAATAAATTGCTTGTTCATGACCATATCACTTTTCTGTGCAAGAAGAGCACCAAGTGAATGATCTAAGGCTCGAACATATAGCAAAAATGGTCTTCCCACCATTGGGGGTACTAGAACAGGTGGATTTCTAAGGTATTGCTTGATGTCATTGAAAGCTTTCTGACACGCTTCATCCCAAACAAATGATACACCTTTCTTTAATAGACGGGAGAAAGGTTGGCATCTCCCAAAGAGATTAGATATAAATCTCCTGATATAAGCAATACGACCTTGGAAGCCGTAGAGTTCTTTTAAATTGCGTAGAGGACGCATTTTAAGAATTGCTTTGATTTTATCAGGATCAACATGGATACCCTGAGAAGTGATGATAAATCCCAAAAACTTGCCACTGGAAACCCCTAAGAAGGACTTGGTAGAGTTTATTTTCAATTGATGCTGACGCATCAATTCAAATACTGTCTTTAAGTCTTGAATGTGATCATCTTTTGATCGACTTTTAACGGCAATGTCATCTACATAACATTCAACTGTCTTTCATAGATGTTCTTGAAAGATATTGCTCACAGCCCTTTGATACGTGGCACCGGCATTTTTAAGACCAAACGGCATAACCGTATAACAGTATACTCCAAGGGGTGTACGAAAAGCAGTATGCTTCTCATCTTCGGGATGCATCTTGATCTGATTGTATCCTGAGAATCCGCCCATGAAAGACATGCGTTCAAAACCGCATGTATTGTCTATCATGACATCAGTTATTGGAAGTGGAAATTTATCCTTTGGACAAGCTGCATTAAGATCTTAAAAATCTATGCAAACTTGGACTTTTCAGTTCTTCTTCATAACTGGAACAATATTAGCAACCCAATCTGGGTGTTGTTCTTCACGAACAAAGCCACATATAATCAACTTTTTGACTTCTGCTTCAATTGCATCCATCATGTCTGGTCGAAAATGCTGTTGCTGTTGTTTCACAGGCTTGGCATTAGGAAGAATATTGAGTTTATGAGTAGCAACTTTAGGATCTAAACCCGGCATATCCTTATAACTCCATGCAAAGATATCAATATATTCTTTAATCAGTTTTATCAGCTCTTTCTTTTCATCTTCGAAAAGGTTCTTACTGATAAATATTAGCTTACGCATAGTCCCATCTCCAACATCGATCTGGAGAATTTCATCCTCCGTAGGTGGTTGTCGTTGTTCAAAATAAAGTTCCCACTGGGTATCCATCTGTTGAGCCCAAGGGTCATTTTCAAATGATTCAGATTCCTCTTCAGTTTAAACCATGTTGACTGAGAATACACATTCAGATTCATCATAATAGTCTTCTCTAGCATATTCAGATTCGATGAAATAGATTTCTTCGGATTCTGAGGATTGTGAAGAACTAGAAGAGAATTCTTCTTGTATATCATCATTAAACATGTAGGACGGATCATATCCTAACCCATGACGAGTTTTCTGGTAAAACGGATCACCACATAATGGTAATCGTCTACCCTTACCTTGATTGAGACCTTGCATAGTCTTCAAGTCATATCCCATATTCTGGATAATCTTGAGAGATTGTTGACTATATTTGTCAATTCGAATTTTTTCTTTATCTTTATCTTTAAGATCATCCGTCTGAACAACAGGGATATTTCTAGCTAGGCCAAACACAATTTGGTGCTTGTTTTTCTTATCAGACGGAATCACGAAATAAGATTATTCGTGACGTCTAAAAGTTACACAAGCTTGTGATGAAGCGGCTACAGGAAGAAGATAGGGAGAAGATGTTAAGAACCTTTGAGCATAAGGTCCAACATCGACATGAGAAGGAAAAGAGTTTTCCTTATGGTCAATGTATAAAGTTTCCTCTGTATCTATGTCATCTTTATATTGATGACTTGGATCATCAGGAGATAAAGTCATTCTTTCAACAAATTTGACAGACATATACTCAAAAAGGAAATCTTTATTGATATCAGAAAGTACAGAATGATCAATATTTACATCATTTATAATTTGACTACTATGCTTCGGATTGATCATTAACGGATCATCATCCGTCTTCTGCGTAGATTTGTCAAGGTTGATGACTAATGGTGGTTCTGGATCATTCGTACGAGAAGTACGTCCCTTGACTTTGATCATAAGAGGTTGAACTTGGCTCTTGACAGGAATACTCATTAATTCCTCAGATGAAGCTAGAGTTCTTCCTTTGACCTTGGTCATCAGAGGTTGATCACTGACAGGTTCGGGTTGGATTCAACCTTTGACCTTGATCTTCAAAGGTTGCTCTTTTGGAGGATCTTCATTGACAGACTGATCTTCAACAAGTGATTGATCTTCAGCCATATCTGAAATCTCCTTCACATGCTCTTGTTTGTAGAGTATTGAGTCCAAAAAATAGACTTCAACATCCTTGAAGGGATTGATATCAGCAAATTCAGTCTTCACAACTCCTTGCGAATCCACGTACTTGAAGCATTGGTGGAGAGTTGAAGGCACAATGTTATGCTCATGTATCCACGGTCGCCCGAGAAGGATGTTGTAGGATACGTCGGAGTTGATAACGTAGAAAGTAGCCATGGTTCGAAGATCACCAATCTGAATCTTTAGACTAATCTTCTCCAGTGGTTTACTCTTGCCAGAGTTGAAACCAACTATTGTGGTACTAGTGTAAGTCAAATCACTAGTAGGGATCCTCAAAGGTCTTAGCATACTCTGAAGAATAATGCTAATAGAAGACCCAGGATCAATATAAATCCTGTCAATTTCAGTGGATCCAATATACCCAGTGTAGCACAAAGGCATGTCATGCTTGTTATGCTTCAAGAGCATGTCTTCTTGTGTGAAAGTAATATTAGGAATTGCCTCCATCACACTATAGCATTGTGGGCATGACACTGGTATATTATCAGGAGTCTGAAGTTGAGCTAAGCATGAGTCAGCTTGCAACAAAGCTTCACTCAAAGTTTTGCGACTTTCTTTAGAAAGGCGAAGCAACTCGAAGATAGAGAGTCTAGCCGGAGTATTAGCTAACTGGGCTAGAATATCAAATTTGTAGGGTTTTATCATCACCTCTTGACTGGAAGTAGATTTCAACGGGACGTCAAAGCCTACTGCTTTCTGTTTACCCTTCTCAACCACGGATGGTTTAGCAGGAATAAGAGAAGGTTGAGCTAGTAATATTTACACTATGTCTTCTGCTTCTTTGGAAGATCCCTCATAATCCTTGTGATACTCTTTTCCAGATCTCGTACCAGCAAAGCTTTCTTCCTCAGATTCAGGAGAAGGAAGTACCATATTGTAAGATTTAATCTTCTTTCCCTTGGCCTTCTTCTTTCGAGGAAGCTCAGAACCCAATCCAACAGTAGATTTTTGACTTTGAATCTGTAAAGGAAGTCGCATTCCTTTATCATACTTTAAACCTTCTGCCTTCTGAAAGTTGTAGCCCATCTTTTCATGAGAAGGACTGATTGCCGACTATATAAGTGAATGGGCAGCGAACTTTTAACAGGTGGTTCAACAGAGGAAGGAGAAGAGATCTCTATAACTACGGGAGGAGAAGAATTTGGGATACAAAAAAAAAATCCCTGTAGGAGCTTTTTCATAAGCAGCAAAAACTTGTTGTGCCCTATATAAGGGGACACTATTCATAGCTAACCATTGCTGATGAGAAAGCTTGAGCTTAGTAGGAGGAGCCAAACTTGGAGGACATATATTTAAACCTTTCAGTCTATCCTCCAAAGAAATGCCATCCCAAAGATGGTCCAAATCATCAGGATCTGGAATAACATGAGAAATCATGTTGCAGGTTTTAACTTTTTCACCTCTCTTGGATTTTGAAGTTTTACCTTCATCCTCCATTTCAGGTACTAAGTCAGGATGTACCCACATAATTTCACCATTCTTTAATGTGAGAGGCAGCAATCCTTCATTTTCCTCTCTGGCAGGCGGGATATTCACAATATTCATCATCGCCTTCAGAATTGGGATAATTCTATCTGGGACTTGTTGAGGAGGAAAACCTCCAATTTGAAGAGAAACCATATTGGTTGTGACCGTATGCTCATCGTTAGTTAAAGCAATGGCATTGACATTGATCAGCTCTTGAATTTTCTTCTTTAGAACATAATAAGCCTTGGTAGGATGATTTATGTATCTGTGATAGATACATATTTGGGATTGTCAGTCAGATTTACCTCATTAGGCCTTTTAGGCTCCGGAATCTGGAGTTTGCCACTTTTTACTAGACATTGAAATATCCCTGGGATATCACTTTCGTTAAAAGAGTATTCTTCTTTTGGCTTAGAAGACTCCTGATTATTTGGCGTCGTTTTATTCTTGGAAATATTAACCATGAGGGTATCCTTTCCCTTCCCATTAAGATTGCCAGAATTATTACCAGAAGAGCCTTTCTTTCTTTTATCCTCCGAGGCAAAAATCATCCCATGTTCATGAGCCAACCTACCATTGGTCTCGGCAGAAACTGCTGCTATAATAAACGAGGCCCAATCTGTGAATTGGGAACCTATGAAGACAGTAATGGATGGTCGTAGATTCATCTTGCATGTATCAATCAACGCTGAATCCGGCATACCAGGAGGCATCTTTAGAGTCGCCTGTCGGAAATGTTCGATGAATGTCCGAGTATCTTCCTTCTTCTTTTGTTTGATCTCTATTAAGGAGGACATATTCATATCCATACCTCCTTCATAGAAACGAGAGAGAAACATTGCTTTAAATTCATCAAAAGATGAAATACAATTGTCGAGTAAACTACGATACCAGTCGTAAGCTGAACCCGTCAAACACCCGATGAATACTCGAGTGAGAAGGGCATCATCTTTTTGCAGATGCACAGTCATAATATCAAAGTAATTGATATACTGACTAAGAGAAGCCTTTCCATCAAACAATACCATTGATTGTGGCTTGAATTTCGGTGGAAAGGGTACATCATTCCAATGAGGAGGATAAGGTTGCTTAATCCCTAACCTCTGGAGCTGATCCTTGTGCTTTAAACTACACTTTTAATTCACGTATTGCTTGAATGGCTTCACTGGTTTGAGGAAGCACGTTTGATTGAATAGTTGTTGGATGTACCGTGACCCCCACTGGAGGTGGCACATCTTCTGGAATGATAGGATCTGGGGATGCAAAATTTTGGTTAACAACAGGCTCTTGAGTATTCAAGGGTATATCAACCCCTTAACTATCTTGAGTTTGTGCTGCTACCTGCACCGGTGTTACCACTGTCGGCTGAGCATTTTGCTGAGTCAATATTATCTGGTGCATGCTTTGCATCATGGTAAGCATGTCCTTTAATGATTGCTCAACGGCGGTGAGACGTTGTTCCGTATTAGCAGAAGACGTCTCCAGTTCATCTCCAATAGCGTAGGACTCAACCTCTCTTGAAGATACTGAGGGATTGGTATAGAGGTATGAATCGACACTATCAGTTTCGGACTCAAAAGATTGAGTACCCCCAGCTTCTGAATCAGAAGTCTGCAACTGTCTTTGTCTTCTTGATCGAGTATTTTGATGTACTCCTTCAAAGGAATCAAGAATTCTATTGAACTGTTGTTGACCTGGAGTTTGGGATGTGTTGCATCTTGGACGTCGTCCTCTATTGGTATGAAATGCCATGTTGACTGACGCATATGACAACTCATTTTCTTGGTCAACAGCTTGCTGTTGAGGCATATTGAAGCTTAAACGATCAAAAACTGACCGTTTAGAATCCGAACAAGAACATTTGATCACAATCTGATGACACTCACAATGGTGTTTCTCTTGAGGGAGTATCACAGGAGATTGTCTATTCTTACGCTTTTGCATTAGTAACTCACGTAAATCAGAAGGAGTAGTGGAAGTAGTCTTCTTTATTACGTTTGGGGTAGAGAAATGTTTAGTCTCTTGTGTATAAAGAAGATTACTGGTTGCATTCGCAGAACCAAACTTTACATTTTTACGCGCTTGGAGTTGTGTACGTAAATCC
Organism: Iris pallida; assembly: GCA_029216955.1. Classification (NCBI taxonomy): domain Eukaryota; kingdom Viridiplantae; phylum Streptophyta; class Magnoliopsida; order Asparagales; family Iridaceae; genus Iris; species Iris pallida. The sequence continues at coordinate 13,542,256 of JANAVB010021600.1, read as the reverse complement.
TGAGATTTTTGAACATAAAGAACTCCATCAGTATTGCGCGTAATTTGAAGGTTTGGCACCTTACGTACAGCAGTATAAGAAGGTTGTTGGTTGAAAACAGAAGTTTTACCAACTATGTTTTTACGCTGGTTGCGTGCAGGTAAATTCACTTTAGATACAGAAGTATCATTGTGAATTTTATCTACACTGCCACAGATAGGAGATTTACCTTTACGCATAGAGCGCAAAACATGTATATCTGCCACATCATAGACGGAAGATTTTTTTTTTACATGTGGAGCATAAATTTTATGTGTCTACCGCGTCACAGACGGGAGACTTATTATTACGCTCAGAACGTAAAGTATTGGGGTCTACCACATCACAGACGGGAGACTTGTTCTTACGCATGGGGCGTACATCTTTGAAGTCTACCACGTCACAGACGGGAGACTTGTTTTTACGTGCGGGGCGTAAAACTTGAGGGTCTGCCACGTTACAAACGGGAGACTGATTTTTACGCCTATGACGTATCACCGAAGTAGAGACTGCTTCATCACAGATGGGAGCCTTTACAACCGGAGTAGGAAGAATTCCTTTGCCTTCAGAGACAGCAGGGAGATCCGAGGATGCCTTGGATTTGGGAATCCAAACTTTTCGTGCCTTCCTCGATTTCTGAACATTGGAGCAGCGAGTACCACCCCCAGTTCGGAGCATTTCTTCGTAAGTAGTTTGGTCGAAGTGTACAATCAGAGTCTTCTTTGTCGATCCGATCGACACATCATTGTATTGAGCAATTGCCTCCTCGTCAGAGAAGATGGTCGTCCACAGCAGAGTCGCCATTTTGTTTCACTTAACAAAATGCCTAAAATTGACCTTTGAAAATAAAACGAGAAAGAGTACAAAAAGTACAAATTGTTCTGGGAAGTATTGCTATGGAAGTCTGATCTGAAGGAGATCACTTTGTTCCTTGGACCATACGATGATGATGAAGAGTACTGCTAGAAGATGAACAGCCGGAAGAACTAAGTCACCAGAAAGGTATCGATGCACTTGGGAACTGATGGCGAGGTCGAATGCTTTCCTACTTTGCTTCACTCTATTCTAGAAGAAAAGTTGAAGAAGAATTCTCTCGAAAATGAAAGTCTCTGGGTTCTGATCTCTGTATTTTCTCATGTTTCTCTGCTCCTGATGCCTTTAATATGAAAAATAAGTCTATTTATAGACTTGACCCATTGTGCGTAAAAAACAAGAAAATTGGGTTTTTACGCTGGTAACTGTCACCCACGATGGAAGTCACCTCTGCGTATGTTGACACGTGTCCTATTATTTCAACAAAAATAGGGAGCACGTATACACATTCCTCAATAAATGTGGCATGAAAGCCACGTGGATAAACCATGTTCCAAAGTAGTCAGGAAGGATCGGGCGTAAAAACGACCCAAAATATGCTCCGAGCGTAAAGTGGCAACTGGCGTAAAAACAACCCAAATAAAACTTCCCGGCGTAAAGTGGCTAAAATAGCCTTGAGCGTAAAACTTAGCCCAAATAGACTTTACGCTCACAATAGCCTTGAGCGTAAAAACTCACATAACTATCGTGCGTAAAAAGAAGTGTTTTTATTGAGCGTAAAATAGCCTTCTCTGCACACTATACGACAAGTATTGGGTTTGGTGTAAATCCGATCTTCTCGACTTCTGTGTTGCATGTTGTTAGCAAATCATTATGTCAGAGTCATTATCACTTGCATTAAATACATGATCTGACAGCTTTCCAGCGTAAAGTAGCTAGCGTAGAGGGTAGCTAGCGTACAGATTAGCTTGCGTAAAAAATGTAAATAATCCTGGCGTAAAAATAGCTCTCATAGAGAATTGCTTGCGTAAAGTCTTCAATTCCTTTGATTTAGTCAAAATAAAGCACTTTTTACGCTCCTACATACATATCACACACAAGTGTCTCACCACTCACTCTCATGTTTTCATTCACTAACACACACACCCTTGTACCCTCTTCACACACACAAACACATTCATTCCTAGTCCATATATATTCTAATCACATGTATATATAATTTGATATGTGTTATATAATGTGTGTTACCATATAATATTAATTTGGGTATATAGAATATGTTGTGTGAATATGTATATAGTTAGCCTATATGTGTATTTCTATATTAGATATAATATATCAATATGTGTGTGTTATTTTAAATATATATTATTGGCATGTGGTCATGTGAGTATGGTTTGGTTTATAGGCATGGTATAGCCTAATAGCCTATGGCCTATATGTGTGTATGCTTAACTAGTGAGCCTAGATTAGACTTGTGTAGTCTTGTTATTAGAATAGCCTTGTTAGCCTGGTATAGACTAGTTGACTTAGGTTTGACTAGATTGACCTAGTTTGACTTCTAGGGTTGACCAGAGTTGACCAAGAATTGACTTTGGCCTAGATTGACCTAGAATCATGTAGAATGTATTGATTTGCATCTTATTATCATTGTAGACTTATAGTGACTTGTATTGTTCTATAGGAGACAGACAACACTCCTCGGACATTATATATTCTCTAGATTCTCAGGATACAGGCGAGTACATTCTCTGATTATTTCATATCCTGCATTAGGAGTATATTTCCTGCTTTAGATTACTTTACATGATGCTGACATGTTGGAAACAAGAATTAGTACTATATGGATCTTGTTGTACGATGTTATTCCCTTAGCGAATACATCGGGTATTCATGTTCATGTACTTTATCGTGAACATCGTGTACTCCTTGTATTTGTGACATTCGTGTATGAAACGTGTGAATCGTGTATAATCATGTATTCACATGACCTTCGTGTACAACACAACTTAGCTATATCCTTGTGTATTGATTGGGGCGGGGGAGTAGAAGTGGTTATGTAATCAATCCAGTAGATTACTCGTGTACAACCTCTGTAGATTACTCGTGTACAACATCGTGCCGTTTACATAACCATCTTGTGCTCTGAATCACTAGACATTGTTAGTTCTCTATATACTGTAGATATTTATTTACAGTCTTCCTGTTTATCATATTATTCTTTCAGTTTCTTGTATCTTACTCTATAGCATGATTATATATCCTGACCTGCTATGATTTGTTGAGATGTACTGTGCTCGCTCATGTCCTGACTGGACCTGTTAAAATTTTTACAGAGGACGAGGCTGAGGCGTTCTGCGCTACCTACTACGGTGCTACATTAGATGAGTGGCTGGACTTGGACCAGCAGCAGGATCCACTAGCAGTAGATGACACTCCCTTAGATTAGGATGTCTTTACTTTTATGGATCACTGTATATAGATTCTGAGATTTGGGATATGTACTTATTTAGACACTTAGAATTCTGGATGTATCTCTATGGTTTATTCTGTTCTGGATATTATCTATCATTTTATCTATCTTCATCATGTTCTACCTTACACTACTAAAATAACCCATTTTAGCGACGTCAGGAGACGTCGCTAAAAATGGAAAATGGGTCGCTAAAACAAGTTTGCGACGTATTTAGCGACGAAAAACGAACGTCGCTTATAGGCAAGTCGCAGATGGCAATTTAGTCGCCAAACGTCGCTATTTGCGATGCGTAGTTAATTATCGCTAGACGTCGCAACATCAGCGACAGATAGCGACGTATACTTACGTCGCTAACATTGCGACGTAAAGCGACCACTAGCGACGCTTAAAAAGTTTACAAATGATGACGAGGCATGGCATCCACGTGGCCACGTGGGCAATGTAGCGACGTGTGGTAGCGACATCGAGCGACGTAACGTCGCTAGTTAGCGACGTAACGTCGCTAGTTAGCGACGTATAGCGACGTCTGGTTGACGTCGCAGAACGTCGCTATCCGTCGCTACTATTAAAAAAAAAAATTTTAAAATATAATTGATATTTTTGTTATGCTGTGTGTCTGTGTTTACAGTGTGTGTGAAGTGCAGTGTTCGAACCATCGACAGTTTCGCTTACTGTTCTATGTTTTATCTTGAATAGAAAGAGCAACAGTTCAGGGTGCACTTCTCAGAGCTTCCTCTTCACGTCCTTCACCTTCTCGGGAACCTTTACGACATCCGAGAAAGTGAAGGACGTGAAAATGAAGCTCTCAGAAGTGCACCCTGAACTGTTGTTATTTCTATCCAAGATAAAACATACAACAGTAATCGAAACTGTCGATGGTTCCGAACACTGCATTTCACATTCACTGTAAACACAGACACACATCATAACAAAAATACACAATATATTTTTTTAAAATTTTGGCAGCATCTCCTTTGTATATCAGATCATCGCTTATAACCCAGCGTAGGTATATTTGTCATCCCGTCGCAGATATCACAAAGTAAATATCACAATAAAAATAGGAGGCAGTGCAAAGTAAATATCACAGACACACATCCTCACAAACATCCAATAGAGTCAAATATAAATGAAAGATGATAAAAAGTCTCCCACCAAGTGTATAAACAACAGTGTATGAATAAACAATTTGCCCATAGGGCCAATACATACAAGTCATAAAAAACCCAATAAAATCACTGCGGACCCCTGCCGCGCAACTGGGATAGAATGTAGTCATACTGCTACTGGGTGAGCTGTACCGTAGGGGCAGTAGGAGGCAGTACAATGTCTGGAGTCGGCGCCGGAGGCAGTACAGTATCTGGAGTCGGCGCCGGAGGCAGTGCAGTATCTGGAGTTGGCGCCGTCGATGGACCCGGAGGACGTACCTGCTCCAGCTCTCGCAGTCGCTCACCATGCGCAGAAAGGGCATTCACCACCTTCTCAGTATACTGAGCGAGTGAGAGAGAAAGGCTCCTCTGCGATCCGTCCAGTCCGACCTTGTTATTCCCCGTTTAGGATAACTTGTGAAGTACACGAGCTGAGCCTGACTTGATAGGACAAATGGTTCATAGGCTTGATATCGACGCCGATAGTTTATATCAACAAGACCGTGCTTGTCTACTTTCCAACCTTGACCTTCAATCGGATCGAACCAATCACACCTGAATAACACAATCTTAGCAGGCTCTATTCCATAACTATATGTTAGCTCCACGATCTCCCGTAACACGCCATAGAAATCGTTGCCCGCATCAACATCTTTGTAGTTCGAAGATCTGATACACAAACAGCTGTTTTTGGTGGAATCGAGATCCACAAAGTTGTCTCTGATCGGGCAAGTTGTTGACTTGAACCTAAACCCATTAACACAGTAGCTTGGCCATATTTTTGCAGCATAAATTGGTCCCTTGGCTAGCGTTCTAATAGACTCATTCTCAAGTCTTGCGTATGGACGATCGACCTAAATACCACGAAAGAAGCAATTAAGCTCATTCTCAATCAAGTGCATATACAAAAAGGTAATTACAGAGTTCTCAAGTCTTACATATGCACTCAACCATGATGGAAAATAATGCCTCATTTCTTGTTCTAGTTCTTCTTCTGTTATGTGTGGCCTACCCGACCTCACATCATCATTAAATATGCTGAAAACAACATCGTTCAATTAATGTAATAGTATAATAATTAACACTATTAAAATAATATAGACGTATTAATTACTTGCCCCCTCTAGTTTCTCTACTTCCTCCTCGTCGCAGTTGAGTAATACATACACCTGAGCAGCCCTTAGCTCATCATCGTTCAGATATCTCTTTTTCATCTTACCCGATGGCTTTCCTGGAGCATTGAATACCTTCAGTATTGTATCATTACTTTCATGATCTCCCTCGTCGTTTCTGGAAGCTCTCGTTCTATTAGTTGCAACATGAGGCTTGAAATACATCGAACAAAAGTTTGTAATCTCCTCGAGAACATAGGCTTCAGAAATAGAACCCTCGACCCGTGCCTTATTTTTCACCTTTTTTTTAGGTGATTCAAATGTCGCTCGAACGGGTACATCCATCGATATTCGACGGGTCCACCAACACGTGCCTCATAGGATAGATGAATCGGCAAATGCTCCATAGAGTCGAAGAATCCAGGAGGAAACACCCTCTCTAGCTTGCATAGTGTTACCGCAATGTCCTTCTCTTGCTTTTCTAGACGATCAACGAGCAATTTTTTAGAACAAAGATCCCTGAAGAATATGCTAAGCTCCGTCAATGGATCCCAAACTGCCTGCGGTAAGAATTCCCGAAATGCAATCGGAATTAACCTCTCCATGAATACGTGACAATCGTGGCTCTTCATACCCGTCAATTTGTTTTCCTTCGGATCGACACATCTTCTCAGATTTGACACATATCCGTCTGGAAATTTTAGGCCCTGGATCCACCGACAAAGTCTCACTTTATCCTCCTTGTCCAGCGAGAAAATTGACTTCGGCAGGAACTGTTTTCCATTCTGCTGTATCAAATGCAACGCAGGGCGTTTGCATATTTCTTTTAAGTCCAACCTGGCCTTGGGATTGTCTTTCATTTTTCCCTTTACGTCCATCACAGTATTAATTATGTTATCAAACACATTCTTCTCAATATGCATGACATCAAGATTATGACTGATCAGATTGGTACTCCAGTATGGCAGATCCCAGAATATGCTCCTCTTTGTCCAGTTATGAACTCTACCAAATCCATCGTACTTGTACCCAGTTGTAGGATCTTCGATAGCACTTGGAAAATCTTTAACCTCCTCCCATATCGTGTCTCCGTACCACCTTGGCGGTGGATCACCCTTCTCTACAACGCCGGCACGGAAAGCATTCCTGTTCCTTCTGAACGGATGATCTTTTGGCAGAAATTGCCGATGACAATCAAAGAAGCACGATTTTCCGCTGTGTTTCAAGCGGAAAGCCTTACTACGGTCCATGCAATACGGACATGAGAGACGGCCATGAGTGCTCCATCCAGATAACATTCCATAGGCCGAAAAGTCGTTGATGGTCCACATAAGGGTTGCCTTCATCTGAAAATTCTGCTTCCTGGAAACATCGTACGTATTAGCGCCTACTTCCCATAACTGATTCAACTCATCTATCAAAGGCTGTAAGTACACGTCAATGTTCCTCTTGGGATTGTTCGGACCAGGAATTATAACGGTTAGAAACATGTACTGAGTCTTCATGCACATCCAAGGCGGTAGGTTATACGGAGTGACAATCACAGGCCAGCACGAATACTGGGATCCCGAAAGACCAAAAGGAGTAAAACCGTCAGAAGATAGTCCCAACCTGACATTTCATGGATCTGAAGCAAAATCTGGATACACTCGATCAAAGTGCTTCCACGCTTCTCCATCGGATGGGTGATCCAACACTCCTTCAATCTGTTCTCGCATGTGCCAACTCATATTTTCGGCCGTCTCTTTCACCATAAATAATCTTTGCAACCGCGGCGTTAAAGGCAAGTAGTGCATTGAATCGGTCGGTCTTCTTGCACCGGTAGACCTTCCTGTACTAGTTGTCTTATAGCGATCAGCACCACAAAATCTGCACACATCTGCGTCCTTGTCGTCTTTGTAGTACAGCATGCACCCATTGCGACAGGAATCGATTTTCTTGTATCCCATCCAGAGCGATCTCACCATCCTCTTAGACCGGTAGAAGTCTTTAGGCAACTTAGCACCCGCCGGCAAGATCTCTATAATCAACTCCAACACTCGGTTGTAGCATTCTTGCGACATATTAAAATCTTACTTAATGCTCAATAGTCTTGTAACCACCTCCAACGGTGAATGATCCTCACAACCAGGATACAATGGAGTCCTTGCATTCTCCAGCAACTCCATGAACTGTGCAGCATCGGCGTTCGGTGCCTCCTCAGGTGCATCATGAACGAAACTAGGTCCCGCAGCGTCGAAAACCATGTTCACGCACCCGTCGTCGTATGCATGATTATCTGAAACAAAATTAGGTCCCGTATGCATATACGGCTCAACGTAAGGCTCCGGCTCTGATGCTAAAGACACAAGTTCTCCGTGTGCGGTCCACTGATAGTAATTAGGCGTGAAACCCCTCGAGTACAAATGATATGTCACTTCCACTTCTGGATAATATTTCACGTTATGACATTTCACACACGGATACTTAATTTTAGTGTCGTCCATGTACTGAGGGAACGCCTTAGCAAACTGCAGGAACTGCTCTACTCCCGCTATGTATTCATCCCGCACACCACACATATCATCAGGACGACGATTGTACATCCATAAACGATTCCACAAGTAGTAATTCATATCCATTTGGAAATAATTCTGCAAAGATGGACACACATTATCCAACAGGCACAAATTCGTATATTATGTCTTATTAGGGACACATATTAGTAGCAGACAGTTACTAATAACAATGATATGCAATCTAGGTCAAACTAGGTTGTACTAAGTCAAACAAGGTCAAGCTAAGTCAAGCAAAGTCAAACAAGGTCAAAGTAGGTCAAGGGTTGACCTATAGTTGACTTTGTCAACTCTTAGTCCAATCTAAGTTAAATATCCTATTTCTAGTCATTACCTACGAAGGTACCGTTTACCTTATCGCTATTGGTATCCCAATACTAATACCTTAAGTTGGTACCCTTTACCTTATTGCTATTGGTACCCTTTACCTTATCGTTATTTGTATGGTTGATATTATTGCTAGGTTTGCCAAGTCTGGTTGATATTATTGCATTGCATTGTTAGGTTTGCCAAGTCTTCATCCATGTGTATACCTAGCTCATTTTGTTTCCTAAACTAAAAGAAATGATACACTAGAAGACGCAAAATCCATATGGCTAGCTCTATACAATTTAAATATATCCTTCTACAAATTTCAAGATATTCGTTTAAATAATGAGTTTGTCAAGAATTTTGGGTTAAGCAGATTTCGACATTAGAAATAAAACTTTGAAAGAGCTTTTGTTTATATATGGACATGCATATAATTTTATTTTTGTAAAAACCTTTCACAACTACTCATTAAATGAATTATCAAACATGAATTTGCTTAACCATAGTAGACAAATGGAAACAACCAAGGTGAACCTGAATTTAAACGAGTTAAACCCATTGGGGAGATGAATTTGCTTCATCAAAAATCCTAACTATAGTAGACAAATGGAAGAAGGAAAGTATTTAACATGGGGACTCGAGGGCGATGACAAGATGTCTCGACCCCATTGGGGAGATTCGATGGCAGTCTGCAGTAATCACGACTATTGTAAAAAACTGTTACGTTCCAGAACCAAAATACTGAAGAAGAAAAAAACAGATACCAACGGTTACACGAACATAATACTTCAATAACCTGAATAAGTACAGTCGCTATTGTACAATTAGATTTGGGGATGACTCTAGCAATCTAACAATCAATATATTGGTTTGTAGACAAAGATTAATCTCAATCCAATATCAACACAAAGAACACAAGTAATTTATAACGAATACACTAAAGCATCCCCAAACGCAATTCAATACTATAAAGTCTAGAATCAAAGAGAGTATTAAACATAAAAGATAGTATCAAATGTACATAGCCATGTTGTCAAGGCGACTAGAAACAGTTCCAGAAAATAAGAGCTAACACTTGTTCTATAACATACGATAAAGAAAATTTAAAAGAATAGAATAGTAGGAGTCTGTGTCTGTGTCTGTGTCTGTCTGTGTCTGTGTGTGTGTGTGTCTGTGTGTGTGTGTATGTGTGTCCGTGTCCGTGTCTGTGTGTGTGTGTGTGTGTCCGTGTCCGTGTGTGTGTGTCTGTGTCTGTGTGTGTGTGTGTGTGTGGCCACCTAAAATATTTTTCTCATCTTGTCCTAATTAATCCCTATGTGTGTGTGTTTGTGTCTGTGTGTGTGTCTGTGTCTGTGTCTCTGTGTGTGTGTGTGTGTCCGTGTGTGTCCGTGTGTGTATGTGTGTGTGTCTGTGTCTGTGTGTTTGTCCGTTTCTGTGTGTGTCCGTGTCCCCGTGTGTCCGTGTGTGTGTGTGTGTGTCCGTGGGAGAGGAGGAGGAAGAGAAAGAGGAGGAGGAGGAGGAGGAGTTAGGGTTTACCTGACGAAGAGGAGGAGGAGCTCGAGGAGGAGGAGGTCGAGGAGGAGGAGGAGCACGACGGGGTAGGGGTCGCCGGAGGAAAATGCGGGGGGGGGGGGGGGGGGGTCGCCGAAGGAGCTCGAGGAGGGGGAGAAAATTTGGAGGGAGGGAAATATTTCGAGTGGGGGGAAAAAAGAGCACAGCGTGCCCTAAGTAAAATAATTAGCGACGTCACTAGTCGACGTCGCTAAACGTCGCCAACATGGCGACATAAACTTAGGATATGTCGCTGAACGTCGCTATTCAGCGACGTAAGAATCCCCTGTCGCAGAACGGCGCTAGTCAGCGACGTTCTGCGACGTGTTTATAAAGATGTCGCTAATAGCGACGTCATTTCTTTCCGTCGCTAAATTACGTCGCTATTAGATGATATTTTAGTAGTGTTAGTTGTGATTGAGATATATTCTGTTATGTCACCCTCATTCGGGGAGTATAACTGCTTATTACCTTTAACTGTTAGATGTTGAGACCTAGGACAACGTTCTACCGTCGACACTGCGGCGTAGGCTGGACGTACCCACGTCTCGTGCCCTTACTCTAGGGTGCGGGTCGTGACACCATATCATCATGTATCTCCATCAGCCCTATCACTTCGCTATTGCTAAGTGGTCGGAAGTAGTCGGGATGGCAGTTCTTGTGCTCCTTGGTCGTCTTCTCAATGATATGATTGAGGAAAAGGTACGGCAACCATTTGGTGGAATAACAGGTGTCGACCGTGCCACTCTTGTAGTAGAGAGAACAGATCTTGTAGTGACATAGTAGCTCTTCAAACACAGCCACCATGTCAGCATTCTCTTGGCGGAGTCTGTCCAATTTATCATTTGTCGGGACAAACTCTTCATAGGGGATATCCCCCATTGGCAGGCTGGAGATGTACTTCATCTCGTGCAAAGCTAACCCAATCTCTCCGTGGGGCGTCATGAAAGTCCCGGTTCTATAGTTGTATCTCTCGGCCAACGCGAGGAATAGATGAGGATTGGAGGGAAAGCCATAAACAGTGGCATACACTGCTTGGTACAGATCAATCTTCTTAAGCCGCTCTTCAAATTGGACCAATATCCAATTGGCTATACAGATCCATCTTTTATTATCCGGGTTCACAAGGCCCGTCAGCCGCAACTCCTGATCCGGATACCTTTCTTCTACCTTCGCAAACTCGTTTGCGAATATCGGAGTTCTCACTGGTAGCAGCAAGGAAGAATCTTCTGGCGGGATACAATCAAGCTTTAGTCCTCCAAGCAAGGAGCTATGGCGCTCAGAGGAACTGTAGAATATATCCTTGTTGTCAGACCCCTTCTTGACACAAATGTTCCCTATTCAGGCTTGCTGAAGTAGAGTTATATCCCATTCCATTCTTCTGGGATAGCTTGCAAAAGCATATCGAGACAGAGGAAGGCATCCAGAGATCTCCGGCAGAAGGATTGTCTTCTCGCCCCTCTGGATAAGTCTCTGTTCCATTCGAGATCTTGGTTGAGAGTTCTTGTCAAAGGCCTCACCAAACAAGAACAACGGCTTCTTATGAGTAACTATGTCAGCAGTCTGAAGAGGTTGCCCGTTCATCAGATACAGTAAAGTCTTATTGTCCTGTACAGTCAAGATGGCTTACCTAGATGACGGTAAGGCATATTGAGGAAATATCACATGAGAAAGATCTTTCTTGTATTCAGGTTCAGCCAAGGATCCTGCAAAAACCTCATAGTTGAGATCTTTCCTGAGGTTAACTGCATCAAATAAAGAAACAAGGATCAGTACATGCAAAATCAAAAACTTTCTACAAAAGATCATCAATTTGTGCAAATTATCAGATTGCGCCATCACAGTCAGCTTGCACAAGTTATCATTTTGCGCCAGCACAGCCAACGTGCGCAAGACGTCAGTTTGCGCTAACATACTTGCACAAGACATCAGTTTGCGCTGGCTCAACTGACTTGCGCAAAACGATGGATTGCACCGAACATTTTGTCAGCGCTTTACATCCGATTGCGCAAGAGTATAGTTTTCATAAAAATGAAAACTATTGTGAATGCAACCGAAACCCTAAACAGGGTGGCGCAAATACCATCAATCTCTAAAAAGAGAGAGGTATGAAGGTCAGAAAATATCAAAACCCTAAAAAGGGTTTCGATCGTGGTTCTTTATTTCACCTTGCAGCGCTGGATGACCCGTCTCATGACGAAAAACTCGTGGCGTAACACGAGTCGAAGGCTCGGCGGGGGCCTTGCCCTTCTCAGTGGTTGTACGCTTGGGAGCCATCGCTATCGTCGGCAGGAAGAAGAAGCAGTAGTCGGAGTTGGAACGGAAGCTTTTGTCTCTTGAACAGTCGAAAACAAGTAAAGGATGAAAGAAAGAAAGAAAAAACTATTTATAGTTTTTCAAGTGTAACGGCAACCTCCGATTGTGCCACAAAAGACGGAACTAATTCCTCCAAACGCGCAATCACAGCACAACTTGCGCAACTTGATTTTAAATTTGAAATTCAAAGTATTTCGAAACTTTGAATATTTTCAAATTTTGAAAACTTTGAAGGGGGTCTTGTAGGTCCTAAAAATCAAGTTGCATTCATCAAATAGGCAGAGAAAACTAATTTGCGCACACTTCAAATGAACTGCGCATGAGGCAGATTGCGCTACAAATCGAACGCGCGAGCTGAACTGCGCTACCATCCGAGCGCGCTACGCTGACGTGGCAATGCCATCATTACCTGACAAAAATCCGATCTTCTGACAGCTGACAGCCCGATAAACGAGGAGTCCTTTCGTTTCTTGTGCAGCACAGCGCTCGAGGACAACTGTACAGCCAGCGCAGTATGATAGCTCAACTTCAGCACAGTTTGACCAAGCCCGAGTCTCAGCGCAGTCTGATGCTAGCGCTTTTCAAGTAGCACAATCCATCAAGATAACTGACATTTGTTACGTGACTTACATGCCATCAATTGCTCGCCACGTGGCCACCGCCTGTACACGACCATGCGTATTTCAATCAAACAATGCCACGCATCTAATACAGTTGGCCCACAATCGAGTAACTGCCAGCACAGTTTGCTGTTTGCGCAGTCTGTTGCTAGCGCAGTTCATAATGTGCAATTCAGAATAACTACAAATTAGTTATTTCTAGAACTCTATAAATAGAGTTTCAAGTCCTTCATTAAGAAGATCGGGTCATATTATCACCAGAGATCAGGAGTTCTTGTCCAAGTGCTGCTGCATTCTTCAGAGGCTATCGTCTTCAAAGTTTACATCGTCTAAGGAATAAAGCGATCGTCTTCAGATCGGATTCCTATAGTTGTACTTTCCCAGATTTCAATTGTAATCTTCTTACAAAGTTTGTGAAATAAAGACTTTTGTTTTTGCAAACAAGAATGACCATTCTCCGTGTTAAAACCATGGAGAATGACCATTCTTCGTGCTAAAATCACGGAGAATGACCATTCTCCATCATTTTAACGCAGAGAATGGCAATTCTCCGTGGTTTTAATACGGCCATCCTCCATCATTTTAACACAAAGAATTGATTCTCCGTGACTTTAACACGAAGAATAACCATTCTCCGTGATTTTAACACGGAGAATGGTCATTCTCCATGATTTTAAGAACGGAGAATGGTCATTCTCCATGATTTCTAATACGTAGAATGACCATTCTTCGTGTTAAAACCACGGAGAATGGCCATTCTTCGTGTTAAAATGACAGAGAATGGACATTTTTCGTCATTTTAGCACGGAGAATGTCATTCTCCGTGGTTTTAACACGGAGAATGGTCTTCCTCCTGCATTTTAACAAGGAGAATGGCCATTCTACATGATATTAACACGAAAAATTACCATTATTCATGATATTAATACGGAGACTGGTCATTTTCCTGCATTTTATGGCCAGTTGAAACTTTGGAGGGCTATAACTTTTGACTGGGAGGTCAAAACGAGGTCCGATTTGTCGCAAAATGAGCGTATTTTCGAGTAGCCTGAGATAAACCGCCCTACCATTTGTCGGCCTTTTGAAATTTTAGAATTGCAAAAAAATGATGTTTGGACCTCCATTTTAACAGTTTTACCGTTTGTCGGCCTTTCCGAAATTTTTCGACGAGTTTTTGAAGGAAGGTTTGAAGATTTTGGAGGAGTGTAACACCCACTTTTCCAAAATAAGGGTAAATTTGAAATTTTGCATTTTAAATCATTAAAATATTTGATTTTAGTCATGATATAATTTTTGGTGATTTTTAGTTATTTTAAAACTATTAAATTGAGTGAAATGTGAATTGGTGTTTTGCTAGTGTAACATTAGTCATACATGACCTAGAAGACTAATCATGACCAATGAGACCTAATCATGTGTTTAGGATTTCAAATTTCTACTTTTAAACCTAGGGGTATTTTAGTCATTTTGACACTTTTATGAAATTATGAATTATATTAATTAAATATGTGTTAGTTAAATTGTTGAGTCTAGACCTAGAAGTTAGCCTAATCTAGATTATTAATCATGACCCTAGAGACTAAGCTAGAGGGTTTCATTAAGTAATTACATTAGTGAATATCTAGATATTTGTTAAAAGATATTTTAGGCTAAAGGTTAAAGGATGCTACTTTAATTGTGAGCCCTTAGATTAGCTAGAAATTATTGGAGAAACCTTAGCCCCTCATCCTAAACCCTAACCCTAACTTAATGGCAGCCAACACACATCCCCACCCCCTATAAATGCATCCCATTAATCATTTGTATCATTTTTAATTCATTCTATTTGCCTCTTTTGTGTTCTTCCCTAAACTTCTCCCCAAATATCCAAAACAACTCCAAATTGAGCCAAACTTCTTGCATTGGGATCCCCTACCATTGAGGATGCTAAGGGGAGCTAGCTAGCAAGGTTGCACAAGCTTTGGGCATCATCTTTTGAAGAAGAACACCCCCCCTTTCTAGGTTTTCATTGAGTTTTCACTCAATAGGTAAAATGCCTCAAAACCTATGTATATTGTGATTTCTCTTCATGAATGCATGCATATAGGTACCAAGGATCTATAGGCTAAGTTTGGTAGGAATTAGATTGGGTTTGGTGTCCGTATCGGACACGTATCTAGGTTAATACTAAAGTGTTTGATGTAATGCCTCAATGAACTTTTGTTTCTCCATTTTCAAAACAAATTATATATTTTGAAAGCCCCTGATGTGTGGAATATATTTCGTGAAGACTGAGTCGATTTCTGTTTAGTTTTCGTGTCCAAAATTGGACACGAACCCGTGCACGAGGCCACGGGTCACTGTCCTGCTACCTCGTGTCCAGTTCTCACTAGACACGACACGAGACACGACCATTTTTGGTCAGCACCTAGGGGCAATGTCTGACGTGCCACCCACAAATTTTCAGAGGATATCGTGTCGTATCGGACACGCAATCGCGTGAGCACGCGATTTGCACTGCACTGCACGAGCGTGCAAGTGCTGTCTGATACGCACTTCGTGTCCTTCGTGGACACGTCGTGATGGTGTTACAGGGACACGAAGGTGTAGCCCTACTATGGGCGAACCCATATGCACGAGCTCGACCCACCTCGAGCTCTGTGTCGAGCCCACGAAGGCTCGACATGCCTGTACGAGGAATTATTTTGCTGTTTCTGAGGCTATTCGAATTTAGTTTTTGGACACGTTCGTGTCCAGTTTTCTGGACACGAATGCACCCCTATGACACGTGCACATGTGTACTATGTGTTGGCACAATCATTTTGACAAATTATTGGGTTTTTGTTTGAAATTGGTTTTGAAGGTCGGGTTTAACTGAAATTACTGAAACTTATTAAAGCTCACTGTTCATGAGATTGAGATGCTAAATTTTAATGTTCTGCCTGTATATATATATATGGGATGTATGCCTACATGTCTGTTATGTATTCCTACTTGATATAAGTTTATTTCCTCAATTGATTTCGAAATCTAGATACTAAATTGGTTTTATTTCCCATTTTTTTTCCTGATACTAAACTGTGGATTTGAACTGGAATTCGAAAACTGGTTAAACTGTTTCGAATTGATTAAATTACTATGTTTCTTTCATCCATGTTTATCTGAGAATTAGTCACATGATAGGGTTCATGATTAACAGGAATTTGGAATGGGAATGAATCAGGAATTTTGTATTGGTTAGGAAACGAACTGGTGTGCATAACTAGTTCCTGAGATTGGCTCAACCTTTCCTTTACACTGTTTTGGTGAGTTCCTATTATACATGACACTGACACCATTGATCACAGCCACACACACTTTCCTGCCATCTGAAGTTGGTTTTAATCCTAAATTGATTTGGGTTAATTGGTATGGTATTGGGTTGAGCTTCATAGTTTCCTAAGATTGCAATAGGGAGAACTGAGTTTATGGATCACCAAAATAAAAACTGAAATGTTATGAAAAAACTGAGATTGTAATGTGATGAAAGAAAAACTGAGTTTTAGTAATGATATGAAACCTGAGATTGAAATGTTATGCAAGTGGTTTTGGTTAATGTTAGGAAAACTGAGAATTGAATTGTATGCAAGTGGTTTTGGTTAATGTTAGGAAAAACTGAGAATGAAATGGATTTTTCCTGAATCCTTTGTGAAGAAAAAAACCTGAGTTCTTTTTTTCAGTTTTGTCAAACCAAATTGGATTCCTTTCCTACTTTCTGAAAACTGAACCATATGTAGACTTCATCTTTCACACATTCCTGTCACCTGTACATGTATACACACATGCTCCTTTTGAAACACACATTGTTTCCAAATTTTCCTTTCACTGTACACATATATACACCAAAAGCACAAACCTGTCACACACACACACTAATTTGTTTGATCTAGTTCCTATTAACTCAGCACACACTTGAGCACACACAGGCCATATCCTTGTCCCTGTCACACAGGGACAGCCCACTCCCTGTCACACACAGGTACTCACACAACCAAATCACATACACACACACAGCTATAGCCTAAGCAAAGGACACTCACACACACCCCTATCTATATGCCTATCTCACATCACTCTCATGTATACACTCACACCCTATTTACACATATGTATCATGACACAAGACCAGACACTTATCCCTCTCACATTCACACACATGCCTATAACCAAATGCACACACTCAATAACACTTTATATCACATACACAAACCACAGAAACTGAGAACATAGGTAACCCTTTTGTAATACCCTGTCATACACATTCCTAACTAACCCACACACACATTGATGAGTTTAGCCATGGATAAATTTCCTATATATATATATATATATATATATATATATATATATATATATATAAAATATATATATATATATATATATATATATATATATATATATATATAGGTATGCCTTATATGTAGTGAGTATATATGTATTATATATATATATATATATATATATATATATATATATATGCAATGTTAGCCTATACAATGTTGGCTATGTATATTTTGTCTAAAACTAAGATGTAGGCCATGTAGATACAATATGGGATATGATATGTTTGAATGCCATGATTTAGTGTCTAATTCACATGCCATGTTATATGCCTAACCTATGTTATGCAATGTAAGCCATGTTATGATAACTTAGCTAAAATGCCATGTGTGATATGCCTAGTGGTCTAAACTAATATGGGCATGTGTATATATGAGTATATGTAAATTGTAGGGTTGATAGCTTGTATAGCCTTGTGATTGGTGTGTGATTGCTAGACTAGGCTTGGTTAGGCCTAGTGAGACTTATTAGACTTGTTAGGGTCAGTCTTGACCTAGTTGACCTAGTTTGACTAGTGTAGTTGACCAAGAGTTGACTTTGGCCTAGATTGACCTAGAATTATGTAGAATGCATAGTAGGACTTCATTATATCATTTTAGACTTGTTGTGACTTGTGCTGTTCTGATTAGGAGCCAGACACCTCTCCTCGGACAGTACATTTGCTTCAGACATTCAGATACGAGGCGAGTACATTCTCTGATCGTTTCGTACTTGTCACGATTTATATTCTCGCTCTAGATTACTTTTACTTGATGCTGTCACGTTATCATCACAGATTAGTACTATACGGATCTCTTCTTGGGATGTTATCCCCTTTAGCGGGAGCATCGGATACTTTATGACATGTGTTTCATGTACAGCATGTATTCCTCGCTTCTGCGTTATTCATGTACACTCATGTTCTCTCATGTTCTTACATGTACGTTCATGTACTCTCATGTTCTTTCATGTACGCTCATGTTTCCTCATGTGTTTTTTGTGTAACCAAAACATCATGTACGTAACGTAACGGGACTAGATCCTTGTGTATTAATTGTGGGTAGGGGTGAGTATAAATGGTCATGTGATTTACCCATCATGTTCACTCTGTTACTTTTCATGTTTTATCATGTACACATCAGCTTTATTGGCTGATGTCCCACATGTTCACTCATGTACATCATGTTCAACCTAAGCCAATTACATGCCATCTCGTACTCTAAATCACTAGTCACTTACTGTTCTTACTTATCATGTATATATTTCCAGTTATCAAATATCTCTCATGTTTCATGTACATCTTCTTACAGTGTTTCATGTATTTTATTCTATTGCCTGCTTTATATTTCCTGCCATGATATGAACTGATGAGATGTACTGTGCTCGCTCCCGTCCTGACTGGACCTGTTGAAAATTTTACAGAGGATGATGAGGAATCCTGCACCCCTTACTTGGAGCTTGCCTAGATGACACTCGCGACCTGGACCCCTGGCGAGGTTCAGGAAGCTGCTTAGGATGATACCTTGTATAGAGTAGATAGCTTAGACTATTTCCTTTCATGTTTAGCTTATGTCCTTGTTTCAGAGTTGTATGTTGTAGAGATGTTGAGACTTGTATTTAGTTTCTGTTGTACCTCAGTTGAGGTTTTTCTTATCTATTTTATCGTACCATTTTCTATCTATAGATTGTGATTGAGTTATACCTCTGTGTTGGCCTCCTTATGGAGAGTATTCATATTATGTTAGTTATAGTTCATGACCTAGAACAGCGTTCTACCGCCGACACTGCGGCGTAGGCTGGACGTACCCACTTCTCGTGCCCTTACTCTAGGGTGCGGGTCGTGACACGTTTTTAGTGGTGGCCCTTGCAGGTCGAGTTTATGTAGTGGTATTCGAATTAGAGTATCACTACAGCCTACAGTAGGAGTAGAATATTTTGGGGTACTCAATCACAGTTAGAATTCCTTGAGAGATTCCTGGGATGCCCCTTGAGAATCTCATTCCGAACTTCTAATTTGAATTCCTTTTCTCTTGTTTTGATTTACCCTTACTCCTTGATATTTGAATTTGATTTTGATAGATCGTTGTTGATTTGATTTTCTTATCGAGATGAATTTTATGATCCGAGTTACGATATCTTCTGATAACATATGTTGACGGAAATAACAAGGATGGTAAAACGTCTACTTTATTATGGAACCTAGAGTTTACCGCAGCTATATTAGCCGGCGTGGCAAGAACATAGGGACCTGACTGCGGATGTACATATCTTGATCATGAGATTGGAATTTCTCGCAGCTATACTAGTCGGCATAGCGAGGATTCCAGACGACTTGATCATAGAGATGCATACCCCAGTTATGGACTCTACCGTTCATTGCAGCCTTGCTTACTAGCGTGGCGAGGATTCTGAGTATCATGATTTTGGACAGACGCATGTGATTATCAGATTATATCTTGAAGGTTTTTAAAGTATCACCTCTTTCATTTCTCTTCTGTAAAAAAAAATGTTTTCCATCATCAAATAACTTAGGAGTAGGGATAACTTTAGTTGACTAGTCTAATTCCTTGTAGATTTTTATTAGTTATAACTCTTTCTTAGTATGATGATTTGATGAGTTGTGTTTAGGCCTTATTTTAGGGATGATAGTATAGCCTGGCTTTAGAGTAGTGACCCTTGTAGCTGGTTCTCTGTTGTTTATATTTACCAGTTTTCATATAGAATAATAGACTGCATTACAGCCTTGATGATTTGTTGTTTCTGTCATTTTTCCAGTTTAGCACCCCAGATTGCTTGTATGTTTGATACCCTATGACCGTTTGGGTTTAACAGGACTAGTATACCTAGGTGAGACTTTCAACTGCCACCATATGCCATAACCCTGTATGCCATTCTTTTAAATTGTAGGATTTAGGTAGTTCTGAGACTATGATTGTTGGGGACGAGACTCTAGAAGAAGTACGACCATTTTAATTTCGAGGACGAAATTCTTTTAAGGGGGTAGACTTGTAACACCCACTTTTCCAAAATAAGGGTAAATTTGAAATTTTGCATTTTAAATCATTAAAATATTTAATTTTAGTCATGATATAATTTTTGGTGATTTTTAGTTATTTTAAAACTATTAAATTGAGTGAAATGTGAATTGGTGTTTTGCTAGTGTAACATTAGTCATACATGACCTAGAAGACTAATCATGACCAATGAGACCTAATCATGTGTTTAGGATTTCAAATTTCTACTTTTAAACCTAGGGGTATTTTAGTCATTTTGACACTTTTGTGAAATTGTGAATTATATTAATTAAATATGTGTTAGTTAAATTGTTGAGTCTAGACCTAGAAGTTAGCCTAATCTAGATTGTTAATCATGACCCTAGAGACTAAGCTAGAGGGTTTCATTAAGTAATTACATTAGTGAATATCTAGATATTTGTTAAAAGATATTTTAGGCTAAAGGTTAAAGGATGCTACTTTAATTGTGAGCCCTTAGATTAGCTAGAAATTGTTGGAGAAACCTTAGCCCCTCATCCTAAACCCTAACCCTAACTTAATGGCAGCCAACACACATCCCCACCCCTTATAAATGCATCCCATTAATCATTTGCATCATTTTTAATTCATTCTATTTGCCTCTTTTGTGTTCTTCCCTAAACTTCTCCCCAAATATCTAAAACAACTCCAAATTGAGCCAAACTTCTTGCATTAGGATCCCCTACCATTGAGGATGCTAAGGGGAGCTAGCTAGCAAGGTTGCACAAGCTTTGGGCATCATCTTTTGAAGAAGAACACCCCCCTTTCTAGGTTTTCATTGAGTTTTCACTCAATAGGTAAAATGCCTCAAAACCTATGTATATTGTGATTTCTCTTCATGAATGCATGCATATAGGTACCAAGGATCTATAGGCTAAGTTTGGTAGGAATTAGATTGGGTTTGGTGTCCGTATCGGACACGTATCTAGGTTAATACTAAAGTGTTTGATGTAATGCCTCAATGAACTTTTGTTTCTCCATTTTCAAAACAAATTATATATTTTGAAAGCTCCTGATGTGTGGAATATATTTCGTGAAGACTGAGTCGATTTCTGTTTAGTTTTCGTGTCCAAAATTGGACACGAACCCGTGCACGAGGCCACGGGTCACTGTCCTGCTACCTCGTGTCCAGTTCTCACTGGACACGACACGAGACACGACCATTTTTGGTCAGCACCTAGGGGCAACGTCTGACGTGCCACCCACAAATTTTCAGAGGATATCGTGTCGTATCGGACACGCAATCGCGTGAGCACGCGATTTGCACTGCACTGCACGAGCGTGCAAGTGCTGTCTGATACGCACTTCGTGTCCTTCGTGGACACGTCGTGATGGTGTTACAGGGACACGAAGGTGTAGCCCTACTATGGGCGAACCCATATGCACGAGCTCGACCCACCTCGAGCTCTGTGTCGAGCCCACGAAGGCTCGACATGCCTGCACGAGGAATTGTTTTGCTGTTTCTGAGGCTATTCGAATTTAGTTTTTGGACACGTTCGTGTCCTATTTTCTGGACACGAATGCACCCCTATGACACGTGCACATGTGTACTATGTGTTGGCACAATCATTTTGACAAATTATTGGGTTTTTGTTTGAAATTGGTTTTGAAGGTCGGGTTTAACTGAAATTACTGAAACTTATTAAAGCTCACTGTTCATGAGATTGAGATGCTAAATTTTAATGTTCTGCCTGTATATATATATATATGGGATGTATGCCTACATGTCTGTTATGTATTCCTACTTGATATAAGTTTATTTCCTCAATTGATTTCGAAATCTAGATACTAAATTGGTTTTATTTCCCATTTTTTTCCTGATACTAAACTGTGGATTTGAACTGGAATTCGAAAAGTGGTTAAACTGTTTCGAATTGATTAAATTACTATGTTTCTTTCATCCATGTTTATCTGAGAATTAGTCACATGATAGGGTTCATGATTAACAGGAATTTGGAATGGGAATGAATCAGGAATTTTGTATTGGTTAGGAAACGAACTGGTGTGCATAACTAGTTCCTGAGATTGGCTCAACCTTTCCTTTACACTGTTTTGGTGAGTTCCTATTATACATGACACTGACACCATTGATCACAGCCACACACACTTTCCTGCCATCTGAAGTTGGTTTTAATCCTAAATTGATTTGGGTTAATTGGTATGGTATTGGGTTGAGCTTCATAGTTTCCTGAGATTGCAATAGGGAGAACTGAGTTTATGGATCACCAAAATGAAAACTGAAATGTTATGAAAAAACTGAGATTGTAATGTGATGAAAGAAAAACTGAGTTTTAGTAATGATATGAAACCTGAGATTGAAATGTTATGCAAGTGGTTTTGGTTAATGTTAGGAAAACTGAGAATTGAATTGTATGCAAGTGGTTTTGGTTAATGTTAGGAAAAACTGAGAATGAAATGGATTTTTCCTGAATCCTTTGTGAAGAAAAAAACCTGAGTTCTTTTTTTCAGTTTTGTCAAACCAAATTGGATTCCTTTCCTACTTTCTGAAAACTGAACCATATGTAGGCTTTATCTTTCACACATTCCTGTCACATGTACATGTATACACACATGCTCCTTTTGAAACACACATTGTTTCCAAATTTTCCTTTCACTGTACACACATATACACCAAAAGCACAAACCTGTCACACACACACACACTAATTTGTTTGATCTAGTTCCTATGAACTCAGCACACACTTGAGCACACACAGGCCATATCCTTGTCCCTGTCACACAGGGACAGCCCACTCCCTGTCACACACAGGTACTCACACAACCAAATCACATACACACACACACAGCTATAGCCTAGGCACAGGACACTCACACACACCCCTATCTATATGCCTATCTCACATCACTCTCATGTATACACTCACACCCTCTTCACACATATGTATCATGACACAAGACCAGACACTTATCCCTCTCACATTCACACACATGCCTATAACCAAATGCACACACTCAATAACACTTTATATCACATACACAAACCACAGAAACTGAGAACACAGGCAACCCTTTTGTAATACCCTGTCATACACATTCCTAACTAACCCACACACACATTGATGAGTTTAGCCATGGATAAATTTCCTATATATATATATATATATAGGTATGCCTTATATGTAGTGAGTATATATGTATTATATATATATATATATATATATATATATATATATATATATATATATATATATATATATATATATATATATATATATATGCAGTGTTAGCCTATACAATGTTGGCTATGTATATTTTGTCTAAAACTAAGATGTAGGCCATGTAGATACAATATGGGATATGATATGTTTGAATGCCATGATTTAGTGTCTAATTCACATGCCATGTTATATGCCTAACCTATGTTATGCAATGTAAGCCATGTTATGATACCTTAGCTAAAATGCCATGTGTGATATGCCTAGTGGTCTAAACTAATATGGGCATGTGTATATATGAGTATATATAAATTGTAGGGTTGATAGCTTGTATAGCCTTGTGATTGGTGTGTGATTGCTAGACTAGGCTTGGTTAGGCCTAGTGAGACTTATTAGACTTGTTAGGGTCAGTCTTGACCTAGTTGACCTAGTTTGACTAGTGTAGTTGACCAAGAGTTGACTTTGGCCTAGATTGACCTAGAATTATGTAGAATGCATAGTAGGACTTCATTATATCATTTTAGACTTGTTGTGACTTGTGCTGTTCTGATTAGGAGCCAGACACCTCTCCTCGGACAGTACATTTGCTTCAGACATTCAGATACAAGGCGAGTACATTCTCTGATCGTTTCGTACTTGTCACGATTTATATTCTCGCTCTAGATTACTTTTACTTGATGCTGTCACGTTATCATCATGGATTAGTACTATATGGATCTCTTCTTGGGATGTTATCCCCCTTAGCAGGAGCATCGGATACTTTATGACATGTGTTTCATGTACATCATGTATTCCTCGCTTCTGCGTTATTCATGTACACTCATGTTCTCTCATGTTCTTACATGTACGTTCATGTACTCTCATATTCTTTCATGTACGCTCATGTTTCCTCATGTGTTTCCTGTGTAACCAAAACATCATGTACGTAACGTAACGGGACTAGATCCTTGTGTATTAATTGTGGGTAGGGGTGAGTATAAATGGTCATGTGATTTACCCATCATGTTCACTCTGTTACTTTTCATGTTTTATCATGTACACATCAGCTTTATTGGCTGATGTCCCACATGTTCACTCATGTACATCATGTTCAACCTAAGCCAATTACATGCCATCTCGTCTCTAAATCACTAGTCACTTACTATTCTTACTTATCATGTATATATTTCCAGTTATCAAATATCTCTCCTGTTTCATGTACATCTTCTTACAGCGTTTCATGTATTTTATTCTATTGCCTGCTTTATATTTCCTGCCATGATATGAACTGCATGAGATGTACTGTGCTCGCTCCCGTCCTGACTGGACCTGTTGAAAATTTTACAGAGGATGATGAGGAACCCTGCACCCCTTACTTGGAGCTTGCCTAGATGACACTCGCGACCTGGACCCCTGGCGAGGTTCAGGCAGCTGCTCAGGATGATACCTTGTATAGAGTAGATAGCTTAGACTATTTCCTTTCATGTTTAGCTTATGTCCTTATTTCAGAGTTGTATGTTGTAGAGATGTTGAGACTTGTATTTAGTTTCTGTTGTACCTCAGTTGAGGTTTTCCTTATCTATTTTATCGTACCATTTTCTATCTATAGATTGTGATTGAGTTATACCTCTGTGTTGGCCTCCTTGTGGAGAGTATTCATATTATGTTAGTTATAGTTCATGACCTAGAACAGCGTTCTACCGCCGACACTGCGGCGTAGGCTGGACGTACCCACTTCTCGTGCCCTTACTCTAAGGTGCGGGTCGTGACAAGGAGAAAATATAGATTCGAAACTGAGCGGCATATGGAAGAAGTGGAAGTATCGAAACGTTTTTTTTAAAGAGTCGGGTTCGGGGGTGTTTTCAATAAATTAGAAGGGCAAAAAGGTCATTCATAACCCCCTTTATATATCTTTCGCTAATTCTGGGCACGCGATGAAATGTGCCAGAAATCTTCAATTTAAGATTTTAAAAAATGGTAAAAAATGTGCATGCTTCTCTTATTAAGATTAAAATAGGTAACCGTATAGAAAATGTGCCAGAAATATTACTAAAATAGGGGGGAAATGGTAACCGTATAGAATAGTTCTTAGCTTCTCTTATTAAGAATGCTAGTAAATATACATGCTTTGCACGTATAATAATGTATAATAAGAACATTATTCAGTTATAGTTAAATATATTTTCTAACTCGTGTGGTTAAGGTGGGAGCTATTGTTCTTATTTGGTTAAGTTTGATTTTCAATGTTGAATATATATAACAATTTTAAACTTCTTTCAATGTTTCTTTACATAATTTATTTTTTTAAAATAAAATAGATCGTGATATAATGATGACTTAGACGGCTCACTGTTGAACCATTTTAAAGCCTCGTTATATAGTGGAAGATATATAAGAAAAATAATATAATGGTTGTTGTATATGAGATAAGAACATCCATTATTTAAATTTATCCTAAAATCATAACGCTCTCTTTTGGATACACACTTAATTTAATTATTGCCCCATTAAAAAATTTCTAAGGTAAAATTTATCTTTGGAAAAAAAATCCAGTAAAAAAAATAGTACAGTAATATTTTTCAGGAATATGAATCTTCAGGAATCTAAGTGGGTGCAACTTTTTAAAAAAATTGAAGAAAAAATTCAGTGAAAAACATCATCGGAGGAAAAGATAGTACATAAAGATATACTTCAAGATGACTTCATTAGCATCTTCAGGGTGCTTGCATCTACATGATGCTCCCCCTCTAAAAAGATATTACTTAGTTCTTATATCAAATCAAATAAAAAATCAACCCCGAATTAATATATTTAAATATTATATATCTCACTTGTCACGACCCGATCCCAAATAATTGGGTCGAACCGGATCATGTCCAGCCTGCATCGTTGTTGAGACGGTGGCAGTAAGCTGTTCCATTAGCAGGTAACCATACAACAACATCTATATTTGTCACAACTCAAAATCGGAAATGAACTTTATTAAACTTTGAAATAAAATACAACTGGAATTTAAATGAACTGAAATAGACAACTGAATCCAAATAACAGAGTTTTTATAAACAACAAAGCTGGAAAAAGAAAAGCTATCTAATCAGCCGGCTCATCGGCCTCAGTCCCAACGTCCTCCAATGGGGACTCTGGCAGCACTACAGGGTACAGAATAGGGTCGTAGTAACTGCTGTATAACAGCTCAGCATCCTCAATGTCTCCTAAAAATGTATCTCCAGTCAGGAGGGAGGAAAGTACAATTCATGCTAATTTAAACAGTTAAAATAAATAATAAAATCATGCACTTTTAAACAGTTTAGAAATGAACAGTTTTCTAGCAGTAAAACAGTATGATTTGAATAGGCAATGAATATGACCGGCTTGGGATGTACAGTTGTATCCTATTGATACGATTCGGCTTATCCCCGTGTGTGTGAGGGGTAAGCTAATACAGTTCTAAGTTACAGTTGGATGTGGTCATAAATATTACTCTATTCCCCCAGTCCCCAATCAGTTACAGTAGTTGCAGTCAGTACTCTCAGGGAGAGCTTCGTGTTTGCCTCGTGGTTTAAACTTGCAGTAAAGCGATTATTAAAATAACTGTAAAACTAACACAAACTATACTTGCCTCAAAAATAGACTGGACTGGAGAGATGAAGACTTCGGGATGGAAATTCAGAATCGTCCTCGAATTCCTACATTTGAAAAATTGACTCAGAACCAGGGTTACCAATCTAACTACGCTAGTTGAAATCTCTAATTGTGTCCTAATCCATTTTAATTTTTTAATAATAAAATAAACAGAATTACGATTATTGGTGCATTGAATTTACAACGAGGGAAAGATCGTTTAAACTTTGTATTTTAGAAAACTCGTCGATACCAAATTATTTGATTAAAACTTTGTATTTTAGTAACTGTAAATATAAAACTAAATTTCTTATTTTTAGTGAGAAATACATGATCGTTAGTTAATATTAAAACTTGTAGATTTTATGTGAGAAAAACTTATTAATTTTTTATATGAAAATAACTTTTATCCGATTTATTCGTATGCTACAAAAACTCGCAAAATCAGCAAATAACCAGAAATTCTACACTACCAAATTACAGTTACAGAACCAACAACCAACTGGGCTTATGCCCATTACAATTTATTTACATAAATTAAAATAAGACAGAAACGGTCATTAGTCCTAAACTTCCCATAATTAATTATGAATAAATTAAATAATATTAATAAAATAAGTTAAATATAAATATTTGATGAGTCTCAGATATGGTCCAATCGTCAACTAGGCTAATGCCTCAACGTCCGGGCGAGGCCGGTTTCGTTTGCACTTAGCCGGGGCCCATTGACCGATACGGTCGTCGCCCAAAAATCCAGAATATTTAATATATTTTTGAAATCCGTTTTAAAATCATTTTTAAAAATATAATTAAATTTACGGAAAAATCCGGCAGCATTTTCTCTGTTTTTGGTCAACCCAAAAAATGGAAAATATGTCGATAATTTTCCTGCAAATCCCAAACCAGGGAATCCCAAAATATATACACATAAAAATAACCATAACATTTCCAATATTTATTCGGAATGACCCGAAACGAATTCGGGAGTCCGAATCCAACCAGAATCGTCACAGGACAATATCAAAATATTCTGAAAACCCAAATTATCTAGAAATCCATTTTCCAAAAAGTTTCGGAAAATCAAAACAACCAACAGAACCTTTCCGAAGGTTCCGAAATTACGACGTCGCTAAAAACTAAATTCCCAGGAGGGAATCGGGGACCAATCTCATCATAGACTGAATGAAAATGGAACGGGACATGGGTTATACCTTGGGTTGCTCGGCTAGAGCTCTCAGATGATATAAAGAAAGAATAATCACGGACAGCAGGAGAATTCGTCGGGACAGCGGGTCGGAGACACGGGAACCGCGTAAACCACGGAACAACGGAACGGTTCGGGAACCGCAGCGGGTGTCGAAAAGCGGACAACAGCGGAAACGCTGGAGGCGGGTCAGAGGGGAGTAGCCGAGAGGGGTGCGCTGGAGCGGGGGAGCGGAGCGGTTGTCGGGGGCGCTGCCTCGGGGACGGGCGTGCGGCTGGATCTGGTCGGGGAGGC
This sequence comes from Iris pallida, assembly GCA_029216955.1. Classification (NCBI taxonomy): domain Eukaryota; kingdom Viridiplantae; phylum Streptophyta; class Magnoliopsida; order Asparagales; family Iridaceae; genus Iris; species Iris pallida. The sequence goes on along the minus strand of JANAVB010021600.1, from coordinate 13,513,691 downwards.
CGCTGGGGTCGCCGAGAAGCGGCTCGCGGCGGAGGGGGCTGCCGGGGACCGGGGTCAGACGCCAGAGGGTCGCGCCGGGGAGGGGCGCTGGGAACCAGGTCCGCTCGGAGCGTCGGGGAGCGCTGGAAGGGGGAGGCCGGCGGCGCTGCTGGGAGGAGGCCGGCGGCGCTGCTGGGAGGAGGCCAGCGGGCGCTGCTGGAAGGAGGCCGGCGGGAGTCGGGTGCTCGGCCGGTGGGTTGGGGCCGCGGGAGGCCAGGATCCGAGAGAGGAGGGTCGAGGGAATTGTGAGGGAGAAATGGGGTTTGGGTGTTCGTGAGGGAGAGGAAGGATAGTTCGGGAAGGTGGTAGTAGTGGGTTTGAGAGTAAAAATAGGAGAGGAAAGTAAGGGGAAGGGTGGAGGAGTTGGTCCAACGTGGACCAACTCAAAATATATATTTTTTTTTATAACTAGAAACCAGATTTTTAAGAAATAGGATCAGGTCCAGGTCTGGGTTCGGGCTCGGGTCTGGGTCAGCACCCAAAAACCATGTTTTTAATTTTCGAAATAATTTTCTATCACTCAAAAAATAATACTAATAAATATAATAATAATACTAATATTAATTAACAAAAATTGGGTTTCACATCACTTTAATACTTTATTTGTCTATACATTTATGTGTATTATTCTCATATTAACAATAATACTTATATGTTTATTTATGATTCCTGGAAGCTCACAACTTCCTCTGATATGTTGAACTGGTGATGTCAGTCATATACAATCTATATTTGCTTCACTAAGTACAAAAATGATTGGACGAGGTTGTCGTAATAATTTGCTTGATTGATCTCTGAAATATCTGCAACATTGTTTAGAAAACATATATTATTTGTGATATTTCCTTTAGGGCTGCTTGGCAATTGTAGGGATAGCTGTTATGAGGTGTTTTTAGAGTACCGGTTATGAGCGGTTATGAGGGGACCGGTTTTTGGTGGTTTTTAAGTAGCGACATTTAAACCGGTCCAATCGATGCTTGGTAATCCACTAACGAGCGGTCTAAAAGTTTTTTTACATAAATAAAATTAAATAGAAAAGGATATTAGTAGTTATAATTATATATTTAAGGTGAGGATATAAATGAAATAAAATAATAAAATCCCTCAAAATCCACCAAATTGGGTGTTTATAAAGCCACCCAAAATTACATTACACCAGTTTGGAGAGGGGGGGTTTGGCTATGCCGACCAAAACCAGTGCCTCAAAAAATTAACAAGCGGAGGTTTTCATAAACGATCGGTTCAAAAATACCCTAAAACCGGTAAAAATACTGTTACCAAGCAAACCCTAAGGGGATCAGATAAATAATATGCATTTGCATATCATATAAGGTCAACACATTTGTATCAATTAAATCAATAATGATTCCTTTGATATATCTAAGATGTGTTTTATGTCATCCCAGTGTCTGTGTGTAGGTGCATATCAGCATGTTCAATAAAACTATATTGTGCTGAGTGAATGACACTAAAAAATTATATCTATTTTATTTAAATATAATATTTCATGACCCATGACATGTTCTTTTCTTCTTTAGGATGAAATATGACTCATTGGCCAAACCACTCTAGATGTACTGAGTGAATGATAGCTGCTCATATTAAATCTCTTCAAAAGATTTTCTCCTTGGAAGATATCTTTAGGAAATTTTCTCTTCAAAAGATCTTTCCAGGAGATTTTCTCTTCGAGGGATCTCTTCAGGATATTATCTCTTTTTAGGTGATTATCTCTTTAGGAGATTATCACTTCATGATATCTTCTCTTCAGAAGATTATCTCTTCAGGATATCTTCTCTTCGGGAGATTATCTCTTCAGGATATCTTCTCGTCGGGAGGTATTTTCAATATATTTAGGAGATGTCGTCATGTACATAGACGGTCGCTTGAACGAATTTATTCAGGATTTTTTTTTCATATTTGAATATGCTTAGACATTTAAGATCATCATTATATCTTTTTATAGACAGATGCTCAATGAGCATATAATATCACATTCTTCCGAATGGTTTTAGTCCATGTATGGTTTGTTTTGCAAATTCTTTGAAAATATTCTGATAGTTAAATCCTTCGGGGATATACCTGTTAATTTAAATTCTTCGTAGATTTTATGTACAGCTTGTATATTGTCACGACCAGAGAATTTTTTTTTATATATTCTATTCATGCTCATTTCTAGAATTCTTGAACAACTTTATTTCTTACAAACACTCATTTAAAACGAACTCTTTATTTCTTACAAATATCCATTTAAAACATATGCGTTTATTCTTTAGGATTTTGTACTGTAGGACCAAATACTCCAAGTTTCGCGAGAGAATCTAGTTCTACTTGTATTGCATCTTTATATTTTTCTTTGTCAATGTTGTCATTTTCAATATTCGAGGATTATTCGTGGTTCAGTGTTATCCTCATTTTTATCACCCTTTTTATTTTTATTTTCTTATGTCATCTATGACAAATTTTCTTAATTCCAAATTTCTTTTGAATATATGCAAAATATAGAATTTTTTGGGTACCAATAACTTTTTTCTCATTCTCTTATGGGATCTGAGTATATTTTCGACCGGACCAGTACACTTGGTTTTGGAGAAATTAGAGTTTTTTTGGTCATAACATCTTCCGGAATGTCGTGAACTCTCTACAGGATATGCTACTTCAGGAGATGCTTCTTCAAGAGCATTAGAGTATATTATATTATTCAGTCTCTTCTTCTGGAGAGCTGAATCTTTAGAACATTTAGGTCTTACACATTTTTAATGTAGAACTGATTCATTTGTTGCCTTTATTTGGTTATTTTGGTATTTATTTCTATTCTAGAAGGTACATTCATAGCTGGTATATATGATCTAGATATTTATAACCATTAAAAAATGCATCGAGTAGACATCGATTAATTATTTGCGACTAATTCTCTAAATTTAGTTGAGATGAAATAGAGTGAAAGTATGTCATGATAATTCACGTCGTTTTTCTGGACAATGTTTCACAACGTTCTTTTGGAACAATAGTTTATGATGTTCTTTTAAAACGATAATTCACGATATTCTACTGGAACAAAACATTTATCTTTTTTTTTCTATCTCCACCTGATGGTAGAAAGATTATCTTTATCAAATTGACAGTCCGTAAAATTTATGATAAATTAAGATATCTCGTATCAAAGAATCTAAAAGATTGTTCACAAAATATAGATGCCAAAATTATAGCTTCAAATAATATCAATATAAGTTATAAAAATCTAAAAATAATACAATTCTAAATAAATGAAATTAAGCTATTGACTATTCAGATGCTATCTTTAGGATTGATGATTTACAAACAACTCGTTCTTGAGATAAAGGATATAAGTTGACCATTAGGTATGTTGCAATTGCTAAACGATGACCACAAAAATTTTGTATGATCATTCTCATCTTATCGTTCTGGGACGCCACTGTCGATTATGTTACAATTTTATAGGATTATTCAGCTTCTGGCACACAATGGGCCCTTAAGATTGAGCTTCTTGTCCATTGTAGTATGTGACTTAACATCTCTAATGTGAGTGATGTATATCCTAGTGAATAGCTGAAAAATTTCTCAATTTTGGTTCTCTACCGAGGTTACAAAAAAATATTTTTTATTTAACTCGCTCAAAGTTTAATATGGTACCCATTTGTCCTTACCTCCTTAGAACTCAATAATTTTTTTGGAACTATGAGATTACGAGACATTATATTGAGATAAAATGTGCTATGTCAGAGCTTTCAATAATTTGAGCAAGACTAGCTATCGTGGATACTATGTTCAAAATAGTATTATTGTGGAGAGAAATAAATCCTCAATAATATATATATATATATATATATATATATATATATATATATATATATATATATATATATATATAATGTGCATCCACATATAAGCATAATATTGTACTCTTTATCTACTGTCTTGGAATACATCCAGACAAGGGCGGAACCAGAAACTCGAGTTGAGGTGAGCTGGAATGTGTTAGGGTGGGCTAGGTATAGACCACATAAAAAAAATTCAAAAAAAAAAAAATTATACTTGAAAAAAATTACAATTTTTTTTTGGGTAAGCCCTCTACCTAGTTACGCCCATGCATCCAGATATAACTTTCATTTATAAGAAAAACATGTATTCCAAAAGTAAGTTATAAAACTTGTGATGACATTGATTATAAGCTTGCTTTAAGTCATACATGTATTCCAAAAGTAATTGGGTTTCGCCGCCACCAATTCCATACACGTACGATCATATATAAATGGACAAGTTGATGCTGTTGATTTTTATACAAAGAAAAGAATAATAGAAGAATATAGATCTGCCGGTTGCCGCTATTCAATATATACAAATATTTATGGCAAACTAAAATAGTGGCAAACTAAGCTCTGCATTGTATATGCGGGCGAAGGGGATCAGAGCTGCGCCAGGAACCAAATATTACACACACATGTTGTAAGGAAAAAAGAAAATTGACAAAATTTTATGTACTACATGAATATATAGTTGTGAATAAATCACACATCAATAGATACAAATTTGTATGGTAACAAGCTCAGCTCTGTAAAGTCGTATGTTTGCTTAGTAGGACAGGTCAACCAATCGACAGATGAACCAATAGGAAACAGAACAATATACAGAGAGAGAGTAATCCTGTTGCAGTGAAAAACAAAAGTTTGGAAAGCCAAGACCGACGGGTGAATGAGGGTGCGATCGATGCTAGAATGCATACGATTCCGACGAGTATCGCAGAGTTGCACGATTTGATCAGGAAGCGAGTTGCAGGAGTAGTGTTGCTTCCAAGATTGAGGGAGAGTAGTACACAGAGAATAGACACAAGTGATAAGAACACCGCATGCTTAGCCTTGGATAACGCCTTTAGTGTGCCGACGTTTCTTGATTGCTCCATCTGAAAGGACACGACACGACACGGTTATAAGCAGCTAACCGGAGCACCAGGAACTTTTGACATCCGGAACTAACTATCGAAGTTGCATGGAATCGAATAAAAATGACAGCTATATAATAGTTATAAGGAATGTACGTACCGGATGATGAGGTGAAGAAGCAGTAGCAGGAGGTGGTTTTGTTTGGGTGGTGGCGGCGACAGGGAGGAGAGGTTGTTCGCACATGTTGCAGTTTTTCCCCAGTATCCTAATATTTAGTAGGATGTGGAATGTTAGTGCCGGGGCACAATTTTTCGATGGAAAACTGAGAATATAAAACAATTGTAAAAACAATGTTCCAACACAACATTTCTAGGAAGGTTGTGCAAGTATAACGAAGATCTAAAAAGATACCGTTATGATATTACGAGAATCTAAAAAGATTTCGTAATCACAGCAGCGAAGAAGATGACAGGCGAAAGATGGAAGATGGCCTGTTGGGGTGAATGATCACCGTTGCTCAAATCTTTATTCGTCCTACACGAACAGCTTCCAGGAACCAGCAAGTTCGTCGGAGAACTTGGAACACTACTGCTCTTCTGACTCCTCGGATGGACACGAACTCCCGTGCAAAAAGCAACGCTGGTGCGGCGCCTTTTCTCTCTCTCTCGAAGGCTGCAGATCAGAACTGTGTTAAAGAACACGTCTGAAAAGAAAATATCTGTTTACTTGTGCTAAAGAACACTTCGTAAACTTTCTGGTGGCTTCTCTTTCTATTCTGTAATTAGCCTTGAGAGAGAGGATGCCTTATATAGGCCCTGCAGCAACTAAAGCGCACTATCGCCTACCGACGAGATGTTGACGTGCTAAGTGCAAAGTGCGCCAACAAAACGCCATATTACGCCTCATGAGCCCGAGTCCGAGTCCGAGTCGATATGGGGCTTAGCTCCCATGGAAATGAATTTTCCAAGAGCAAAAAGCATGAATGCTTTTATTGTTGATTTAGTCATTTTTCCATTAGAAAAATAACCCCACATGGCACACCCATGTGCACCTCCACACCACAAGTGCATCTCTAAAATAAGAAAGCTATTATATAGAGATACAACTCCTTTGGTCTAGCCGATGTGGGACTAAAAATCACTTAGGAAGAGACCAAACTCCAACAATAAAAATGAAGAAGAAGAGCCCCTTCCACTCAAGATCGGTACTTCTCCTTCTGCCGCCACCACCGTCGACATCTTCTTCCGGCCTTTCCCTCTGTTGCTCCTCCGTGTGCCGCCGGATCATGACTAAATTCCGGCCAGTAATGTTTGTGTGGTGGTCAAACCATGAAAAGGAAGAGAGGTTTTGTAGACAATGGAAAGAACTGTGTATTTTTTGAAGGGACCCGGAAGTCTCCAAGAAGTTTCCTCCGATAAAGGGCTATGCATAACTCAAACCGACCAAATGGAATGGACCGATCGGTTTTAAATCGAACCGATGGTTCGGTTGGTTTGGTTCGGCTATAAATTGTTTTAAATCGACCTGTTCGGTTCATAGTTTGGTTATGCCAAAAACTGTTTAAAACCGAACCGAACCAAATCCTATGTGGGTGTTAAATAATTATGGTTGGATTACTGACTTGCTTTGGGTATTAGACCGGTTTGGTTCATTGATTCATTCAACAATAGACACCACGTTTTGAAAGAGCCTCTAATTGAAATTGAATGATTTTTACGTATAACCTATAATTGTTGTGCACATGAAAGGGGTTGTTGGTTGAATGCATATGAATTTTTTTATGTATAATTGGCATTGCTGTGTAATGTTGTAAAGTGCAAGTTGAAGCTGTTGAATGCACATATTTAGTATTTACTATTACAAATTGATGTGCAATGTTGCAAAGTGTAAGCTGAAGGTGTTGTTTGTTGAAGGCACATTTTTTACATTCCATCACTGTTGTGTTGTTTGTTGAATGCAAATGAAATTTTTTTTTGTCATTGATTGACAATTATTCCATTTTTTTCTTGTGATGACTGAAGTTTCGCACAACAAAATAAGCATCAGTACCCAAAAAATTAATTATAGTCAAAAAAAATTTCTGTAATCAAAACCGACCAAGTCGAACCGATCCAAACCAAACCAAGTCGGTCGGTTTCAAAACCAAATCGACCATTTGGTTGGTTAGGTTCCATTTTGCTTATTTTCAAACCGATTAACTTAGATTCGACTTTGATTGTGACCAAATAGGTCGACTACCGATCGATGCACATATGCATCCTGAGCGCAATCTGGGCGCGCACCTGGGCAGCGCAACTGGGCTTACGCACCTGGACATGCACAACTAGTCAGCGCAACAGGGATTGCGCAACGTGGCTGCGCAAGTGGCTCACGCAACGAGCGCAACTAAAGCGCACTATGCGCCTAGCGACGATGCTGACGTGCTAAGTGCAAAGTGCGCCAACAAAATGCCACATTACGCCTCATGAGCCCGAGTCCGAGTCCGAGTCCGAGTCCGAGTCCGAGTCCGAGTCACTAAGCCCCTACGGGGCTTAGCTCCCATGGAAATGAATTTCCCAAGAGCAAAAAGCATGAATGCTTTTATTGTTGATTTAGTCCTTTTCCTATTAGAAAAATAATCCCACATGGCACACCCATGTGCACCTGCACACCACATGTGCATCTCTAAAATAGGAAAGCTATTATATAGAGATACAACTCCTTTGGTCTAGCCGATGTGGGACTAAAAATCACTTAGGAAGAGACTAAACTCCAACAATCCCCCACATATCTCTATATCTATGGGTATAAGTATTCCCCACAGTAACTGTCCATCATGCATTAGGAGAGATGTCGCTTACGACTTGAATCTTCCCGTGTGGGTCAAACAACAGACTATAATACAAGAATGGACTAAGCCTTGAATTCTGCATCATAGCTGAAATTCTTTCCACTCACATAATGTAGTTACGTGTGCTTCTGGCTACACATTAAAGGTCCTGTGCCAGCCTGGTTTCAGTATATAATTTTGGGCATCTACAAGTTTACCCTCGGGAGACGGCCTGATATCTCTTTGTCCATACACTATAGGTGAGTTCATTATAAAGAGACATGGCATGAAGTGCTTTGCGCTTCCCTTGCGGTGCTATGCCGCTATGACATGGCTTAAAGCCGAGGCCTTACCCCGTATCGGGAACCTCATCGTAGTGTCATACTACTGTAGCATGAGGCAACCGCCTCTTTGTAGTGCCAAACTACCCAGCATGAAGCCTTAGGCTCCCTTGCGGTGTTACGTCGCAACGACATGGCTTGCAAGGCCGAGGCTTTATCCCTAACAGGATACCTCATCGTGGTGTCGTGCCACTATAACTTGAGGAACTCCTCATCTTTGTAGTGCTGACTACACCCCTCTTTATTTTTATCATACAGCATTAGGCTAACTGCCTATTTGCGGTGCTACGTCGTTGTGACTTGGCCTGCAAAGCCGAGACTTTATCCTATTACTGGGCAGCACCCCACATATAGGAACCTCATTGTGGAGTCACCCCACTGTAGCATGGAGTTTCACTCCTTGTAGTGCTGCTCTACCGTGCTTCCTATAAAGCACACCAGGCATTCACTCTGCCTGAGAACTCATTAAGGCAATTAAGCCAACCTTCCCACAGGAACCGTTTTCCGCAGAAAACAACAGTAGACAACAGTGGTTATAGGTCCGTAACCTCTCTATGTCCAATAGAACATGTACCCACCGTTCCTGATATTCTTTCGATTAGTGGTCCTCCCTTGAACTAAAAGCTAGATGCCTAGTAGATAAATCTTTGAACTAATAGCATAAAACTTTATGGTAGGAATACAATAATACAATATCAGAATGCCTTCAAGCCCATTTTACAAGCTGTGTCATCGACCAGCTGGCGCTTGAGGCCCTTGGTGAACGGATCCGCCAGGTTCTCCGGACTCCGAACATCAATCACTGCAATAACACCTCTCTTGATAAGATCGTGTACTGCCCTGTGCTTCAACCGTACAGTCTTCTACTTCCCGTTAAAGAAGTCATTTGATGCCACCGCCGCAGTCGCCTGGTTGTCGCAGTATATCGGTATCGCCGGTATTTATGCCCCAACCATTGGAAGAACATACATGAGATCCCGAAGCCATTCTGCTTCCTCGGCTGCGGTATCAAGTGCAAAGAACTCAGATTTCATGGATGACCGCGAGAGCATAGTCTGCTTCTTCAACTTCCACGATATAGCAGCTCCACCCATTGTGAAAATGAATCCACCTGTGGACCTCTCACTCTCCACCTCTGAGCACCAGCTGGCATCACTGAAGCCTTCCACTACCGGCAGATCTTCGCTGTAGTACAGTACATATGTCTGAGTCTTCTTGAGATATCTCATAACCCGTTTCACAGCTTTCCAGTGTTGAGCACCTGGATTGCTCGGGAAACGACTCAGCATTCCCACGACGAAAGCTTTGTCAGTCCTTGTGGCAGTAATAGCATACATCAAACTTCCCATTATGCTTGCATACTCCAGCTGTTTGACGCTTTCCCCTGAATTAGGCTTCAGCTTCAGATCACACCTGTACGGCGTATCGATCCCTGGAAGATCCCGATACCCATAACGAGTGATCATTTTCTCAATATAATGAGACTGTGACAGCGCTAGTCCAGTGTCTGTCCGGATGATCTTGATCCCTAAGGTCACATCAGCTTTCCCCAAGTCCTTCATACTGAACTTGCTTGAGATGAATTTCTTTGTCTCCGTGACACAGCTAATATTCGTACCTAGGATAAGCATGTCGTCCATGTACAGACAAACGATCACACCTCTTCCATCTGCGAACTTCGTGTAAACACACTTGTCCGTATCGCTAACCATATAGCCATTTGACCTTATAACTTTGTCAAATTTCTTATGCCACATCTTGGGAGCTTGTTTAAGACCGTACAAGGATTTCACCAACTTGTAGACTTTGTCTTCAAGACCCCTGATGACAAATCCCTCTGGCTGTTGCATGTAAATCTCTTCGGTCAGCTCGCCATTTAGGAAAGCCGTATTCATATCCATCTGATGTATCACCATCTTATATATTGCTGCGAGAGCAATCAACATTCTGATGGTGGTTACGTTTCCTTACAAAAAATTTTACTTACAAAAATTTTGATAGAGCAAGGCGCACTCCATTTTGTATTCTCACATCGTGCTTACGTTTCCTTGCATATCGATCTTGATAGTTCATATCAATTTCGATAGCAAGAGGGTCGACTTCGAATCTATTTCAACGTCAACTTAACTCGCATCACATACATCCAAGTTCGCAACAAACTTTTTATATGCATCCACTCGTTCTCTGATTCGCCGTATCCCGCTATACTTTGATCGCGTAACTGAGTTACCGATTATCCAACATCGAACCCTCGAGTTATACGTTCATGCCCTCTAAGTTTTGCGTGTTTTCCAGTCGTACTCAAATGAGTGTCGCCGTAGCGTAACCAACTATTTTTTAGGCACGATTACTCACGTCAACCAACTCTTCACCGAAGTCGCAATTCGTGCGATTCGAATACAATTTGCATCGCCTAACATTCCTATCGAAATTGCAAGTCATGCGATTTGATTCGTCTCGCCCAACATTTCTACCGAGATCACAAGTCGTGCAACTCATTTGTAAGCTCGAGTATCCCTTTCCCGTCGATCCGATTATTGCGTCAGGGCATAATCGTTTCGCTAGTCTCGATCGTCCGACCAACTTATAACTTTCGTCCGACGTATCGTTCATCGATACAAGTCTCGCCTTATCGTCCCAACCGATTTTCGAAGAACACTTGCATCAACATATCGCCATACAAATTTTCAACCGAGTCTCGGTACTCCCCCGTCCGTTGCGGACAATTCTTCCGCAATTCTCACAACGCGTCGACGCAATTCATCTCACAAGTGATATACCATATACCACTCGAAATCGAGTCATTCATCGCCTACGTGGTATGGCATATACCACTCAGAATTCAAGCCATTTTCCTCGCGCTACACTTAGTGTAAACCAACGATCTCTTTCGACTCACGATTTTCGCAGTGATCATGCTTGATCACAACCGTAACTTTGATTCTATCAAAATCCGACACGATTCGGTCAATGTTCTCGTTTGCCAACATAAGTTTGGTGTGCAACCGATGATTCGTTCTATCGATCTACGATTTTAATTCTTTCCTTACGTTGCATCTCGTGCAACAATTTATTTGATATGCGTTGCATCCCGTGCAAAAAAATTTACTTTCGATACGCGTTGCACATCGTGCTACGATTTATTTCCGATACTTTCATTTCACTTTGTACAACGATTTATTTCCAATTTTCTTTGCACTTCGTGCAACGATTAATTTGATATACGTTGTACCACGTGCAATAATTTTTACTTTCAATAACGCGTTGCACATCGTGCAAAGATCATTTCCGACATTTACCGCACCTCATGCAACGAATTACTCTCGACTTTCCAAGTCAATGCACAATCCGTTTTAACACATTCGGTATTGGCTTATCACTTCTCACTTTCATTTTAACGCATATTCACATTAACTCGCTGCACTTCGTGCATCATTTTATTTCTCATTCAACATGTTACATTACGACAATATCTCAAATCGTACTTCACAATTTGTTGCACTTGCAGCAACTAACATTTTTACGACTCTTTTGCATTCAATACAATATACCCTTCGCGACTTTCTTAGCAAACATCATGTAATTTCCAAAACACATGCGACAAAATTACACGATTGTATTAGACTTATTGTATGGAACATCCAGTGCGGCATCGAGTAGTGTCAAGAGTGGTATCAAGTGGTGGTGGGCAACTTTTAGAATTGTAATGAAGCGAGCGTCCAGAGAAAATTGAGTCTAGAGCTCTGATACCAATTTGTCACGCCCCGACCCGGAATCACCCGAATCATCGTCCTCGCAGGGGGCGTGATGCCGCACGAGCCTGGAGTTGCGCTCGTGCAAGGCAAGGTGACAAGTTCTCAAATGGTTATCTTTTGATTCGATATTAACAACGATAGGAAAAACAGAGTATACGAAACAATTCTCTTTATTGATATCCGAAACTGAGATTACAATGGCTTTCGATAGCCTAACAATATATGCCAGATTGGCTACAATACTTAGGTTCTCTCTTGCCCACAAAAGATTTTACCGTTCCATACATCATGCCTTCTATATCTCGGCTGCATCAATCCAGCTGCGTAGTCCGAGCGTCAATGCGATAGCACGCTTCAATGCGCTTCGGCATTCCAAGCCTCAACACGTTCAAGCAACGCTTCGTCGCGAGTAATCCATTCCATGCACCCTGCATGAAGCTGGTGGGGATCAGTACGTTCGTCCTCGCATGTACTGAAGAAAAGATCATCTTTCCAAACCGACATTTTAATATTTATGTTGAATCATGCAACTTAGCTTATGATCTTGCTATGTTCTCCTTAGGGTCAATTTTATGGCATCTTCGAAAGCGTAAAGCATGTTATCATAGCAGCATGTTATCGAATTGAATAGGCAAGCAAACAAACAATCTCGTGTTTGATTCGTGGTGCGACTTACCAAGTCGACGCACTCGCCCTTGCACCGACGCAAGGTGAATACGCCACATTCCTTCCCTGTCATGTTATATGTGCATCTCTAAGCAGGATCTCTATGCGGGACGCATACGCGCCTACACTTTCAACCCATCGTTCCTTAACTATATGAAGGTCGTGGGCGTATCCGTGCCGGAATGGACTCAGTATTCCAGTGTTGAGCACCTGGGTTGCTCGTGAAACGACTCAGCATCCCACGGCAAAAGCTTTGTCAGGCCTTGTGGCAGTAATAGCATACATCAAACTTCCCATTACGCTTGCAGTAATAGCATACATCAAACTTCCCATTGAGCACCTGTCTGACTCTTCCATCAGCGAACTTCGTGTAAACACACTTGTCCGTATCGCTGACCATATAGCCATTTGACCTTATAACTTTGTCAAATTTCTTATGCCACATCTTGGGAGCTTATTTAAGACCGTACAAGGATTTTACCAACTTGCAGACTTTGTCTTCAAGACCCCTGATGACAAATCCTTCTGGCTGTTGCATGTAAATCTCTTCGGTCAGCTCGCCATTTAGGAAAGCCGTATTCACATCCATCTGATGTATAACCATCTTATGTATTGCTGCGAGAGCAATCAACATTCTGATGGTGGTCATCCGGGCTACTGGAGCATATGTGTCAAAATAGTCAATCCCCTGCTTCTGAGAAAACCCCTTGGCTACCAACCTAGCCTTGAACTTGTCAATAGTTCCGTCTGCTTTCATCTTCTTCTTGAAGATCCATTTGCATCCGATGGGTTTCGCTCCTTCAGGAAGATCAACCAACATCCAAGTGTTATTTGAGGTGATGGAATCAATTTCATTGTCAATCGCCTCCTTCCAGAAAACTGCGTCTCTGGTCTTTATCGCCTCATCATAGGTAAGCGGATCTGCTTCCACATGATAGGTGACAAAGTCACTTCCGATGTCCTTCGGCCTCCTCACTCGCTTCGTTGACGGCTCAGCGAGATCTGGTGTAAAACCCCTAAATTTCTACTATTTTTTTATTAAATTTAGTACTGATTTAAAATTTTGTATTGTACGTCGCGTAGTCGTATTTTACGTCGCGCACAAAATTCTATTTTTCGAAATTGCTCGACGAGTGCAATTATGTGCGAGCGTACGTATTTTTGAAAATATTATTTTTCTATTTTAAAAGTTTCCAAATAATATACATAATAATTATTTTGTTATCGTTCCAAAAATTTTCAAGTTTGTCATTTTATTTATAGTCTTCATTTCTCATAATTATTAATAATAAATAATACTTTTATTGTATGCTAGAAAAGCATAATTATGAGAACATCATTTTGTACCTACACATATATTTCGTAATTATTTATTAGTCTATTTTAAATAAAAATATAATTTTCAAAATTTGTTCATAATAATATTTTATTATTCAAAAAGGATATTTATAAGTATTTACTATTTTCGAAATTATTATTATTGGTAATTTTGGAAAATATATTTAAAAATTTTGTGGCCATTTTAAATCTTGATTTGAATTTATGCATTATTTAAATAGTTAAATATTTAAAAATTTGATTTATCCTATTCGTTTTTAAACTAAAATTTAATTAGATTTAAATTGATTTGAATTAGATTTGGATTTAGATTGATTGATTTTAAATTTGAAGCAAATTATCTAATTTGGGATTTGAATATCCTAATTCCTATCTTAATGGGAATTCCCACATCCTATAAATAGGCAAGTACTCCTCCATTATTTCTCCACAAGTCAAAAATTTCACAAATAATTCTCCACCCAAGTTTGTGCATCGTGTCCGTGCCCTATTTTTTTTCCTTTTCATTTTTACATACAGATACATTTCATCTTCTTCGTGTCCACATGTCGGACACGATTTCAACACAACAATTCCAATCCTCTATTCTAAATTCCTAATCCTAGCCCTAGCCTGGACCGACATCACCACCACAGCAAGCAAAACCCCATCCTCACTCGCGTCAGCCAACTCCGGCCAACTTCCCACCTACACCTCCACCCGACCCCATGTCCCTGAGCGCAGCAACCGGCCAACCTCCTGACCATCGCCGCACCACCCCAGCTACACCATCACCAACCGCCACCAATAACCCTACCACCAATCGCCCAGACCCAACCCCGGCCACCTTGCCGGAAAGCCATCGCAAATACCCACCACCGCTACCATCTCAAATAGACCCCCGACCAGCGTTGGCCACCCGGCACAACCACCACGCCCGCCAGTTCGACCACCACAGTCACCATTAGAAACCCAGAAAATAATAAAACCATCAAAACTCCCTCATCTGAGCCCGCCGCCGCTGTGTGTCGAGCCACCGCGAGCCGCGACATGCTCCCCGACTCCGCTGCGCCACCGCAACGACCCCCGCACGATCCCCGTCCCCACAGCCGTTGTGAGCCAGCCACCGCGCCGTACTCTCCGCCTTTCCCCGTCGGCGCCCGACCAGCGCCATCGACCGACGCCCTCCGATGAAACCGTCACCGCACCCAGCCTCCACTCCACCACCTGCGGCTGGGCAGCACCGCGCCGCCCAAACCGCAACTTTCGACCGCCGCGTCGAAGCCCCGACGCCGACCTCTGTTTTCCTCCGCCAACACAGCGACCAATTGCCGAGCTCCGCCGACCGAAACCCCATACGCGAGCCAACCTCCAACCTTGCCGAGCCGGGCCGACCCTCTCCGGCAACACCACCGGCGACTCCGCCGTCTCAATTGTCCGCTCCTCACTTCCTCCGGCCAAACAACCCGCCGCCGCGTCGCCAATTCTGCCGAAGAAACCCCCGCTTCCCTCTTCATAGATCTCTCTAGATCTACCATTTCCTCCACCGCACACAGTCGTCGACCGCCCCCTCACCTCCGCCTCGCCTACCCTCTCCGCCGACCACCGCTTCCCAGCACCTTCGACCGCCGTCTCTCTTCCCCACTCTCTCTTCCTCTCGTCCCTTTCTAAACCCAGAAGAAAAGAGCCAGTGGCTCTGTTGACTAAATTATCGTTTGCTGTGCTTTTTTTTTGTTTTTTTTTGTTTTGTTCATTCCTTGATCTTATTCATTTAATACCTACTACTATTACTTATCATTATCATTATTATTATTACTATTAACACCATTATTATTATTACTATTATTATTATTATTATTATTATTATTTTTAGTAAAACTATTAGTAATATTTAATTTGTTTTCATTAAGGTATATTTTTTTCAGAAAATATTTCTGAAGCAAAAGTATAGTTTTGTGTTCTCTACATAGAATTTTAAATATAGCCTTGACCTCAAAAGGGTATTTGTACAACTTAAATTTTATTCCTAAAAAAAAATATTTTCCTAGATTTTTTATATATAATTATCTAAAGTATTTCGGGCTAGAATATATATATATATATATATATATATATATATATATATATATATATATATATATATATATATATATTATTTATATATATATATATATATATATATATATATATATATATATATATATATATATATATATATATATATATATATATATATATATATAGTTTCAAATACTATAAGTACTTTTTCCAAATAGTTATAAATATTTCTCAATTTTCAAATAGTAACAGTTTACCAAAATTTTATTTTTACAAACGTTGGGTTTTACCCTAAATCTATTTATTCCTCTATTTTCGAATATTTATCAAAATTGTTTTACTAGTAAAGATATCTATAAGTACTTTCTAAAAATATATATATTTATTATTGATCAAATTTTCTTCTATTCTTTCGACCGTGACCAATCCCAATCTTTCCTATTCCTTTACCAATTTCGTACTGTCACGACCCGCACCCACTGTGAGGGTACGAGCACGTAACAACGCCAGCCTACGCCGCAGTGTCGGCGGTAGAACGTTGTTCTAGGTCATGAACTATAACTAACATAATATGAAATACTCTCCATAAGGAGGCCAAACACAGAGGTACAACTCAATCACAATCTAGGATAGAATGAACCACGATGAAATAGATAAGAAACTCCTCAACTGAGGCACAACAGAATGAATACAATCTCAACATCTTCTAGTTTCAATATCTCTAAGAATATACAACTCTGAAAATAAGACAACAGCTAAACATGAAAAGAGAACAGACTGAGCTATCTATACTAACCAAGGGTGCCATCCTCAGTAGCTGCCTGAACCTCCCCAAGGGTCCAGTTCGCGAGTGTCATCTAGGCAAGCTCCAAGGTATGGGGTGCAGGGTTCTTCATCATCCTCTGTAAAATTTTCAACAGGTCCAGTCAGGACGGAAGCGAGAACAATACATCTCACGCATATCATAACAGGTTAGAAAATATAAACGTGCAAGAGAGTACGATACATGAAACTGAAAGAAGATACATGATGTAAACAGGAAGAGAACTGTAATATAAATATCTACTATAAGTAGAGAGCTACCAGTGACTAGTGATTTAGAGTACAAAGTCGACATGTGAACGGCTTGATTTGCACATGGCTATACTAAAGAGGTGTACATGGCTATTCTACTTTAGAATTGTTCACATGACTATTTATACTCCCCCAAGCCCCAATCAATACACAAGGATCCAGACAGGTTATGTTACGCACATGATTTTCACATGGAGCCCATAGATGGGTGTACGTGAAGTATTCATGAAGGCTCAGAGAACTGAGTGCACATGAATTCCACACGAAGGCCCACGAAGGGTGCACATGAAGTATAGGTTATACATGAGATTCATGGAAAACATGACCGATCATGATAGCACATGAGAGTACACAAGCAAGCACGAACGAGCATGAAGCACATGATAAACATGGATAACAGGAGAGCGAGGAATACACGATATACATGAAACACATGGCACAATGTATCCGATGCTCCCGAGGGGGATAACATCTCAAGCAAGGATCCATATAGTATCAATCCGTGATAATGTCGTGACAGCATCAAATAAGGTAAACTAGAGCAGGAATATAATTCTAAGCAAGTTATGAAATGATCAGAGAATGTACTCGCCTGGTATCTGAATAACTGTGAAAATGTACTGTCCGAGATGAGGTACCCGGCTCCTAGTTAGAGCAACACAAGTCAAGATGTATACAGGGGATGATAAATGTAATCTACGATGCATCTGCATGCTGTCTAGGTCGAACTAGGCCAAAGTCAACTCTGGTCAACTATACTAGTCAAACTAGGTCAACTAGGTCAAACTTAAGCCAGACAAGTCTCACTAGGCCTAACTAGTCTAGGCTAGCAAGCACACATCATTACAAGTCATACTAGACTACCAACACACAATCATTGGTGTATTCATACCATTCACATAGGCCTTATGCCCTATAGTCCACATCACACATATTTCATACATTATATATATATATATATCTATCTATATACAAGATTAATATAGGCAACTTATTTATCACATATAGGCTATTAGCATATAGTATATATAGAGAGATAGACATGTGTGTGTGTTTACAAACTTAATTGTGTGTGTGAGCTCAAGTGCCAATATGTATGCATGAGTGTGTCCATCACAGATTTGTGTGAGTGTGTGAGTGAACATTATGTGAGTGATTATCATGTGTGTATCAATGAAAACATTGGGTGGGGGTGATGTGTCAATGAGAAATATGTGTGTGTGTGATATATGGATAGGAAGGCAGTGATTAGGAACCTGTGTAAAATCTCAGGAAAACCATGTGTTAAATCTCTGAATGTGGCAAGGTGTATACAACTCTATGCATACAAAACTGAAGGCTAACTCACTCATTTAACTACTACTCATGAAGGTTCATCCCAACAATGTAAACATGTTAGCATTATACAAAAATTGGCATAAGGATAGGGTTCACATCCACAGTTTCAGAAATTGAATATCAATCAAAGCTCTTCCCAAACAAGCCTAATCATGCAAAGTTAACTTAGCATACGCTATATCTACCCACATCTATGTAGAGCTCAGCTTGTATAAATCTGAAATTATTAATTACTGGAACAATGAGGAATGGACAATATAAACTTTGTTCAGGAATCTGGAGTTGGGCACAATCCTAAATCAACATCACAATGTAACCCTAGCATAGCAAGATGGGTCCTAGCAGGGTTCTAAACATGCAGCAGTGTAATGTGCCAATGTATGTTCATTGTGTCATAGCTATTTGGGGTGTGGCAGCTCAGATTTCAGTGGGGAAAAATGTGTGTAACAAATGTGAAATCAGTTAACGACAGTTTGTTCATGTGTGTGTGTAATCAGTCCACACAAAACCAATTTTCATGTGCATACAGGTGTGTGTCTCATGGTTACAACATTTGAAATAATCTCAGGTTTTCAAAATGGCTAACAGAAATTGAGAGTGCCACCAATCATATTTGGTTTCCAGGGAGGGAAGAACCCAAGACAGTGTGCAAGTGTCACTGTCCAGGTTCTACAGTGATGTGTAGTGTGTGTAGGGGGGTGTGTGTGACTGAAATCAAATTTTGTGTGATATAGGGTGTGCTTAGATAGGAGGCTGTGTGTTTAGTGTCATATGTGGCATGGCAAGAAGTCAGTGTAACCACTGATTAAAAATCTATTTCCAGTTTTATTTTCCTGTACAGTGATAGATAATATATAAGGTTGTGTATACATGATTTAATGAGAACAAGTGTAAGGGAAAGTGAGTGAGGGTGTAGTGAGCATGGCAAGGTGTGGACAGAATTACCCTTAATTAGGAATAGATACATAGATGTGTGTAAATGTGTCAATGTGAGATTAGTGTCATAGGCTCAGGTTAATACTCAAGGAAAAAATCAGTCCACGAATTCAGTTAACAGTGCTAAGGCTAATGCCCTGTGTCTGTGTTAGAGTGTAGGGTGTGTCAAGTGGCACATGCTTGTGTGTTTAGGGAAAACAGGGAGTTACTTCTCTAATTCAATACCATTCCCAACAAAACTAATGCCCAAAAACTCATTCTCAGGTCAGTATTCAAAATGAAAGGAAATCAGTTCATTTCAGGTAAATAGGAATATAATAACAGTTAGTTAACCAACCTAATGTGAATTCCAACCATTCACACAACCAATGCAACATGTAAAAACTGGAATTTACCTCAACTCAAAAACACAGAACTCAGTCCAAAACAATACTCAGTTTTGACAGATTTTGAAACCAACACACTATCAAAAAAATCCCATTTTCAATTCGAAAGCCCATATTTGAATTTAAATACCTAGCTAACATGAAGTGCAACATGTGGAGACATTTTAATCAGTAAGAACATCATAAAAGATAGGATTTAATAGTTTAAGAAGTCCTAAGAACCCAGTATCAAAATCGGGTATCAGACGTAGTTCAAAACCCCCATTCGAAACAAATATTCACCATTAAAACCTAACTTAATGTGTAACCTAAAGTAACAGAGATTATACACATATATGTGATCTAATTAACAATTTAAAGTTGCTAATTAACATTCAAATGAACCAAACAGAGAACAACACACAGTGCACTGATATGTGCACAGACTGCATCGTGCTGCGATGCAGTCGCCTCGTGGACATGACACATGACACCTCATGCCACGTGGTCACGTCCACGTGTACGCCTTGCATAGGGCTACACGTGTGTCACCCTGCACCGTGTCCACAAGTGTTGTGTCAAGAGAAAACAGTGTGTATCAGTATCGATTTCTCGGCTGATACTGTGTAGTGTAAACCCCGTGCGACCTCGTTTTCGTGTCCGACACGAAACGAGGTGTCATAAAACCTTAGGGGAGTGTGCACAGACACTGCCCCAGTGTCTATGCCAAATTTGGCGTGTCCTAGTGTCTTGTACAGGGCGCACGAGACGCGTGGTAGCAGGGGAGCCAACCGCGCTCGCGCGCGTGTGGGCACAACGTGTTCGTGTCCAAAATACGACACGACACCACACGAAAATGTGTTCAGAACACAATATTCACACAAGCAAGATCAAATCCTAATTTCCTATTCAAACACTATTCGAAAATTCAAAGGGCATTTCGTCGAACACCTACGACCAAGGCCTGATACGTGTCTGATACGGACACGAAATGGACACAAAACTTAGCAATACCTATACCAGTAGTTAGGGTATTCCTAGGGCTTCCTATGCATATAATTAAATCTCTATTTTATGGAGAGGATTAGGAATTACCTAGGTGTATGAAAAAGCCCAAAAAGCTTCAAAGAGGGGTGTTTCTCTTGCCACCCCAGCTCCTCCAAATTGCTCCTCCACTGAAATTTCTCACCATAGTCAGGAAATACACAGAGATTAGGATCTATTGCAAGAAATTAGAAGGAAAAAGGAGTTGAAATGGAGAAGTTATGGATTGGGGAAGAAAGGGTTTTACCTCTATTTCCAAACTTTGCTATTTCCTAAAGGAGGCTAGCCCTAAGTGGTAGAGACATTAAATAGGAGTGGGGATGATCATAATGACCAGCCATGGGCTGATTAGAATTAGGGTTAGCTACTTGGGTGGGCCTATGGGCTTTAAGTCTCAAGTCATTAATCATGACTTATGAAGTCATAAGCCATATTAGTCAAATCAACTCCAACTTTCTCCAAACAAGTTCTAATGACTTAAATCTCACTAAATTAGGTCTAACCAAGTTTACTTAACCTAACCAAGTGGTCTTAACCTAGGTTAGTCACTAGGTTAGCCTTATAGTCAACACTAGTCAACCCTCAATCAAACAATTCCAAAATAAATTCTACAAATTCCCATAAATTCAAATAAATTTTAATAAATCCAAATAACCCTAAAATGTCAAAAATATCCTAATCACATGGCTAGGCTCTAGGGTAGGCAGTCTCTACTGTTCACTAGCACAACACCAAATCATAAGTCATGATTTAAATAGTTTAAAAAATATTAAAAATCACCAAAAATTATATTAAAATTTTAAATACCATAATTAAAAAAATTAAATACAAAATTTCAAAATTACCCTTATTTGGAAAACTGGGTGTTACAATCCTACCCACCTTATAAAAATTTCGTCCTCGAAATTAAGATGGTAGCAGGCCTTCTAGGTCAAACATCCCACAAACAAAGTCTCAAACATATCGTCAGATAATCATATGCGTCTGTCCAAAATCATGATACTCAGAACCTTTGTCATGCTAGCGAACAAGGCTACGATAATCACAGAGTCCTCGACTAAGGCACATACCTCTAGAATCATGGTATTTAAAATTTTCGCATTGCCGCATGCTTGGCAGCGAAAACCTTAAATTCCCACACCCGAGAAATACGTCCTAAATCTGACTATATGTCCTCACTATGCCAGCTAAACACTACTATCGAAGATTCCAGATTCCATAACTGGGTGACCTAGCCCATATGATTTATCTCAGAAGAAATCAAACATAACACAAGAACAACATGACAAAATTGATAAATCAACAAGGAACAGAAGGAATCGAAATTTCAAGGCAGTTATAAGAGGCAATTGCAGAATTTGATTCAAAAGAACGGAACCTGTAACTAGATCTCCAACGGCCTGAGCATCCTCGATTGTCCTAGCGAAAGCTCGCCCTTGGTGGCCTCCCCTGGCCTGCTGCTGATGCTGCATGTACCTCTGCTGCTGAGTCGGTAAGGGTAATCCCCTCTGCTGGCCTACCGGGGCCCTAGCTCCTGCTCCCTGAACTGTCTGTCCCGACGATTCGGGACACTCTCTCAGACGATGATCGGATCATCCGCAAAGCAAACACCTGCCCAACCTCTTCCGGCATTCACCCCAACCATGCCCTGGTCTCTTACAGAAGGGACAAATAATAACGAGCTGCTGCTCCGGGGCCTGCTGCTGCCTCTGTGGCTGCTGCATCTACTGATGGGGTACACGGTCCAGAAACTGCCGCTGATGAAGGTAGACCCTCGGCTGCTGATACTGCTGCTGGAACTGCTGGTGAAAGTGCTGCTGAATCTGTAGGTGGAGCCTCTTAGCCGGTCCTGCACTGCCACTAGCTCCCTGAGTATCTCGCATCCTCTTCTCCTTCAGCCCAAGATCGTCCTCCGCTGTCATGGCTCCTACCAGAATCTGCTCAAAAGTGGCGTCGCGGTCGCTCTTGGTATATGACTTGATCTCTCCGATCAAACCCCTGCGGAACCTCCTCGCCTTCCCGACCTCGATAAGATCCTCGATGAATCTGCTCAAACGGCTGAACTCTCCAGCGTACTCCTCAACGGTCTGGTTCCCCTGAACCATACTCTCGAACTGCGCCTGTGAAACCCATAATTTCTAGTTTGCAATTTTTATTGTATATAAATTTTTGTTAAGTTATCAATTAATTGATAATGTTATTTCTAATCAATTTAGTGTAAAATTATTCTGTTAAAATAATTTAACTGGGATTTTTGTATGGCAACCCAGACCGAACCCAATTTTTTTGGACTTAAAACATTTTAAAATAAAATATTAGAATTATGAAATATTAAATATATTTTTTCAAACATTATATTTATTGATATTAGGCCAAAAATTCTTTTATAATTAAATAAAATTTTAGGCCATATTTAAACTTTAGATTTTGGCCCAAACTTTCTTATAAAACCATTTGATTTTCTAGGAATAATAAGAGCCCAATAGTTGAGCCCACAATCTTGGTCCATTCCTTATTGGGTCTAATACCCAACAATCTCATACCCGTTAAGTTGTCATTAAGTTGTGAATGAATGAGCCATTCACTCATTTGGTTGTTCTGATGGAAGAAAACTTAAACTTTCTTTATTTTCTCAAACTTTTCATTTCTCAACCGACCAACGTAGCCGACCCCCCATCTTCCGAACGGCCAAACCGCCGCCGGCGCCATCATGGTGGCCGTTGGCCTTCCCAACTCCGGTAACCCCTCTCTTTCACTCTCTATAAAAGCCCTCTACATCTTTCTCCATCTCCACACCATTTCTTTCCTAAATTTTCTGTGAAAAACCCCATTTCCGGCGAGTTTCCCGGCGACCCCAAGTTTCCAGACCCGATCCGAGCTCCCCTCGGTCAGATCTGGGCCGCCCCCTTCCCGGCGCCGCTTTCAGTGGCCGACGCCCCGATCCCGCTGACCCGCGCGGCCCTTCCCCGCGTCCTCGTTCACGTCGGCGATCCCGCGCCCACGCCCCGCCGCCGTCCCCTGGCCGGCGCCCGACCCCGGCGACTTGCTGCCCCGTTGGCGTTTCCCGGTGCCGCTGTCTGTTTTCGGTTCTGACCCGTTTCTATTTCGAGCTCCAATTTCGGTTTCGGTACACTCTGACTCTATATTCTTTAATTGTCGATGATGAATTCTCTGGTCCGAATCCTGCGGGATCTCGGTTTTTCGACAACGTAAATTCTACGTTGCAATTTCTGTTTTTTTTTCGGAATTTTCGGAGAATCGGGTGTCTGAGAACCTTTTCGAAAGGAACTCTGGAGAATGATTATTTCTCTGGGTTTTCCTATTCGTAGGCTAATTCTCGGAGTTTCCGAAGGAAATTTGGAAATTACCCGTATTCGGATTTTCGGGAAAGATCTGCTGTTTTTCCATAGTTTGATATTTGGTGGGGTTTATGTTCTGTTGGTTGACGGTTCTCTTTAGCTATGTTGTGTGTTCTGTTGGAATTTTGGAAAGTTGGTTTTTGATAATTGAGTTCGGATTTTTCATAATTAGTTGGCTTGGGAATATATATATATATTATGGTGGGTTTCGGGAGTTATTCTGCAGGTTTACGGAGCATTTCCCAGTTTTTGGGTTATCCCGAAAACAGAGGGAATGCTGCCGAAATTTTCGGGAATTTATTAAATGATTTTCGAAATGATTTTTCGAGTTAAATATTATTTTTATAATATTTTGGGCGACGACCTTAAACGGTCACTGGGCCCCAGTGAAATGCAAACGCACCGGTTCGACCGGACGTTGAGGCAGAGTAGCTGATATGACGACTGGACCAGAGTCTGAGACACCTATTATTTTAAATTTAAATTAGAAATTACTAGTTTTATTAATGTTAATTGTAGGTAATTTTCAAGACTAACCTATCTTTTCTTATTTCAATTTGCAATAAAATTTGTAAGGGCATAAGCCCAATTCCAGTAAATATGGTTTTGTAATAAGTAGGAATTAGCATTTTATTTTATTTTCTGGGAATGTGTGATAGCGTAGGAACAATCAAAATATTGTTATGAATTATTAATTAATAATTCACAATTTCTCATTTTAAGAAAATAAATATATTTTATATATATTAAAAATATCAAAGTTTTTCAAATAAATAAATATCATGTTTTATACGTAATTTGATAATTACAAGTTTTCCCGAAAAACCAATGTAAATTGATTTCCTTAATTTCAACGCACTAGTAAACGTTGTGATGTTGTGTTAGCTAATTAACAACTAAAACTGATTAGGAAAAACAATTAGAGATTGTAACTAGATAACTCTGGTGATTGCTTCTGAAACAAGTTCCCGGAATGTAGGATTTCGAGAAAGAGCGTGACTGTTCAAAATCCCGAAGTACCGACTTTTCAAACCAAGGAGATAAGGCAAGTACATTTTATGTAAATTTTACAATCATTTTACAATTGTTTCATTGCAATTTTAAACCACTATTATACACGAACTCCTTAGGGAGTATTGATTGTACTGTTGGGGACTGGGGGAGTAGAATAGTGGATATGACCAAATCCAAACTTAGGATAATGAATGTGTTAGCTTTCCCCTCTTCACACGGGGACAAGCCATATCGTATCGCTAGGATACCATTGTAACCCAAACCGGTCATATTCACTATCTATTCACATCACTGTACTGAATTATTTCAAAACTGTTCATCTTTAAATTATTTAAAAGTGCATGTCATAAATTGTATTTTAATTGTTAAAAGTTTGCATGAATTGTACTTTGCTCCCTCCTGACTGGAGATAACATTTTAGGTATTACTGAGGATCTGGAGATGATGATCAGTAGCTACTACGATCCCGATTTGTACCCGGCGGTACTTCCACCAGAGGAGGATGATGTGGCATCGACATAGATGCTACTTAGTTGTGGAGAGTTTTTAGTTGCTGTTTTAATTTCAGTTGTGAACCTTGTATTTGGAACAAGTTTTAATATCGTTAAATAAATGTTGTGGCAACTTTGAAATTTAAATTTGTTGTTGATTGACCTGCACAATGAATTACAGCTTACTGCCGCCGTCTCATCAACGGCGCAGGCTGGGCATGATCCGATTCGACCCAAGTATTTGGGGACCGGGTTGTGACATGTTTTTAGTGGTGGCCCATGCAGGTCTCTGTTCAACAACTTAGGAAAACTTAGAAACAATTAGGAACACTAGAACATCATATTGCCACAACTTAGGACCGATATATCTTAATAAATATTTTTGCTTGATTATAGACGGGTAGGATACCTTGCTTATGTTTATGTCCTAAACCTTTCCAGACCATGGCCATTAATGAGAATGACAATGTTGGAGATGAGTTGTCACCTCAACATACCACACCACCACCTTCCCTGTTTAGTCCGGATCCTACTCCGCGACATTTGACTGATCGCCCTCATAATGCTGGAAACGCTCAAGTTCATCAGACGACGGATCCTTCAGGCTCGAGGACTGGACTGCAGACGGTGATGCCTGTCCCACCTGCCCCGCCGCTTCCAGTGAACCCCTCCGAACTCATAAGTTTGCTGCGGGAAGTGCTAGCAACTCAGAGGGCTGAAGCTGAATCTCATCGCGAGCAGAACGCGATTATGAAGGAAGAAATGGAGAACTCCCACAATGTAGCTATGGCTGCACTTGGAAGGAGAGAAGTGAACCCAGAAGAGCCTAGACCAGCTAAGGTAAGTGCCATTCTAGAGGATAATTTTAGTAATTTTTGAGACCATTAATAGTGATTAGAGATCATATTATGGTAAGGTGGGGGATATTGAGAGCTTCAAGAAGCAGAACCCTCGACCTTTCAAGGGAACCGAGGGAATTGTCTATGCTGACGAATGGCTCGACAGTATGGAACGTCTCCTGAGCGTCGCTCGACTTCCGGAAGACCTTAAGGCAGAAGCTGTAGGACTCCAACTGCAGAATATAGCTAGCACCTGGTATCGGAATGAACCCCGACTCCAGGATAGGCAGGTCGATTGGGACACCTTCAAGAAGTTGTTCCAGAGGAAATTCTTCCCAACTTCTGAAATGCGGGAGATGGAGCGACAATTCCAGAACCTGAAGCAAGGCAATATGACTGTGGGAGAGTATGCGGCAGAATTCGGCCAGCTCAGCCGATTTGCCAAGAACATGGTGGCTGATCCTGCTGATCGTGCTGAACGATTCAAGTATGGACTTAGAGAGGAGATTCGCACTCATGTGATCTCTGGTGGAGCTAAGACTTATGAGAAGATTCTGGAGAGAGCCCAAGACATAGAGAAGAGTCAACCTGCCCGCTCAAAGAGAGATTATCCTGGAACTAGCAACTTCCAGGGTAATCAGAAGAAGCCCAACAACAACAACAACAACAGCAGCAACAATAACAACAACCGTCCTCAGCACCAGCAGGCGAGGAACAATGAAAGAGCACCCCAGAGGCAGATTCCTATCTGTGATTTTTGCAAGAGGCCGGGACATCTGGCAAACATCTGCAGGAAGAGACTAGGGCAATGTCTGATCTGTGGGTCTTCCACCCATCAAGTGAGGGACTGTCCCTTGTCAAACAACAAGGCTGGAGGAAATCAGCAGAAAGGACCTCTGCCCACTCAGCAGCAACAATTTGGGCAGCATCAACAGAAGACGGGGCGAGCTTTTGCCCTAACTGCAGAGGAACCAGAGCCGGAGCAGGAGCCTAATGCGGATGTCATATCAGGTTACATTTATGTACATTCTCATCCTGCATTAGCTTTATTCGACTCTGGTGCAACACACAGTTTCATAGCAACCAAATTTATCTCTGCACATCACATAGTTACGGGCTTTAGCAAGAGAATATGTAGGGTTATGACTGGAGGTGGACCCCTACCTATAACGGAGACTTGTAATTGCCCCATTACAATTTCTGACCACAAGTTTGTAGCACCTTTATTGGTGATGCCCTTGCCCAACTATGACATAGTCCTTGGAATGGACTGGTTGAGCAAGCAGCATGCGCTGATAGATTGTCACAGAGGATGTGTAATCTTCAGCCCACCTGGAGGGCCAGAGTTTGAAGTCTCTAGAGCTCCGGAGGTTATGGAAAGTATTGTCTACTCTATTTCTGAAGAACCTGAACCACCTCACCCTATCATAACGGAATACATGGATGTTTTCCCTGATAGTCTGCCTGGGCTACCCCCAGATCGGGACATAGAATTCACTATTGATTTAGTCCCTGGCTCTCCCCCGATCTCTAAGGGATGTTATAGAGTCAACCCGAAGGAGGCCAAAGAGATGAAGGAGCAGATCAACGAACTGAAGGCCCTTGGATTCATTCGAGACGGAGCTTCACCCTGGGGAGCACCTGTTTTGTTTGTGCCCAAGAAGGACGGAACAGTGAGGATGTGCATCGACTACCGGGCGCTGAACAATGTCACAATCAAGAACAAGTACCCTCTGCCCCGGATCGATGACTTATTTGACCAGTTGAGTGGAGCCAAGGTGTTTTCCAAAATTGATCTCAGGTCTGGCTATCATCAGATCAAGGTCAGGAAGGAAGACATTCCCAAAACGGCATTCAACACCAAGTATGGGCAGTTTGAATTCTTGGTCATGCCGTTTGGTCTGATGAATGCTCCTGCTGTGTTCATGAACCTTATGAATAAGGTTTTCCATGAATACTTAGACCAGTTTGTCGTCGTCTTCATTGATGACATACTGATCTATTCAAAGACGAAGGAGGAGCACGAAGAGCACCTCAGGAAAGTTCTGGAAACTTTGAGGAAGGAGAAGCTGTACGGTAAGCTATCCAAGTGTGAATTCTTTCTAGACAAGGTGGATTTTCTTGGCCATGTTGTCACAGGAGAAGGAATTTCTGTGGACCCTAAGAAGATAGCTGCTGTGGAGAAGTGGCCTACCCCAAGCTCAGTTGCTGACATCAGAAGTTTCTTGGGCTTGGCGGGCTACTACCGGAAGTTTGTGAAGGACTTTGCTAGAATTGCTGAACCTATGACAAAGCTGACTCGGAAGAATGAGGATTTCATCTGGACGGAGGACTGCCAAGCAGCGTTCGAGGAGTTGAAGAAGAGGCTTACCACTGCACCAATCCTTGCGCTACCCGCAGGATCCGGTGGTTTCACAATCTACAGTGACGCCTCAGGCAAAGGACTGGGTTGCGTTCTTCAACAACATGGAAAAGTGATTGCTTATGCATCTAGGCAATTACGGACTCATGAGAAGAACTATCCCACTCATGATCTGGAGTTTGCTGCAGTCATCTTTGCGTTGAAGCTTTGGAAACACTATTTGTATGGAGAGAGAGTGGAGATATACACAGACCACAAAAGTCTGAAGTATGTTTTCACTCAGAAAGAGTTGAACATGAGGCAAAGGCGATGGCTGGAGTTAATGAAGGATTTTGACATCGACTTGCAATACCACCCGGGTAAGGCTAATGTGGTCGCTGATGCACTTAGTCGATACCCAGTGGCGATGTTCTTAACCAAGGAGAGGCACCTGCTGGAGGACATCGAGAAGCTTGGACTGGAGATTGTACTGCCTGGACGGAAGGAACTGGATGCTGATTCGGTGATGATGAAGTTGCAAGTGAGCTCGTACCTGATGGACAAAGTCAAAGAGACGCAATTTCAAGACGAGGCACTTTGCAAGCTGAGAGATCAAGTGTTAGCAGGAACACTGGAGGGTTTCTCAATCGCCAGTGATGGAGCTTTGAAGAATGGTACAAGGCTTTGTGTACCGTCTGGCGAACTGAGGAATGAGTTGATGAAGGAAGCGCATCAGTCTCAATATTCCATACATCCTGGAGCCAATAAGATGTATCGGGATATGCGCACTATTGTCTGGTGGAGTGGAATGAAGAAAGATGTCACCAGGTATGTTGCTAGATGCTTGATTTGTCAACAAGTAAAGGCTAGTAGACAAAGACCTGCAGGACTTCTACAACCGCTGGACATCCCAGAATGGAAGTGGGAGCACATCACGATGGATTTCGTGTCAGGACTGCCTCGTTCCCAAGGAGGGAAGGATGCCATCTGGGTAATTGTGGACCGACTAACCAAGTCAGCTCACTTTATCCCTTTCAAAGTTGGTTTATCCACTGAGAAGTTGGCAGCATTGTACATGCGGCATATCTACCGGATTCATGGAGTACCGGTAAGCATTGTATCTGACCGAGACACTCGTTTTACCTCACATTTTTGGAAAAGTTTGCATGACAGCTTGGGGACACAGTTGAAGTTTAGCACAGCTTATCATCCCCAGACAGATGGACAATCTGAGAGGACAATTCAGACACTTGAAGATATGCTGCGATCTTGTGTCTTAGAATTTGGAGGATCGTGGGAAGACCATCTGCACTTGGTAGAGTTTTCTTATAATAACAGCTACCAAGCCAGTATTGGTATGACCCCGTTTGAAGCTCTTTATGGACGTCGTTGCCGTACACCTTTGGCATGGGACGACGTTGGTGAAAGAGTACTGCTGGGTCCTGAAATGGTGACTGACGCAGCAGAGAAGGTGAAGTTTATCAGAGACAGGCTCAGGATTGCTCAAGACAGACAGAAACACTGGACAGACAACAGTCGACGACCACTGACATTTGAAGAAGGAGATAAGGTCTTTGTGAAGATTTCTCCTACCAGAGGTACTATCAGGTTTGGCAGAGCCGGGAAGCTGAGTCCCAGGTACATTGGCCCGTTCGAAGTTCTGAGCCGGATCGGAGAAGTGGCGTATAGGTTAGCTCTACCAGCTAATCTAGAAGGCGTGCACAACGTCTTCCATGTATCACAGCTCAGAGAGTATGTACCTGATGAGAACCACGTTCTGGACCATTCAGAGTTGGAGATTGGACCGAGTCTCACCATACCAGAAAAGCCAGTGGCGATCTTGGATCGAGGCGAGAAGAAGACCAGAACCTCGGTGACTCCCATAGTTCGAGTGATGTGGAGGCATGATTCCCCAGGCGAATCTACCTGGGAGCGTGAAGATGAGATGCGGGAGAAGTACCCGTATTTGTTCGAGACTTGAGGTATTTTCTCAACCTAACTCTTTAAATTTCGAGGACGAAATTTTCTAAGGAGGGAAGGTTGTGAAACCCATAATTTCTAGTTTGCAATTTTTATTGTATATAAATTTTTGTTAAGTTATCAATTAATTGATAATGTTATTTCTAATCAATTTAGTGTAAAATTATTCTGTTAAAATAATTTAACTGGGATTTTTGTATGGCAACCCAGACCGAACCCAATTTTTTTGGACTTAAAACATTTTAAAATAAAATATTAGAATTATGAAATATTAAATATATTTTTTCAAACATTATATTTATTGATATTAGGCCAAAAATTCTTTTATAATTAAATAAAATTTTAGGCCATATTTAAACTTTAGATTTTGGCCCAAACTTTCTTATAAAACCATTTGATTTTCTAGGAATAATAAGAGCCCAATAGTTGAGCCCACAATCTTGGTCCATTCCTTATTGGGTCTAATACCCAACAATCTCATACCCGTTAAGTTGTCATTAAGTTGTGAATGAATGAGCCATTCACTCATTTGGTTGTTCTGATGGAAGAAAACTTAAACTTTCTTTATTTTCTCAAACTTTTCATTTCTCAACCGACCAACGTAGCCGACCCCCCATCTTCCGAACGGCCAAACCGCCGCCGGCGCCATCATGGTGGCCGTTGGCCTTCCCAACTCCGGTAACCCCTCTCTTTCACTCTCTATAAAAGCCCTCTACATCTTTCTCCATCTCCACACCATTTCTTTCCTAAATTTTCTGTGAAAAACCCCATTTCCGGCGAGTTTCCCGGCGACCCCAAGTTTCCAGACCCGATCCGAGCTCCCCTCGGTCAGATCTGGGCCGCCCCCTTCCCGGCGCCGCTTTCAGTGGCCGACGCCCCGATCCCGCTGACCCGCGCGGCCCTTCCCCGCGTCCTCGTTCACGTCGGCGATCCCGCGCCCACGCCCCGCCGCCGTCCCCTGGCCGGCGCCCGACCCCGGCGACTTGCTGCCCCGTTGGCGTTTCCCGGTGCCGCTGTCTGTTTTCGGTTCTGACCCGTTTCTATTTCGAGCTCCAATTTCGGTTTCGGTACACTCTGACTCTATATTCTTTAATTGTCGATGATGAATTCTCTGGTCCGAATCCTGCGGGATCTCGGTTTTTCGACAACGTAAATTCTACGTTGCAATTTCTGTTTTTTTTCGGAATTTTCGGAGAATCGGGTGTCTGAGAACCTTTTCGAAAGGAACTCTGGAGAATGATTATTTCTCTGGGTTTTCCTATTCGTAGGCTAATTCTCGGAGTTTCCGAAGGAAATTTGGAAATTACCCGTATTCGGATTTTCGGGAAAGATCTGCTGTTTTTCCATAGTTTGATATTTGGTGGGGTTTATGTTCTGTTGGTTGACGGTTCTCTTTAGCTATGTTGTGTGTTCTGTTGGAATTTTGGAAAGTTGGTTTTTGATAATTGAGTTCGGATTTTTCATAATTAGTTGGCTTGGGAATATATATATATATTATGGTGGGTTTCGGGAGTTATTCTGCAGGTTTACGGAGCATTTCCCAGTTTTTGGGTTATCCCGAAAACAGAGGGAATGCTGCCGAAATTTTCGGGAATTTATTAAATGATTTTCGAAATGATTTTTCGAGTTAAATATTATTTTTATAATATTTTGGGCGACGACCTTAAACGGTCACTGGGCCCCAGTGAAATGCAAACGCACCGGTTCGACCGGACGTTGAGGCAGAGTAGCTGATATGACGACTGGACCAGAGTCTGAGACACCTATTATTTTAAATTTAAATTAGAAATTACTAGTTTTATTAATGTTAATTGTAGGTAATTTTCAAGACTAACCTATCTTTTCTTATTTCAATTTGCAATAAAATTTGTAAGGGCATAAGCCCAATTCCAGTAAATGTGGTTTTGTAATAAGTAGGAATTAGCATTTTATTTTATTTTCTGGGAATGTGTGATAGCGTAGGAACAATCAAAATATTGTTATGAATTATTAATTAATAATTCACAATTTCTCATTTTAAGAAAATAAATATATTTTATATATATTAAAAATATCAAAGTTTTTCAAATAAATAAATATCATGTTTTATACGTAATTTGATAATTACAAGTTTTCCCGAAAAACCAATGTAAATTGATTTCCTTAATTTCAACGCACTAGTAAACGTTGTGATGTTGTGTTAGCTAATTAACAACTAAAACTGATTAGGAAAAACAATTAGAGATTGTAACTAGATAACTCTGGTGATTGCTTCTGAAACAAGTTCCCGGAATGTAGGATTTCGAGAAAGAGCGTGACTGTTCAAAATCCCGAAGTACCGACTTTTCAAACCAAGGAGATAAGGCAAGTACATTTTATGTAAATTTTACAATCATTTTACAATTGTTTCATTGCAATTTTAAACCACTATTATACACGAACTCCTTAGGGAGTATTGATTGTACTGTTGGGGACTGGGGGAGTAGAATAGTGGATATGACCAAATCCAAACTTAGGATAATGAATGTGTTAGCTTTCCCCTCTTCACACGGGGACAAGCCATATCGTATCGCTAGGATACCATTGTAACCCAAACCGGTCATATTCACTATCTATTCACATCACTGTACTGAATTATTTCAAAACTGT
Organism: Iris pallida; assembly: GCA_029216955.1. Classification (NCBI taxonomy): domain Eukaryota; kingdom Viridiplantae; phylum Streptophyta; class Magnoliopsida; order Asparagales; family Iridaceae; genus Iris; species Iris pallida. Next base: position 13,480,399 of record JANAVB010021600.1, on the reverse strand, counting down.
TCATCTTTAAATTATTTAAAAGTGCATGTCATAAATTGTATTTTAATTGTTAAAAGTTTGCATGAATTGTACTTTGCTCCCTCCTGACTGGAGATAACATTTTAGGTATTACTGAGGATCTGGAGATGATGATCAGTAGCTACTACGATCCCGATTTGTACCCGGCGGTACTTCCACCAGAGGAGGATGATGTGGCATCGACATAGATGCTACTTAGTTGTGGAGAGTTTTTAGTTGCTGTTTTAATTTCAGTTGTGAACCTTGTATTTGGAACAAGTTTTAATATCGTTAAATAAATGTTGTGGCAACTTTGAAATTTAAATTTGTTGTTGATTGACCTGCACAATGAATTACAGCTTACTGCCGCCGTCTCATCAACGGCGCAGGCTGGGCATGATCCGATTCGACCCAAGTATTTGGGGACCGGGTCGTGACAGCGCCTCTAGAGCACGGAGAGCTGTATCAGGAAAGAATTTCTCCTTGAATAGTTTCTTGAATGCTGCCCAAGTCTGACCGGCTGTACCAACCCTCGGGTCCGTCTGGTACCAGGTACGGGCCAAGTCCTGCATCTGGCTGGCGGCTGCCTCGATCTGTAATCCTGCTGGTATCTGTGCCAATCGGAATATCTCCTCAATGTGCTCTATCCAGTCGTCAGCGTATATGATGCCCTCTGTACCCTTGAAGTCTCGGGGTCCCATCTTCTTGAAGGAATGGATGTCTGGAGTCCTCGGCTGATACGGCTGCATCTGGCCTCTATGTGGCTGAGCAGCCACCAGCTCCACTGTCGTCCTAACCAACTGGTGAGTATTTTGTATGCTCTGTCGGATATCAGCAGACTGGCTCTGCTGTATCTGTTGCTGAATCTCCATGAATCGCTGGAAGAGGGTAAACATCTGAGCCGCATCTACCGTTCCTGAAGGTAACTGCTGCTGGAACATATCTGAAATAACGGGGAAAGACCTCCGGACAGGTAGAGGTGCGCTCCCAAAAGCTGCAGAAACTCCTATATGAGCAGAAATAGGGGGTACTGTGGTCCCAGCATCCACAATCAGACGAGGGGTGGTAGGCCTCTCACCAGCGTCTGCTGAGCCAGAGCGATGCGATCGTGTCTCAATCACCATCCTGGAGACAGATCAAACAAGGAATCAATACTGAGGTAGAATCGATAATTCAAGGGAGGACAGTTATCCAAGGAAGCAAATTTTCAACAGGAATTTAGATGGCAGGAATCCAATTAAGAGTTTTTCCTAATATGATTGAGTACCTCAAAAATATCCTAATTCCTACTGCAGGCTGTAGTGATACTCTAATTCGAATACCACTACACAAACTCGACCTGCATGGGCCACCACTAAAAACGTGTCACGACCCGCACCCACTGTGAGGGTACGAGCACGTAACAGCGCCCAGCCTACGCCGTAGTGTCGGCGGTAGAACGCTGTTCTAGGTCATGAACTATAACTAACATAATATGAAATACTCTCCATAAGGAGGCCAAACACAGAGGTACAACTCAATCATAATCTAGGATAGAATGAAGCACGATAAAATAGATAAGAAACTCCTCAACTGAGGCACAACAGAATGAATACAATCTCAACATCTTCTAGTTTCAATATCTCTAAGAATATACAACTCTGAAAATAAGACAACAGATAAACATGAAAAGAGAACAGACTGAGCTATCTATACTAAGCAAGGATACCATCCTCAGTAGCTGCCTGAACCTCCCCAGGGGTCCATGTCGCGAGGGTCATCTAGGCAAGCTCCAAGGTAAGGGGTGCAGGGTTCTTCATCATCCTCTGTAAAATTTTCAACAGGTCCAGTCAGGACGGGAGCGAGCACAATACATCTCACGCAGATCATAACAGGTTAGAAAATATAAACGTGCAAGAGAGTACGATACATGAAACTGAAAGAAGATACATGATGTAAACAGGAAGAGAACTGTAATATAAATATCTACTATAAGTAGAGAGCTACCAGTGACTAGTGATTTAGAGTACAAAGTCGACATGTGAACGGCTTGATTTGCACATGGCTATACTAAAGAGGTGTACATGGCTATTCTACTTTGGAATTGTTCACATGACTATTTATACTCCCCCAAGCCCCAATCAATACACAAGGATCCAGACAGGTTATGTTACGCACATAATTTTTACATGGAGCCCATAGATGGGTGTACGTGAAGTATTCATGAAGGCTCAGAGAACTGAGTGCACATGAATTCCACACGAAGGCCCACGAAGGGTGCACATGAAGTATAGGTTATACATGAGATTCATGGGAAACACGACCGATCATGATAGCACATGAGAGTACACAAGCAAGCACGAACGAGCATGAAGCACATGATAAACATGGATAATAGAAGAGCGAGGAATACACGATGTACATGAAACACATGGCACAATGTATCCGATGCTCCCGAGGGGGATAACATCTCAAGCAAGGATCCATATAGTATCAATCCGTGATAATGTCGTGACAGCATCAAATAAGGAAAACTAGAGCAGGAATATAATTCTAAGCAAGTTATGAAATGATCAGAGAATGTACTCGCTAGGTATCTGAATAGCTGTGAAAATATACTGTCCGAGATGAGGTACCCGGCTCCTAATTAGAGCAACACAAGTCAAGATGTATACAGGGGATGATAAATGTAATCTACGATGCATCTGCATGCTGTCTAGGTCGAACTAGGTCAACTAGGTCAAACTTAAGCCAGACAAGTCTCACTAGGCCTAACTAGTCTAGGCTAGCAAGCACACATCATTACAAGTCATACTAGACTACCAACACACAATCATTGGTGTATTCATACCATTCACATAGGCCTTATGCCCTATAGTCCACATCACACATATTTCATACATTATATATATATATCTATCTATATACAAGATTAATATAGGCAACTTATTTATCACATATAGGCCATTAGCATATATTATATATAGAGAGATAGACATGTGTGTGTGTTTACAAACTTAATTGTGTGTGTGAGCTCAAGTGCCAATGTGTATGCATGAGTGTGTCCATCACAGATTTGTGTGAGTGTGTGAGTGAACATTATGTGAGTGATTATCATGTGTGTATCAATAAAAACATTGGGTGGGGGTGATGTGTCAATGAGAAATATGTGTGTGTGTGATATATGGATAGGAAGGCAGTGATTAGGAACCTGTGTAAAATCTCAGGAAAACCATGTGTTAAATCTCTGAATGTGGCAAGGTATATACAACTCTATGCATACAAAACTGAAGGCTAACTCACTCATTTAACTACTACTCATGAAGGTTCATCCCAACAATGTAAACATGTTAGCATTATACAAAAATTTGCATAAGGATAGGGTTCACATCCACAGTTTCAGAAATTGAATATCAATCAAAGCTCTTCCCAAATAAGCCTAATCATGCAAAGTTAACTTAGCATACGCTATATCTACCCACATCTATGTAGAGCTCAGCTTGCATAAATCTGAAATTATTAATTACTGGAACAATGAGGAATGGCCAATACAAACTTTGTTCAGGAATCTAGAGTTGGGCACAATCCTAAATCAACATCACAATGTAACCCTAGCATAGCAAGATGGGTCCTAGCAGGGTTCTAAACATGCAGCAGTGTAATGTGCCAATGTATGTTCATTGTGTCATAGCTATTTGGGGTGTGGTAGCTCAGATTTCAGTGGGAAAAAATGTGTGTAACAAATGTGAAATCAGTTAACGACAGTTTGTTCATGTGTGTGTGTAACCAGTCCACACAAAACCAATTTTCATGTGCATACAGGTGTGTGTCTCATGGTTACAATATTTGAAATAATCTCAGGTTTTCAACATGGCTAACAGAAATTGAGAGTGCCACCAATCAGATTTGGTTTCCAGGGAGGGAAGAACCCAAGACAGTGTGCAAGTGTCACTGTCCAGGTTCTACAGTGATGTGTAGTGTGTGTAGGGGGGTGTGTGTGACTGAAATCAGATTTTGTGTGATATAGGGTGTGCTTAGATAGGAGGCTGTGTGTTTAGTGTCATATGTGGCATGGCAAGAAGTTAGTGTAACCACTGATTAAAAATCCATTTCCAGTTTTATTTTCCTGTACAGTGATAGGTAATATATAAGGTTGTGTATACATGATTTAATGAGAACAAGTGTAAGGGAAAGTGAGTGAGGGTGTAGTGAGCATGGCAAGGTGTGGACAGAATTACCCTTAATTAGGAATAGATACATAGATGTGTGTAAATGTGTCAATGTGAGATTAGTATCATAGGCTCAGGTTAATACTCAAGGGAAAAACCAGTCCACGAATTCAGTTAACAGTGCTAAGGCTAATGCCCTGTGTCTGTGTTAGAGTGTAGGGTGTGTCAAGTGGCACATGCTTGTGTGTTTAGGGAAAACAGGGAGTTACTTCTCTAATTCAATACCATTCCCAACAAAACTAATGCCCAAAAACTCATTCTCAGGTCAGTATTCAAAATGAAAGGAAATCAGTTCATTTCAGGTAAATGGGAATGTAATAACAGTTAGTTAACCAACCTAATGTGAATTCCAACCATTCACACAACCAATGCAACATGTAAAAACTGGAATTTACCTCAACTCAAAAACACAGAACTCAGTCCAAAACAATACTCAGTTTTGACAGATTTTGAAACCAACACACTATCAAAAAAAAATCCCATTTTCAATTCGAAAGCCCATATTTGAATTTAAATACCTAGCTAACATGAAGTGCAACATGTGGAGACATTTTAATCAGTAAGAACATCATAAAAGATGGATTTAACAGTTTAAGAAGTCCTAAGAACCCAGTATCAAAATCGGGTATCAGACGTAGTTCAAAACCCCCATTCGAAACAAATATTCACCATTAAAACCTAACTTAATGTGTAACCTAAAGTAACAGAGATTATACACATATATGTGATCTAATTAACAATTTAAAGTTGCTAATTAACATTCAAATGAACCAAACAGAGAATAACACACAGTGCACTGATATGTGCACAGACTACATCGTGCTGCGATACAGTCGCCTCGTGGACACGATACGTGACACCTCATGCCACGTGGTCACATCCACGTGTACGCCTAGCATAGGGCTACACGTGTGTCACCCTGCACCATGTCCACAAGTGTTGTGTCAAGATAAAATAGTGTGTATCAGTGTCGATTTCTCAGCTGATACTGTGTAGTGTAAACCCCGTACGGCCTCGTTTTCGTGTCCGACACGAAACGAGGTGTCATAAAACCTTGGGGGAGTGTACGCAGACACTGCCCCAGTGTCTATGCCAAATTTGGCGTGTCCTAGTGTCGTGTACAGGGCGCACGAGACGCGTGGTAGCAGGGGAGCCAACCGCGCTCGCGCGCGTGTGGGCACAACGTGTTCGTGTCCAAAATACGACACGACACCACACGAAAATGTGTTCAGAACACAATATTCACACAAGCAAGATCAAATCCTAATTTCCTATTCAAACACTATTCGAAAATTCAAAGGGCATTTCGTCGAACACCTACGACCAAGGCCTGATACGTGTCCGATACGGACACAAAATGGTCACAAAACTTAGCAATACCTATACCAGTAGTTAGGGTATTCCTAGGGCTTCCTATTCATGCAATTAAATCTCTATTTTATGGAGAGGATTAGGAATTACCTAGGTGTGTGAAAAAGCCCAAAAAGCTTCAAAGAGGAGTGTTTCTCTTGCCACCCAAGCTCCTCCAAATTGCTCCTCCACTGAAATTTCTCACCATAGTCAGGAAATACACAGAGATTAGGATCTATTGCAAGAAATTAGAAGGAAAAAGGAGTTGAAATGGAGAAGTTATGGATTGGGGAAGAAAGGGTTTTACCTCTATTTCCAAACTTTGCTATTTCCTAAAGGAGGCTAGCCCTAAGTGGTAGAGACATTAAATAGGAGTGGGGATGATCATAATGACCAGCCATGGGCTGATTAGAATTAGGGTTAGCTACTTGGGTGGGCCTATGGGCTTTAAGTCTCAAGTCATTAATCATGACTTATGAAGTCATAAGCCATATTAGTCAAATCAACTCCAACTTTCTCCAAACAAGTTCTAATGACTTAAACCTCACTAAATTAGGTCTAACCAAGTTTACTTAACCTAACCAAGTGGTCTTAACCTAGGTTAGTCACTAGGTTAGCCTTCTAGTCAACACTAGTCAACCCTCAATCAAACAATTCCAAAATAAATTCTAAAAATTCCCATAAATTCAAATAAATTTTAATAAATCCAAATAACCCTAAAATGTCAAAAATAACCGAATCACATGGCTAGGCTCTAGGGTAGGCAGTCTCTACTGTTCACTAGCACAACACCAAATCATAAGTCATGATTTAAATAGTTTAAAAAATATTAAAAATCCCCAAAAATTATATTAAAATTTTAAATACCATAATTAAATAAATTAAATACAAAATTTCAAAATTATCCTCATCTGGAAAACTGGGTGTTACACGTACTACTTTATGTCCACCCTAGCCAAATTAACCGTCCTGGACTCGATGGAACTATCCGTGTCGACAACAAAGGTCCCCTTGTGTAGTGGTTACACCGAAATTGCAGATCGTGCCACCTTGATCATCACAGCACACCAGGCGTACTACCAGGCAAGATACCTTGCCATTTGTTGTTTATTTATTTTAGCTCATATTACATGCATTCTTTATTTTCTTTATGCAAAATAAACTGTGATACATAGCATAACTGTTAGAACTTACTGTTCATTTTTATCCTGCTATGTATTACTTTTCTTACACATTAAACCTAGATTAAGGGACCACCTTGTGTGTTGCATTCATTGGCCTTGACACGTTGTAACACGAAGTTGTGTGTCGCATGTAGAACACGGAAGTGCATGATTAGCTGGCCACCAGTACGTACAAGCCGTGCGATAGGAATAATCGCTAATAGAGGTTGCACGCTAGTTTGACTTAGCGGTTATAGTGGTTTGTGTTGTGGATACAACATAGTAAGCATTGGGCGGGGAGGACAATTCCTTAACGTATGGGCTTCGATGTACTTTTCCTTTTGTAACCCGTGCGCTCCGCCGGAGACGCGGGTCAGATTACCCATGATTACTGACGGCCACTGACGATTCTGCGGAACGTCATGCTCTTACTGATGGGGCCTCTGGTGCCCAAGAGGGGACTATGTCGATCCTATTCAGCCAGGGCCCATGCGTAGGAAGGATTGTTCTTAACTACATATCACTTAGAATGGATAGGCACCTTTATCCGTTAGGTACGAGTACTTTTGGTTTGGGTACTTGTATCTGACCGTGGCTTGGAACAATAACTTGTCGCGGATTAGTTCGTCACATCTTGTCCTTGTTTGGTTGTAGGTGTGACTTACTACTTCAATAAGAAGGTATTGAACCTTGTTGGGGTCCGGATACCATATTAGATTTTTAGCATGGAAAGATACGTTACCGTGAATTAGTTTACCATCTCCTGTCTTGTTTGGTTGGGGAGATGGTACGCTCGTTCAGTAGGTGCGTATTGGATCATGTTATAATTCGATTGACTTATTTATTTGAGAAATATTTATTCAGTTTATATGGCACGCTATTATGTGTCTTGTTACGTCCCTCTGAGGACCTGGTTATCTCGTCAGGTGTGTGCTATTGTTTTTTTGCAGGTGTTCTAGCTCTAGCCGATATTTCTTCGAGGATGATTGCACTTGGATCGTCTTCGCTTCGCTCGCCACTTATTTTATTTTCTATGTACTTTTCCTTATTTTATTGGTAGTGGATTTGTCTCCGTCCAACATATTGTTTCAAGACAAATTCATTCTCATTATATGATATCTTTTTATTCTGTGTGGATGAGATTAGTATGGTTCTACTGCATTTTACAGCTTATGTATTCATACAAGGGTTCCATATATTGGAGAGTACTTCGTATGAATACAGCTGGCATGTCTACGTTCCTAGTCCTACGTATTTTGGGACTGGGGCGTTACATGTTTTTGTGGTGGCCCATGCAGGTCAAGATAAATTGTTTGGTTACTTTACCGTACCAAGCAAGCCTGCGTATAGGATTAGAAGTTTAGGATCTCATCCACATACTTGACCTCTTTCCTTGATTTTATCTACCGTTTGACTCATCGATTACATCTTGCTTGCTTCCTTCCATCCCTATCCTTATCTTCCCTTCGTGCTTGCTAGAGATTGACCCTACTAGTTAGTTGTCCCAAAACACCAATAGTTTAATTCTTTAAGTTGGGTAGACTACCTTATGACCTAGCAACCCCTTTGACCTAGTGACCTATATTAGCAAGCTTACTTTAGATCCTAGAATCTAGAGGACCTAACCCGTCTAGCCAACCAAGGACTCGGACAAGAAGACTATAAGACGACTGTATAACTTAGAATCATTCTGCCTTCTTTCAATCTTAAACTCTCGTGCCTATGTATTTACCATTTTGACTAATAATGCTAATGTAGCCTAGTTTTTGCAAGCTTATTCCTTATCGAGCTTGTCCAAGACATATGTTAATTGGGTAGCTCCAACTAACCTATTGTCTAATCAGAACCGGCGCATAATGGTCTGATCAACCAAGTGCATTTTGGTTCGCTTTTGTTTATTATTCTGCGTGGATGGACCATAACTAAACTTGGCCTTTAGAATTTTATCCACGACTGCCTTGAAAATTTCTTTAAAATTATTCGGCCGCCTTTGAATCACATATTCGTATTCAATAACGCCTCCTTCGAACTCTATATTGCTTTCGCCTTCACCTATTTTAGAAGGACGAATGCGCTATACTAGAACTTTCTCTAACCATCCTATTACCTATGACCATTATCACTCGATGTTGTCATATCTTTGTCTTGAATTACTCGACCTTCCCTCGACCCTAAATCTACAATCTTGACTTTCTAATCACTTGAATTTAAGAGTGATTACAAATCGTCTCTTAATCATATCTTCAACCTAGACTACGACCATATAAACTTCGAAGCCTTCTATCTACCGTTGTGCCTTCTCACCCCTTACTAAATCCTTAATTTCGAGGACGAAATTCTTTTAAGTTGGATAGGATGTAAAACCCCTAAATTTCTACTATTTTTTTATTAAATTTAGTACTGATTTAAAATTTTGTATTGTACGTCGCGTAGTCGTATTTTACGTCGCGTACGAAATTCTATTTTTCGAAATTGCTCGACGAGTGCAATTATGTGCGAGCGTACATATTTTTGAAAATATTATTTTTCTATTTTAAAAGTTTCAAAATAATATACATAATAATTATTTTGTTATCGTTCCAAAAATTTTCAAGTTTGTCATTTTATTTATAAAGTCTTCATTTCTCATAATTATTAATAGTAAATAATACTTTTATTGTATGCTAGAAAAGCATAATTATGAGAACATCATTTTGTACCTACACATATATTTCGTAATTATTTATTAGTCTATTTTAAATAAAAATATAATTTTTGAAATTTGTTCATAATAATATTTTATTATTCAAAAAGGATATTTATAAGTATTTATTATTTTCGAAATTATTATTATTGGTAATTTTGGAAAATATATTTAAAAATTTTGTGGCCATTTTAAATCTTGATTTGAATTTATGCATTATTTAAATAGTTAAATATTTGAAAATTTGATTTATCCTATTCGCTTTTAAACTAAAATTTAATTAGATTTAAATTGATTTGAATTAGATTTGGATTTAGATTGATTGATTTTAAATTTGTAGCAAATTATCTAATTTGGGATTTGAATATCCTAATCCCTATCTTAATGGGAATTCCCACATCCTATAAATAGACAGGTACTCCTCCACTATTTCTCCATAAGTCAAAAATTTCACAAATAATTCTCCACCCAAGTTTGTGCATCGTGTCTGTGCCCTATTTTTTTTTCCTTTTCATTTTTACTTACAGATACATTTCATCTTCTTCGTGTCCACATGTCGGACACGATTTCAACACAATAATTCCAATCCTCTATTCTAAATTCCTAATCCTAGCCCTAGCCTGGACCGACATCACCACCACAGCAAGCAAAATCCCGTCCTCGCTCGCGTCAGCCAACTCCGGCCAACTTCCCACCTACACCTCCACCCGACCCCATGTCCCTGAGCGCAGCAACCGGCCAACCTCCTGACCATTGTCGCACCACCCCAGCTACACCATCACCAATCGCCACCAATGACCCTACCACCAATCGCCCAGACCCAACCCCGGCTACCTTGTCGGGAAGCCATCGCAAACACCCACCACCGCTACCATCTCAAATAGACCCCCGACCAGCGTTGGCCACCTGGCACAACCACCACCCCCGCCAATTCGACCACCATCGTCACCATTAGAAACCCAGAAAATAATAAAACCATCAAAACTCCCTCACCTGAGCCCGCCGCCGCTGTGTGTCGAGCCACCGCGAGCCGCGGCATGCTCCCCGACTCCGCTACGCCACCGCAACGACCCCCGCACGATCCCCGGCCCCGCAGCCGTTGTGAGCCAGCCACCGCGCCGTACTCTCTGCCTTTCCCCGTCGGCGCCCGACCAGCGCCGTCGACCGACGCCCTCCGATGAAACCGTCACCGTACCCAGCCTCCACTCCACCACCTGCGGCTGGGCAGCACCGCGCCGCCCAAACTGCAACCCTCGACCGCCGCGTCGAAGCCCCGGCGCCGACCTCCGTTTTCCTCCGCCAACATAGCGACCAATTGCCGAGCTCCGCCGACCGAAACCCCATACGCGAGCCAACCTCCAACCTTGCCGAGCCGGGCCGACCCTCTCCGGCAACACCACCGGCGACTTCGCCGTCTCGATTGTCCGCTCCTCACTTCCTCCGGCCAAACAACCCGCCGTCGCGTCGCCAAGTCCGCCGGAGAAACCCCCGCTTCCCTCTTCATAGATCTCTCTAGATCTACCCTTTCCTCCACCGCACACAGTCGCCGACCGCCCCCTCACCTCCGCCTCGCCTACCCTCTCCGCTGACCACCGCTTCCCAGCACCTCCGACCGCCGTCTCTCTTCCCCACTCTCTCTTCCTCTCGTCCCTTTCTAAACCCAGAAGAAAAGAGCCAGTGGCTCTGTTGACTAAATTTTTGTTTGCTGTGCTTTTTTTTGTTTTTTTTTTGTTTTTTTGTTTTTTTTTTTGTTTTGTTCATTCCTTGATCTTATTCATTTAATACCTACTACTATTACTTATCATTATCATTATTATTATTACTATTAACACAATTATTATTATTATTATTATTATTATTATTATTATTATTATTATTATTATTAGTAAAACTATTAGTAATATTTAATTTGTTTTCATTAAGGTATATTTTTTTCAGAAAATATTTCTGAAGCAAAAGTATAGTTTTGTGTTCTCTACATAGAATTTTAAATATAGCCTTGACCTCAAAAGGGTATTTGTACAACTTAAATTTTATTCCTAAAAAAAAAAATATTTCCTAGATTTTTTTATATAATTATCTAAAGTATTTTGGGCTAGAATATATATATATATATATATATATATATATATATATATATATATATATATATATTAAAATATATATATATATATATATATATATATATATATATATTTTATATATATATATATATATATATATATATATATATATATATAGTTTCAAATACTATAAGTACTTTTTCCAAATAGTTATAAATATATCTCGATTTTCAAATAGTAACAGTTTACCAAAATTTTATTTTTACAAACGTTGGGTTTTAGCCTAAATCTATTTATTCCTCTATTTTCGAATATTTATCAAAATTGTTTTACTAGTAAATATATCTATAAGTACTTTCTAAAAATATATATATTTATTATTGATCAAATTTTCTTCTATTCTTTCGACCGTGACCAATCCCAATCTTTCCTATTCCTTTACCAATTTCGTACTACCTTATGTCCACCCTAGCCAAATTAACCGTCCTGGACTCGATGGAACCATCCGTGTCGACAACAAAGGTCCCCTTGTGTAGTGGTTACACCGAAATTGCAGATCGTGCCACCTTGATCATCGCAGCACACCAGGCGTACTACCAGGCAAGACACCTTGCCATTTGCTGTTTATTTATTTTAGCTCATATTACATGCATTCTTTATTTTCTTTATGTAAAATAAACTGTGATACATAGCATAACTGTTAGAACTTACTGTTCATTTTTGTAACACCCAGTTTCTAAAATAAGGATAATTTTGAAATTTTATATTTTTATTGATTTAATTAAGATATTTAAATGATAATATAATTTTTGGTAATTTTTAATTATTTTAAAACTATTTTTAGATCATGACTTATGATTTTGGTGTTTGACTAGTGTAACCTTAGAGCCTAGCCATGTGATTAGGATGTCTGACTAGTACATTATAGCCTAGAAGGTATTTTGGGCATTTTAGGATTTATTTGAATTTAATATATTTTATTAGGAATTTTTGAATAATTTAATTGAATGGTGTGATTTAAATACTAATATAATTATTGCCTTGTATTTATGGTTAGCCTAACCTAGATTGGACCTAACCTAGATGAGTCATGACTAACTTAGTGAGCCACTTTGAGAATTAGATGAGTTGGTTAAGGGGTTAATCAAGTTTAGTCATGGTTAAGTGATTTGCTAAGGGCTAAGATAGAACCCTTGTTCTAGGCCATCTATTTCCCTTGATATAATCCTAGCCATAGGATGAAACCCAAAAACCCTAACCCTAACTTTATGACCAGCCAAGAGACCCCCCCTTGCCTATATAATGCCTCTTTGGGGATTTGAGCCTCTTTCTTTAATAGTTCATCATTCTCTTAAGGAAGTAGGTAAGCCTCCTTTATTTCTTTCCTAGTTTAATCAATAGGACTCCTTTTTGAATGAAATTTCTTCCATTAGGACCTAATCATTGCTCTCTTACTGTTGGTGGAGTCCAATCACAGATTTTGAATCGATTTGATTGATTGGTGGCTTGTGGAGATTCCCTCCTTGAAGAGCTTTTTGAGAGTTTTGATACTTTGAGGTAACTTCTTGTTCTCACCATAGAATCCTGAAATTATTGCATGTATAGGGAGCCCTAGACCTAACCTAACTATAGGAATAGGAATCCCTAAGTTTCTGTGTCGATTCGTGTCCTAACAGGACACGTATCAGTGTGCTATGCAATGTGTTTGTGTAAATGCCACAGAGAACTTTTTGTGTTTATTTTCGAATTTGATTTGAATGGAAATTTGTATTGTGGTGTCGCTTATCCATTTTTGTAGCTCTGAGGTGGTTTCGAGTCGTGTCCGAGTTGCAATGGACTCGCGGACACGGCCTCGCGCGCGGCCTGGGGGATCCCCTGCCTATCGGGGTCCCTACAGGATACGACACAGCGTGCCCTGACACGAAACTTCGTGGAGAGCTTGGGGCACCCTCTGTCAGCACGCTCCCCAAGTTTCACGTGATTGTATGGTCAGGATTGGGAGAAATCGGTCACGCACTGAATTTGCACTGTTCTGTGCAATGTGACTATTAGCCACTGATACGGCCTTTATTCTTTGGACACGACACGCACTGACATGAATCAGGGTGACACACACCTAGGTCTACCCTAGGCGCACCCACTGACACGTGCACGTGGTCCAGTTTGCGTCGTGTCGAGTGCATGACACGCGTGCACCTGTGCACGACGCACTGTCTGTGCAATGTGTCTGTGTACACTGTTTTCATGTTTTGTTCCATTGGACACGTTTGTGTCCTCTTGCTGGGACACAAACACTTCACAGAACACGTGTACACCCTATAGTGTCATTACCAACCATTTGATTCGTATTTTAGTTGGTTTCGACATTAATTTTCTCATTACCTTAGTTTCCTGATACATGTTATTTCAGTTTCTGTCCAATGTTAATTTCGAACTTTGGCAATCATTTTAATTAGTTTAACTACTGTAAATCACCTGTTTAGACCCCTAATATGATTCTCCTATAAGTAATCTACATTTATGCTAATTTTGGGCGTTATTGGTGGTGTGTTGATTCAATTTGGAGAATGTGTAAACTGTCAATGAACTGTTAAAACCTGAGATTAGGAATAAAGCAATTAACTGAACTGAATTGTTGTTCTACTGATTTGTATTATAATGTTTAGTAAATTCTTAATACCACAGCATATTTGTCTAACAAATGTGTAATCTGAGAATTGGGTTTGGGAAATTGCAAAACCTGAGAACTCTCTCACCCTTCACACCATTATTCACCAATGACAGTCCACTCTTTACACATGTACACACACCTATTAGCTAAGTCTCCCTTTGTCTCTCTTTATACACACACTCTCACACAAATTTTCCCGATCCCTGTCACACAAATCTGAGTTGCTTTGGTCTGTTTTGAGATAACCTGAGAATAAAATGGCATGGGATTAAAACTGAGTTCTTATATAAATGTATGGCAATTTGTTAATGAACTAAGTTTGATGCAAACCTGGGATAACCTGAGATTGGTTTGTAAACTGAGAATCTGAGATTAAGTCACTGTGCAGTGCACTTTTCCTGAGGATCAGTTTTCACTCATGTGTTGCACACACCCACATTCCTATATAAACCTGATACATGCATTCATGTTTGAAATCCTGAGAACAGGTAGATGCCCTTTGCATTGTGTTGTTCCTGAAATTTGAATGTCACAATCACACACACACACACACATGAGTTTAACATATATGTACACAGCCTTTAGCTCACTTTCTGTCACACTATACACATGCCACATTTGTAACACACTCTCACTTTTCCTCACATGATCACTCACACTGTCACTTGTTGGTTTGAACCTAAGCCTAAACACAGGACACTCACACACACCCCTACCTATATGCCTATCCTATTTTTCCTAATGTAGAGTATATATGTAGTATATACTTTGATATATGTATCCATATATAATGTAAAGTTGTGCCTTCTATATAGTATAATGTATTGTGAACAAATAATATATAGGAATATCTATTTGTGTATGGATATCATATAGGTAATGTATATATAGGGTACATAGATTTTTGGTGCTAAATAAATGTGTAAGTGTGATGTTAGTTGACCTAGTAATTGTGTAGGAATACTAAGCTAGACTTGATTAGGCTAAAGTAGACTAGTTGGCCTAATTTAGACTTGGTAGACCTACTCTGACTTCTAGGGTTGACCAGAGTTGACCAAGAGTTGACTTTGGCCTAGATTGACCTAGAATCATGTAGAACGCATAGTAGGACTTCATTATACTATTTTGGACTTGTTGTGACTTGTGCTGTTCTGATTAGGAGACAGACACCACTCCTCGGACAGTATATTCTCTTCGGACATTCAGGATACCAGGCGAGTACATTCTCTGATCATTTTATATCCTGTTTAGAATTATTTTCCTGCTTTAAATTACTTTACTTGATACTGTCACGATGGTCACACGGATTGGTACTATATGGATCTTTTCATGAGATGTTATCCCCCTCGGGAGCATCGGATACTACATGTTTTGTGCGATTCACGAATCATCACGTATCTCTATGCTTCCTCTGATTCACGAATCGCTTATGACACATGTACTCTCATGTTCACAGA
Organism: Iris pallida; assembly: GCA_029216955.1. NCBI lineage: Eukaryota > Viridiplantae > Streptophyta > Magnoliopsida > Asparagales > Iridaceae > Iris > Iris pallida. The sequence continues at coordinate 13,464,807 of JANAVB010021600.1, read as the reverse complement.
GCCATCATGAATCACCTTCACGTATCACTCATTTTATGAGCCATGTGAAGTTTCACGAATCTTAACATAACTTGAACAGATCTTTGTGTATCGATTGGGGATGGGGGAGTGGAAATAGACATGTGAATATTATCCCAGTAGCTGTAGTCATGAATTACTCTCTTAGCTGTAGTCATGAATCTCCTATGCCATTCACATATTTATATTTTACTCTGACTCACTAGTCACTATTAGCTCTCTATGTATAGTAGATATTTCTATTACAGTTTCTCTCTCTGTTTACATATTGTATTTCTTCAGTTCATGTATCTTACTTTACTGCATGATTATATTTTCTAACCTGCTATGATCTGTTGAGATGTACTGTACTCGCTCCTGTCCTGACTGGACCTGTTGAAAATATTACAGAGGATGAGGAGGAGGCCCTATGTACCACCTATTACGGAGCAGGCTTAGACGACACCTGCGACCTGGCTCCTCTGGAGGACCCAGCTGCAGTTCAGGATGCTACTCCCAGAGTCTAGACTAGATAGCTAGGCTTTAGTTTTCTTTCAGCTTGTTATTTGATTTTCAGTTGTTCTTCTGAGATATTGTTATATTTAGAGACTTGTTTTGAGCTGGATGTTCTTGAGTTGTTATCTTATACACTTAGATTTTCCTCTCTCTTATTTAGCATTATATTGTGTTTCTGATCTCTCTATCTACCTTTACTATTCTGTATCTGCCTTAGATGTGATTGAGACTGTTCTGTTATGTCACCTCCATTCGGAATGTATATACTGTACAGGTACCTTTATATTGTTAGATGATTGACCTAGGACAGCGTTCTACCGCCGACACTGCGGCGTAGGCTGGGCGTTGTTACGTTCTCGTGCCCTTACTCTGGGGTGCGGGTCGTGACACATTTTTAGTGGTGGCCCATACAGGTCAGTTTATGTAGTGGTATTCGAACTAGAGTATCACTACAGCCTACAGTAAGATTAGGATATTTTTGAAGGTACTCAATCACAAATAGAAAAAACTCTTATTCAGATTCCGTATATCTATATTTTGCCGCTTATTGTCTTCCTTGAAATTAAACTGTCCTCCTTTGGTATTTCGACTCATTCTCAGCAATTGTTTCCTTTTGATCTGTGTCTCCAGGATGGTTAAGACGCGATCGCATCGCCAGGGCCAGGGGGACGTCGATGAGAGGTCTGCCACCTCTCATGCTCAGCAGTCAGCCCCTGGTGCTGCAGCCCCAGTCAGGCCAGCTGGGGTAGGCGTTTCAGCAGCTTTTGGAGGAGCCCCACCAGCAGTGAGGCATGAGCCGAGTCCGGTGATTCCGGATGTACTTCTTCAGCAGCAGCAGCCACCTGCAGGGACGATTGACGCCATTCAGCTGTTAGCCTTCTTCCGGCAGTACATGGAGGGTCAGCAGACCCAGCAGCATGGGCAGACAGCAGAGCTCGCACGAGGCATTGAGCTGGCAATGACTGCGGTAGAGAGAGTCATAGCTCAGCCAGCGGCAGCCCCGCAGCCGTACCAGCCACGGGAGAAGGGCATCCAAGATTTCCAGAAGATGCACGCGAGAGACTTCCGAGGGACAGAGGGGATCTTGTATGCCGATAAGTAGATCGAACATATGGAGGAGATTTTCAGATTGGCTGAGATTCCGACGAGGCTCCAGATAGAGGCAACGGCCAGCATGATACAGGATCTGGCCCGTACATAGTACCAGACCGACCCGAGGGTCGGTACAGCAGGACAGACTTGGGCAGCATTCAAGAAGCTGTTCAAGGAGAAGTTCTTTCCAGACGCAGTACTGGGAGCCCTTGAGACCCAGTTCGAGGCCCTAGTCCAAGGGAACCAGTCTGTGGAGGAGTACGCAGGAGAGTTCTGCCGCCTAAGCAGATTTATGGATGACTTGTCAGAGACGACGAAGGCCCGGAGGTTCCGGAAGGGCTTGGTAAAGGAGGTCAAGTCCTACACCAAGAATGCCCGCAGCACTACATTTGAGGAGATCCTGGTGGACGCTTTAGCTGCAAAGGATGATCTTGAGCTTAGGCTCAAGAGGGGGCGAGACTCTCAGGGAGGCAGCAGTAGCGGAGGATCGGCCAAGAGGCCGCACGTTCAGCAGCACGTTCAGCAACAGTTCCAGGGTCACGGCCATCAGCAGGGACAGCAGCAGCCCAGACAGCATCAGGCACCGAGACAGCAGGTAGTCAGTTGCCCCTACTGCAAGAAGCCGGGGCGTGGATGGGGTGAGTGCAGGAAGAGGCTGGGCAGGTGCCTACTTTGTGGAGCAGCGGACCACCAGCTGAGGGAGTGTTCCCAGTACATAGGCACAGCACCAGGAGGAGGAGCCAAGGCTCCGGTAGGTCAACAGCGGGGACCGTTACCGACGCAGCAGCAGAGATTTGTGCAGCATCAGGCTGGAGGAGGCCAGCAGGGGCGAGCTTACGCCATGACAGTCGAGGATGCTCAGGCAGTGGGAGAGGTGCTTGCAGGTTCTGTTCTTTTCGATTCCATTCCCACCTTGCCTTATTATATCAATCTTGAAATTCAATTCCATCTGTTCTTATCTGCTTCCTTATCTGTTGATAAGCTTTGATCTGGCACTCTTTTCGATTTGGTTTTCTTTCGAGATAAGTCGTATGGGCTAGGTCGCCTAAGTTATGGAATCTAGAGTCTTCTATAGTCATGATAGCTGGCATTGTGAGGACATATAGTCAGATTTTGGATGTATTTCTCGGGTGTGGGAATTTAAGGTTTTCGCTGCCAAGCATGCGGCAATGCGAAAATTTTAAATACCATAATTCTAGAGGTATGTACCTTAGTCGAGGACTCTGTGATTATCGTAGCCTTGCTCACTAGCATGACAAAGATTCCGAGTTTCATGATTTTGGACAGACGCATATGATTATCTGACGGTATGTTTGAGACTTTTGATTGTGGGGTGTTTGACCTAGAAGACTACTACCATTTTAATTTCGATGATGAAATTTTTCTAAGGAGGGTAGACTTGTAACACCCAATTTCTAAAATAAGGGTAATTTTGAAATTTTATATTTTTATTTATTTAATTAAGATATTTAAATGATAATATGATTTTTGGTAATTTTTAATTATTTTAAAACTATTTTTAGATCATGACTTATGATTTTGGTATTTGACTAGTGTAACCTTAGAGCCTAGCCATGTGATTAGGATGTCTGACTAGTACATTATAGCCTAGAAGGTATTTTGGGCATTTTAGGATTTATTTGAATTTAATATATTTTATTAGGAATTTTTGAATAATTTAATTGAATGGTGTGATTTAAATACTAATATAATTATTGCCTTGTGTTTATGGTTAGCCTAACCTAGATTGGACCTAACCTAGATGAGTCATGACTAACTTAGTGAGCCACTTTGAGAATTAGATGAGTTGGTTAAGGGGTTAATCAAGTTTAGTCATGGTTAAGTGATTTGCTGAGGGCTAAGATAGAACCCTTGTTCTAGGCCATCTATTTCCCTTGATACAATCCTAGCCATAGGATGAAACCCAAAAACCCTAACCCTAACTTTATGACCAGCCAAGAGACCCCCCCCTGCCTATATAATGCCTCTTTGGGGATTTGAGCCTCTTTCTTTAATAGTTCATCATTCTCTTAAGGAAGTAGGTAAGTCTCCTTTATTTCTTTCCTAGTTTAATCAATAGGACTCCTTTTTGAATGAAATTTCTTCCATTAGGACCTAATCATTGCTCTCTTACTGTTGGTGGAGTCCAATCACAGATTTTGAATCGATTTGATTGATTGGTGGCTTGTGGAGATTCCCTCCTTGAAGAGCTTTTTGAGAGTTTTGATACTTTGAGGTAACTTCTTGTTCTCACCATAGAATCCTGAAATTATTGTATGTATAGGGAGCCCTAGACCTAACCTAACTATAGGAATAGGAATCCCTAAGTTTCTGTGTCGATTCGTGTCCTAACAGGACACGTATCAGTGTGCTATGCAATGTGTTTGTGTAAATGCCACAGAGAACTTTTTGTGTTTATTTTCGAATTTGATTTGAATGGAAATTTGTATTGTGGTGTCGCTTATCCATTTTTGTAGCTCTGAGGTGGTTTCGAGTCGTGTCCGAGTCGCAATGGACTCGCGGACACGGCCTCGCGCGCGGCCTGGGGGATCCCCTGCCTATCGGGGTCCCTACAGGACACGACACAGCGTGCCCTGACACGAAACTTCGTGGGGAGCTTGGGGCACCCTCTGTCAGCACGCTCCCCAAGTTTCACGTGATTGTATGGTCAGGATTGGGAGAAATCGGTCACGCACTGAATTTGCACTGTTCTGTGCAATGTGACTATTAGCCACTGATACGGCCTTTATTCTTTGGACACGACACGCACTGACATGAATCAGGATGACACACACCTAGGTCTACCCTAGGCGCACCCACTGACACGTGCACGTGGTCCAGTTTACGTCGTGTCGAGTGCATGACACGCGTGCACCTGTGCACGACGCACTGTCTGTGCAATGTGTCTGTGTACACTGTTTTCATGTTTTGTTCCATTGGACACGTTTGTGTCCTCTTGCTGGGACACAAACACTTCACAGAACACGTGTACACCCTATAGTGTCATTACCAACCATTTGATTCGTATTTTAGTTGGTTTCGACATTAATTTTCTCATTACCTTAGTTTCTTGATACATGTTATTTCAGTTTCTGTCCAATGTTAATTTCGAACTTTGGCAATCATTTTAATTAGTTTAACTACTGTAAATCACCTGTTTAGACCCCTAATATGATTCTCCTATAAGTAATCTACATTTATGCTAATGTTGGGCGTTATTGGTGGTGTGTTGATTCAATTTGGAGAATGTGTAAACTGTCAATGAACTGTTAAAACCTGAGATTAGGAATAGAGCAATTAACTGAACTGAATTGTTGTTCTACTGATTTGTATTATAATGTTTAGTAAATTCTTAATACCACAGCATATTTGTCTAACAAATGTGTAATCTGAGAATTGGGTTTGGGAAATTGCAAAACCTGAGAACTCTCTCACCCTTCACACCATTATTCACCAATGACAGTCCACTCTTTACACATGTGCACACACCTATTAGCTAAGTCTCCCTTTGTCTCTCTTTATACACACACTCTCACACAAATTTTCCCTATCCCTGTCACACAAATCTGAGTTGCTTTGGTCTGTTTTGAGATAACCTGAGAATAAAATGGCATGGGATTAAAACTGAGTTCTTATATAAATGTATGGCAATTTGTTAATGAACTAAGTTTGATGCAAACCTGGGATAACCTGAGATTGGTTTGTAAACTGAGAATATGAGATTAAGTCACTGTGCAGTGCACTTTTCCTGAGGATCAGTTTTCACTCATGTGTTGCACACACCCACATTCCTATATAAACCTGATACATGCATTCATGTTTGAAATCCTGAGAACAGGTAGATGCCCTTTGCATTGTGTTGTTCCTGAAATTTGAATGTCACAATCACACACACACACACATGAGTTTAACACATATGTACACAGCCTTTAGCTCACTTTCTGTCACACTATACACATGCCACATTTGTAACACACTCTCACTTTTCCTCACATGATCACTCACACTGTCACTTGTTGGTTTGAACCTAAGCCTAAACACAGGACACTCACACACACCCCTACCTATATGCCTATCCTATTTTTCCTAATGTAGAGTATATATGTAGTATATACTTTGATATATGTATCCATATATAATGTAAAGTTGTGCCTTCTATATAGTATAATGTATTGTGAACAAATAATATATAGGAATATCTATTTGTGTATGGATATCATATAGGTAATGTATATATAGGGTACATAGATTTTTGGTGCTAAATAAATGTGTAAGTGTGATGTTAGTTGACCTAGTAATTGTGTAGGAATACTAAGCTAGACTTGATTAGGCTAAAGTAGACTAGTTGGCCTAATTTAGACTTGGTAGACCTACTCTGACTTCTAGGGTTGACCAGAGTTGACCAAGAGTTGACTTTGGCCTAGATTGACCTAGAATCATGTAGAACGCATAGTAGGACTTCATTATACTATTTTGGATTTGTTGTGACTTGTGCTGTTCTGATTAGGAGACAGACACCACTCCTCGGACAGTATATTCTCTTCGGACATTCAGGATACCAGGCGAGTACATTCTCTGATCATTTCATATCTTGTTTAGAATTATTTTCCTGCTTTAAATTACTTTACTTGATACTGTCACGATGGTCACACGGATTGGTACTATATGGATCTTTTCATGAGATGTTATCCCCCTCGGGAGCATCGGATACTACATGTTTTGTGCGTTTCACGAATCATCACGTATCTCTATGCTTCCTCTGATTCACGAATCGCTTGTGACACATGTACTCTCATGTTCACAGAGCCATCATGAATCACCTTCACGTATCACTCATTTTATGAGCCATGTGAAGTTTCACGAATCTTAACATAACTTGAACAGATCTTTGTGTATCGATTGGGGATGGGGGAGTGGAAATAGACATGTGAATATTATCCCAGTAGCTGTAGTCATGAATCACTCTCTTAGCTGTAGTCATGAATCTCCTATGCCATTCACATGTTTATATTTTACTCTGACTTACTAGTCACTATTAGCTCTCTATGTATAGTAGATATTTCTATTACAGTTTCTCTCTCTGTTTACATACTGTATTTCTTCAGTTCATGTATCTTACTTTACTGCATGATTATATTTTCTAACCTGCTATGATCTGTTGAGATGTACTGTACTCGCTCCTGTCCTGACTGGACCTGTTGAAAATATTACAGAGGATGAGGAGGCGGCCCTATGTACCACCTATTATGGAGCAGGCTTAGACGACACCTGCGACCTGGCTCCTCTGGAGGACCCAGCTGCAGTTCAGGATGCTACTCCCAGAGTCTAGACTAGATAGCTAGGCTTTAGTTTTCTTTCAGCTTGTTATTTGATTTTCAGTTGTTCTTCTGAGATGTTATATTTAGAGACTTGTTTTGAGCTGGATGTTCTTGAGTTGTTATCTTATACACTTAGATTTTCCTCTCTCTTATTTAGCATTACATTGTGTTTCTGATCTCTCTATCTACCTTTACTATTCTGTATCTGCCTTAGATGTGATTGAGACTGTTCTGTTATGTCACCTCCATTCGGAGTGTATATACTGTACAGGTACCTTTATATTGTTAGATGATTGACCTAGGACAGCGTTCTACCGCCGACACTGCGGCGTAGGCTGGGCGTTGTTACGTTCTCGTGCCCTTACTCTGGGGTGCGGGTCGTAACAATTTTTATCCTGCTATGTATTACTTTTCTTACACATTAAACCTAGATTAAGGGACCACCTTGTGTGTTGCATTTATTGTCCTTGACACGTTGTAACACGAAGTTGTGTGTCGCATGTAGAATACGGAAGTGCGTGATTGGCTGGCCACCAGTACGTACAAGCCGTGCGATAGAAATAATCGCTAATAGAGGTTGCATGCTAGTTTGACTTAGCGGTTATAGTGGTTTGTGTTGTGGATACAACACAGTAGGTATTGGGCGGGGAGGATAATTCCTTAGCGTATGGGCTTCGATGCACTTTCCCTTTTGTAACCCGTGCGCTCCGCCGGAGACGCGGGTCAGATTATCCATGATTACTGACGGCCACTGACGATTTTGCGGAACGTCATGCTCTTACTGATGGGGCCTCTGGTGCCCAAGAGGGGACTATGCCGATCCTATTCAGCCAGGACCCATGCGTAGGAATGATTGTTCTTAACTACATATCACTTAGAATGGATAGGCACCTTTATCCGTTAGGTACGAGTACTTTTGGTTTGGGTACTTGTATCTGACCGTGGTTTGGAACAATAACTTGTCGCGGATTAGTTCGTCACATCTTGTCCTTGTTTGGTTGTAGGTGTGACTTACTACTTCGATGAGAAGGTATTGAACCTTGTTGGGGTCCGGATACCATATTGGATTTTTAGCATGGAAAGATACGTTACCATGAATTAGTTTACCATCTCCTGTCCTTGTTTGGTTGGGGAGATGGTACGCTCGTTCAGTAGGTGCGCATTGGATCATGTTATAATTCGATTGACTTATTTATTTGAGCAATATTTATTCAGTTTATATGGCATGCTATTATGTGTCTTGTTACGTCCCTCTGAGGACCTGGTTATCTCGCCAGGTATGTGCTCTTGTTTTTCCGCAGGTGTTCTAGCTCTAGCCGATATTTCTTCGAGGATGATTGCACTTGGATCGTCTTCGCTTCGCTCGCCACTTATTTCATTTTCTATGTACTTTTCCTTATTTTGTTGGTAGTAGATTTGTCTCCGCCCAACATATTGTATCACGACAAATTCATTCTCATTATATGATATCTTTTTATTCTGTATGGATGAGATTAGTATGGTTCTACTGCATTTTACAGCTTATGTATTCATACGAGGGTTCCATATATTGGAGAGTACTTCGTATGAATACAGCTGACATGTCTACGTTCCTAGTCCTACGTATTTTGGGACTGGGGCGTTACATGTTTTTGTGGTGGCCCATGCAGGTCAAGATAAATTGTTTGGTTACTTTACCGTACCAAGCAATCCTGCGTATAGGATTAGAAGTTTAGGATCTCGTCCACATACTTGACCTCTTTTCTTGATTTTATCTACCGTTTGACTCATCAATTGCATCTTGCTTGCTTCCTTCCATCCCTATCCTTATCTTCCCTTCGTGCTTGCTTGAGATTGACGTAGTCCTGAATGTTGATGCTTTTACAAGTCAACAAAAAGAATCATGTCGAGATAGGATACGAAGTGAAACATCAGAAATCGTTGGATAGTGACGCCGAACGCAAGGCGTTGCGGAGACTCGTTGTGATCGGATGCGCGACGGCTTGACGTGATGCGTAAGAATTGATAGTCCCGATGAAACATACAAAGTAAGAAATACGATTTTTGAATCGCATCGTGTACCTTGACTTTTGTTGGCGAATCGCGTATGTATCAATATGCATGTGCGCTAGAATTGCGAGAACAAGTAATAGAGCCAAGTCCGATCAAGAATACGAGATGGCAAGTAATAGAGAATGAGAAGTTACGTGTTTGCATTGTTCCTATATCTTACAACTGAGCTTGGTCTAAATGCATATATTGGTGGGACGCCTAAAATATGTGTATGATTCCAAACTAAGTTGTACGATCCAAACGATAGTGAGACGAGATCGTGGAACGATCTAATGAAATCCTTGGAAATTTAGTATTGGTTTCGGTTCGGGACGAACCTTGTTTTGAGTGGTATATTCTGTAATGCCCCGCTCTGCACGGTGCATTATGCTGAGTCGTTGACTCGAAGAGTTGCATTGACCCGATAATGTATCGATGCAAAATGATACGAGAGTTAAGTTGTCCCGAGCAATGCATCAAACTAAGTTGATGCGAAGAGTTGCCCTGCCCCGAATGAATGCATCGAGTTGAATCGATGCGAAGCACCGCGTTGCCCCGAAGGATGAGTGCGTTGAATCGGCTCGAAGATTCTAAGAAATCGAATCGACCAAGGCGCAAGTCCAGATCGATGCAAGTATTGATTTTAGTTGGTTTCGTGTGCAGGTTATACTTTGACGGGAAAATATTAGAGGTCGATCTTTTGCAATATTTAGTAAAGGGTCCGCAAAATCAAATCGTCGCCTTGCGACGGGCTAAGACTTGGGCATGCTAAGGCGAATTGGGCATATAACTCAACGAACCACGAAGTGCTCGAATGGCTAAGTCAGGAGAGTGGCCGTGTAACAAAGTTAGGTAATCGAGCCGCATCGGCTCGGCGAAACGACGAAGGCGTATCGACTCAATGTGGGAGGATTGACTTCTTTTTACTCCTTCATTCGATAAGTCAAATATATCATTGTATGCTAAAAGTTAACCTATCGATGCCACGGGCGTGGTCCGATCGGAGATAAATCATAGTGTGAGTCGAACACTAAGTTAGAACAATTGAAATGAAACGTGCATCAATATGCACGAGTCGCTATGGGATATTGGATATCGCTAAGGCGAGCGCCTCGGTGCGCAAGCCGCAAGAACATGGAATAACTGTAATCGGCAAGTGCCTTAGTGCACGAACCGTACCGTGCCTTTGCTGCACGAGTTAGACGGCTAGAACATTGGAAGACAATAGGCGAGCGCCCTAGCGCGCAAGCCCCGAACATTGAATGCTAAGTTATAGAACAGGGAAATACGGTCGAAACGTGCCTACGTGCACGGGATAATAAAAGATGGCTTCGTTGCGAGAGAATACAGTTGTGGCATAAATGTGGCGGAACTGTCGGATATGACATGGTGCCTCAAAAGGTGTTCGAGACCTTCGAGTCGTTCGGTTGACGAGCATTGAGTTGAGGCACGATGCCATTGAATCATTGAAACGAAGTATGAAACGTGAGAACATAGAAAGTTAACGGAAGAAATATGAGATGATAAAGTCTGAGTCTTGGACTCAAGGCTATGCTTGGTTGTTTGAATGATAGTGCGTTGCATGGTCGAATGGAATGGACTTGAGATAATTGCAATGATATCTTCCGTGCACGGAACGTTCCCTCCGAACGGGCGCACCGGGGTACCGGGACCGTTCGGCCTAGGAGGGATGATAATCTTTGATAGGCGCAGATCTGCGAAGTCCGATTAGCACTCGGTCGTAAATGTGAGAAGCCGCAAATGATGGTAGGCACGCGGTAAGTTTCGGTTGTTGGGATAGCAACCCAACCCGTGAAACGCCGGGCTACCCAAATTCGATTTCGAGAGAGAAAAGAATGAGAGAAAAGAAAGTAAGGAAAAATAAAAGAGAAACTCCTTTAGTCCATTCCGGCGCGGATACGCCCACGACCTTCATATAGTTAAGGAACGATGGATTGAAAGTGTAGGCGCGTATGCGTCCCGCATAGAGATCCTGCTTAGAGATGCACATATAACATGACAGGGAAGGAATGTGGCGTATTCACCTTGCGTCGGTGCAAGGGCGAGTGCGTCGACTTGGTAAGTCGTGCCACAAATCAAACACGAGATTGTTTGTTTGCTTGCCTATTCAATTCGATAACATGCTACTATGATAACATGCTTTGCGCTTTCGAAGATGCCATAAAATTGACCCTAAGGAGAACATAGCAAGATCATAAGCTAAGTTGCATGATTCAACATAAATATTAAAATATCTGTTTGGAAAGATAATCTTTGCTTCAGTACATGCGAGGACGAACGTACTGATCCCCCACCAGCTTCATCCAGGGTGCAGGGAATGGATTATTCGCGGCAAAGCGTTGCTTGAACGTGTTGAGGCTTGGAATGCCGAAGCGCATTGAAGCGTGCTATCGCATTGACGCTCAGACTACGCAGCTGGATTGATGCGGCCGAGATATAGAAGGCATGATGTATGGAATGGTGAAATCCTTTGTGGGCAAGAGAGAACCTGAGTGTTGTAGCCAATCTGGCATATATTGTTAGGCTATCGAAAGCTATTGTAATCTCAGTTTCGGATATCAATAAAGAGAATTGTTTCGTATACTCTGTTTTTCTTATCGTTGTTAATATCGAATCAAAAGATAACCATTTAAGAACTTGTCACCTTGCCTTGCACGAGCGCAACTCCAGGCTCGTGCGGCATCACGCCCCCTGCGAGGACGATGATTCGGGTGATTTCGGGTCGGGGCGTGACAAATTGGTATCAGAGCTCTAGGCTCAATTTTCTCTGGACGCTCGCTTCATTACAATTCTAAAAGTTGTCCACCACCACTTGATACCACTCTTGACTCTACTCGATGCCGCACTGGATGTTCCATACAATAAGTCTAATACAATCGTGTAATTTTGTCGCATGTGTTTTGGAAATTACATGATGTTTGCTAAGAAAGTCGCGAAGGGTATATTGCATTGAATGCAAAAGAGTCATAAAAATGTTAGTTGCTACAAGCGCAACAAATTATGAAATACGATTTGAGATGTTGTCGCAATGTAACATGTTGAATGAAAAACAAAACAATGCACGAAGTGCAGCGAGTTAATATGAATATGCGTTAAAATGCAAGTGAGAAGTGATAAGCCAATACCGAATGTGTTAAAACGGATTGTGCATTGACTTGGAAAGTCGAGAGTAATTCGTTGCATGAGGTACGGTAAATGTCGGAAATGATCGTTGCACGATGTGCAACGCGTTATTGAAAGTAAAAATTATTGCACGTGGTGCAACGCATATCAAATTAATCGTTGCACGAAGTGCAATAGAAATTGGAAATGAATCGTTGTACAAAGTAAAATAAAAGTGTCGGAAATAAATCGTAGCACGATGTGCAACGCGTATCGAAAGTAAAATTTGTTGTACGAGATGCAACGCATATCAAATAAATTGTTGCACGAGATGCAACGTAAGAAAAGAATTAAAATCGTAAATCGATAGAACGAATCGTCGGTTGCACACCAAACTTATGTTGGCAAACGAGAACATTGACCGAATCGTGTCGGATTTTGATAGAATCAAAGTTACGGTTGTGATCAAGCACGATCACTGCAGAAATCGTGAGTCGGAAGAGATCGTTGGTTTACACTAAGTATAGCGCGAGGGAAATGGCTTGAATTTCGAGTGGTACATGCCATACCACGTAGGCGATGAATGACTCGATTTCGAGTGGTATATGGTATATCACTTGTGCGATGAATTGCGTCGACGCATTGTGAGAATTGCGGAAGAATTGTCCACAACGGACGGGGGAGTACCGAGACTCGGTTGAAAATTTGTATGGCGATATGTTGATGCAAGTGTTCTTCGAAAATCGGTTGGGACGATAAGGCGAGACTTGTATCGATGAACGATACGTCGGACGAAAGTTATTAGTTTGTCGGACGACCGAGACTTGCGAAACGATTATGCCTTGACGCAATAATCGGATCGACGGGAAAGGGATACTCGAGCTTACAAATGAGTCGCACGACTTGCGATCTCGGTAGAAATGTTGGGCGAGACGAATCAAATCGCACGACTTGCAATTTCGATAGGAATGTTAGGCGATGCGAATTGTATTCGAATCGCACGAATTACGACTTCGGTGAAGAGTTGGTTGACGTGAGTAATCGTGCCTAAGAAATAGTTGGTTACGCTACGGCGACACTCATTTGAGTACGACTGGAAAACACGCAAAACTTAGAGGGCGTGATCGTATAACTCGAGGGTTCGATGTTGGATAATCTGTAACTCAGTTACGCGATCAAAGTATAGCGGGATGCGGCGAATCAGAGAACGAGTGGATGCATATGAAAAAGTTTGTTGCGAACTTGGATATATGTGATGCGAGTTAAGTTGACGTTGAAACGGATTCGAAGTCGACCCTCTTGCTATCGAAATTGATATGAACTATCAAGATCGATATGCAAGAAAACGTAAGCACGATGTGAGAATACAAAATGGAGTGCGCCTTGCGCTATCAAAATTTTTGTAAGTAAGGATACGAGAATGAACGAACTTGGTTGATCGTAAATTTTGTGATTGATCAAAGACGAGACTATAAGTCATCGACGATTGCTCGATGCGTATAGCATCTCGTGTGTCAACCCGCAAATAAGATAGACTCGAACTCGATGCGAGTAGATGTTTCGTAAATTACGGAATCATCGACGGTAGTGCATGACTTGACTCGGAGGATAGTTGCGCATCAGTTGCGCCAATAGAAACAGTTTTGTCCGAAATTGGGTAGTCGCATAGAATTGTCGGAACGTGATTTGGCTCTGAAATAAGATATAGCATGGTTCGTAGTAAACTGTCCTTCGGTGATGATCCACAATTATCGAACGTGATTACGGAATCATCGACGGTAGTGCATGACTTTACAAAGTAAGAAATACGATTTTTGAATCGCATCGTGTACCTTGACTTTTGTTGGAGAATCGCGTATGTATCAATATGCATGTGCGCTAGAATTGCGAGAACAAGTAATAGAGCCAAGTTCGATCAAGAATACGAGATGGCAAGTAATAGAGAATGAGAAGTTACGTGTTTGCATTGTTCCTATATCTTACAACTGAGCTTGGTCTAAATGCATATATTGGTGGGACGCCTAAAATATGTGTATGATTCCAAACTAAGTTGTACGATCCAAACGATAGTGAGACGAGATCGTGGAACGATCTAATGAAACCCTTGGGAATTTAGTATTGGTTTCGGTTCGGGACGAACCTTGTTTTGAGTGGTATATTCTGTAATGCCCCGCTCCACACGGTGCATTATGCTGAGTCATTGACTCGAAGAGTTGCTTTGACCCGATAATGTATCGATGCAAAACGATACGAGAGTTAAGTTGTCCCGAGCAATGCATCAAACTAAGTTGATGCGAAGAGTTGCCTTGCCCCGAAAGAATGCATCGAGTTGAATCGATGTGAAGCGCCGTGTTGCCCCGAAGGATGAGTGCGTTGAATCGGTTCAAAGATTCTAAGAAATCGAATCGACCAAGGCGCAAGTCCAGATCGATGCAAGTATTGATTTTAGTTGGTTTCGTGTGCAGGTTATACTTTGACGGAAAAATATTAGAGGTCGATCTTTTGTAATATTTAGTAAGGGGTCCGCGAAATCAAATTGTCACCTTACGACGGGCTAAGACTTGGGCATGCTAAGGAGAATTGGGCGTATAACTCAACGAAGCACGAAGTGCTCAAATGGCTAAGACAGGAGAGTGGCCGTGCAACAAAGTTAGGGAATCGAGCCGCATCGACTCGATGAAACAACGAAGGCGTATCGACTCAAGGTAGGAGGATTGACTTCTTTTTACTCCTTCATTCGATAAGTCAAATATATCATTGTATGCTAAAAGTTAACCTATCGACGCCACGGGCGTGGTCCGATCGGAGATAAATCATAGTTTGAGTCGAACACTAAGTTAGAACAATTAAAATGAAACGTGCATCAATATGCACGAGTCGCTATTGTAGAAGCATGGAATTTCACAACCAGAAAGCCCATGCGCCAGACACTACATGCGCCAGAACTCGGACAGAACACTTCACAGCAAAGTCAATAAGTATAGACATTTGAAGAAGGACTTTTTATTTATATACAAAAGTCTATTACATGTCTAGAAAATGTTGTACAAAGGAGAATTTCTACAAAGGAAAGATCCTAAGTCTACAGCCAGCGGCCACCATGCACCTCCAGATAGGCGCAGCAGTCACCATGCGCCACCAGATAGGCACAGCAGATACCATGCGCCTCCATTCAGGCGCATCCCACCATCTCTTCAGCAGCTCAGTTATGTGCATCCAACTCAGTTATGTGCATCCCTTCAGCAGCCCAGTTATGTGCCGCTCTTCCAGCCAGGCTCACCTGATAAGTGCTTCGACTAAACAAAGCATTTAACCCTCTGGCTGGAACCAAGGAAGAGAAGAGCACCGCAAATCTGTGGCCAGGGGAGGCTTCGAAAGAGCCTCCAAAGACCAAGGAAGACTGTAATCGAAATACGGCTAAAGGAGCAGCTTTCAACACAACCAGAGTGGGCGACACCCACTTTGAAGGAAAAAAGAGCCTAGCACCGCCATTCCGATCTACGGCCCTTCCAGAACAACGGAGACGAGGCCCGAGCATCCCTATTTTTGGATGCAACAGGCACCTTCCGCCTGCCTCAGAAGCCCTCGACTCCGTCTTTTGGATGTAACAGTCACCTTCAAGTGCATCAACGACGACATGGCGTCTCATCTTCACCCTCGGGAACACTTCGTCAACAGAATGCACCCGAGAACCCAAGATCATGATTGGAAGTATGTGAGGGAGTGAGAGGCCAACCTTCTCTCCATGCTACTATTTATAGGCCGAGCAAATCAAACCCATGCGCCAAGTGGATGGCTCTCCGAATTCCGTGCAATGAACTCACATTAAATGGATGAACCGGACGCCTCGACTTCAGCCAAACGGCTATTAAAAGCACTCGAGAAGCGAAACAGCCGCATCATTAAAGACGTGTCGGATGCGCCGGCTGGACAGCGCATCACACCCCTTCAAACACCAAGTGCCTCCCACAGATGAGCCCTGTACCGAGCGCATCACAGAGGATGCGCCCCCATACGTCCCCATACACCTAGTGGAACGTCAACCAATGCGCCCACTCAGCTGTCCATCGAATGTCACCAATATTAAATGCTGAACTGACAGAGTTGGCAGCACGCCTCCCCAAGCCTGAACGGTTGACAGCTTTTGCAGAAAACGAAGTGTCCACAACGTCAGCAACATCATGACTTTACTTCGACGGCTACTGCCACGTGGCCACTCAACCACCCGCATGTGCCTCCGCAGCCATGCACCCAAACCTGTATGCGCCTCAAAAGCCATGCGCCTCAGACCCTTTACTGATCCCTAAAGACAGAAGAAGAGTCTCCAGTTGAAGCTTTGCATGCGCCTCAAAAGCCATGCGCCCCAGACTGATCTCTGATCCCGAAAGACAGAAGGAAAGTCGCCTGCATGCGCCTCAAAAGCCATGCGTCCAGAACGGCACGTGACTCCTAAAGGTCGCGAGCCAAAATCTTATCATGCACCCAATCCAAGGCGCATCCCACCAAATCATCCCCCCCATCAGATCCGAGATCTCCGAGCCATGAGTCGACGATACGTGTCCTTTGACTCAACTCATCCAAGATTTCAGCAACAGAAAGATCTTCTCCTCTGCTACGTGCCGGCTCACAACAGCAGTATGAAGAATTCAACCCCTTGAGTAGGGCGCATCATCCATGCGCCTCCATCAGCAATCTCCACGTGGCGTCCCCACGCACCGGCGCATCCTACATATGCGCGCATGAGCAGCCAACCTGCCGAGCTATAAATAGAGGGATCATTTCCTTCTTACCTACACACACAGTCAGATACGAACAAACATACCACCAGAGAGACAGATACAGACATTCAACGTCTTTCTCCTCTCAGCAAGCTCCAGCACCCAGAGCAATCTACACCTTCAGAGAACCGATAATCGTCGTCAGCCCGTCAACGGAGTCAACGCATTACCACTCGCTCCATTGGCACTAGGAACCCAGATTAAACAAAAGTGTACTCCTAGGACTACATCTAAGTCCTATATTGTAATACTGTTCTGTTTGTGTTAAAGTCCTATATTGTCGCCGACCACCACACAAGATGGCGTCGTCCCCATCCCTAAGGCGACAATAGAGGTGGTGAACTTGCCACCTACCCGTGACAATGCGAGTGGACTCATCCCACTCACCACATCTCGAGGAGAGGTCCTCTAGGTTCACCCTGACCTCGTTTCTGAGGTGACTCAACCGGAGGTACGCTCTACCTCCAAATCAAAAGGCAGGAAGATCAAGTCTTGCCGCACGGTCTCTTCTTCAACGGAAGAGGCACTTCCAGTGCAGATGCGTGCACAACAGAACGTCCAGCCCGGCGAAGCTGCCACCGAGGTGGTGCCTCCTGGTACCATCCCTGAGGAGGGCCCGTCTAAACCCTCAGCAGCCAATAAGCAGAGGCAGGTGGAGGCTCGTTTCGACAGACCTCTACGGAAAGAGAATGCTTCGGGGCTAGCCAAGCCCCACAACTTTGACATACTGGCACAACTGGCCAGTACTCCTGCACGCCTGTCTTTGTTTGAGCTCCTGCGTCTTTCCAAAGACTCCCGAGAAGCTCTCTGCGAAGCTCTGAAGGACGCTGAATCTTTTCTCAGTCAGGTCAAGCAGCCTGAAGACCTCCCAACTACTTGTGCGCACTGTCATTGTACGGATGAAGTTATCCCAAACATAACTTTCACCCAACAAGACATGCTGCTCAAGCACCACCGACATAACCGACCGCTGTATTACACAGGGTACATCGGTTCAGTCAAGGTGAGCCAGATTCAGATCGATCCGGGGTCTTCCCTCAGCATCATCCCGAAGGCGCTGCTATCAAAACTGGGAATCCCAATGTACCGGCTGGCGCCCTCCAACACAACCATCAGTGGCTTCAACGCTAGCAAAAGCGAGCCACTGGGCAAGATCTGACTGAAGTGTCACATCGGCAACCTCAAAACTGAGGTGACTTGTTATGTGGTGGATGCCGTGGTCAACTACAACATCCTGCTCGGCCGACCATGGCTATATGAGTACATGGTGGTACCTTCCACGCTCCACCAATGCATGAAATATGTATCCACCAACGGCGTCATCCGGACGGAGTTCGCAGACATCGATCCTTTCAAAGGGATTGAAGCCTACTTCACCGATTCTGACTTGTACAAGCCACTTGACGAGGAGGAAGCCAACGATGCTGATGATGAGACAGAGACGACAACTGAGCCGGACACGGAGCCTGAGGTGACTCCAGACGCCCCTTTGAAGATCCGACTGAAGGGCAAACCACCCCAGAAGGTGCCTCCAATGAGCATCAAGCTATCAGGGAAAGCACCGACTCCTGAGGCTCCCCTGAAAATACGCCTCAAAGGAAAGCTGCCTCAAACATCGGCTCCCCTGGTGGCAAAATTACAGGGGAAAGCACCACTCATAGGAGGCGCAGTTGAGGCACCTCTGAAGGTGCGTCTTAAGGGCAAGCCCCCGCAGTCATCCAAGATGCCAGAGAGGGCTCACATAACCCTCTCAGACCCCAAAGTCAAAGCTGTGGTGGATTCTCCTGATCAGACCCCAGTGCTTACAGATGAGGAGCTTGGCGAATATATCTCTGCTGATGTAGATGCACCCTCCTTAGACAATATAATCCCACGGGATAAGATTTCGTATTTTATCAATAATAGAGTATCTTTTAATTATTCTTGTCTTCCGCACTGGAATGCCATGTATACATTAGATAACGCTCTACGGTCGTTGTAAACACAAATAACGACTGTCCATCATGTAAATCGAGTAGTCTCGTCTCAAGGAGTCTGTTTCATGACCCCTCCACGAAGCCGAGACGAATGATCCATCATTCTGGGCAAAGTCGAGCGTCATCAAGACCTCCCGCCACTCGAGCCAGAACCCGATACCGGCAGAGTACAAGTCTATCGGTACACGGATACGGCAAAGCACATCATCCAAAAGATGGGCTACGACCTAAAAAGCAACAAAGGCCTAAACTACGACAAGGGTCGACGTCTCCCTCTCCGGCTTCCAACACCCAAAGGAAAGCCGCAGGACTACTACAACAAAACTCGACGGGGGGTAGGCTATGTCACGCCGCCATCAAATCCGGAGAGTTCAGACGCAGAAGACGTAGAACATTCCCACTCGTCCGAAGCATCGACTTGGGATTTCGATACCAGTATCGGATCAGTCTTCAGGAAGGTGATGTCAGCTAACATGACGTCAGCAGAACCTCAAAAAGGGGAAGGCGAAGACCAAGCGTCGGAACCCTTCGAAGAAGAACCCTGGGCTCAACGCCTAGGAGAACAATGGGAGTCTCGTTTTGAGTTACGTGAACCTCCCACCGAAGACGAAGTCGAGCAGATCGACCTTGGGGACGGATCTTCTTCCAAACCCATTTTCATCAGCAAAAGCCTAGAAGGAGAAGACCGAGAGTCTCTAATCTAGCTGGCTAAAAAGTATATCGACGTCTTTGCCTGGAGCTACGAAGATATGTCGGGGCTCGATCCACAGATCGCAATGCATAGGTTGAACATCTTACCTGATGCCAAACCTATCAAACAACAACAGCGACATTTCCGTCCGGATATCATGAATGCCATCGATCAGGAGGTGGACAAACTCTTGACCAGTGGCTTCATCCGTGAGGAACAGCACCCAGATTGGGTAGCCAACGTCGTATCTATCACCAAGAAGAATAGGAAGATAAGAGTCTGTATCGACTTCAGGGACCTCAACTCTGCTTGCCCGAAGGACGAATTCCCGCTTCTAATCACCGATGTGATGATCGACAACACATGTGGCTTTGAACGCATGTCCTTCATGGACGGTTATTCAGGCTACAATCAAATCAAGATATTCTCCGATGACGTAAAACACACATCATTTAGGACTCCGAAGGGTATTTTTTGCTACACAGTGATGCCTTTCGGCTTGAAGAATGCTGGTACAACATACCAACAAGCTATGAGTACCATCTTCCGTCAACATCTTCGCAAGACAGTCGAATGCTATGTTGAGGACATCGCAGTCAAAAGCCGCCTCAAAGGAAATCACCTACAGGATCTGAAGACAGTCTTCGATCTTATGCGGGCACATCAACTCAAACTAAACCCCGCTAAATCCTTCCTGGGGGTTTCTAGCGGCAAATTCTTGGGCTTTGTCATCACAGCGAAAGGCATTCATGTTGATCCCGAGAAGACCAAAGCCATCCTCAACATGGACCCTCCGAAGAATTTTCGAGAACTTCGGGGCTTACAGGGACGTCTGGCATACATCCGGAGGTTCATAGCGAACCTCTCCGGTAAATGTCAACACTTTACTCAGCTCATGAAGAAGGGAGTCTCTTATGTCTGGACAGAGGAGTGCCAAAAGGCTTTCAACGACATCAAAGCCTACTTGACGAGCCCACCAGTCCTGGTGGCACCTGTCACCGGCAAACCATTTCTCCTCTACGTCCGTGCCATGGATCATTCCCTTGGCGCTCTGCTGGCTCAAAATAGCGATACAGGCTATGAGCAAGCAATTTACTACCTCAGTCGAACACTCATCGGGGCCGAACACCGGTATAACCCCGTTGAAAAGGAGTGCTTGGCTTTGGTGTTTACCATCCAGAAGACTCATCATTATGTCTCGGGCCAGACAATTCATGTCATTTCCCGAGTCAATCCGCTCAGAGTCCTCATGACAAAGCCAGGTTCATTGAACTCCCGGCTAGCCACATGGGCGATCTTACTAACACCGTACAATATGGTATTTGTCCCGCAAAAAGTTGTTAAAGGTCAAGCCCTGGCTGACTTTTTAGCTGCACACCCTATCCCAGAATCCTCAAAACTCTATGAAGACATCCCGGATAAGGTCCAAGAACCGAAGGAAGCTCTGTTTGGCGGATGTTTTTCGATGGCGCTTCAAGAACAGGCCCCAAAGGCCAAATCATCGCAGGAGTGGGGGTAGTCTTAGTCTCCCCCGATCAGTTGGTCATCCAGCGTGCTTACTCCCTTTCGAAGCCGTGATCCAACAATGTTGCCGAGTACAACGCACTCATCATGGGACTCCAGCTCGCACAACAGCTGGGGGTGGACCATCTGGAAGCCTACGGTGACTCAAAACTCGTCGTGAACCAGATTCGGAGGCAGTACGAGGTTCGCCATGAAGATCTGATCCCTTACCATGAAGTTGCACTGAACATCATTTCAACCTTTACCGGGTTCTTCATCGAACACGTACCTCGTCTACAAAACTTGGAGGCTGACGCTCTGGCCGGCCTCGTAGCCTCATTGGCAGTGCCCTTTGGGACTCAACACTATGTCACGGTAACTGGCCGAGACTTGGTTTGTCCTAGAAACAACCTATGCTTGCAAGTGGCTCACGCCATGCCGACGAACATTGGTGTTAATATCCGAGACTGGAGGTTCCCGTTCATCGACTTCGCTGTCTACGGAATCCTTCCAGAGGACCCGAAGGAAGCCGTCTCAGTCAGGAGACGCTCTCTTCGATTCTACTACGATACAGCTACCAAAACGCTGTACCGACGCTCCTTCGATGGGCTCCTCCTTCGATGCCTGTCCAACGAAGAAGCATCCGAAGCTCTTCGAGAAGCTCATGACGGAACTTGCGGAGCTCATCAACCCGGTCCTAAGTTGCATGATCGACTGCGACGTATGGACTACTACTGGCCAACCATGGTCGCCGACGCTGTTAAATATGCTAAGAAGTGTCATGCATGCCAACTTCATGCAGACTTCATACATACACCATCTGAACCACTACGTCCTACAGTCGCCTCCTGGCCCTTTGAAGCCTGGGGTATGGACATTGTGGGACCAATCACCCCTCCTTCATCAAGAGGACACCGCTTCATCCTGGCCATCACCGATTACTTCTCCAAATGGGCAGACGCAGTCCCACTCGCAGAAGTAAAGAGCTCCAGGGTGGTCAGCTTTATCAAACACCATGTCATTTATCGTTTCGGAGTACCCCGGCGGATCATTCATGACAATGGTCCTCAGTTTATCAGCCATATTTTTAGCAGGTTCTGTGACAAGAATCACATTCAAAATGTAGCGTCCACCGCCTACAATCCCGCTGCAAACGGGTTAGCAGAAGCGTTCAATAAAACTATCGTTAGGCTGCTCAAAAAGGTCGTGGCATCTAACAAACGCGACTGGGACGAAAAGCTTGGCGAATGCCTTTGGGCCTACCGCACAACGGTACGGACCCCAACAGGCAACACACCATTCTCCCTGGTCTACGAAAGCGAAGCGGTACCGCCTCTCGAGATTCAGATACCCTCACTCCGCGTAGCAATAACAAACAAACTCACAGAAGAGGACAATCAACGTCATCGTCTTTTGGAACTGGAGGCACTCGATGAGAAGCGTCTCCTGGCTCAACAACGCATCGAACTCTACCAAGCCCGTATATCACAGGCTTTTAACAAGAAGGTCAAACAGAGGACTTTCCAAGTTGGCGACCTGGTTTTAGCAGTCAGAAGGCCAATGGTGTTAACTCACAAGACACCAGGAAAGTTCGAGCCCAAGTGGGAAGGACCTTTCATCATAGAGACGGTATACTCAAACGGTGCTTACCGCCTCACCAAACCCAATGGGGACTTGTTCATGATGCCCATCAACGGCAAGTTCCTAAAGAAGTACTATTCTTGACATCCTTCAGACATGTACTTCCCCAAAGGGGATCTGTGGGCCCAATCATCGGGGCTCACACACAATCTCCTTCTACAAACTCATACGCTTCTGGAACCCAGCTGTTCCGTGGCATCCTTCAGTAGAAAGACAACCACGTCCATATCACCTCTGATTTGTTCCTCTACATCCTACAAAGCAGAATCTTACGCTACGTAAGTCGATGCTACCCTTCATGTTTACCACGTCTACATTACCTCTGAGTAAACATCTCGTACAAACAACCCCTGCGTTGTCGTACATTGATCGCAGAACTTCCACGTCCATATCACCTCTGAGTTGTTCAGCGTATCCCCCAGGATCATTCCTACCACGTCCATAATACCTCTGAGTAGGAAGATTCTATCATTTTGAACCTAATGATTACCATGTCCACATCACCTCTGAGCAAACATGTTGGTTCCTTCAAACTTATTATCTGTACCTAAAAACCAAGGTGCGCAAAAGATAATAGGTCCACACAAATCATCAAGTTCATAATAACAAAAATGAACATATCACAAAAAAAGGTTGTGTACTTCTTTATTTTCCAAACAAAAGAGAGAGTACAGAACTACACTATCCCCCAGCAAGGGTTGCAAAAGAACTTAAAAAAGGGAGAAGCTACAGTCCCTGAACCTCTCCAGGGTGGGCTGAAAGCTCTCTGACTCGACGTCTTAAGTCGGCTGTACAGGTCTCCACAGTCGCCAGGACTCGACGCTCAGCTTCTTGACGCATCAATTCAACAGCCTCAGCGGAAGTTTTGCTCTCATGCTTCTCATCAAGCTGTTGTCGCTGCTGAGCCAAGGCAAGAGTCCGCTGAGTAAAAGTCGCTTCCTCCTTCTTGAACGCTGCGTGTTCAGCCCGGACACGTTCGGCATCTAACTGGAGTCGGGCCCGTTGGTCCTCAAGGCGGCGCATCTGGGTGTTGATCTCTGCGATGTTAGCATCCAACGCAGCTCGTATTTCCATCGTCTTCTTCATAGACTGAGACAACTGCTCTACCGCAGCCTCAGTCTCAGCCACCTCGTGCTCCCAAATGCCCACAGTGGCCTGTTAGGAAGACTCGATCTCGACAATCAACTGCCCCTTCTCCGCATCTATCAGGATGGAGAGGTCATTTCGCTGGATGCGCTGAAGTTTCGCAAGCCGCTCGTCCAGCTCGATCACCGAAGCCTCCAGAATTTCGGCCATATGGTCGTGGCCTTGGTGAACGCGGATCAGCTCGATACAGGGTATTGCCAGAGTTCTTGCCATCGGAAAGCTCCCATTGGCATCCATCACCGCAGATACACCCCTCTGCAGCATTTTGTACACCCCCTCGATGAGGAATTTCACATATTCGTCTGCGTCCGCCAGTACCTACGGCGTCATAGCAGGAGTTGGAGGAGCTACTACAGTTAGCGGACCAGAAGAAGATCCGCCAACCTCAACCTGCGAGGCTTGAACCTTGGCATTAATAGGCTCTTCATCAACAGGGGCTGGACTGCTAGCCCGAGGAGCCGAAGCAACAGAGAAAGCCGACACAGGCGTCGAGATAGTTCCCCAAGTAGAAGGAGTAACAGAGGGTTCTACACCCTTGCCCTTCTCAAGCCCGGAAGAACCACTGACGTCAGCGGCTACTTCTTCAGCCCCCAATGTTCTATCAACAGCTAATACCGCCCCTGGCAGAATGGGGAGATTATCACTTATCTCTTGACCCACCTCAGCGGTTGTGATCGGCAGACGGGTTTCGTCATCAAATTCCTCTACAGGGATAGGATCTGTCGCCACCTCCTGATCGGTAGCCATCTCAACTACTGAGGCTGGGGTAGGACTCGGCAATGATACCGCCGATTCCCCCTCATCAAGACAAGGAGGGGAATCAACCCCCTCCTCTGTTCCAACCATACCTGTTGCCCCCGCAATAGGTTCTTGCAATTCTGTTGGACCCTCGGCATCCAAGGCCGACGCTGTGGCCTTCATCTTCTCGGGAGCTGCTGCATCCTCAGCTTCCCTTCTGACATAATCCGGGGATGCTGGAATCTCTACAACAACATCCTCAGGATTCTCCTCCATGGGAGACATCATAGTTGGCGGAATACGCACTTCAGACGAGCCCGCCATCTCCTTTGGCCTGCTCCCACCAGATTTTGGAGTGCGAGGCTTTCTTTTCAGCGGCTCCTACAAAAAAGGGAGAAGCATAGATTACATAAGAAGCTGAACTTGAAACCAGACCTTACGGGACACCTTACCTCTGCAGATGCTGAGTCCGAGGACACCGTCGGTGACGATGCCTTCTTCTGCTTCTTCGATGCAGGAGAGTCGACCTTTGTATCTGCACGCCTTTTCGTTTGATCGACCGAGGGTTTTGCCTGACCCCCGGTAGACACGGCGGGAGCGCCTCGATAACCCGACTCGGGCGGACGGTCGAGCCTTCGCCAAAGTGTCTGCACCCGCCGCTAAATGAGTGCCTGCAATAAAACTGGTCTCCCTATCATATCGGGCGGGCGCGACAGCCATAGCACAGTAAAATTTGGCGGCTGAGTAAAGAATCGACGGACGCGGATTCTGGACAGGGAGCGTAAAGCGGGCTCCAGTACATCCGACATTATAGTAATGCCAAGCTCGTGCACCATCCAGCAAACTTCCAGCGTACCCCAAGGTGATACTGGGATTATCCAACATCAATTGAGCGTACCCGAATTGCCTTGTAAAGCGGCTCGGCAAATACGGTTCCAGGTAACACTGGTTCCTGTTCCGATATACCAAATAGGACGGCCGGATACTTTGCAACCAGCGAAATCCCCATGGAGACAGAGTGGTGGCGTCTTCACCCAAGTCCATCAGATCTTCGTTGGCCTCAAAATCGGAAAAGACAGGACCAACTTTGGTGATCTCCCATCCCTGAAGATGGGATAGAACTTTCCTGCAAACAGGAACACCAGTGTGCGACCAGTTCCTCCGGTGGAAATGCCGGAGGAATGCATCTCCAGACCTGTGGTCTTCCTCCGAACCCGGGCTCATCATATTGGGATGGTGTAAAATTAACCACCCCATCAAATAATGAAACGGCAGTTCGGCACGCAGAAAGTTGTTGTTTTTGCCCTGCTCATGAACGACATCTCCCGCAAACTCTCGTAGACCCCGCAGCAGGTTACACACCATTGCGGGGAATAAAGCTAAAGGACGGCCGAAGGCCAACTTCACAGCCGGCAGAATTAAGTTCCGAGTCACCCTCTCTACAGAGCCAGACCCGCCTGAGAAGACATGGTCCCGGAGCCAAACCATAAGATACGCGACTAATACTGCTTTTGGCGACATCCGATAGGTGAGATGCCAAAAACAGCTATAAGAGCGTTCATCTGACTGCTGGTCCTCGTTCTCCCAGGGATTCTTCTCGCCTAACCTGCTCATTTCGGAAAGCACCTCGTTACGAGAAAGTGCCGGTGGAGTAGAAAAATGGGAAGGATCCTCTTTGTCCTGCCTAAAGATGTGATCTCTCCAAGCGGTCACATGAGGCTGTGTCCCGCCCCTATCCTTCTTCTGCATATAGTAGTGGTGACTCGCTACTTCTTTGAAGATAGCCATCATCTCATCAGCTTTGTCCCCCAAGACCTGGAATTCTTCATTGGTCGGGAAGTACTCCTCGTAAGGTTCCGATCCCCAGGGGAGTTTTGATACCTCGTATATCTCATGAAGCGCGAACCCCAGCTCCCCCACTGGAGTGAAGAAGGTCCCAGTATGGGTATCAAACATCTCCAAAAGCGCAAGGAACATGTGCCTGTTAATTTCTACACCTGCCTGAGTGGCACGGATCACGGCGGTCAGCCCAATCTCTTGGAGCTCAGTCTGAAACCGCGACAGGATCCAGTGTGTCAGTTTGTCCCATTTTGAAACATAATGACACCAACCCTCTACCCGAAACTCTCCCTTGGGATAAGATTGTTCCATCAACAACATGCGACGAGCAAAAGTCGAGGCACCCAAGGCAAAAGTATTGACGGGAACATCACTATAAATACTCCCAGGACGAAGAGTCCGCCAGGTGAAAGAGGCACCAGCTCGCGAGGCGGCCAGAGTATCCTTCTGA
Source organism: Iris pallida (assembly GCA_029216955.1). Taxonomy (NCBI): domain Eukaryota; kingdom Viridiplantae; phylum Streptophyta; class Magnoliopsida; order Asparagales; family Iridaceae; genus Iris; species Iris pallida. The sequence goes on along the minus strand of JANAVB010021600.1, from coordinate 13,437,967 downwards.
TCAGAAGAAGAATCAATTCTGATGATGCCTGCTACCGCTCCCCCCTGAGAGGGAGTAATGTCCCAGGACATTCTCCTCTTGGAAGCAAGACGACAGAAAGCTAACAAAGGCCACTGACGTTCGAGCTGCCTGACGGTCATATGCACACCCCTGGCTGTAAAGAACCAGTCTTCTTTGACCTTCAGCACCTCGGCTTCAGTAGAAGAAAGGCGGTCTCCGAACAGGAACTCAGGCTTTAAAAAGGTCACTTTATCGGAAGTGGCAGATTTCAGAACACCACGTTCCATCATTCGTTTGAGGAACCCGTGATGTTGTTCCCGAATTTGAACCATTCTTTCGGGATGTTGATCCAGCATAATAGCCGCTTGAGCAGGGTTTATCATCTCTTCATCATAATCTACTCCCATCTGGCAGAGCGCGGCGTCCAGGAGCACTTCGTTCAAGAGTGGGATAGTCATCGACACTGACAAAAATGCAAAGATATTAGAGACGACACAAAGATCAGAGCTTCGTTCTCGTCAAAAGCGCGTATCAAGCGCATCTGAAAAAGAAGTCCCGGCGCATCATCAGGGTTTAAACCCATGCGCGTCAGCGGTAGAGCCTCGGCACATCATCAGGGTTTAAACCCATGCGCGTCAGCGGTAGAGCCTCGGCGCATCATTAGGGTTTAAACCCATGCGCGTCAGCGGCAGAGCCTCGGCGCATCATCAGGGTACAAAACCCATACGCGTCAGCAACTAAAACCTCGGTGCATGATAAAGGCTTGAGCCTATGCACGTCGGCGGGAAAGATCTCACGATAGAAGACAATAAAGCTCACCGACTACCGTCGGCCGAACTTCGACAGGAGGGCGAGGAATATCACTCACGACAGCCTCTACAGGCTCCTTCTCTTTCCCCTTTCCTTTACCGGCACCGCCGCGAGAAGTCTTGGGAGCCATTTTCTCAAAGAAGAAATTAGGGTTTTGAAGAAAGAACTCTAAAGGAGGCAAAGGCACAGAGCAGAAGAACTCTCTCTCTCTCTCTCCATCTCTCACCTATTTATAGGCCGTGGTCGCACGCGTGAACCGATGACGAGTGATCTCAGCCGTCGCCTCGGGTCCTGTGAAGATAACAGCAGATAAAACCAAAAGATCATCATTAATCTTTTCGGTTACCGAGGCATTATCATATGCATTAACTGAGAAGAGCATGCGCCCGAACAGGCATGCGCCCAACAACCATGCGCCCTGATCGCCATGCTTCTTATTCAAAGTATTCCAAAACTTATTCAAAAGTTTTGAAAACTTTGAAGGGGGTCTTGTAGAAGCATGGAATTTCACAACCAGAAAGCCCATGCACCAGACACTACATGCGCCAGAACTCGGACAGAACACTTCACAGCAAAGTCAATAAGTATAGACATTTGAAGAAGGACTTTTTATTTATATACAAAAGTCTATTACATGTCTAGAAAAGGTTGTACAAAGGAGAATTTCTACAAAGGAAAGATCCTAAGTCTACAACCAGCGGCCACCATGTGCCTCCAGATAGGTGCAGCAGTCACCATGCGCCACCAGATAGGCGCAGCAGATACCATGCACCTCCATCCAGGCACATCCCACCATCTCTTCAGCAGCTCAGTTATGTGCATCCAGCTCAGTTATGTGCAACCCTTCAGCAGCCCAGTTATGTGCCGCTCTTCCAGCCAGGCTCACCTGATAAGTGCTTCGACTAAACAAAGCATTTAACCCTCTGGCTGGATCCAAGGAAGAGAAGAGCACCGCAAATCTGTGGCCAGGGGAGGCTTCGAAAGAGCCTCCAAAGACCAAGGAAGACCGTAATCGAAATACGGCTAAAGGAGCAGCTTTCAACACAACCAGAGTGGACGACACCCACTTTGAAGGAAGAAAGAGCCTAGCACCGCCATTCCGATCTACGGCCCTTCCAGAACAACGGAGACGAGGCCCGAGCATCCCTATCTTTGGATGCAACAGGCACCTTCCGCCTGCCTCAGAAGCCCTCGACTCCGTCTTTTGGATGTAACAGTCACCTTCAAGTGCATCAACGACGACATGGCGTCTCATCTTCACCCTCGGGAATACTTCGTCAACAGAATACACCCGAGAACCCAAGATCATGATTGGAAGTACGTGAGAGAGTGAGAGGCCAACCTTCTCTCCATGCCACTATTTATAGGCCGGGCAGATCAAATGCGCCAAGTAGATGGCTCTTCGAATTCCGTGCAATGAACTCACATTAAATGGATGAACCGGACGCCTCGACTTCAGCCAAACGGCTATTAAAAGCACTCGAGAAGCGAAACAGCCGGATCATTAAAGACGTGTCGGATGTGCCGGCTGGACAGCGCATCACACCCCTTCAAACACCAAGCGCCTCCCACAGATACGCCATGTACCGAGCGCATCACAGAGGATGCGCCCCCATACGTCCCCACACACCTAGTGGAACGTCAACCAACGCGCCCTCTCAGCTGTCCATCGAATGTCACCAACATTAAATGCTGAACTGACAGAGTTGGCAGCACGCCTCCCCAAGCCTGAACGGTTGACAGCTTTTGCAGAAAACGAAGCGTCCACAACGTCAGCAACATCATGACTTTACTTCGACGGCTACTGCCACGTGGCCACTCAACCACCCGCATGCGCCTCCGCAGCCATGCGCCCAAACCTGCATGCGCCTCAAAAGCCATGCGCCTCAGACCCTTCACTGATTCCTAAAGACAGAAGAAGAGTCTCCAGTTGAAGCTTTGCATGCGCCTCAAAAGCCATGCGCCCCAGACTGATATCTGATCCCGAAAGACAGAAGGAAAGTCGCCTGCATGTGCCTCAAAAGCCATGCGCCCAGAACGGCTCGTGACTCCTAAAGGTCACGAGCCAAAATCTCATCATGCGCCCAATCCAAGGCGCATCCCACCAAATCATCCCCCCCATCAGATCCGAGATCTCCGAGCCATGAGTCGACGACACGTGTCCTTTGACTCAACTCATCCAAGATTTCAGCAACAGAAAGATCTTCTTCTCTGCTACGTGTCGGCTCACAACAGCAGTATAAAGAATTCAACCCCTCGAGTAGGGCACATCATCCATGCGCCTCCATCAGCAATCTCCACGTAGCGTCCCCACGCACCGGCGCATCCTATATATGTGCGCATGAGCAGCCAACCTGCCGAGCTATAAATATAGGGATCATTTCCTTCTTACCTACACACACACAGTCAGATACGAACAAACATACCACCAGAGAGGCAGATACAGACATTCAATGTCTTTCTCCTCTCAGCAAGCTCCAGCACCCAGAGCAATCTACACCTTCAGAGAACCGATAACCGTCGTCAGCCCGTCAACGGAGTCAACGCATTACCACTCGCTCCATTGGCACTAGGAACCCAGATTAAACAAAAGTGTACTCCTAGGACTACATCTAAGTCCTATATTGTAACACTGTTCTGTTTGTGTTAAAGTTTTCAATCAAACAATTTTAATGGCAAACAGCTATGGGACATTGGATATCGCTAAGGCGAGCACCTCGGTGCGTAAGCCGCAAGAACATGGGATAACTGTAATCGGCAAGTGCCTTAGTGCACGAACCATACCGTGCCTTTGCTGCACGAGTTTGACGGCTAGAACATTGGAAGACAATAGGCGAGCGCCCTAGCGCGCAAGCCCCGAACATTGAATGCTAAGTTATAGAACAGGGAAATACGGTCGAAACGTGCCTACGTGCACGGGATAATAAAAGATGGCTTCGTTGTGAGAGAATACAGTTGTGGCATGAATGCGGCGGAACTGTCGGATATGACATGGTGCCTCGAAAGGTGTTCGAGACCTTCGGGTCGTTCGGTTGACGAGCATTGAGTTGAGGCACGATGCCATTGAATCATTGAAACGAAGTATGAAACATGAGAACATAGAAAGTTAACGGAAGAAATACGAGATGACAAAATCTGAGTCTTGGACACAAGGCTGTGCTTGGTTGTTTGAATGATAGTGCGTTGCATGGTCGAATGGAATGGACTTGAGATAATTGCGATGATATCTTCCGTGCACGAAACGTTCCCTCCGAACGGGCGCACCGGGGCACCGGGACCGTTCGGCCTAGGAGGGATGATAATCTTTGATAGGCGCACATCTGCGAAGTCCGATTAGCACTCGGTCGTAAATGTGAGAAGCCACAAATGATGGTAGGCACGCGGTAAGTTTCGATTGTTGGGATAGCAACCCAACCCGTGAAACGCTGGGCTACCCAAATTCGATTTCGAGAGAGAAAAGAAAGTAAGGAAAAATAAAAGAGAAACTCCTTTAGTCCATTCCGGCACGGATACGCCCACGACCTTCATATAGTTAAGGAACGATGGGTTGAAAGTGTAGGCACGTATGCGTCCCGCATAGAGATCCTGCTTAGAGATGCACATATAACATGACAGGGAAGGAATGTGGCGTATTCACCTTGCGTCGGTGCAAGGGCGAGTGCGTCGACTTGGTAAGTCGCGCCACGAATCAAACACGAGATTGTTTGTTTGCTTGCCTATTCAATTCGATAACATGCTGCTATGATAACATGCTTTACGCTTTCGAAGATGCCATGAAATTGACCCTAAGGAGAACATAGCAAGATCATAAGCTAAGTTGCATGATTCAACATAAATATTAAAATGTCGGTTTGGAAAGATGATCTTTGCTTCAGTACATGCGAGGACGAACGTACTGATCCCCCACCAGCTTCATGCAGGGTGCATGGAATGGATTGCTCGCGGTAAAGCGTTGCTTGAACGTGTTGAGGCTTGGAATGCCGAAGCGCATTGAAGCGTGCTATCGCATTGACGTTCGGACTACGCAGCTGGATTGATGCGACCGAGATATAGAGGCATGATGTATGGAACGGTAAAATCCTTTGTGGGCAAGAGAGAACCTGAGTGTTGTAGCCAATCTGGCATATATTGTTAGGCTATCGAAAGCCGTAATCTCAGTTTCGGATATCAATAAAGAGAATTATTTCGTATACTCTGTTTTTCCTATCGTTGTTAATATCGAATCAAAAGATAACCATTTGAAAACTTGTCACCTTGCCTTGCACGAGCGTAACTCCAGGCTCGTGCGGCATCACGCTCCCTGCGAGGACGATGATTCAGGTGATTCCGGGTCGGGGCGTGACACCCAGCGCTCCTTGCACTTTGCACGACCGAGCGCGTACTGAACTGCGCACACTGTGCGCACTGCACGCACTGCACAACCAGCGCAACCCAGCACAACCATGCGCAACCCAGCGCAACCCTGCGCAACCCAGCGCAACCAAGCGCAACCTGTGCGCGCACCTAGGCTTGCGCACCTGGACATGCACAACAGGTCAGTGCAATAGCCTTATGAGAAAATACACTACTACCAGAGAGAAAAGGTAAAGTCTGCATTATTTTATCTGAAGGATGCCCCAGTCTACTATGCCACACCTCAGAATCACTCTCTTTGCATGCCAGGATTACAAAAGCCAAAGAAGCTGGAACCTCCCCCAAGAAGTAAAGTTCACCCCTTTGTTCACCTTCTCCAATCACCATCCTCGTACTTCGGTCCTAAATAAAACACAAATCAGGAGTAAATAACATATCACAATTTCTGACACCAATCAATTGGGAGACAGAGATCAAATTGCAAGTCAATGTCGGAACATAGAGAACATCCGTCAACACCAACGAAGCAGTCAAAAATACTTTGTCTCTCTGAACAGCCTCAATAGTGCTTCCATCAGGCAAAATCACAGGACAAATAGACGATGCTGACGTGCTAAGTGCAAAGTGCGCCAACAAAATGCCACATTACGCCTCATGAGTCCGAGTCCGAGTCGCTAAGCCCCTACGGGGCTTAGCTCCCATGGAAATGAATTTCCCAAGAGCAAAAAACATGAATGCTTTTATTGTTGATTTAGTCCTTTTTCCATTAGAAAAATAATCCCACATGGCACACCCATGTGCACCTCCATACCACATGTGCATCTCTAAAATAGGAAAGCTATTATATAGAGATACAACTCCTTTGGTCTAGCCGATGTGGGACTAAAAATCACTTAGGAAGAGACCAAACTCCAACAATAAAAATGAAGAAGAAGAGCCCCTTCCACTCAAGATCAGTACTTCTCCTTCTGTCGCCACCACCGTCGACATCTTCTTCCGGCCTTTCCCTCTGTTGCTCCTCCGTGTGCCGCCGGATCATGACTATATTTCGGCCAGTAATGTTTGTGTGATGGTCAAACCATGAAAAGGAAGAGAGGTTTTGTAGACAATGGAAGGAACTGTGTATTTTTTGAAGGGACCCGAAAGTCTCCAAGAAGTTTCCTCTGATAAAGGGCTGTGCATAACTCAAACCGACCAAATGGAATGGACCGATCGGTTTTAAATCGAACCGATGGTTCGGTTGGTTTGGTTCGGCTGTAAATTTTTTTAAATCGACCTGTTCGGTTCACAGTTTGGTTATGCCAAAAACTGTTTAAAACCGAACCGAACCAAATCATATGTGGGTGTTAAATAATTATGGTTGGATTACTGACTTACTTTGGGTATTAGACCGGTTTGATTCATTGATTCATTCAACAACAGACACCACGTTTTGAAAGAGCCTCTAATTGAAATTGAATGATTTTTACGTATAACCTATAATTGTTGTGCACATGAAAGGGGTTGTTGGTTGAATGCATATGAATTTTTTTATGTATAATTGGCATTGCTGTGTAATGCTGTAAAGTGCAAGTTGAAGCTGTTGAATGCACATATTTAGTATTTACTATTACAAATTGATGTGCAATGTTGCAAAGTGCAAGCTGAAGCTGAAGGTGCTGTTTGTTGAAGGCACATTTTTTACATTCCATCACTGTTGTGTTGTTTGTTGAATGCAAATGAAAAAAAATTCTTGTCATTGATTGACAATTATTCCATTTTTTTCTTGTGATGACTGAAGTTTCGCACAACAAAATAAGCATCAGTACCCAAAAAATTAATTATAGTCAAAAAAAAATTCTGTGATCAAAACCGACCAAGTCGAACCGATCCAAACCGAACCAAGTCGGTCGGTTTCAAAACCGAACCGACCATTTGGTTGGTTTGGTTCGGTTTTGCTTATTTTCAAACCGATTAACTCAGATTCGACTTCGGTTGTGACCAAATAGGTCGACCACCGATCGATGCACACCCCTAATCCGATTTATTAATATAGATTGCAAGGGGAGGCCACGCAACCCCCCTCAAAAATAATGATGTGAAATCCGGTTTCCATACAATCGAAAGTACAGGACGCTGTTATTGCATCTGAGGTTTCCTTCCTGCCCATGCGGGCACGACACATTTGCTATAACATAACATCACCAGTAGCCGGATTCCACACCTACCAAAAGAAATAGCTATTATCAGTGAGAACTCAAACTTCGATTGCTTCTTTGGTAGTAGAAGTTATACGATCCTCTTCTCCTAGGTACAATATCACATTAATATGTTCAGCTCAGTGCAACTAGTAGCTCAATCTCTTGTAGTATCAGTCAGTAGTAGTTCAATGCAGGGGAGTAGTGAAGCAGTGAAGTATCAATTAGCAATCAAGGTGGACTATCAGTAGAGCTTGGATAATCAGCCAGAGTCAGTTAGCTTGGGAAACAAGTCAGGCAGTTAGCTAGCTCAGTAGCCACATCAGCAGAGTTAGTTAGAAGCTTGCAGTTAGACTATCATACATTGTAATGAGAGTATCAGTATAAATAGAGAGAGAGAGGGAACAGAGTTGGAGGTGTGAAGACTACTCGATTAGCTTTCATTTCATTCTTGTTTTCTAGATTTACAATACATTGTACTCTTCTTCTTCCCCATTTGCACTTCAATAGGGAAACCCTAATTCCCCAAACTTCTGGGTTCAATTCTTACGTGTTCTTGATTACTCTTGGCAATTGATGTCAAATTCTGTCCGATCTCCACCAATTCCAGGCATGGCAGGAAGGAGCACTATCAATTTGGTATGAGAGCCTCTCAAGCCAGTGCTGGAAGCCAGTCAAGAGAGAAGCTCCATTAGCCATGGCTCTCGGCGTAGCTCGCTGGGCGAAACGGTGGTTCCCGATTGCAGAGGAATGCTTCTTGTCTTCGGAAGCTGTGGCTCTAACCCTAAATCACAAAATGGATAAATTGTTGGAGGAATTGGAGTGGTCGAGAAATGGGTTTGATTTTCCCTAATTGGTTCCGGCCACCGCCACCGCCACCGGACGGCGGCTATCCTCGGCCAGACCCATATTGTTATACCCTGTTGTTACCTGGCCAATATCCACATTACACGACCCAGTCGTCGATGTGGAACCCTCAGTACTCGCAACCGACTTTCCCCCCTTCTACCGTATTCCCATGGGGAAGTCCATCTTGGGGACAACATCAAGGGTTTGATAGCTTAGTCGATCATATGCCCCCTTCATCGATGAATTCTACCCGCTTTCTGCAACCAACTGAGACCTTCCATTTACCATGCTTGATGGATTTGGGCTCTGAGAACTGTCAACTTAGCGAAGTTATACTCCCTACAGCAAATGGTAGCTTTGATCACCCCGTTAAAATCTATGACCAACCACTCATGCTTGGAGCCAGTTCATTTCCCACAAGGAGTGGAGTAGAATAAGCAAGGATCACATGCTGAAACTGATGATACAAATAGAAATGCAAAATCAAATAAGGATATGCTCTTTGCGACTGAATCAAAAGATGTTAAGCCATCACCTTCAGTAGATTATAAAAAAAGGGAGGGTACAGAATTTGATGACAGCAACCGTGGTAAGCCTTGGGTTGAGAATTTAATCAATGACGATCATTCTGAACTTAGTACGAAGGAGCGTCTAGATGACCTGGTTGCTTTGATTGATGTTGCTATTGAAGGAAGCACAAACTCAGCATGTACATATGAAAGTCTGGTCAAAATAGAGATTCTAGTTATAACATCAAGTTCAAGCTGCCATATGGAAGTTGGCAGTCCTATTAGTGCTGTGTTTGTGATCTTTCAAAAGACTCTAGAGAAGAACGGGGGATGGTATGGGATCCAGGAATCAAACTTTTAGTATTAGTCAGTAATCATGTAAAATAAGTATCAGAAGGCCAAAATGTAGCACATAAGTGTGTTCTAACACACTAAGCAGTCTAGCCCCAGGGTTCAGTAAAAGTAAGTATCAGAGAAGTTGTTCTAAAACTTCTGATAAAGGAATCGATATAAGCCCAAAATGTTCAGTGTGTAACACTGAATAAATGCCAGTGACCTGTACACAAGTTCAGTTCAGTAGCAGTGACAAGCAGACATATGCTCTCTATATGCTTAGTTCAGTTCAGTCTATATGCTCAGTTCAGTTCAGTAATAGTTAGCAGTGGGCATGGACAGTGTGTGGAGGGTGCTCTCAGTGAAGACATTGAAGGCTCAATTTATGTACCTATGTGCTTCTATTCATCCTGTGAATAGCAGAAGTAGTATCTCCTGTGCATAGCAGTAGTGTCAGGGTATCAGAAGACAACTAGTATCAGTCAGTGACACGCTCCAAAGCTCAGTGTCAGGTATCAGTTATCCAAAAAGATCCACTGATGACCAATGATGAGTATCAGACTTTACCTTCTCTCAAGCAACCATTATGAAGTTCACCATCAATCATTCTAAGCTCACCATATTACCTGATACAGACCAAGCTATGACTCAATATCAGTGTTGGCAGGGTCTGTGACAGTATAGAGAGAGTGTTGAGCCAGAGACATTGTAGAGCAGGTTAGCTAGAGACAGTGTACACTGCATTATACTAAGCAAGTGTTCATGAATCTTAACTGAGGAGTATCACGAAGTATCACAAGCTCAGGCTCAGAGTATCAGAGTTGAATACAACTCCTATACGTTGAAGGAAACTTGGGCAGCTACCTCATTTGGAGCTCACATGAAACAACTGAAACAAGATTTACATGCATCCAAGCTGGAACTGGCAAGAGTTGAAAAAATACATAGGAGCTTTATAAAAAGTCATCAAGATTTTTTCATACTTGACCTTGAGACAAGGTCAATGTAAGGAGGAGGGAATTGATACGATCCTCTTCTCCTAGATACAATATCACATATGTTCAGCTCAGTGCCACTATTAGGTTAGTAGTCCAGTATAGCTTAGTAGTATCAATCGGTAGTAGTTCAATGCAGGGGAGTAGTGAGTATGAGTTAGCAATCAAGGTGGAGTATCAGTAGAGCTTGGATAATCAGCCAGAGTCGGTTAGCTTGGGCAGCAAGTCAGGCAGTTAGCCAGCTCAACAGCCACATCAGCAGAGTCAGTTAGCCACATCAGCGGAGTGAGTTAGAAGCTAGCAGTTAGAGTATCATACATCCTAATGAGAGTATCAATAAGGAAATCCTAATTCCCTAATATTTAGAGTATCATACTCGGTTAGTTTTCATTTCATTCTAGTTTTCTAGATTTAACATTTCAATAAGGAAATCCTAATTCCCTAATATTTCTGAGTTCAATTCTTCTGTGTTCTTGACTACTCTTGGCAATTGATGTCAAATTTTGTCCGACCTCTACCAATTCCAGGCATGGCAGGAAGGAGCATTATCAAGAAGCGGGAGAAAAGAAAAAAAACTGAAAGACAAAAAAAAACAGAGGGGGGAAACATGTTAAAACAGAAAAGGTAACCACCAAGACAAGGAAGGAAATTAACCTATATACATACAATTAACATACCCAGGAACGATCGGGTAGACAACACTTTTCCAGTCATTCATGATGCTATGGAGGTCTGAGTGGCAGACCCGCAGTAGAGTATCTTGATGGTGACATCCTCTTCTCCATTGTTCCTGTAAAGTATATAAGTACTGAGTTTAGTTACTTTGTTATTAAAATTTAAGTCTGAACCAATAAAGAAAGAATGCAAACTTGAAATTGGCATACAAGCACAGGATAATTTGTAGCAAGCATTTAAACCAAGAAAATTTTATTGTTCTTTTATTTTTAATTTACAGCAAACAAATTACAACAGACCCGATCAATACATCTAGTAATTTTCACTCCTAATGCATTTGTCATGTGATCTAACGGTTTATGTTTAGGAAGAAACTAAAATATTTTTAGTTTTTACTTAAAAAAATTAAAAGAAAACTATTTTATAAGGTCCCATATTTTTAAACTAGCTTAGGCCTTATAATTTAAAAATAACTATTTTAAATGGTTATTCAAAGAACGAGTGATACGACACCAGAAGACTCATCTAAAGATACCTTAGCAAATGGCGTAGTAGAGCGGATGAATCGAATACTAGTGGAAGATTTATACTAAGATGAACCCGATGGACATGCTAACAAAGGTGATTCCTACAAAGAAGTTCAAGTTCGCATTGACTTCCATTTAGACACTCTGGTTGAAGGAAGGTTCTTAGCCTCGGTAGGAAGGTTGTGGTACTTTAGCAATTACGGGAAGACAGTGTCAGAGGCAATTTCTGGGGAAGATCATGCCACTACATACTCAGTTTTGGGCAAAACTAAGACTGTGATTTAATTTTACGGTTTTAGGTAAAGACCGATCGGTGGAAAAAAAATCCAGAGTATGAGCTAAAGTTAGAGGAAATGGAGGGCTCAAATGCTTGGGTGGTACCCCAACTTAAGGCATAATAACACTGAAATACTCGATCTATTATTCCTTACATTAAAATAACATACGTTTAATTAATGAACATTACAGTACCTACCTGTGATAATATTTCGTCCAAACGCTTAACGGAATGCGGCTCAAATGCTTGGGTGGTACCCCAACTTAAGGCATAATAACACTGAAGTACTCCGACGGAAGAAGTCGGCCAGCCGGTTGTAGTCCTTCCGGACGAGGGCTGGGGGGAGGCGTATCGAGTGGAGGAGGAGGTCCTCCACGAGGCTCGAGAGGCCGAAGGTCAATATGGGGCCGAGCTGGAAGAGGTCCTCCACGAGGCTCGGCGGCCCCCTTGGCGGATATGTCGGCCTCCAGCCTGTCGAACATGTCGGCTGAGGTCCGACGGAACTCGGGGATGACGTGGCGGTGGCGGGAGGAGGGAAGGTGGAAGAGGAGCTTCTTGAGTGGGGCGTCGTTGGGCTCGGAGGGATCGAGGAAGGAGAGGGTGAGGTAGTCGGCGGTGAGGCTGAGGGAAGGCGTGAAGGTGCCGGTGAAGAGGTCCTTCTTGTCGACCAGGTCGGTGTCGAAGAGGATGGAGAAGCTGGCGGCGTCGAGGAGAGCGATGACGCGGGGGTCGACAGCGATGGGCGGGCCGGGGGCACGTTGAGGCGGAGCACGGTGGAGCGGTGGCGGCGGGAGCGGGAGCGGAGGTAGGCGTCGCGACCCTCATGTACAGGGATCCGTTGGGAGTTGACGAAGAGGTAGATCGAGTACTTCAGTGTTATTATGCCTTAAATTGAGGTACCACCCAAGCATTTGAGCCAGATTTCGTTAAGCGTTTGAACGAAATGTTATGACAGGTACTGTAATGTTCATTAATTAAACGTATGTTATTTTAATGTAAGGAATAGTAGATCGAGTACTTCAGTGTTATTATGTCTTAATTTGGGATATCACCCAAGCATTTGAGCCGAAATGGAGTATCGAAATATTCTCATTATATGGACCACACCAATATGGAGATTGTTGTATGTCTTGTTTTCAACTATTGGAGTGCGACGGATGACGTTGGACAATCAGAGAAGTCGAGAGGAGTCAAAGCATCTATAAGTGGTTGAAAATAGTCAAGGTGTATTAGGGTGATATACCATAAAGTACATAATCGCTCCAACGATGTTTTGACACAATTTTGTGCTCATCAAGCATATCAGTGATATTGTCGGCGACATACCATCGGTATGATGTTGTCTTGGGTTTGGCTGCATAAAGAGAGCGGTTCATATTTGAGGAGCTAACTTTGACGGTCCAGATTGTTCATGGTTTTAGGCATTTGGGGTAGATCCTTTATAAGGCTCTCCTCATGTCCTAATTTTAGTATGCAAAGGCTTGTGGCTTGAAAGCTTGAGGACTTGAGAGAGTTATTGAGCAAAAGAAGAATTTTCTTAGGATTTGCTAAGGAGATCATTAAGGGAGTCTTCAAGAGTAAGAAGGAGAGAGGATGTTAGAGATCTCGTTGAGGGAAGGTTTCACATGTGTGTGTATTCCTTGTAAGGTTTTCTTTTTGATTTAATAAAGTTATTTCTCTCTCTCTTGTCCCGTGACCGTGGAATAGATCGAGTTTGGTTGAACCTCGTTAAATACTGTGTGTTTTCTTGTGTTATTGGTTGTTATTGTTCGGTTATTTGTGTCTTGTTATTTACTTGTCGTTACTGAGGTTGTTATTTTTGTTGCTTCTATCGTGTTCGGGGCAACGACAAGATCTTCTCCCTCTCTCGCTTACCCCCTCAATATTCCCAGTTTCCCTCTCCTCCCTGACTCCCTTTCCTTCACCTTGTTTCCCTGAAACCTCTCCCTTTATGGCACGCCCTGTCTTGTAGACGTGGGTGAAGGGGAAGAGTTGCACCTCCCCATTCGAACCAAATATCATACACATGTAGGAAAAATGAAAATTGACAAAATTATACTACATGCAATCGTTGTCAATAACTCACACAAGAATATAAACAAGCTCATTAAACCCTATGTTTGCTTAATATAACAGATGAACCAATAGGAAACAGAGGAATATAGGGAGAGATACATTATATATTCTCATAAAAGTTTAGAGGACACATACACTATACATTTCAGAAATTTGAAAATTTATACTATACCTTTTCAAAATTCTGCGTACCCAATGCACACTAATTACCTTCCTCCATCTTTTTTTTTTGCTACAATCAAATTGGCGGGTGAAGTATGTGGATGAGCCAACGATGTGGCCTGTCCAACACATTAGATTTAGGTAAATTATAGGAAAACCTCCTCAAGATTGTGTCTACTTGCAACTTACCTCCACTGTTAGTTTCTAGGTAGATTACCTCATGCCATCTAGTTAGTCTGAAAATTGTTAGTGACATGTGATGGAAAACCGAAGTTATGTTGATGATAGTTGATAGCTGATGATACTTTAAATCACAGTTTGAAGTATCGGTCGATACCGATCCGATACGCCCGGTACCGATACGGTTTGGCATGTTCCGATCCAATACGGACCAATATCCGATACGGACCGATACCAACATTGGGGGCCACTTTCCCGGTCAATTCGACAAATAAAATTGAAATAAAAAAAGAATCAGCCAGGGTGTAAAAACATAGTAAAGTTGTAAAAACGTATAAAAGAAGAAAACTTACCTATCGCATGTAAAGTAACCACTTGGCAAGGATGACTACTATTTCATTCAATTTCAAAACAGCTAAGAAACAACACTAGAAATACTTAAAATTATGCCTAAATGTTAGAGATTATATTTGTAACTAATATAAATCTGGCCCATAAGTTCAATCATGTAGACAGCCTAATCATGTAGACACTATATATATTGTAACCAGCCCCCATCAATAAGAATAAGGTATTATTATTTCCTACATGGTATCAGAGCCTCCCGAAAAACCCTAGCCGCCATCTTCCTTACCGTGCCCGACCGCCATCTTCCTTACCGCACCCAACCGCGCCAGCCTACGCCCGCCGCCTGACCGTACCTGATCGGGACGACGCCTACCGCGCGCCTGATCGTGCCGCGCGCCTGATTGTGCCGACGCCCACCGCGCCTGACCACGCCGCCCACCGCGCGCCTGATCGCCCCGACGCCCACCGCGCCTGACCGCGCCGCCTGACCGTGCCGTCTGACCGTGCCTGATTGTGCCGACGCCCGATCCGCCCGATTCGCGTCCATTCTGTTGGTGGTTACCGCCCGATCCGTGCCGATTCGCCGGATTCGTCGATTCAGCGGCCGATTCACCGCCGACCCTATCCAGCAGCAGCCGATTCGCCGCCGACCGCGTCCATCAGCGGCCGATTCGTCGGTGTTGTACTTTATTTTGTACACCCGACATCCGGTCGCTCGCCCCTATGTGCCAGATCCGGCGCCCCTGATCGCGGCAGGTTCGTCGTGAACCCCATCCAGCAGCGGCCGATTCGCCGTCGACCCCGTCCATCAGCGGCCGATTCGTCGGAGTTGTACTTTCTTTGTACACCCGACATCCGCGATGGCTGATGATGCTGCGTCCAGCTACTCCATCGCGACTGGCGGTGGCGGTACACACAACCCAATTTATCCTAATCCGAATGATCCATATTTTCTGAGTTCTGCTGATCAACCAGGAAATATCATTACTCCTATTGTTTTCCGTGGACCGAACTATGCTGAGTAGTCTCGGTCGATACGTCTCTCCCTGATCTCTAGGCGAAAGATCACCTTTCTGAAAGGCACTGAAATCAAACCTGTTAATGATGCTAGTAAATTGTTTGATTGGAGATGTGTGCAAGCGCTATTGGTTCAATGGGTTCTTAATACCATTGATCCGTCTCTGAAAAATCTTTGTCGTACTTTGAGAAGGTTTATCTATTGTGGAACTTGTTGGAGAAAAAATTTGTTGTTAGCAATGGCACTCGGAAGCAACAAATTAAGGTGGCTTTGGCTGAGTGTAAACAAACGGCTTCGATGTCTGTGAAAACCTACTTTGGAAATTTGCAGTCTTTGTGGGATAAACAAGCTACTTATTTTTCGTTGCCTACTTGTACCTGTGGTGAACTTGGTGCAAAGCTACAGGCTATGAGGAATGAAGACCACTTTCAGGACTTTATGTATGGGTTGAATGCTGAGTTGTATGGTCATACCCGATCTAATCTTCTGACTGAGGATCCTCAGCCAAGTTTAGATCGGGCATACCAGGCAGTCCGTGAGGAGGATGATATACGAAAATTACAGGTCCAATCCGCTACTGAGAAGGTGTTGGCGCTGGCTGTCAAGACTTCACCTCGTCTTTCTACTACTTCTAATAGTAGAACTTCAGATTCTAGGGCCAAATCAGGTATGATCTGTACTCATTGCAAGAAAATATGTCATGATGTTGCAACTTGCTTTGCCAAGATTGGCTATCCAGAGTGGTGGGAGACTCGTCCTCGGCGTGAGGGCGGACGTGGTGTTGGTGGTGGCAGAGGCCCGGCACCACAGCAGAGACGTGATGGGGGACGCGGTACTGGTGGCGCAGGGGTTGTTCATCATGTCGCCGCTGCTGGTCATGGTGTCCCTGCTGGTCTTGTTGGGAGTACGGCGGATATGATGCATGGAGGGTATCCTTCACCACTCTCAGGTGAACAATGGCAGAAACTGATGAGCTTGCTGGGTAACGACAATCCTTCCAACCCTGGTTCTTCAAATACTGATCGTCTGATGGGAAAGAATTCTTCTGTCACTTGGATATTCGATACTGGGGCTACTCTTCATGCGACGGGTTCTCGTGACTGTTTAGTTGATTGCTTTGAGGGCCCTGTCTGTCCTGTGATTTTGTCTGATGGGAGCACTATTGAGGCTGTTCTGAGAGGCAAAATATTTTTGACTGCTTCATTAGTGTTAACGGATGTTCTTTATGTTCCGACATTGACTTGCAATTTGATCTCTGTCTTACAATTGATTGGTGCCAGAAATTGTGATATGTTATTTACTCCTGATTTGTGTTTTGTTCAGGACCTAAGTACAAGAATGGTGATTGAAGCAGGTGAACAAAGGGGTGGACTTTACTTCTTGGTGGAGGTTCCAGCTTCTTTGGCTTCGGTGATCCTGGCATGCAGAGAGAGTGATTCCGAGATTTGGCATAGTAGACTGGGGCATCCTTCAGATAAAGTAATGCAGACTTTATCTTTTCTCTCTGGTAGTAGTATATTTTCTCATAAGGCTTGTGATATTTGTCATCAAGCTAAACAGACTCGTGATGCTTTTTCTGATAGTAGTAGTCGTGCTTTGAGATGCTTTGAACTTATACACTGTGATCTGTGGGGACCATATCGTGTTCCGTCATCTAATGGGGCACGATATTTTTTGACTTTGGTGGATAATTTTTCTAGAGCTGTTTGGGTTATTTTATTGAAGGATAAGTGTGCTGTTTATTCTATGTTTCTTAAATTTATTGCTATGGTGAAGCGTCAGTTTGGGGCTGATATCCGTCGTGTGCGGAGTGACAATGGTACTGAATTTAATTGTTTACGAGATTATTTTTCATCTCAAGGTATATTGTTCCAAACATCCTGTGTTGGGACACCTCAACAAAATGGAAGGGTGGAACGAAAACATCGACATATTTTAAATGTAGCCAGGGCATTGAGATTTCAGGGTTCACTTTCTGTGGATTTTTGGGGGGAATGTGTTCTGAGTGCATGTTATTTGATCAATAGAACACCTTTCAGTATCCTACATTTTAAGTCACCTTATGAATATGGTTCGGCTCCTTCGTATGATCATCTACTTATTTTTGGTTGTCTGTGCTATGCGTATGATTTGAAATCCCGACATGATAAATTTGCTAGCAGGAGTAGAAAATGTATCTTTGCTGGATATCCACTTGATAAAAAGGGATGAAAACTGTATGATTTGGAGACTGGTGAATTTTTTGTGTCCCGTGATGTTACTTTTTATGAAAAAGAATTTTCTGGGTGTGACTCTGCTAGCGAGATGTCTTCTGCGACACGTCATACATCTGTTGAGGTGCCGGGAGACGATAAAGAGGCTTTTGGGATGATGTCGGCTACGGTTGCTGAGGCCGTAGTGGTTGCTGGCGGCTCGGTACCGAGTGGCGAGGATGCACAGGTAGCTGCAGAAGTATTGACAGGAGAGTCTGCTGGGGGTGATGCGGATACTACTGATGATACAGGGGATACAGTATTGCCAGAGGTGCCCGACGAGGTAGTATTGGGAAGAGGAATGAGAAAAAAATCACAGCCAGTGCGATTACAGGATTTTATGACGAATGTTGTTCGAAGTAAAAGTCCCCCCTTCACCAAAGTTCATCTGTTCCCGTCACTTCCTCAGGTACCTCGTATCCTCTAACACAATTTTTAAGTTATGACATATTTACTGCTGGACACAGAGATTTCCATACAGCTATCACTGTAGGCGTTGAGCCTACTTCATATCGCCAGGCCTCGCGAGATTCAGGTTGGCGTGTGGCTGTGCAAACTGAAATACAGGCTCTGGAAGATAATGGGACATGGAGTCTAGTCGATTTGCCTCCTGGAAAGAAAGCATTGGGAAGTAGATGGGTGTACAAAATAAAGTACAACTCCGACGGCAGTGTTGAGCGCTTAAAGGCAAGGCTGGTTGTGTTCGGTACTCATCAGGTTGAGGGGATCGTATCACGCCCCAGTACCGAAATACGGAGACGGACTAGGCCAGCTACTCCATATGAGGTATATAAACGTCATACGACGATCGTGGCTGTCAAGAGACAAGGGGGTGCATGCTACAATCAAGTCTCCTATGGTCTCACAGAGCATCTAGGTCTCAATCAATCAAACAAGAAGCAGTAAATAATGATCATATAAGATAAAGCAGTAAGGCGTCCCCGACGCATCATCAAAATGATCATGGGGATCTAGCTTTATAAGTTAGCTAGCCCAGAGAGTCATAGGTACATAATTGTATTCAGCTGCAGTCTGATTTAATTACAAATTATGTAAGACAAAAATATCCAGATTAGCCGGCTAACAGGTGCCGGTGGCTAAACGCCAGAACATAAGTAAAGATACTAGAGTGGTGGAGAAGAAACCCATTCGAGTCCCCCGCCAGCCATGCTCCTAGTATGCACCATTGACGTCGGGGAGGAAGTTTGGATCCTCAGGCGCAGCTACGAGATCTGGCCAAACAAAACCAGCGGGGTCAGCCCCGAATAGCAAGTACCACAAGGAAGCACAAAAGAGTGAGATAAAACCCAAGCAATAATACTAGTATAAAAAGCTTCCTCGTAACCTCGGTCCA
>JANAVB010021600.1:13277970-13285818 GCA_029216955.1 Iris pallida | reverse complement strand
TCATCCTTGGAGAAAGAACAAGGACGCATTGAGAGCTGGAAAATAAGAATTTTCTCATCCGCCTGCCAGATTGTCAGGATATGATATTTGGAAAGATGTAAAGGACTTGTCCACTGTAATGGAAGATCCATCGAACAATCGTGTCGATGGGTTCGGACAAACCCATAACTGGACCAAACAGAGTATCTTCTGGGACTTGCCTTATTGGAAAGATAATCTTATAAGGCATAATCTTGATGTTATGCATATCGAAAAGAATGTGTTCGATAATGTCTTCAATACCGTCATGGACATTAAAGGAAAGACGAAGGATAATCCAAAAGCAAGACCAGACATTGCCGAGATATGCAAGCGTCCTTATCTGAACTTGATATAAAGGGAGCTGCTGGACAATTAAGTAAGCCGATAGCACAATACACATTGAGCAAGGAGATAGATTAATAATCTGCAAGTGGGTATCTACTTTAAGATTTTCCGACGGCTATGTGTCAAATTTGTCTAGATGCGTTGACCTCAATGAACGCAAGCTAACGGGAATGAAGAGTCATGACTGCCACGTGTTTATGGAAAGATTACTGCCCATTGCTTTGAAAGAGTTGTTGCCTTCTGCTGTATGGGTTCCGTTGGCCGAACTATCAATATTTTTTAGGGATATTTGTTCAACTAAGTTGACTGTGCAACACATGGTTGAACTTGAGGAGAAGATTATCTTAACAATTTGAAAGTTGGAGAAAATATTTCCTCCTGGCTTCTTCGACAGCTTGGAGCATCTACCGATTCATCTAGCATAGGAAGCCCGTGTCGGTGCATCTGTTCATTATCGATGGATGTACCCATTTGAAAGGTACATAAAAATCGATATAATTTAAGTTGAATTTCAGTGGGTTTTAAAATTCTTTCTTAATTCTCAAGATAATTTGTCTCTCTAGATACCTACACCATCTAAAGAAGAAAGTTGGCAACAAAGCTCATATAGAGGCTTCGATATGCGAAGCATATCTTATCGAAGAGGTGTCAAACTTCTGCTCAATTTATTTCGATACTCGTGTTAAGACAAATCAAAATAGACCTCAAAGGAATGACGGAAGTTGAGGATGGAGGAATATTCAATGTAAGGGGCAAGCCTGTTGGGGCTAGTAAAAGATGATGGTTGACAGACGACGAGTATGGTGCCGCTCACCGATATGTCTTGTTAAACTGTGACATACAAGAAGTGAGAGATTTGGAGAAGTAAGTCAGTACACTTGCACTCGTTATAATCTCGAATTTGATGAAGTAAGTGACTACATTATATATTCTTATTTTCTCTAATAGTGTATTTAGAGATGAAGTCAAAATGAGGAGACCCGATATTACCGATGAGGGACTTCAAAGAGAGGTTGATTGTCCATTTCCGTCATGGTTTCGTAAATACGTAAGTAACTGTGATTATAATTGAGATTATTAATGTATAATCTGAAACATTTAAATTATAAATATTTGTTTACAGGTTTTATTGCCTGAAACAATACTCACTCATAAGAGTGTTCGTTATCTGACACTGGGACCGAAGAAGCAAATAAAGACTTGGCCAGGCTATGTCGTTAATGGCTTCAGGTTTAAGTCAACTCAGAATGCTAGAAATGTTGAATTTATCAATGACGACATCAGTACCAAGGATTCCGGTATTTGCATAAGAGGCACCATCTATGACGACGAGCCGAACTTTGACTATTATGGAGTGCTTCGAGAGATTGTAGATTTACAATATACTGGCCCATATGATACATATTGTGATGTTCAAATGTGAGTGGTTCGATACGACACCAAATATCGGTTGGAGAATCGATAAACAATTTGGATTCGTCGATATAAATCATTGCAGGAGGTATAGAGGGTCCGATACATTTGTGATAGCAAATCAGGCTGTTCAAATCTACTATACAAGCTACCTAAGGCGTCGTAGAGATCGATTTGACTGGTGGACAGTATGCAAGATTAAATCTAGAAATACATTCAACGTTGGAGATCCAGCATACCAAGAGGACCAGATCGAAAAGTCCCAATACTTGGGACAACACTCAGATACAATAGATGTTGAAAATATTGTTGAGGAAAATAGAGGGGAGGAAGAGGTTGATACACAAGACTTAGATGTCAACCAGGGGAGAAAGATGCGTCTTGTCCCACATATTGAGGCAGAAGAAGAAGAAGAAGAAGAGAAGAAGAAGAAGAAGAAGAAGAGAAGAAGAAGAAGAAGAAGAATTTGATGGGGATGAGGATACAGATAAATCGGCGATGAAGATAAGGATGAGGATGAGGAGGATGATGATGAAGACGAGGCCGAGGATGAGAACGAAGACGATGATTAGGTTAAATATTGTTGTATATTGAAAACACTTCCAAATTCGTGAATTAAGTTTGACCTCATAAAAGCAATTATGTGAATTCATGTTTTTTTATTCGATTATTTACTTATTGCAGATGGCACTCCTAGTCTTTTTCGTCGCGGCGGCACTCGTCTTCCTCTGTTGTATGTATATTTTAGTTTAGTTTTTTATATCCATTTACACTTTTATATTGTTAATTATGTTTATGTGTTCTATTTACAGGTCATGATGGCTGGCCGTGGTCATGGTGATGGTGGTGGTCGTAGGTGGTGGTGGTGGTGCGGGTCGTGGTCGTGGTCGTAGTGGTGCTGGTGGTCGTGGTCGCATTCAAAGTTCCCGGGATGTGACCCCATCGAGCGAGCCCGACCCGAAGAGTACCCCGGGCACAGACGCATCCCGTCCTCGATCGACCACTTCATCGAGGCATGAGTCCGGATCTGCTAGCGGATCGTTCCGCTATCGAAACCACCAGCAGCGGATCCACCAGGGGATGCCACAGTTACTGCACAGTGGGCCCCGGAGTACCCCCATACTCGGTTCCATCTGGTTACTGGGGAGTACATACGCGGACCCGCGGATCCTCCGACGGCACCAGAGAGGCCGAGAGGCGAGTTCCGACGAGAGCTATGGCCCGCGGGGACCTCGTAAGTAAATTTAAGATAATTTATTAATTTTTTTCTTTTATTCAAGTTAATAATCCAGTCGTTTCTTCTTTGTAGGTTTTTTTCGTTTAATGTTGGCAAGGCTCTTGGAGAAATTATCAGGGCTAACTTCCACGGTCCCTACCTCAACTTTTCGTCGGTGCCCCCAAACGTGCAGTACGTCTGGCTCGACGAGTTGAGGGTATATATCTATATCTTCTGGTTAATTATTAGTTACTCTTTAATCAACCATTTTTTAAATAACGTGATAATTGAATTTCTATGTTAGACGACGTACTGCTTAGCGACGGACAATCCGTCGACAAGGTTCTGGAAATGCTTAACATTTCTAGAACCGTGGCGACGGATCATCAGCCACTAATCAGTCGCTTTTTCGACAGCGTAGCGACGGAGTAGTGACCACTCTTCCGTCGCCATGGTGCTGGAAATGTCAAACATTTCCAGAACCTTATCGACGGATATTCCGTCAGTAATCCGTCGCTCATCCGTCCTTCGTTACCGACGACTACCAACGGATTAGTGACGAAAAAATACGCTCTGATACGCTGTTACGACGGTTTACCGGCGGACTTTACGTCGCTTATCTACACAGTTCAGTATTTAATACTTGAAATGGACGACAGTCCGTCGAAATTAGTCGCTAATATCTCGTATTTGGAAGTCGATTAGCCGTCGCTATTCCGTCGCCTAATGACTACATAGCGACGGAACCTTATTAGCGACGAGCTGATTGCCGACGGATTATTTTGGCCAAAATCCGTCAGTTATCGGTCGCTAATAGGAATTCCCGTCGGACTGGCGACGGATTCGGCCGTCGCTAAATCGATAAATTTTGGTAGTGTCCACACCCCCAGCCACCCCCCACTCACCCCTGCACCCCTCCCCCTGAGCCATCCGCACCCCCCAACTACCAACAACCAAAATAGAGAGAGAGAGAGGGGGAGTGGCCCGTACCGGAGAGGGAGGAGAGTCACCGGAGAGAGTGAGAGAGTAAAATTGGAGGAAATAAATCGTTAGGGGAATTTAATTAGAATTTAGCGACGTGCATCCTAACGTCGCTAAATTAGTCGCTATTAGCGGCGTCATAGCGATGACTAGCTCATGTAACTAATATATGTCGTTGTTACGTCGCTATTTTCGTCGCTAGTAGCGACTATTAGCGACGTTTCTTTTAAACGTCGCCAATGTGCATAATTTAGCGATGTTATACTCACGTCGCTAAATTTACGTCGCTAATGGAGCAGATTTTAGTAGTGCCACCTTATGAATGTTGGCTTTGTGTCACCTTTCCATGCTATCATCATGTTTCAAAAAGTGTGGAAATGCATGATACTTGATAATAGCATGGAAGGATGACACATAGCCACCTTATAGTGAGGTGGCACCTCACCTCCCTTATATATAATAATATATATATAATATATATATATATATATGGGTTATGGTTTCTAACTTATATGGCCACCAAAAAAAAAAGTATGTGATATAGTGCAAATTACTATATCAGTTAAACCCTAAATCAAATATCTACAAATTCAAACCAAAAATCAAATATCTACAAATTCAAACCCAAAATCAAATATCCACAAATTCAATTACAAATTTTACTTCGTGTTCAGAACCCTAAATTTAACAAACGAACCATAATTCAAGGGTGGCAAGAACCCTAAATTCACTTCGTGCTCAGCCTTGGGGTTTAACTGCTCTTCAATTAGGATTTTCGTAATGAAAAGAAAAGTAGAAAAGCCTAAATTGAAGATTCGAAGAAGATGATCCCTAAATTCACTTCGTGCTAATAATAACGGTGCCTGCAGAACCCTAAATTCACTTCGTGCTCTTCAATTAGGATTTTCAGAATAAAATAAAAAGAATAAAAATCCTAAATTGAAGATTTGAAGAAAACAATCGAAGAAGACAAAAAATAAGAAGAGAAGAAGACAGAGAGGGGGGGAGGTACCCATCTGCGAGCGGCCCCACCGCTTCATGCTCAGCCGATCGTCGTTGCCTCTCATGTCTTCAGCAGATCGTCGTCGCCTCTTCTAGCACGTTCGTCCTTGGAAGAGGAAGAGATACACACACACACACACACCACACCCACACAACACAGAGAGAGAGAGAGAGAGTTGGAGAGAGCGGGAATTGACCCAATTCCCCAGCCCCACCCCTAATTTTAGTTGAGTGTACACGTGGACTACACACGTGTACACTTAGTTTAGGAGTTGGCTTGGCACGTCACATTTCAGTTAGCAACTTGACGAAAAGTTAGTACAGGGACTGTAATACACCTTATTTATAAGTCTGTTACTTTTAAGTAAAAAATAACGGAAAATTTTACGAGAAGCATAAAAGTTAAGAAAAATTGTGTAAAAGATATTAAGTTCGGAGGAATTGTAAGAACAGCACCGTCGCGCCCAAAAATGGGGCGTGAAAAATTTTTACGCCCTAATTTAGGTCATGCAAAATTAACATTCCTTAACCCCAGCCATCACTCATTCTTAATCTCGGAATTAAAAAAAAAAGAGCGTCCCATTTAAGGGCTCCGAATTTTAAGAAATAAATGTCAGCGCCACCCTGGAATTAAAAAAAAAAAACGAACGCCCCATTTAAGGGGGCCGAATTTTAAAAAATTACATATTAGCGCCACCTGGAATTAGAAAGAATTAAAAAAAATGAAAAAAATGAGCGCCCCATTTAGGGGCGCCGAATTTCAAAAAAGAAGCACTAGAAAACAGAGAAGAAAATAATGATTCCATCGTGGGGGTGGGGGAGAAGGATGCAAGTGCAACTCCGGGGGAGGATCTTGAGGTCCGAGATGAGACTACTTTGATAAATCAAAATGATGCACCTAACTTCAACCTTGCTGAAACGCAAGCCCATGTGTAGGGCTGGCGATGGGTAGGGTAGGGTAGGGTAAGGGCAGGAAGAGGGTAGGGTAGGGTATTGACCTTTTTTTGATACCCTAGGGGAGTCATGAGGGTAGGGTAGGGTAGCCCTCTTCCAAAAAACCAATACCCATTACCCGTCCTTACCCTTTACCCTCACAGGGTAGCTGAGGGTCAGGGTAGGGAGGGTAAGGGTATTACCCTTGCCATTTCATTTTTTTAACTTTGAAAATCAAATTTTTGCTACTAAACAGGGGGGAATATTTTCTTTCCATTTCATTTTTTTCAGATTTTGACAGCATTCAAAAATCATAACAACTTAACAAGAAATAATAGGGAGAATATTTTTTTTTTTTTACTAAGGCGCTGAACCCAGTTATATAGTAGAACCTGGACTGCCTACATACCCAAGGAGGGGGCTAGACCTGACTCCTTAGGATCAAGCACCATGTAGTTCTCCTAATCCTAAGTACTAATTACAAAAAACTACAAGGTATCCGGGTAATTGCACTAGCCGTTCAGTTCAGGGTGGGGAGAAGGGTAGGGTCGACGGTTTTAAAGGGTTAGGGTTAACGGGTAGTAGGTAGGGAAGTGATTCAGGATAGGGTAGGGTTCAGGGTAGGGTTACAGGGCAGAGGGTAGGGGGGTAGGACGGGTACCGGGTAATTACACTAGGGTATCAGAATAAAACCCTTACCCTACCCTAATTCCAAGAGGGTAAGGGTAGGGCTTGCCCTCGAAGGGTAGAGGGTACCCGTGGGCACCTGAGGGTGCATGGTACCCGGCTAGGGTAGAGGGTATGAGGGCAAAATCGCCACCCCTACCCATGTGCAAGGAATAAACCCCTCAAATGTTGATGTAGCATCCATTCAGATTGAAGCACGTAGCAATGTGGACGCCAATGTCCATGCGGATACCGCAATGTTGACGTCATCCTTTCAATTTTTTGAAATTCGGCGCCTTTAAATGGGGTGCTATTTTTTTTTTAATTCTTTCTAATTCCAGGTGGCGCTGATATGTAATTTATTAAAATTCGGCGCCCTTAAATGGGGCGCTCATTTTTTTTTTTAAATTCCACGATGGCGCTGACATTTATTTCTTAAATTTGACGCCCTTAAATGGGGCGAGCATTTAAATTTTTTTTTTAATTCCAGGAGATTAAGAATGAGTGACGGCTGGGATTAAGGAATGTTAATTTTTCACGATCTAAATTAGGACGTGAAAATTTTTCACGCCCCATTTTGGGCGCGACGGTGCTGTTCTTACAATTCCTACGAACTTAATGTCTTTTACGCAATTTTTCTAAACTTTTATGCTTCTCGTGAAATTTTTAAAAAAAATAATAAATGAGGTACTTTACTGTTAATAGGACCTAACTTGGAGGACCACCGAAGCAATTGAGCCGGCTAATATCTATCTATCCATCAAATTGAACCAAGTTTAAGAAAGAGTTGTCTTATTATTGATATTGAAAGAAAAAAAAAAATAGCATTCGTATTAATTTAACTAAGACTACCCATGTAAATGGCGCGGAAGGAGACAGGACATGACACGGTTAGCAGCGAACCAGCTATACAAATGACATATATTCAAATGAATATATCAGCGTTTACCTCAAAAAAAAAAAAAAAATGAATATATCAGCGCCAGTAATACTGTGACAGCGCTAGTATATCACATATTTTTTTTATAGACATCTCTTCCTTTGCATAGAGGAGCAACAGAGGGAAAGGCCGGAAGAAGATGTCGACGGTGGTGGCGGCAGAAGGAGAAGTACTGATCTTGAGTGGAAGAGGCTCTTTCTTCATTTTCCACATCCTACTAAATATTAGGGTACTGGGGAAAAACTGCAACAAGTGCGAACCACCCCTCCTCCCTGTCGTCGCCACCACCACCCAAACAAAACCTCCTGCTACTACTTCTTCACCTCATCAT
>JANAVB010021600.1:13007970-13272970 GCA_029216955.1 Iris pallida | reverse complement strand
GTTAAGGTGGGAGCTATTGTTCTTATTTGGTTAAGTTCGATTTTTCATGTTGAATATATATAACAATTTTAAACTTTTTTCAAAGTTTCTTTACATAATTTTTTTTTAAAATAAAATAGATCGTGATCTAATGACGACTTAGACGGCTCACTTTTGAGCCGTTTTAAAGCCTCATTATATAGTGGAAGATATATAAGAAAAATAATATAATGGTTGTTGTATATGAGATAAGAACATCCATTATTTAAATTTATCCACAAATCATAACGCTCTCTTTTGGATACACACTTAATTTAATTATTGCCCCCATTAAAGGCAAAATTTATCTTTGGAAAAAATCCAGTAAAAAAAAATAGTACAGTTATATTTTTCAGGAATATGAATCTTCAGGAATCTAAGTGAGTGCAACTTACAGTGTCTTTTTAAAAAAAAATCGAAGAAAAAATTCAGTGAAAAAACATCATCGAAGGAAAAGATAGTACATAAAGATATACTTCAAGATGACTTCATTAGCATCTTCAGGGTGCTTGCAGCTACATGATGCTCCCCTCTAAAAAGATATTACTTAGTTTTTATATCAATCCAAATAAAAAATCAACCCGGAATTAATATATTTAAATATTATATATATCTCACTTCAATACTTTATTTGCCTATACATTTATGTGCATTATTCTCATATTATCAATAATACTTATAGGTTTATTTTGATTCCTGGAAGCTCACAACTTTCTCTGATATGTTGAACTGGTGATGTCAGTCATATACAATCTATGTTTGCTTCATTAAGTACAAAAATAATTGGACGAGATTGCCGTAATAATTTGCTTGATTGATCTCTGAAATATTTGCAACATTGTTTAGAAAACATATATTATTTGTGATATTTCCTTTAGGGCTGCTTGGCAATTGTAGGGATAGCGGTTATGAGGTACTTTCAGAGTACCGGTAATGAGCGGTTATGAGGGGACCGATTTTTGGTGGTTTTTAAGTAGCGACATTTAAACCGGTCCAATCCATGCTTGGTAATCCACTAACGAGCGGTCTGAAAGTTTTTTTTACATGAATAAAATTAAATAGAAAAGGATATTAGTAGTTATAATTATATATTTAAGGTGAGGATATAAATGAAATAAAATAATAAAATCCCTCAAAACCCACCAATTTTGGGAGTTTATAAAGTCACCCAAAATTACATTACACCGGTTTGGGAGGTGTGTGTGTGTGTGGGGGGGGGGGGGGGGGGTTGTGCCGACCAAAATCAGTGCCTCAAAAATTAACAAGCGGAGATTTTCATAAACGGTCGGTTCATAAATACCCCAAAACTGGTGAAAATAACGTTACCAAGCAAACCCTAAGGGGATCAGATAAATAATATGCATTTGCATATCATATAAGATCAACACATTTGTATGAATTAAATCAATAATGATTCCTTTGATATATCTAAGATGTGTTTTATGTCATCCCAGTGTCTGTGTGTAGGTGCATATCAGCATGTTCAATAAAACTATATTTGTGCTGAGTGAATGACATTAAAAAATTATATTTATTTTATTTAAATATAATATTTCATGACCTAGGACATGTTCTTTTCTTCTTTAGGACGAAATATGACTCATTGGCCAGACCACTCTAGATGTACTGAGTGAATGATAGATGTTCATATTAAATCCCTTCAAAAGATTTTCTCCTTGGAAGATATCTTTAGGAAATGTTCTCTTCAAAAGATCTTTCCAGGAGATTTTCTCTTCGAGGGATCTCTTTAGGTGATTATCTTTTTTTAGGTGATTATCTCTTTAGGAGATTATCTCTTCAGGATATCTTCTCTTCTGGAGATTATCTTTTCAGGATATCTTCTCTTCGGGAGGTATTTTTAAAAAAAATTTAGGAGATGTCGTCATATACATAGACGGTCGCTTGAACGAATTCATTCAGGATTTTTTTTTTCTTCATATTTGAATATGCTTAGACATTTAAGATCATCATTATATCTTTTTCTAGGAAGTTGCTCAATGAGCCTATAATATCACATTCTTCCAAATGGTTTTAGTCCATATATGGTTTGTTTTGCAAATTCTTCGAAAATATTCTGATAGTTTAAATCCTTCGGGGATATACCTGTTAATTTAAATTCTTTGCAGATTTTATGTATATCTTCTATATTGTCATGACCAGAGAATTTTTTTTTATATATTCTATTCATGCTCATTTCTAGAATTCTTGAACAACTAACATTGTTCTATACATTGGTCTCTTTATTTCTTACAAACACTCATTTAAAACGAACTCTTTATTTCTTACAAATATCCATTTAAAACATACGAGTTTATTCTTTAGGATTTTGTACTATAGGACCGAATACTCCACGTTTTGCGAGAGAATTTTGTTCTACTTGTGTTGCATCTTTATATTTTTCTTTGTCAATGTTGTCATTTTCAATATTCAAGGATTATTCGTGGTTCAGTGTTATCCTCATTTTTATCACCCTTTTTATTTTTATTTTCTTATGTCATCTATGACAAATTCTTCTTAATTCCAAATTTCTTCTGAATATATGCAAATATAGAATTTTTTGGGCACCAATAACTCTTTTCTCAGTCTCTTATGGAATCTGAGTATATTTTCGACCGGAGAAGTACACTTGGTTTTGGAGAAATTAGAGTTTTTTGGTCACAACATCTTCCGGAATGTCGTGAACTCTCTACATGATATGCTACTTCAGGAGATGTTGCTTCAAGGGCATTAGAGTATATTATATTATTCAGTCTCTTCTTCTGGAGAGCTGAATCTTTAGAATATTTAGGTCTTACACATTTTTAATGTAGAACTGATTCATTTGTTGCATTTATTTGGTTATTTTGGTATTTATTTCTATTCTAGAATGTACATTCATAGCTGGTATATGTGATCTAGATATTTATAACCATTATAAAATGCATCGAGTAGACATCAATTAATTATTTGCAACTAATTCTCTAAATTTAGTTAAGATGAAATAAAGTGAAAGTATATCATGATAATTCACGTCGTTTTTTTGGACGATGATTCACAACGTTCTTTCGGAACAATAATTACAATATTCTTTAGAACGATAATTCACGAGATCTACTTGAACAAAACATTTATCTTTTTTTTTTCTATCTCCGCCTGATGGTAGAAATATTATCTTTATCAAAGTGACAGTCCGTAAAACTTATGATAGATTAAGATATCTCGTATCAAATAATCTAAAAGATTGTTCACAAAATATAGATGCCAAAATTATAGTTTCAAATAATATCAATATAAGTTATAAAAATCTAAAAATAATACAATTATAAATGAAATTAAGCTATTGACTATTCAGATGCTATCTTCAGGATTGATGATTTACAAACAACTCGTTCTTGAGATAAAGGATATAAAGTTGACCATTAGGTATGTTGTAATTTGCTAAGTGATGACCATAAAAAATTTGTATGATCATTCTCATCTTATCGTTCTGGGGCGCCACTGCCGATTATGTTACAATTTTATGGGATCATTCAGCTTCTGGCTCACAATGGGTCCTTAAGATTGAGCTTCTGGTCCATTGTAGTATGTGACGTGACATCTCTAATGTAAGTGATGTATATCCTAGTGAATAGCTGAAAAATCTCTCAATTTTGGTTCTCTACCGAGGTTACAAAAAAATATTTTTTATTTCACTCGCTCAAAGTTTAATATGGTACCCATTTGTCCTTAGCTCCTTAGAACTCAATAATTTTTTTGGAAACTATGAGATTACGAGACATTATATGGAGATAAAATGTGCTATGTCAGAGCTTTCAATAATTTGAGCAAGACTAGCTATCATGGATACTATGTTCAAAATAGTATTATTGTGGAGCGAAATATATATATATATATATATATATATATATATATATATATATATATATATATATATATATATATATATATATATATATATATATATATATATTGTGGTTAAGAGAGATGCATGCGGCCCAAGTGGTCGGGAGTTCGAGCCTCAATGGAGACGAGTTCGCCACAAGTACCCATTGCTTCAATATATATATATATATATATATATATATATATATATATATATATATATATATATATATATATATTATTTTGTTTCTTCTTTTTTATATATATATGGTCCTTCTACAATGCATGGGATGTACCAATACATCCCAAAAATTGCATTGAAAAATATGAAATATGATTACCTGGTCGGTTTGCTTTACCTGCTATAGCAAGTCCTATTAACCTTTTAACTTTACTAAAAATCCCTCCTATATTTCTGTAATTGTGAAATGTGTTTACAGTTTTATGCACTCCATTAAAAGCTTCATGCACGCCATTAAAGCTTCATGCACGCCATCACGCCATTATATTAATAAAAAACTTCATCGTCTTTGAAAGCTCCATGCACTCTACGAGCTTCATGCACCCCAACGGTGCTTAGTACAACTGAAAATTTTAATTTACAATTTTTCAAACACAAAATCGAGATGTGTTATATGATTAAATTTCATTTACAACCAAGACTCCGCATAGTGGATCCGATAATCTTTGTTCTCTACTGCGATTCTTACTGAATATGTTTCAATCCTATGTACTAATATCTTTTCCAGAATATGTCTGAACAAATGAAGGAGGTCTTCTGACTTGCAATGAACCGTCTTATGAACTGGGTAGGACAAGGTTGAGGCTATAGTTGGGACGGACATATTCTATCCATGTTGAAGTTATAAAACTTTACAATCTTCAATCTAATCATGACCAGACCAACTCTATCATCAACCCCCTTTTGGTCAATAATACTAAAACAAATAATGTTTCGAAACAGAGCAATATACAGATAGAGAGTAATCCTGTTGCAGTAAAAACAATATTTTCGAACGCCAAGATAGACGGGTGAACGAGAGTGCGATCGATACTAGAATGCATACAATTCCGACGAGTATCGCAGAGTTGCATGATTTGTTCAGGAAGCGAGTTGTAGTAGTAGTGTTGCTTCCAAGATTGAGAACACCGTCAGTGTGTCGACGTACCTTGGTTGCTCCATCTGAAAGGACACGGCACGACACGGTTATAAGCAGCTAACTGGACCACCAGGAACTTTTGACATCCGGAACTAACTAACTATCGAAGTTGCATGGACTCGAATAAAAATGACAGCTATATAATGTTGGGTTTTTAGCCTTTGTTTTGGTTTTTAGTCCCACATCGGCTAGAAAGGAATGTGTATCTCCATATATATGAGTCTTTGCTCTTTATGGAGATGCACATGTAGTGCACATGGGTGTGTGCCATGTGGGATTAATTATTAATGGTATAAAGGCTTAATCAACAATTAAAAAGTTGTAAGCTTTTTGCTCTTGGAAATTTATTTCCATGGAGCTAAGCTCCGTAGGAGCTTAGCGACTCGGACTCGGACTCGGACTCGGACTCGGGCTCGGACTCGGGCTCGGACTCGGACTCGGGCTCAGGCTCGGGCTCGGGCTCGGGCTCAAGGGCTCATGAGGCGTAATGTGGCATTTTGTTGGCGCACTTTGCACTTAGCACGTCAGCATCGTCGCTAGGCGCATAGTGCGCTTAGGTTGCGCTCGTTGCGCGAGCCACTTGCGCGACCACGTTACTCGAGCCCAGTTACGCAGCCCAGTACGGAGCCCAGTACGCGCAGTGTACGCAGCGTGCGCAGTGTGCGCAGCGTACGCAGTGTGCGTAGAGTGCGTATATGCGTATGGCTGGCTGCATATTAGAGCGGGAACGGTTGCAACAGTTGCTGCACTTTCAGGAGTGGTTCAGCCACTACCCTGAAGTTCAGGCAACTGCTTGCAATCGCCCCGTGGGCTATGTATGCAGGTTCTCTCCTCTCTCTCAGAGTTGGAAAAATCAGAATTCCAGAGAGAAAACTCTAAGTGTTCTTTAACACAACATAGTAGTGAGCGTATTTTTTAACAAAAACACTAGTACTTTTTAGTACGCGTGGGTTCTGTTACTTCAGAAACAGAGAGAGAAGAGTAGAGCCATTGCCAGAGGAGTTCGCCGTCTTCCGAGGAGTCAGAAGAGCAGGAGTGTTCCAAGGTTTTTCGTCAACCTTGCTGGTTCCTGGAAGCTGTTCGCAGAGGGCGAATAAAGCTTTGAGTAACGGTGATCATTCACCCCAGCAATTCCATTTCTCGCCTGTCACCCTTCTGTTGCCTTTAGCAGTTCTGTCAGTATCTTCTTTTTAGAAGGCACTACTGCCAGTTTGCTACGATCACGAAAATTTCTTTAGATTATTCGTGAATTACGATATCTTTTTAGATCTCGTAATTTGCAGAATCCTTCTGGATCTCTGTTGCAAAACCTTCTTTAAGAAATTGTATTTGAAATTTGCAGAATCCTTCTGGATCTCTGTTGCAAAACCTTCTTTAAGGAATTGCATTTGAAACGTTGTCTTTACAACTGTTTCAGTTTCTGTATTTTCTATCGAAAAGCGTGCCTCGGCGTTTCCGGCACTAACAATCTCAAAGCTTTATTGCTACGATGGAAAATATTAATGCTTCACTCCTAAACACTGACTTCTGTAAGTTAGAGAAGTTTGATGGAGAGCATTATCAAGTCTGGAAGAGGAAGGTTTATCTCACTCTTCAACTTAGAGACGTTGATCACGTATTGCTTGAAGAGGAACCTACTGTTCCAGATACTGGGTCTGCTGCCGCAATCACTGCGGCTACTAAACTTCAGGCCAAGTGGAGAAGAAGAATAGCATTTGCAGGTTGCTTATCCTGAATGCTATGGAGGATTCCCTAGCAGAATCCTATTCTAAGAAGGATATCGCTAGAGACATATGGGAGTCTCTAGAAAAACTCTACGAAGAAGACAAGAACAGGAGCAAAATATTTATGGTTGAAAAATATCACAAATGGTTCTTTGAGGACGAGAAGTCTATGCTGTCGCAGGTCAAAGAATTTCTGAAGCTACGACAGAAGTTGGAAGATGAGGCGATGCCCCTCCCCGACAAGTTTGTTGTTGGAGGGATTGTCTCAAAGCTTCCCGCTGGGTGGAGTAAGTTCTATGCAAACATGCATAGGAAGAAGCTGGAGATCACCCTTGAAGATCTCCTGCAGGAAATTTATGTTGAAGACCAGATGAGGGCTCAACATAAAGTTGACACGCTTTCCAAGCAATTGGCTAACGCAAATCTGGTTCAGACCAAGGAACCAAAGGGAAAGGGAAAGCGTGCAGATTTCCAGAAGAAAAAGAAGAACCCTAATAACTTGAATGTTAAGGGAACTTCTTTCAAGTCAAAGAAATCTAAGGCAAAGATGCCTTGTTTTAAGTGTGGCCAGTTGGGCCATTTCAAAAGTGAATGCACAGTACCGGCCAAGAAATCAGAGCAAGGTGAGCCTAGCAAAGTCTTAATGATTACTGATATAATTGTTATGATTGGACAGGTTGATGCTGTAGGATCTGATTCAGACTGGTGGGTAGATACTGGAGCCACCTGCCATGTCTACTCCAGTAAGGAGTGGTTCACCACTTACATACCCACTTCTGAAGCGGTTGTGATGGCGAACCAAGCACAAGCTGAAGTTCTAGGGATCGGGACGGTTATTCTGAAGCTGACTTCTGGCAAGTCTCTGACGCTTCAAGGCGTGAAGCACGTACCTGCTATCGCCAAGAACCTGATCTCGGGAGGCTTACTCTGCAATGCAGGCCTCAGAATGGACAACAATGTTGGCCAGATGGTGATGTCTATCAAGGGAACATATTTCGGGAAAGCTTTTTATACCGAAAGAATGTTCAAGATTCAGCTTGTAAATCAGTCCAATATAATTAATGTAATTAATGAAATCACTCCTTCTGCTTATACTCTTGAGTTGTGGCATAATAGACTAGGACATGTTCATTGTAAACGAATAAACATAATGTTTAGTCTAGGACTTATCTCCAAGTGTGGGGGTAAGGTAGAGAAATATGAAGTTTGTGCTCAAACGAAGATCACAAGGAAACCCTTTCCTCGGGTTAATCGAAGTACATATCTTCTGGAGTTGGTACACTCAGATATCTGTGACTTCAAACAGTTCTCTACAAAGGTCGGGATGAAGTATTTCATAACCTTCATCGACGACTTCTCAAAGTATGCGTTCGTCTACTTGCTGAAGGCTAAAGACGAAGCATTCGAGAAGTTCAAGGAGTTCAGAGCCGAAGCTGAGCGGCAGACTGGACAACAACTCAAAAGGATAAGAAGTGATCGAGGTGGGGAGTATAGGTCTCATGAATTCGTATCGTTCTGTAAGGAACATGGAATTGTCAATGAGACTACAGCTCCGTACTCTCCTCAATCAAACGGAGTAGCTGAGAGGAAGAACAGGACGTTGACAGAAATGATAAATTCAATGTTGTTGACTGCTGGCCTTCCTAAGTGCTACTGGGGAGAAGCTGCATTGACGGCCACTTATATTCTAAATAGAGTGCCTCATGCAACTTCAGACGTTACTCCTCATGAACTCTGGTTCAAGGTCAGACCTAACTTGAATGTCATTCGAGTGTGGGGGTGTCTGGCGTATGTCAAGCTTCCAGATCTAAAGATTCAGAAACTTGGGACAAGGACTACAAAGACGATCTTCTTGGGATATGCCGAGAAGAGTGATGCTCGGAGATTTCTTGATATTGAGTCAAATCATATTATTGAATCTCGCGATGCAGAATATTTTGAAGATAAGTTTGCAAGGCACAATAATATTGTTCTTCCGGATGTTCCAGAGAATAATGAGGGTGCACAAGAGACTGAAGTCTTCAATGAAGATGTGGTCCAAGAAGATGTTGTTGTTGAAACAACGGTTGAACCAGAACAAGCTGAGCCGTTAGCTAAGCGTGTGAGGAGGCCGAAGGACTTCGGAAGTGATTTTATCACCAATCATGTGGAAGCAGATCCGCTTACCTATGATGAGGCGATGAAGACTAGAGACACGGTTTTCTGGAAGGAGGCGATTGACAATGAGATTGATTCCATCACCTCAAATAACACTTGAGTGTTGGTTGATCTTCCTGAAGGAGCGAAACCCATCGGATGCAAATGGATCTTCAAGAAGAAGATGAAAGCAGACGGAACTATTGACAAGTTCAAGGCTAGGTTGGTAGCCAAAGGGTTTTCTCAGAAGCATGGGATTGACTACTTTGACACATATGCTCCAGTAGCCCGGATGACCACCATCAGAATGTTGATTGCTCTCGCAGCAATAAATAAGATGGTGATACATCAGATGGATGTGAATACGGCTTTCCTAAATGGCGAGCTGACCGAAGAGATTTACATGCAACAGCCAGAGGGATTTGTCATCAGAGGTCTTGAAGACAAAGTCTGCAAGTTGGTGAAATCCTTGTACGGTCTTAAACAGGCTTCCAAGATGTGGCATGAGAAATTTGACAAAGTTATAAGGTCAAATGGCTACATGGTCAGCGATACGAACAAGTGTGTTTACACGAAGTTCGCTGATGGAAGAGGTGTGATCGTTTGTCTGTAAGTAGACGACATGCTTATCCTAGGTACGGATATTAGATGTGTCACGAAGACAAAGAAATTCATCTCAAGCAAGTTCAATATGAAGGACTTGGGGGAAGCTGATGTGATCTTAGGGATTAAGATCATCCGGACAGACACTGGACTAGCGCTGTCACAGTCTCATTATATTTAGAAAATGATCGCTCGTTATGGGTATCGGGATCTTCCAGGGATCGATACGTCGTACAGGTGTGATCTGAAGCTGAAGCCTAATTCAGGGGAAAGCGTCAGGCAGCTGGAGTATGCAAGTGTAATCGGGAGTTTGATGTATGCTACTACTGCGACAAGGCCTGACATAGCTTTCGTCGTAGAAATGCTGAGTCATTTTACGAGCAATCCAGGTGTTGAACACTGGAAAGCTGTGGAACGGGTTATGAGATATCTCAAGAAGACTTAGACATATGCACTGTACTACAGCGAAGATCCGCCGGTAGTGGAAGGCTTCAGTGATTCCAGTTGGTGCTCAGAGGTGGAGAGCGAGAGGTCCACAGGTGGATATATTTTCACAATGGGTGGAGCTGTTATATCGTGGAAGTCGAAGAAGCTGACTATGCTCTCGCGGTCATCCATGGAATCTGAGTTCTTTGCACTTGATACCGCAGCCAAGGAAGCAGAATGGCTTCGGGAGCTCATGTATGATCTTCTAGTGGTTGGGGCACAAATACCGGCGATACAGATATACTACGACAACCAGGCGACTGCAGCGGTGGCATCAAATGACCTTTTCAACGGGAAGAAGAAGACTGTGCGGTTGAAGCACAGGGCAGTACACGATCTTATCAAGAGGGGTGTTATTACAGTAATTGATGTTCGGAGTCAGGAGAACTTGGCGGATCCATTCACCAAGGGCCTCAAGCGCCAGCTGGTCGATGACACAGCTTGTAAAATGGGCTTGAAGGCATTCTGATATTGTATTATTGTATTCCTACCATAAAGTTTTATGCTATTAGTTCAAAGATTTATCTACTAGGCATCTAACTTTTGGTTCAACGGAGGACCACTAATCGGAAGAATATCAGGAACGGTAGGTACATGTTCTATTGGACATTGAGAGGTTACGGACCTATAACCTCTGTTGTCTACTGTTATTTTCTGCGAAAAACAGGTCCTGTGGGAGGTTGGCTTGAATGCCTTAATGAGTTCTCAGGCATTTGGAATGTCTGATATGCTTTACAGGAAGCATGGTAGTACAGCACTACAAGGAGTGTGACTCCATGCTATGTGTGGCGGTAACTCCACCATGAGGTTCTCGAAGGAGGTAAAGCCTCGGCTATGTTAGCCAAGTCACAGCGGCGTAGCACCGCAAATAGGCAGTTGGCCTAATGCTGTATATTGAATTAAAGAGGGATGTAGTCAGCACTACAAAGAGGAGGTGTTCCTCATGTTACGGGTGGCACGACACCACAATGAGGTAAACCCGACTAGGGATTAAGCCTCGGCCTTGCAAGCCATGTCGTAGCGGCGTAACACCGCACAGAAGCGTAAGGCTTCATGCTGGGTAGTTTGGCACTACAAAGGGGCTAGACCTCATGCTACGGGTAGTATGACACTACGATGAGGTTCCCGGTGATTCGGGGTAAGGTCCTCGGCTTAAGGCCATGTCATAGCAGCGTAGCACCGCAAAGGAAGCGTTGGACGCTTCATGCCATATCTCTTTAATAAAGAACTCACCTATAGTGTATGGACAAAGAGATATCAGGCCGTCTCTTGAGGGTAAACTTGTAGACGCCCAATATTATACACTGAAACCAGGCTGGCACACGGCCTTAAATGTGCAGCCAGAAGCACGTGTAACGACATTATGTGAGTGGAAAGAATTTCAGTTATGATGCAGAATTCAAGGCTTAGTCCATTCTTGTATTATAGTTTGATTTTTGACTCACGTGGGAAGATTCAAGTCTTAAGTGGCATCTATCCTAAAAGCATAATGGACAGTTACTGTGGAGAACACTCGTACTCATATATATAGAGATATGTGGGGGATTGTTGGGTTTTTAGCCTTTGTTTTGGTTTTTAGTCCCACATCGGCTAGAAAGGAATGTGTATCTCCATATATATGAGTCTTTGCTCTTTATGGAGATGCACATGTAGTGCACATGGGTGTGTGCCATGTGAGATTAATTATTAATGGTATAAAGGCTTAATCAACAATTAAAAAGCTGTAAGCTTTTTGCTCTTGGAAATTTATTTCCATGGAGCTAAGCTCCGTAGGAGCTTAGCGACTCGGACTCGGACTCGGACTCGGACTCGGGCTCGGGCTCGGGCTCGGACTCGGGCTCAAGGGCTCATGAGGCGTAATGTGGCGTTTTGTTGGCGCACTTTGCACTTAGCACGTCAGCATCGTCGCTAGGCGCATAGTGCGCTTAGGTTGCGCTCGTTGCGCGAGCCACTTGCGTGACCCGTTACGCGAGCCCAGTTACGCTGGCCCAGTTACGCAGCCCAGTACGCCCAGTACGTCCAGTACGCGCAGTGTGCGCAGCGTACGCAGCGTGCATAGAGTGCGCAATGTGCGCAGCGTACGCAGTGTGCGTAGAGTACGTATATGCGTATGGCTGGCTGCATATTAGAGCGGGAACGGTTGCAACAGTTGCTGCACTTTCAGGAGTGGTTCAGCCACTACCCTGAAGTTCAGGCAACTGCTTGGCAATCGCCCCGTGGGCTATATATGCAGGTTCTCTCCTCTCTCTCAGAGTTGGAAAAATCAGAATTCCAGAGAGAAAACTCTAAGTGTTCTTTAACACAACAGAGTAGTGAGCGTGTTTTTTAACACAAACACTAGTACTTTTTAGTACGCGTGGGTTCTGTTACTTCAGAAACGGAGAGAGAAGAGTAGAGCCATTGCCAGAGGAGTTCGCCGTCTTCCGAGGAGTCAGAAGAGCAGGAGTGTTCCAAGGTTTTCCGTCAACCTTGCTGGTTCCTGGAAGCTGTTCGCAGAGGGCGAATAAAGCTTTGAGCAACGGTGATCATTCACCCCAGCAATTCCATTTCTCGCCTGTCACCCTTCTGTTGCCTTTAGCAGTTCTGTCAGTATCTTCTTTTTAGAAGGCACTACTGCCAGTTTGCTACGATCACGAAAATCTTTTTAGATTATTCGTGAATTACGATATCTTTTTAGATCTCGTAATTTGCAGAATCCTTCTGGATCTCTGTTGCAAAACCTTCTTTAAGGAATGCAAACGTTGTCTTTACAACTGTTTCAGTTTCTGTATTTTCCATCGAAAAGCGTGCCCGGCGTTTCCGGCACTAACATATAATAGTTATAAGGAATGTACGTACCGGATGATGAGGTGAAGAAGTAGTAGGAGGTGGTTTTGTTTGGGTACTGGTGGTGACAGGAAATCCTATACCCTAATATTTCTGAGTTCAATTCTTCTGTGTTCTTGACTACTCTTGGCAATTGATGTCAAATTTTGTCCGATCTCTACCAATTCCAGGCATGGCAGGAAGGAGCATTATCAAGAAGCAGGAGAAAAGAAAAAAAGAAAAGAAAAAACTGAAAGACAAAAAAAACAGAGGGGGGAAACATGTTAAAACAGAAAAGGTAGCCACCAAGACAAGAAAGGAAATTAACCTATATACATACAATTAACATACCCAGGAACGATCGGGTAGACAACACTTTTCCAGTCATTCATGATGCTATGGAGGTCTGAGTGGCGGACCCGCAGTAGAGTATCTTTATGGTGACATCCTCTTGTCCATTGTTCCTGTAAAGTTTATAAGTACTGAGTTTAGTTACTTTGTTATTAAAATTTAAGTCTGAACCAATAAAGAAAGGATGCAAACTTGAAATTGGCATACAAGCACAGGATAATTTGGAGCAAGCATTTAAACCAAGAAGATTTTATTGTTCTTTTATTTTTAATTTACAGCAAACAGATTACAACAACCCGATCAATACATCTAGTAATTTTCACTCCTAATGCATTTGTCATGTGATCTAACGGTTTATGTTTAGGAAGAAACTAAAATATTTTTAGATTTTACTTTAAAAAAAAGAAAACTATTTTATAAGGTCCCATATTTTTAAACTAGCTTAGGCCTTATTAGTTTAAAAATAACTATTTTAAATGGTTATTCAGAGAATGAGTGATACGACACCAGAAGACTCATCTAAAGATACCTTAGCAAATGGCGTAGTAGAGCGGATGAATCGAATACTAGTGGAAGATTTATACTGAGATGAACCCGACGGACATGCTAACAAAGGTGATTCCTACAAAGAAGTTCAAGTTCGCATTGACTTACATTTAGGCACTCTGGTTAAAGGAAGGTTCTTAGCCTCGGTAGGAAGGTTGTGGTACTTTAGCAATTACGGAAAGACACTGTCAGAGGCAATTTCTGGGTAAGATCGTGCCACTTGACATACTCAGTTTTGGGCAAAACTAAGACAGTGATTTAATTTTACGGTTCTAGGTAAAGACCGATCGGTGGAAAAAATCCAGAGTATGAGCTAAAGTTAGAGGAAATGGAGGGCTCAAATGCTTGGGTGGTACCCCAACTTAAGGCATAATAACACTGAAATACTCGATCTATTATTCCTTACATTAAAATAACATACGTTTAATTATGAACATTACAGTACCTGTGATAATATTCCGTCCAAACGCTTAACGGAATGCGGCTCAAATGCTTGGGTGGTACCCCAACTTAAGGCATAATAACACTGAAGTACTCCGGCGGAAGAAGCCGGCCAGCCGGTCGTAGTTTTTCCGGACGAGGGCGGGGGGGAGGCGTATCGAGTGGAGGAGGTCCTCCACGAGGCTCGAGAGGTAGAGGGTCAATATGGGACCGAGCTGGAAGAGGTCCTCCACGAGGCTCGGCGGCCCCCTTGGCGGATATGTCGGCCTCCAGCCTGTCGAACATGTCGACGGAGGTCCAACGGAACTCGGGGATGATGTGGCGGTGGCGGGAGGAGGGGAGGTGGAAGAGGAGCTTCTTGAGCGGGGCGTCGTTGGGCTCGGAGGGGTCGAGGAAGGAGAGGGTGCGGTAGCCGCAGGTGAGGCTGAGGGAAGGCGTGAAGGTGCCGGCGAAGAGGTCCTTCTTGTCGACCAGGTTGGTGTCGAAGAGGACGGGGAAGCTGGCGGCGTCGAGGAGAGCGATGACGCGGGGGTCGGCGGCGATGGGTGGGCCG
This sequence comes from Iris pallida, assembly GCA_029216955.1. Lineage (NCBI taxonomy): Eukaryota > Viridiplantae > Streptophyta > Magnoliopsida > Asparagales > Iridaceae > Iris > Iris pallida. The sequence continues at coordinate 13,258,286 of JANAVB010021600.1, read as the reverse complement.
GGGGGCACGTTGAGGCGGAGCACGGTGGAGCGGTGTCGGCGGGAGCAGGAGCGAAGGTAGGCGTCGCGGCCCTCATGTACATGGATCCGTTGGGAGTTGACGAAGAGGTAGATCGAGTACTTCAGTGTTATTTTGCCTTAAGTTGGGGTATCACCCAAGCATTTGAGTCACATTCCGTTAAGCGTTTGGACGGAATGTTATCACAGGTACTGTAATGTTCATTAATTAAACGTATGTTATTTTAATGTAAGGAATATTAGATCGAGTAGTTCAGTGTTATTATGTCTTAAGTTGGGATACCATCCAAGCATTTGAGCCGAAATGGAGTATCGAAATATTCTCATTATATGGACCACACAAATATGGAGATTGTTGGATGTCTTGTTTTCAACTATTGGAGTGCGATGGACGTCGTTGGACAATCAGAGAAGTCGAGAGGAGTCAAAGCGTCTATAAGTGGTTGAAAATAGTCAAGGTGTATTAGGGCGATATACCATAAAGTACATAATCGCTCCAACGATGTTTTGACACAATTTTGTGCTCATCAAGCATATAAGTGATATTGTCGACGGCATACCATCAATATGATGTTGGCTTGGGTTTGGCTGCATAAAGAGTACGGTTTATATTTGAGGAGCTAACTTTGACGGTTTGGCTTGTTCCGATCTGATACGCCTAGTACCGATACGATTTGGCATGTTCCGATCCGATACCGACCAATATCCGATACGGACCGATACCAACATTGGGGGTCACTTTTCCGGTCAATTCGACAAATAAAATTGTAAGAAAAAAAGAATCAGCAAGGGTGTAAAAACATAGTAAATTTGTAAAAACGTATAAAAGACGAAAACTTATCTATCACATGTAAAGTAACCACTTGGCAAGGGGGACTACTATTTCATTCCATTTCAAAACTACTAAGAAACAACACTAGAAATACTTAAAATTATGCCTAAATATATAAATATACTTTCTAAAATGTTAATAATTTGTTAATAATTATCTGCTTTCCGATACTCCGATCCGAAACCGCCGATACTATCAATACCGCCGATACTACCGATACTCATAGGAATGTTCCGATACCGATTCCGATATCGATACTCAGAACCTTGCTTTAAATGATCTATAATTTGTATCGATATTATGTGGGTTCGAATAATAATGTTATGTGCCCAATTGGCCAGCAAGCAAGGACGAAGAAACGAAATATTATACACATGTAGGTAAAATAATATTGACAAAATTAGACTATCACACATCAATAGATACGATTTTTTATTGCAAACTAAAACAGAAACAAGCTATATGTATGTAAACCGCATGATGTTTGCTTAATATGACAGATGAACCAATAGGGAACAGTACAATATAGAGAGAGGGAGCAGTCCTATTGCAACGAGAAGCAAAAGCATGGCAAGCCAAGAGAGACGAGGAAGGATGAATGGGAGCGCGAACGATGCTAGAGTGCATACGATTCCGATGGCTGTCGCGAAGTTGCATGACCTGACCAGGAAGCGAGTTGCACTAGTAGTAGTGTTGCTTCCAAGACTGAGGGAGAGTAGTCCACAGAGAATAGCCAGATGCGCTGTGAACACCATACATTTAAACTTGGATAAAGCTTTCTGTGTGTCGTTCCTTGATTGTTCCTGAAAGATGGAACAACACATTATTTTATTATTATTATTATTATTAATTTCAACAACCCCTTGATTGTTCTTGTACGTGGGTTCCGGTAGGGGTGAACATTGTTCGGTTTTGGACCGAAAATCGAACCGAATCGAACCGAATAAGAAATTCGGTTCGGTTTTGAAAAAATTTGGTTCGGTTTCGGTTTTGAAAATACTAAATTTTCTTATTCGATTTCGGTTTTGGGATTCGGTTTCAGTCCAAAACCGAAAACCGAATAAGAAAATTTAGTTTATATATATATATATATATATATATATATATATATATATATATATAGGGTCCTTCTACAATACATCATATGAAAAAATTTGTATCGATACATCCAAAATCTGAACCATTGGATGTTGATCCAATGGTTCGGATTGAGGTCAAAAGTCAAAATCAGCATTAAATGATGTTCTCTACTCTATTAATCTGAATCAGCATTAATGTTAATTTTGACTTTTGATCTCAATCCGAACCATTGGATCAACATCCAATGGTTCAGATTTGGGATGTATCGATACAACTTTTTTCATGGGATGTATTGTAGAATTTTCCATATATATATATATATATATATATATATATATATATATATATATATATATATATATTTGTGTGTTTGTGTGTGTGTGTTAATTATAGGTATATACTAAATATATATAGGTATATGTTATAGGTATATACTGAATATATCTAGGCATATTTAGTTATTATATATATTAACAAAAAACACAAAAAAAAAATCCATAAACCGAATAAACCGAAAATCGAACCGATTTAATTCGGTTCGGTTCGGTTCGGTTATTGACCAATTCGGTTCGATTTCGGTTTTGCTTATTCGGTTTCGGTCCAATTCGGTTTTTGTTTATTCGATTCGGTTGGAACCGAATAAACCGAATGCTCACCCCTAAGGTCCCGAAATGTAATACAAGGAGATGGGACTGATAGCTATATATAGTTAAAAAGAATGACAGCTATATATTATATAGTAAAGAAAAAAAAAAAGGCTAAATTTCAACTATCCCAAAATAGTCAACTTAATACCATCGGGTATCAAATTGAAATTTGGCCAAGAAAAAAAATACCTGATAGCGAAGAGTAGGTGAAGTAGTTGTTCGGGTGGTGGTGACCGGGAGGAGGTGCTTGGATTTCCACCTCTCTAGTTGGACTTGAAAAATGAAGAAGAAGAAGAAGAAGAAGAAGAAGAGCCCGCCACCACCGTCTCGGCTGCACCCTTCCTCTCCTTCCACACTTCTTCTTCTGCAGTGGCCACCGCCACCACCGTCGCGGCTGCACCCTTCCTCTCCATCCACACTTCTTCTTCTGCGACCACCGCCACCACCGTCACGGCTGCAACAGATTATGGTTATCATAGTTTATTTTCTATAAACGAGTTCTCCGTAGAGTTTGTTTGCTGAGTTCTCCGCAGAGTTTGCTGGCGCTATATATAAGACTTTTTTGGCGGTGTTCTACGGAAGGCAAAGCCGACGCGGGGTGTTTTCGTTTTGTTTTTTATTTTTTATTTTTTATTTTTTTTGGTTCCGGATGACGTCCTGGGAAACTGTACGTTTTGGCTCCGGATAACCCAACATTTTGACTTTAAACACAAGGAATGAGAGAAATAACGTTTGGCAATCAAACAACTCATAAAGTTGTTTTGAGATTTTTTTTGAAAGTAGCTGTTATAACTCAGTTTTCCGAGAGCAAGAAAAAGCTGTTTTCATGATGTACTGCTCCCAAAAAAAGGAAATTGATAAGGGCACTGCAACTTTTGATCAGGGCTAGCCAATTAGGGCCAGCCCTGATCAAAAAGTGAAGTGTCTTTTATAACAAGGACTGTCCAAAATTCTGGCAGTCCTACATACATTAAGGACTGCCAGAAAAATGGGCAGTCCTCTTGTTTCACATGCTGAGACCTAGAACTGCCAAATTTTCTGGCAGTCCATTCAGTTTGCAGGACTGCCCGAAAATTGGGCAGTCCTAGTTATAAAAAAGGTGAAATTTTTGATCAGGGGCTAGCCCTAATTGGCTAGCCCTGATCAAAAAGTGCAGTGCCCTTATCAATTTCCAAAAAAAACTTTAGACAGTAGGAGGGCCCCACACCCCCTATCCTCCAACTCTCTCTCTCTCTCTCCTCGTTTTCATTCCAGAGAAAGCTCCAATGTCAATGTGGGAACGGGAGGGAGGGTGCCTTTTTTTTTCCCCTCCAGAGAGCTCCGATCGAGGAGCAGGGTGACGTCGGTGGGGTCTCTGAACGGCGGCGGCCCTCACCCGACGGGAGATCTTCGAGGAGGACGGCGGCGGCGGCCCTCACCTGACGCGGGAGGATTACGCCGGCTCTGAACGTGGGCTGCCCTCACCGGACAAGGGAGGGCTTCAAGGAGGACGGCGGTGTTGGAAAAGAAGCGCGGAAACCTTTCCCCAAACTGGAGAGTACCTGCGAGAGGACCGAGCAATACAAACGCACGAACCCAAAAACAACCACACAAAACAATCCACGCAGACACAGAGAATTTTTGACGTGAAAAACACTTGCGGGAAAAACCACGGGACGATCGGAGTCCAACCCTGAGAAGCCTCCACTAATGGAATAGAAGAATTACACCCTCTACAAACTCCTCCCGATCCAAATCGGATTCCCACAACACTCAGAAGTAAGAACTGTTGGAGTGGGTGGGTTCCCAACCTATGTGGAGAAGACCCCGGAGTGCGACGAGCGCCATCCGATGTCGGAGAAGCTCGGGAAGTCGGAGTTGCTGCTGCTGCTGCTCCATGGGAGGTTCTGGAACAGGGGATCCGAGTTCGGGCCGAACTCGGTCCCATGGCGAGTTCGGGCCGAACTCGGTCTGGCCACTCCAGCATTGTGGCGTGAGATTCTGGATGCTCGACACAGAGTTCTGGCCGAACTCTGTGTCGTCGGGGGCTGAAGCGGATTTTAGGATGAGTTTTCATCATTGGATCTAATCCAACGGTCCAGGTTTGCTGCGGGATTAGGGAGTTATATTGGGATTTCCCAACCCTAATTCATAGTGCAACAATATCGCAAGTAACACACAAGAAAGAGAGAGGAAGGAGGCAAGAGTGCCATTGCAACTTCGGAGAAGAAGACGGAGGATTGAAGGTCGCTATTCGAAGGAGATCGTGTTCGGGTAATCCCTACTCGTCGTTCTCGCTCTTCGTAGCCTTGTAATCATTGTTCTTATCTCTGAGTGTTGTGGGGATCCGATTTGGATCAGGAGGAGTTTGTAGAGGGTGTAATTCTTCTATTCCATTAGTGGAGGCTTCTCAGGGTTGGACTCCGATCGTCCCGTGGTTTTTCCCGTAAGGGTTTTCCACGTCAAAAATTCTCTGTGTCTACGTGGATTGTTTTGTGTGGTTGTTTTTGGGTTCGTGCGTTGTATTGCTCGGTCCTCTCGCAGGTACTCTCCGGTTTGGGAAAAGGTTTCCACGCTTCTTTCCCAACAGAGTGGTATCAGAGCCAGGTTCTGGAATTCAGAAGGAGTGTCAGTAGTTGACAGAGAAACCAGGAGGAGAGATGGACGCGAAGCCGGTGCGCATGATGAATCTGAACGGCACAAATTATCACTATTGGCGGAGCAAGATGAAAGATTTGCTATTTGTCAAGAAGCTGCATCTACCCGTGTTTGCATCCGAGAGGCCCAGTGATAAATCCGAGGAGGACTGGACATTCGAGCATATACAGGTATGTGGGTACATACGGCAGTTTGTTGATGAGAACGTGTACAACCACGTTGCCAATATTGAGCACGCGAAGACGTTGTGGGATAAGCTGGAATCCTTGTATGCGAAGAAGACCGGGGTAAACAAGTTGTTCCTGATCCGAACGATGATGGGTCTGCGGTACAAGGATGGGGCGTCTATTTCGGATCACTTGAGTGATTTCCAGGACGTGGTTGACCAGCTATCTTCTATGGGAGTCAAGTTCGACGACGAAGTTCAGGGACTATGGCTGCTGTGTACTTTGCCAGACTCGTGGGAGACCATACGAGTATCTATGATCACTTCTGCTCCAGAGGGCGTGGTCAGTCTGGAGTTTGCCAAGAGCGGGGTGCTGAATGAAGAGATGCGGAGACGTTCTCAGGGTACTTCATCCACATCCCACCACTCAGAGGCACTTGTTTCAGAGAGCCGCGGAAGGGGCAAAAGCAGGGGTCCAGGTGGTGGCAGAGACAAGAGCAGAGGAAAGTCCAAGGGTCGTTACGAGGACTCAAAGTGTTACCATTGCGGTAAGAAGGGCCATATCAAGCGGAATTGTTTCGCTTGGAAGAGAGAGAAGAAGGGCGACAAGGGGAAGCAAGAAGAGAACACTACAGCGGCGGCCTCGGTGCATGGAGACGATGTGATCGTCGTAGGTGATGAGGTCATTACTAACCTCGCCTGCGACGACAATTCTTGGCTGGTGGACTCAGGGGCTTCAGCACATGTATCTCACAATAGGGCACTGTTTGCCACTTACACGACAGGAGACTGTGGCGTGTTGAAGATGGGCAACGGAGATGTGTCGAAGGCGGTTGCCGTTGGAGATGTGCATTTGAGAACGAAGACGGGTGTGGTTCTTGTTCTCAAGGATGTTCGTCATGTCCCTGATATCCGTTTTAACCTGGTGTCGATTGGATGGTTGGATGACGAGGGATTCTTCAGTCTCTTCGGGTATAGTCAGTGGAAGCTTTCCAGGAGTTCGATGGTGATTGCCAGAGGAAGCAAGAAGTCCGGTCTCTACTATATGGAGGGGAGCGCAGAGGGGGCACAGGAGGTGAACGCAGTCAGTGATACGTCTACCGAGTTGTGGCATAGGCGGCTCGGCCATTTCAGCGAGAAGGGGATGAGCTACTTGGTGAATAGGAAGGTGATTCCGGGGCTCAAGTCTACAAAGTTGGAGAAGTGCACGCACTGTTTAGCTGGAAAGCAAAATAGGGTGTCTTTCCAAAGTCACCCAAGTTCAAGGAAGCCTGCGTTGCTCGAGTTGATTCACTCGGATGTCTGCGGTCCTATGAAGGTAAAATCTCTTGGTGGTGCTTCTTACTTTGTAACCTTTATTGATGACTATTCCAGGAAGGTTTGGGTCTATGCCTTAAAGACCAAGGATCAGGTGCTGCCTACTTTCAAGGAGTTTCAGACCTCTGTTGAAAGGGAGACGGGCAAGAAGTTGTTGTGTGTTCGGTCCGACAATGGCGGCGAATACATCGGTCCCTTTGATGCGTATTACAGAGAGCAAGGGATACGACACCAGAAGACTCCGCCAAAGACACCTCAGCTCAATGGTGTAGCGGAGCGCATGAACAGGACACTGATGGAGAGGGTGCGGTGTTTGCTGTCAGAAGCATACTTGCCGGGCAGTTACTGGGGTGAGGCTCTTCTCACAGCTGCTTATGTTATTAATTTGTCTCCTAGAGCTCCTTTGCAGGGTGATGTGCCTGATAAAGTATGGTACGGCAAAGAGCCGTCATACAATCACCTACGGGCGTTTGGTTGTAAAGCCTTCGTGCATGTACCGAAGGACGAGAGGACCAAACTTGAGCCGAAGACGAGGCGATGCGTCTTTGTCGGCTACGGTCGGGATGAGTTTGGCTATAGACTCTACGACCCAGTGGAAGGAAAGCTCTATAGAAGCAGGGACGTGGTGTTCGTCGAGGATCAGACCATGACCAACACTCAGGATTCCGAGACGCCTTCTGAGGCTGAGGAATTGCCTGAGTTAGAGTCATTTCGCTTCGAGCAGTTTCCAGAGAACATCATAGAGGATCCAGTTATGGGGGAGCCGGTACATGGAGTAGCTCCCATCCTTGATCATCAGCCTGCTGATGGTGGTCAGGGTGTCCCTCAGGAGGTTGAGCATGCCGGAGAGGTAGTTCCTGAAGGGGAGGAGGCTGTCGGTATACAGCCAGCACCAATGGTTCCTTTGAGGAGGAGTGACAGGGATCGTCGACCATCTACGAGATACTCACCAGATGAGTATGTGCTATTGACTGACGGGGGAGAGCCCGAAAGTTTTGCAGAGGCTATGGAAGACGAACACATACAGGAGTGGATGGAGGCTATGCAGGAGGAGATGAGTTCCTTGCACACCAATTCCACTTATGATCTGGTGCGGTTGCCAAAGGGCAAGAAGGCTTTGAAGAATCGATGGGTGTTCAGAGTGAAGCAGACGGATGATGCTACTCGCCCTCGATACAAAGCGAGGCTGGTAGTCAAAGGCTACGGTCAGCAGAAAGGCGTGGATTATGATGAGATCTTTTCGCCTGTCGTCAAGCATTCATCTATTCGGGTGGTGCTAGCATTAGCAGCCAGTCTCGACTTGGAGGTCAAGCAGATGGACGTGAATACGGCATTCCTCTACGGTGATCTTGAGGAGGAGTTGTACATGGAGCAGCCAGAGGGATTCTGTGAGAAGGGCAAGTCATATTTGGTCTGCCGGTTGAGAAAGAGCTTGTATGGTCTGAAGCAGGCTCTGAGGCAGTGGTACAGGAAGTTCGAGTCATTTATGGGAGAGCATGGTTATGCACGGACGACGTCGGACCATTGTGCATTTGTGAGGTATTTTGTCGAGGATGATTTCATCATTTTGTTGCTCTATGTTGATGATATGCTATTAGTGGGTCGGAATGCCACTAGGATAGCGGAGTTGAAGCGCCAGCTGGGCGCGGCCTTCTCTATGAAGGATTTGGTTGCAGCGAAGACTATTCTTGGGATGGAGATCAGCCGAGAGAGAGTCCAAGCTGCTACACTTGTCCCAAACGAAGTATATTCACCGGGTACTTCAGCGTTTCGGGATGGACGGGTCGAAGAAAGTGAGTTCCCCTCTTGCGGCTCACTTTAAGCTCACTGAGGAACAGTGTCCATCTACCGAGGACGAAAAGGAAGATATGGAGCGGGTTCCATATGTCTCAGCTGTGGGGAGCCTTATGTATGCTATGGTGTGTACGAGGCCAGATATTGCTTATGCAGTTGGTACGGTTAGCAGGTATCTTTCAAATCCTGGAAGGGTACATTGGAGTGCGGTCAAGTGGATTCTACGATATCTTCAGGGCACTGCTGGTTGGAGACTTTCCTTTGGTGGTGACGAGCCGAAGCTGGTTGGGTATACCGACGCTGATATGGCTGGAGATGTAGACACGAGGCGATCGACTTCGGGCTACGTGATGATGTTTGCGGGAGGAGCAGTGTCGTGGCAGTCGCGGTTGCAGAAGTGTGTTGCCTTGTCGACGACAGAGGCAGAGTACATTGCGACGACGGAGGCTTGCAAGGAGCTGTTGTGGATGAAGAAGCTGTTGCAGGAAATAGGACTGAAGCAAGAGCAGTATACTTTGCTTTGCGACAGACAGAGTGCTATCCATCTTGTGAATAATCAGACGTTTCATAGCCGGTCCAAGCACATCGAGACTCGATATCATTGGATACGATATGTGGTTGAGAAGAAGGACGCGGAACTTGAGAAGGTTCATACAGATGACAACGGAGCTGATATGTTCATGAAGATTCTACCAAGGGGGAAGTTTGAGTACTGCAGGCAGATCGTCGGGATGACGATATCCTCCCCATAGTTGTGAAGGGAGAGATTTGTTGGAGTGGGTGGGGTTCCCAACCTATGTGGAGAAGACCCCGGAGTGCGACGAGCGCCATCCGATGTCGGAGAAGCTCGGGAAGTCGGAGTTGCTACTGCTGCTGCTGCTCCATGGGAGGTTCTGGAACAGGGGATCCGAGTTCGGGCCGAACTCGGTCCCATGGCGAGTTCGGGCCGAACTCGGTCTGGCCACTCCAGCATTGTGGCGTGAGGTTCTGGATGCTCGACACAGAGTTCTGGCCGAACTCTGTGTCGTCGGGGGCTGAAGCGGATTTTAGGATGAGTTTTCATCATTGGATCTAATCCAATGGTCCAGGTTTGCTGCGGGATTAGGGAGTTATATTAGGATTTCCCAACCCTAATTCATAGTACAACAATATCGCAAGTAACACACAAGAAAGAGAGAGGAAGGAGGCAAGAGTGCCATTGCAACTTCGGAGAAGAAGACGGAGGATTGAAGGTCGCTATTCGAAGGAGATCGTGTTCGGGTAATCCCTACTCGTCGTTCTCGCTCTTCGTAGCCTTGTAATCATTGTTCTTATCTCTGAGTGTTGTGGGGATCCGATTTGGATCGGGAGGAGTTTGTAGAGGGTGTAATTCTTCTATTCCATTAGTGGAGGCTTCTCAGGGTTGGACTCCGATCGTCCCGTGGTTTTTCCCGTAAGGGTTTTCCACGTCAAAAATTCTCTGTGTCTGCGTGGATTGTTTTGTGAGATTGTTTTTGGGTTCGTGCGTTGTATTGCTCGGTCCTCTCGCAGGTACTCTCCGGTTTGGGGAAAGGTTTCCGCGCTTCTTTCCCAACAAGAACAATAATTACAAGTCTACGAAGAGCGAGAACGACGAGTATAGATTACCTGAAACACGATCTCCTTCGAAAACGACCTTCAATCCTCCGTCTTCTCTTCCGAAGTTGTAATGGCACTCTTGCCTCCTCCTCTCTCCAAGTTGTGTTACTTGCGATAATGTTGCGTTATGAATTAGGGTTGAGAAAACTCAACTTAACTCCCCATCCCGCAACCAACCTGGACCGTTGGATTAGATCCAGTGGTGAAAAGTCACCCAAAATCCGCTTCAGCCCCCGACGACACAGAGTTCGGCCAGAACTCTGTGTCGAGCAAACAACACCTAACGCCAACATTCTAGAACAGAGAGACCGAGTTCGGCCAGAACTCGGCCTGGGACCGAGTTCGGGCCGAACTCGGCCGATCCAGTCCAGAACCTCCCTTAGGAGCAGCAGCAGCAATAGCAACTCCGCGTCGCCTACTTCCCGAGCTTCTTCGACACACGAATGGCGCTCGTCGCACTCCGGGGTCTTCTCCACATTGGTTGGGAACCCCACCCACTCTAACAAATCTCCTTTTTCACAACTATGGGAAGGATGTCGTCATCCCGACGATCTGCCTGCAGTACTCAAACTTCCCCCTTGGTAGAATCTTCGTGAACATATCAGCTCCGTTGTCATCTGTATGAACCTTCTCAAGCTCCGCGTCCTTCTTCTCAACCACATCCCATATCCAATGATACCGAATCTCGATGTGTTTGGACCGGCTATGAAACGTCTGATTCTTCACAAGGTGGATAGCACTCTGACTGTCGTAAAGCAAAGTATACTGCTCTTACTTCAGTCCCATTTCCTGCAACAGCTTCTTCATCCACAATAGCTCCTTGCAAGCCTCCGTCGCCGTAATATACTCTGCCTCTGTCGTCGACAAGGCAACACACTTCTGCAACGGCGACTGCCACGACACTGCTCCTCCCGCAAACATCATCACGTAGCCCAAAGTCGATCGCCTCGTGTCTATATCTCCAGCCATATCAGCGTCAATATACCCAACCAGCTTCGGCTCGTCACCACCAAAGAAAAGTCTCAAACCAGCAGTGCCCTGAAGATATCGTAGAATCCACTTGACCGTACTCCAATGTACCCTTCCAGGATTTGAAAGATACCTGCTAACCGTACCAACTACATGAGCAATATCTGGCCTCGTACACACCATAGCATACATCAGGCTCCCCACAGCTGAGGCATATGGAACCCGCTCCATATCTTCCTTTTCGTCCTCGGTAGATGGACACTGTTCCTCAGTGAGCTTAAAGTGAGCCGCAAGAGGGGAACTCACTTTCTTCGACCCGTCCATCCCGAAACGCTGAAGTACCCGGTGAATGTACTTCATTTGGGACAAGTGTAGCAGCTTGGACTCTCTCTCTCGGCTGATCTCCATCCCAATAATAGTCTTCGCTGTGCCCAAATCCTTCATAGAGAAGGCTGCGCCCAGCTGGCGCTTCAACTCCACTATCCTAGTAGCATTCCGACCCACTAATAGCATGTCATCTACATAGAGCAACAAAATCATGAAATCATCCTCTACAAAATACCTCACAAATGCACAATGGTCCGACGTCGTCCGTGCATAACCATGCTCTCCCATAAACGACTCGAACTTCCTGTACCACTGCCTCAGAGCCTGCTTCAGACCATACAAGCTCTTTCTCAACCGGCAGACCAAATGTGACTTGCCCTTCTCACAGAATCCCTCTGGCTGCTCCATGTACAACTCCTCCTCAAGATCACCGTGGAGGAATGTCGTCTTCACGTCCATCTGCTCGACCTCCAAGTCGAGACTGGCTGCTAATGCTAGCACCACCCGAATAGACGAATGCTTGACGACAGGCAAAAAGATCTCATCATAATCCACGCCTTTCCGCTGACCGTAGCCTTTGACTACCAGCCTCGCTTTGTATCGAGGGCGAGTAGCATCATCCGTCTGCTTCCTCTGAACACCCATCGATTCTTCAAAGCCTTGTTGCCCTTTGGCAACCGCACCAGATCATAAATGGAATTGGTGTGCAAGGAACTCATCTCCTCCTGCATAGCCTCCATCCACTCCTGCATGTGTTCGTCTTCCATAGCCTCTGCAAAACTTTCGGGCTCTCCCCCGTCAGTCAATAGCACATACTCATCTGGTGAGTATCTCGTAGATGGTCGACGATCCCTGTCACTCCTCCTCAAAGGAACCACTGGTGCTGGCTGTATACCGACAGCCTCCTCCCCTTCAGGAACTACCTCTCCGGCATGCTCATCCTCCTGATGGACACCCTGACCACCATCAGCAGGCTGATGATCAAGGATGGGAGCTACTCCATGTACCGGCTCCCCCATAACTGGATCCTCTATGATGTTCTCTGGAAACTGCTCGAAGCAAAATGACTCTAACTCAGGCAATTCCTCAGCCTCAGAAGGCGTCTCGGAATCCTGAGTGTTGGTCATGGTCTGATCCTCGACGAATACTACGTCCCTGCTTCTGTAGAGCTTTCTTCCCTCCGGGTCGTAGAGTCTATAGCCAAACTCATCCCGACCGTAGCCGACAAAGACGCATCGCCTCGTCTTCGACTCAAGTTTGGTCCTCTCATCCTTCGGTACATGCACGAAGGCTTTACAACCAAACGCCCGCAGGTGATTGTATGACGTCTCTTTACCGTACCATACTTTATCAGGCACATTACCCTGCAAAGGAGCACTAGGAGACAAATTAATAACATAAGCAGCTGTGAGAAGAGCCTCACCCCAATAACTGCTCGACAAGTTTGCTTATGACAGCAAACACCGCACCCTCTCCATCAGTGTCCTGTTCATGCGCTCCGCTACACCATTGAGCTGAGGTGTCTTTGGCGGAGTCTTCTGGTGTCGCATCCCTTGCTCTCTGCAATACGCATCAAAGGAACCAATGTATTCGCCGCCATTGTCGGACCGAACACACAACAACTTCTTGCCCGTCTCCCTTTCAACAGAGGCCTGAAACTCCTTGAAAGTAGGCAGCACCTGATCCTTGGTCTTTAAGGCATAGACCCAAACCTTTCTGGAACAGTCATTAATAAAGGTCACAAAGTAAGAAGCACCACCAAGAGATTTTACCTTCATAGGACCGCAGACATTCGAGTGAATCAACTCGAGCAACGCCGGCTTCCTCGAACTTGGGTGACTTTGGAAAGACACCCTATTTTGCTTTCCAGCTAAACAGTGCGTGCACTTCTCCAACTTTGTAGACTTGAGCCCCGGAATCACTTTCCTGTTCACCAAGTAGCTCATACCCTTCTCGCTGATATGGCCGAGCCGCCTGTGCCACAACTCGGTAGACGCATCACTGACTGCGTTCACCTCCTGTGCCCCCTCTGCGCTCCCCTCCATATAGTAGAGACCGGACTTCTTGCTTCCTCTGGCAATCACCATCGAACCCCTGGAAAGCTTCCACTGACTATTCCCGAAGAGACTGAAGAATCCCTCGTCATCCAACCTTCCAACCGACACCAGGTTGAAACGGATATCAGGGACATGACGAACATCTTTGAGAACAAGAACCGCACCCGTCTTCGTTCTCAAATGCACATCTCCAACGGCAACCGCCTTCGACACATCTCTATTGCCCATCTTTAACACTCCACAGTCGCCTGTTGTGTAAGTGGCAAACAGTGCCCTATTGTGAGATACATGTGCTGAAGCCCCTGAGTCCACCAGCCAAGAATTGTCATCGCAGGCGAGGTTAGTAATGACCTCATCACCTACGACGATCACATCGCCTCCATGCACCGAGGCCGCCGCTGTAGTGTTCTCTTCTTGCTTCCCCTTGTCGCCCTTCTTCTCTCTCTTCCAAGCGAAACAGTTTCGCTTGATATGGCCCTCCTTACCGCAATGGTAACACTCCGAGTCCTCGTACCGACCCTTGGACTTCCCTCTGCTCTTGTCTCTGCCACCACCTGGACCCCTGCTTTTGCCCCTTCCGCGGCTCTCTGAAACAAGTGCCTCTGAGTGGTGGGATGTGGATGAAGTGCCCTGAGAACGTCTCCGCATCTCTTCATTTAACATCCCGCTCTTGGCAAACTCCAGACTGACCACGCCCTCTGGAGCAAAAGCGATCATAGATACTCGTACGGTCTCACACGAGTCTGGCAAAGTACACAGCAGCCACAGTCCCTGAACTTCGTCGTCGAACTTGACTCCCATAGAAGATAGCTTGTCAACCACGCCCTGGAACTCACTCAAGTGGTCCGAAATAGATGCCCCATCCTTGTATCGCAGACCCATCATCGTTCGGATCAGGAACAACTTGTTTACCCGGTCTTCTTCGCATACAAGGATTCCAGCTTATCCCACAATGTCTTCGCGTGCTCAATATTGGCAACGTGGTTGTACACGTTCTCATCAACAAACTGCCGTATGTACCCACACACCTGTATGTGCTCGAATGTCCAGTCCTCCTCAGATTTATCACTGGGCTTCTCGGATGCAAACACGGGTAGATGCAGCTTCTTGACAAATAGCAAATCCTTCATCTTGCTCCGCCAATAATGATAGTTTGTGCCGTTTAGATTCACCATGCGCATCGGCTTCGCGTCCATCTCCTCTCTAGTTTCTCTGTCAACTACTGACACTCCTTCTGAATTCCAGAACCTGGCTCTGATACCACTCTGTTGGAAAAGAAGCGCGAAAACCTTTCCCCAAACAGGAGAGTGCCTGCGAGAGGACCGAGCAATACAAACGCACGAACCCAAAAACAATCACACAAAACAATCCACGCAGACACAGAGAATTTTTGACGTGGAAAACCCTTGCGGGAAAAACCACGGGTCGATCGGAATCCAACCCTGAGAAGCCTCCACTAATGGAATAGAAGAATTACACCCTCTACAAACTCCTCCCGATCCAAATCGGATCCCCACAACACTCAGAAGTAAGAACAATGATTACAAGGCTACGAAGAGCGAGAACGACGAGTAGAGATTACCCGAAACACGATATCCTTCGAAAACGACCTTCAATCCTCCGTCTTCTCTCCCGAAGTTGTAATGGCACTCTTGCCTCCTCATCTCTCCAAGTTGTGTTAATTGCGATAATGTTGCGTTATGAATTAGGGTTGAGAAAACTCAACTTAACTCCCCAGTCCCGCAACCAACCTGGACCGTTGGATTAGATCCAGTGGTGAAAAGTCACCCAAAATCCGCTTCAGCCCCCGACGACACAGAGTTCGGCCAGAACTCTGTGTCGAGCAAACAACACCTAACGCCAACATTCTGGAACAAAGAGACCGAGTTCGGCCAGAACTCGGCCTGGGACCGAGTTCGGGCCGAACTCGGCAGACCCAGTCCAGAACCTCCCTTAGGAGCAGTAGCAGCAGTAGCAACTCCGCGTCGCCTACTTCCCGAGCTTCTTCGACACACGAATGGCGCTCGTCGCACTCCGGGGTCTTCTCCACATAGGTTGGGAACCCCACCCACTCCAACAGGCGGCCCTCACCGGACGTGGGAGGGTGACGCCGACTCTGAACAACTACGGCCCTCACCCGACGGGAGGGTTCGAGGAGGACGGCCCTCACCCGACGGGAGGGTTCGAGGAGGACGACCTCGTTGTCGAAGCTTGGCCGCTTCTAGTTCGTCGTCTCGATCTCGCCTCAACGAGTACGGCGGCGGCGTTCCACGACGAGAAGAGTGGTGGGTGGGGATGGACACAGAAATGGACTCATTATTTGTCAGGACACAGAGGTGGAGTGGACACAAAGATGGACTCATTATTTGTCAGGACACAAAAATGGACTCAATATTACCAAACACAAATTTTAATTTTTTTGTTTTAAAATTATTTTCAGATGAAAATAACCAAACACAAACTCAAAATCTCTATACTCAGAAAAAAAAATTATAACTTACTCTCAGAAAACTATTTTCAGAGAGAAATTTTAGAAAGCATACCCAAACGGATCCTGAAAATTGAGAATTAATCGTTTTGCTTCTTCTAAATACGCATTACTGACGTAACATAATTCTTTACGGTTTTATCCTACCTATTTCATTTGTATTCACATTTATAGTCTCCAAACATCCCAACATCATACTGAAATAATAATTACTAATTACTGGGTTTTTTTTTCTGGACATGGAAAGCCAAACTTAAAGATTGAAGTGCGAGGATAATCTATCAAGAATGGTATAAATTTAAGTGTATCTTTCATATTTCTGCTTTCCTATTATTATTGTCTATACTACAGTAGTCTAGCCTATTTAAATTTAAGTATATCTTTCATAGTTGTGCTGGCTGACTTGCTATATTTATTTTAGAACTAATTAGAGTTTATATCCTGGATTTTATATCAGTTTAGAGTTTAAGTATGACATTTCCAAATAGATTAATCCTGGAATTTATGTGAAAATTGTTGGTGTTTTATTCTTTATGTTGTGTGTTCACAACACTCTATTGTTAAAAGATAGCCCCACATCGGAAAATCACACCAATATGTATCTCTATATATTACTTATGAAGGAATAGAGAGATGCACATGGGTTGAGGCCCAATGGAGGGTGCCATGTGGGGGGATTTTACATAGAGGTGAGAATAAGAAACCAACTTTTGGCCAAATGAAAATAGATTTAAATCTATTGGAGCTAAGCTCCGAAGGGGCTTAGCGACTCGGACTCGGACTCGGACTCGGACTCGGACTCGGACTCGGACTCGGACTCGGACTCGGACTCGGACTCGGGCTCGGGCTCGGACTCGGACTCGGGCTCGGGCTTGGGCTTGGGCTCGGGCTTGGGCTTGGGCTTGGGCTTTTTAGGCTTAATGTGGCTTTTTGATGGCACTTTGCACTTAGCACGGCGTGCGAGGCGTACGGCATTTTTGGCCAGCGTTCTAAAGTTCTCTTCGAACTTGCTGGTTCCTGGAGGCTTGTCCGTAAGGCGGATATAACTTTGAGCGCCGGTGATCTTTCACCCCAGCAGGCTTTCTTCTTCCTCTGTTGCCTTCGAGAATACCGTCGCTTCTCTTTAGAAGTTATACGGTTCTGTTGCCTTCGAGAATACTGTCGCTTCTCTTTAGAAGTTATATGGTTCAGTTGCCTTCGAGAAATATTACGAAATCTTTTTAGATTCCCGTAATACAACATCACCTTCTTTAGGGTGTTGTTGCCGAAAACATTGTCTTTACAATTGTTTCTGAAATCGTGTTTTTCTATCGATTGTTCGCCAAGGGACTAACAATCTCAAAGCTATATCGAAAAGATGGATAACTCACGTGCATCGCTCGTCAATACCGACTTTAACAAGTTGGAGAAATTCGACGACGAACATTTCCAAATCTGAAAACGAAAAGTAACCTTAAACATTCAACTCGTGGAAGTTGACCACGTGCTGAATGAGGAAGAACCGGTCGTTCCAACAACCGGAACCGCAGCAGTTATTGCCGCTGCTAAGTCCAAGCAGGCAAAATGGATTAGAGAAAATAGTATCTATAAACTGTTGATTCTCAATAGCATGGAAGACTCTCTGGCAGAGTCCTATTCCAAGAAGAATTCTACCAAAGAGATTTGGGACTCCTTAGGGAAATTGTACGAAGATGACGAGAATCGGTCCAAGATCTTCTTGGTTGAAAGATACCACAAGTGGACCTTCGAAGATGAGAAGGCTATGCTGCCCCAAGTAAAGGAGTTTCTGAAGCTGCGCCAAAAATTGGATGACGAGAAGATGCCTCTTGTCGACAAGTTTGTCGTTGGAGGAATCGTCTCTAAACTTCCTGCGGGTTAGAGCAACTTCTATGCAAGAATGTACCGCAAGAAGCTGGACATATGTATGGAAGATCTCCTGCAAGAGATCCACGTTGAGGACGAGATGCGCTCTCAACAGAAGATGGATTCTCTGTCCAAACAACTGGCGAAAGCAAATCTGGTCCAAACCAGAGAGTATAAGGGGAAGCAGGCGGCTTCTCCTCATAAGAAGAAGAAGGACTTCACTAATCTGAAAGTGAAGAGTCCTTCATTCAAGAATCAGAAGTCCAAGTCCCATGTGACTTGTTACAAATGTGGCAAGAAGGGCCACTACAAAAGTAACTGCAAGGAACCAGAAAAAGGAGAGCCTAGTAAGATTTCTTTGGTTACTAATCTGGTTGCAATGATAGCACAGGTTACAAATGTGGGGGTTGACTCGGACTGGTGGATAGACACTGGTGCTACGTGTCATGTCTGCTCAGACAAGAAATGGTTCGACTCATATGAGCCAACTTCCGAAAAAGTCATAATGGCAAACCAGGCACAAGCTGAAGTACTGGGGATCGGGACGGTGGAGCTAAAACTCACATCGGGGAACACTCTGACGCTTCAAGGAGTGAAGCATGTTCCTGCAATTGCTAAGAACCTGATCTCTGGGAGCCTGCTTTGCAACGCAGGCTTGAGGATGGACATCAATGCTGGCCAGATGGTGATGTCCAAGAAGGGTATATTCTTCGGAAAAGCTTTCCAGACTGAAGGAATGTACAAAATTCAGCTTGTTGTAACCCAGAAAAATGATATTAATGCTATTTCTACTTTGAACTATTCTTTTGAGTTGTGGCATAATAGGCTAGGACATGTTCATTGTAAAAGAATTAACAAGATGTCTAGCCTAGGACTTATCTCCAAGTGTGGGGGTAAGGTAGAGAAATGTGAAGTGTGTGCTCAGACGAAGATCACAAGGAAACCCTTTCACAGGGTCCATCGAAGCACAGATCTTCTGGAGTTGGTTCACTCAGATATCTGTGATTTTAAGCAATTCTCTACAAAAGCCGGGATGAAGTATTTTATTACTTTCATCGACAACTTCTCAAAGTATGCTTTTGTCTACTTGCTCAAGTCTAAAGACGAAGCATTCGAGAAGTTCAAGGAGTTCAGGGCCGAGGCTGAACGGCAAACTGGACAACAACTCAAAAGGCTAAGGAGTGATCGAGGCGGGGAGTATCGGTCTCATGATTTCTCATCATTCTGTAAAGAACATGGAATCATAAATGAGACGACGGCTCCGTACTCTCCTCAATTCAACGGAGTAGCAGAAAGAAAGAACAGAACGTTGACAGAGATGATGAACTCTATGTTGTTGACTGCGGGTCTTCCAAAGAGCTTCTGGGGAGAAGTTGCATTAACGGCTACTTTCATTCTCAATAGAGTACCGTATGCAACTTCGGATATAACTCCTCATGAACTCTGGTTCAAAGTCAGACCTAACTTGAATGTCATTCGAGTGTGGGGGTGTCTGGCTTATGTGAAGCTCCCAGATCTGAAGATTCAGAAGCTGGGGACTAGGACTACTAAGGCTATATTCTTGGGCTATGCTGAGAAGAGTGATGCTCGGAGATTCCTTGATATAGAATCAAATCATATCATTGAATCTCGCGATGCTGAATATTTTGAAGACAAGTTTGCAAGGCACAAAAATATTGTTCTCGCGGATCTTCCGGAGAATGATGAGAGTGCAAAGCAGACAGAAGTCCTTATCGAACCAGTAGTCCAAGAAGAAGACATTGTCGAAGAGACACCAGTTGAACCAGAACTCGCTGAGCCGTCAACTAAGCGAGTAAGGAGGCCGAAAGACTTCGGAGATGACTTCGTCACCTATCATGTGGAAGCAGATCCGCTTACCTATGATGAGGCGATGAAGACCAGAGATGTTGTATTCTGGAAGGAGGCGATAGACAACGAGATTGACTCAATCACCTCCAACAACATATGGGTGTTGGTTGACCTGCCAGAAGGAGCAAGATCCATCGGATGCAAATGGATCTTCAAGAAGAAGATGAAAGCAGATGGAACCATTGACAAGTTCAAGGCCAGGCTAGTGGCCAAGGGGTTTGCTCAGAAGCAGGGGATCGACTACTTTGACACTTATGCTCCAGTAGCTCGGATGACAACCATCAGATTGTTAATTGCTCTAGAAGCAATACACAAGCTGGTGATACATCAGATGGATGTGAAAACGGCATTCCTTAATGGCGAGCTGACCGAAGAGATCTACATGCAACAACCAGAAGGTTTTGTCGTCAGAGGTCTGGAAGACAAAGTCTGCAAGTTGATGAAGTCTCTGTATGGTTTGAAACAAGCTCCCAAAATGTGGCATGAGAAGTTTGACAAGGTGATAATGTCAAATGGCTACAGGGTCAGTGAAACAGACAAGTGTGTTTATACGAAGTTTGCTGACGGAAGAGGAGTAATCGTTTGTCTTTACGTGGACGACATGCTAATCCTAGGTACGGATTTAGGCTGCGTCACAGAGATAAAGAAATTCCTCTCGACCAAGTTCAGTATGAAGGACTTGGGGGATGCCGACGTAATCTTGGGGCTCAAGATCATCCGGACAGGTACTGGAATAGCGCTGTCACAATCTTATTATATTGAGAAGATGCTCACTCGCTACGGGTATCAAGATCCTATAATTGATACACCGTACCGGAGTGATCAGAAGCTGGAGCCAAATTCGAGGGAAAGCGTCAGGCAGTTGGAGTACGCTAGCGTCATCGGAAGCTTGATGTACGCTACTACTGCCACAAGGCCTGACATAGCTTTTGCGGTGGGAATACTGAGTCGGTTCACTAGCAACCCAGGCGTTGAACACTGGAACGCTGTGAAGCGTGTTATGAGATATCTAAAAAAGACTCAGACATTTGCACTATACTACAGCGGAGATCCGTTAGTAGTGGAATGCTTCAGTGATGCTAGCTGGTTTTCAGAGGTGGAGAGTGAGTATTCTACAGGTGGATTCATATTCGCTTTGGACGGAGCTGCTATATCGTGAAAATCAAAGAAGCAGACAATGTTATCTCGCTCCTCCATAGAATCTGAATTTTTTGCATTGGATGCTGCTACAGATGAAGCATAGTGGCTTCGGGAGCTCATGTATGATCTTCCAGTAGTTGGAGCTCAGATACCGGCAATCCCGATATACTGTGACAACCAGGAGGCAGCAGCAGTAGCATCAAATGAACTCTTTAACGGGAAGAAGAGGACTGTGCGGTTAAAGCACAGAGCAGTGAACGATCTCATCAAATGAGGCGTTATTGCAGTGATCGATGTTCGGAGTCAGGAGAACCTGGCGGATCCGTTCACGAAAGGCCTCAAACGACAGCTGGTCGAGGACACAGCAAGGAAGATGGGTCTGAAGGCATTCTAATATTGTGTCATTATAATCCTATCAATAAATTATATGTTATTGGTTCAAAGAGAAATCAACCAGATATCTAATTTTTGATTCAAGGGAGGACTATTGACTGGAAAAATATTAGTTAAACAGTAGGTACTTGTTCTGCGGAACATGGAAGGGTTTCGGACCCAGAACCACTGTTGTCTACTATAAATTTTCTACGAAAAATTGATCCTGTGGGAAGGATGGCATAATGCCTTAATGAGTTCTCAGACTGAGTGAAGGTCTGTTATGCTTTACAGGAAGCATGGTAGCACAACACTACAAGGAGTGTGACTCCATGCTATGTGTGGCGGTGACTCCACCATGAGGTTCTCGAAGGAGGTAAATCCTCGACTATGTTAGCCAAGTCACAGCGGCGTAGCACCGCAAATAGGCAGTTGACCTAATGCTGTATATTGAATTAAAGAGGGATGTAGTCAGCACTACAAAAAGGAGGTGTTCCTCATGTTACGGGTGGCACGACACCACAATGAGGTAAACCCGGCTAGGGATAAAGCCTCGGCCTTGCAAGCCATGTCGTAGCGGCGTAACACCGCACAGAAGCGTAAGGCTTCATGCTGGGTAGTTTGGCACTACAAAGGGGCTAGACCTCATGCTACGGGTAGTATGACACTACGATGAGGTTCCCGGTGATTCGGGGTAAGGTCCTCGGCTTAAGGCCATGTCATAGCGGCGTAGCACCGCAAAGGAAGCGTTGGACGCTTCATGCCATGTCTATTTAATAAAGAACTCACCTATAATGTATGGACAAAAAAATAGGCCGTTTCTTGAGGGTAAATTTGTAGACGCCCAAAATACATACATTGAAATCCAGGCTGGCACAAGGTCTTTAATGTGCAGCCAGAAGCACAGATAACTACATTATGTGAGTGGAAAAAATTACAGTTGTGGTACAGAATTCAAGGCGTGGTCCATTCTTATATCATACTGTTGTTCAACCCATGCGGGAAGATTCAAGTCGTCAGCGACATCTATCCTAATGCATAATGGACAGTTATTATGTGGAACGCTTAACTCATACATATAGAGATATGTGGGGGATTGTTGGTGTTTTATTCTTTATGTTGTGTGTTCACAACACTCTATTGTTAAAAGATAGTCCCACATCGAAAAATCACACCAATATGTATCTCTATATATTACTTATGAAGGAATAGAGAGATGCACATGGGTTAAGGCCCAATGGAGGGTGCCATGTGGGGGGATTTTACATAGAGGTGAGAATAAGAAACCAACTTTTGGCCAAATGAAAATAGATTTAAATCTATTGGAGCTAAGCCCCGAAGAGGCTTAGCGACTCGGACTCAGACTCGGACTCGGACTCGGACTCGGACTCGGGCTCGGGCTCGGGCTTGGTCTAATGGGCTTTTGAGGCTTAATGTGGCTTTTTGATGGCACTTTGCACTTAGCACGGCGTGCGAGGCGTACGGAGCGTACGGACCGTACGGGTCGTACGGGTCGAGCGGGTCGAGTGGGCCGTTCAAATTATGTAACGTCCGCGGGTCTTGTGGGCTCAGATCCGGAAATGGCTCAGATCCAGAAAATTCGGATCTGGCATTAAACCAGGGCGTGCGTTCAGAATTTGAAAAGCCCATCTCATGCCTATAATATCAGCAGTATCTCCTCTCTCCTAGGTTACAGAAAATACACAGAGAATTTCCAGAGAGAGTGAAGTGCTGCTGCTATTCCGAGGAGTCGTCGACATTTTTGGCCAGCGTTCTAAAGTTCTCTTCGAACTTGCTGGTTCCTGGAGGCTTGTCCGTAAGGCGGATATAGCTTTGAGCGCCGGTGATCTTTCACCCCAGCAGGCTTTCTTCTTCCTCTGTTGCCTTCGAGAATACCGTCGCTTCTCTTTAGAAGTTACGGTTCTGTTGCCTTCGAGAATACCGTCGCTTCTCTTTAGAAGTTATACGGTTCAGTTGCCTTCGAGAAATATTACGAAATCTTTTTAGATTCCCGTAATACAACATCACCTTCTTTAGGGTGTTGTTGCCGGAAACATTGTCTTTACAATTGTTTCTGAAATCGTGTTTTTCCATCGATTGTTCGCCAAGGGACTAACAAAAATTTCATTGTCAAGCATAAAAATGAGGATATAATAATAATAATAATAATGGATCTAAATTATTTAATTGGACAAGTCCAGGCTTAAATTTTAAATTGTATAAAATTCATAGTCTAAATTCTAATTGGGTGCGTTTGATTACAAGGTGAAAAATAAATTGACTCCATAGAATTATTTCACTAGGAACAGAATTAATTTGGATGTTTGATTGTGATTATTTTTCATGGAAATTGATATTTTCCTATAGGCCGTGCCAGTTTTATTTTCCACCATTTTGAAGAAAAATATGAAAAATGATAGATTTTGGAAAAATAATTTTATGGAAAATATATGCTATCAAACACTACAAATTGTTGAAATTTTGTTTTGGAAATACTTTTCATGGAAAAAAAAAAACCAATCAAACACATACCTAACCGTGTTTTTTTAAAAAAAAAAACAGTCTAACCTTTTATTTTATGTAGATTTGGATGAATTCATTGAGAAGGGATGCCAACGATGACAAACCATCCATCCCATGGGCATTCCATCTCACGGCCATGAAATAGTGACAATCAGCAGAAAAATCAACGGAGCGAGTGACAAGTATCTCACTGACTGACATGGAACAATGACAACGGAGCGAGAGAGGTCATGGTCAACGGACACAGTGTCGAGGACACCGTCCTTGGTTCAAGGTGTGACTTGGCCGAACGGCCCGGTCCACAACTCGGGTCCGGTCCAGTCAAAACCGGTCTGAGTCGGCCCGAGCCTGATCAACGATCCGGACCGGCCCGACCCCCTAACACAGCGGACCCGGACTAGGTTCCAGCTTCGGACCTGCAAACCCGGACCGGCCCGACCCAGTTCGACCGTGGGTCCGGACCAGTCAAACCAGACGAACTCGGAGCAGGGCGGCTCGGACCGGCCCGGTCTAGGCCCGATCTAGCCCCCTTTTTTTGGACCATTGGTAGACCAAAAGACCGTATTACCCTCATTTTCATGACTTTTTTTTTACCGTTTAAAGGGTCATTTTGCTGAAAATGACCAAAAATATCCTTATAACAACTATAGTTTGAGGTTAAAATAGATCATTTTGAACTCAAAAATTCTATAAATAAACCAAAATTCATGAAAATTATACACAACAATTTCTTTCCTCTCTTACAAAATATACAAACTAAGCAATACCCTGAAGATTGAACAACAAGTTTCTAGGTTTTGAAGTGCAAATTTCTGGAGGCCTAAGTGCAGTGTTCTTGAGGCTTCAACTTTTGCGAAATTTTTTGGAGTTCAACAACTCTTCCCTTAAGCTGACGTTCCAAGTAATTTGAATTTTAGAGATTTTTTTTTTCTTCTTTCTTTCTCTCCCTCTTTTGGTAGATAATATTATTTTCTCTTTTTCTTCTTTTACTAAAAAATTAATTTTCAAGATATGGATGCTAGTGGTTCTAACCTACCTTATGGGGGTGATTCAGAACAAAATTTTGCTTAGTACGCTGATTTATTCTAAAATAATCTTATTCTCGTTTCTGTGTCATCGACACAAATGTCACCTCATGAAGTTAGGAGTATGGTTACAGATTTTGTAAATATGAAGAAATCAGTGGTATGACAATATTTTGAAGAAAAAAAATATGTCACTGATAGAGAGGGCGCACCGGTTTTAGATCCAAAAATCAAAAACCAATTGCTAAAGGTGCACAGTGTAAGAAATGTAAGAAAATAGTTAAATGGAAAAAGAATGAGGACACGGGCACATTGAAAAGACACTATGACACTTGTTATGGAAAGGACACACTGTAAGCTAGACAATCACAGACAATATCGATCCTCAAGGATCTTCTGTAGGTAATTTTACTTATTCTGATGCTCGTAATAAAATTGAGTTAACCAAATTTCTTATTTGTGTTTAACAACCTTTCACATTTGGTAAGAGTGATCGATATTATAAGTATGCAAGTACTACTCTTAACCCATATTTTCCTAATGTTTCTAGATCGACTACTAGATCGGAGGCTATCAAAATCTTTCAAAAGGAAATGACATCTTTGAAGCAAAGCTTCGTAAATGTTAGTAAGTTGGCTCTAACTTTTGATATATGGACTATAAAATAAAACTATGCTTTTATTTGTATCACGACACATTATATAGATCCAAAGTGTATGTTGCAAAAATGTATTATTTGTCTATGCCATTTGGAATTTTCACATACCGATTCTATAATCACTATCATGCAATTTTTACGTGAATATCATATTCACAATAAAAGTTTTTCTATTTATGTAGATAATTCTAGTAATAACACTTCTTGTATTAGTATTTTAAGTTTACAATTTTTGCCTATAGTAGAAGGACGACTTTTTCATGTTAGATGTGCTTGTCATATAATTAATTTAGTTGTATAAGAATGTCTTCAATTATTTCATTTAAATTTAGAAACTCGTAGATTATATCTACAAAGTTTGAACACTTCTACAAGTAGACAACAAGCTTTTAAAATTTTATGTACAATATGGTATAAATTTTAGGAGAATTGTTAATGATGCACCATAGATGGAATTCAACTTATTTAATGTTGAGATCTAGCATTAGATTTAAAGGTGTCATTACTCATTATTGTAATGTTAATCCCGATTTTTATTATAAAGTTACTGAAAATGATTTGTTTATTGCTATTTCTATTTATGAAATTTTAGAATTATTTTGCAATGCTACCTGTATTTTATCTTGGAAACTTACGTCTGTGTTCAAGATTGGGCTAATGCGGAAGAACGAATCCAAAACTCAAGAGATGAAAGTGCCGACATCAATGAGCTGGACTTTCAGTCTCTTACCTTATACATTTTTTACAATTCATTTAGAAATAAAATATCAATTTACAACTTGTACATTTTATTACAAATTTTATTGGAAAAAAAATACTTGTACATTTTATTACAAATTTTATGGAAGAAAATACTTGGTTTAGGTCATGTATTTTTATAACATGATTTTGAGTGTTTTGAGTTTTTTAAAGTCAAAAAATTAAGTTTTTAAAAGTTTTTGATTTTTTTTTTTGATTTTTTTTTTGATTTTTTTAGTTTTTTAAGTTCTTAAAAAAATTCATCTTTTTAACTTTTTTTTTTCCTTTTATTTTAAGTTTTGAAGTTTTATTTTTCTTTTTATAAACTTTTTTTCATTTCCTTTAAATTTTTTAAGTTCTTTAATTTTTTTTCTTTTTCTTTTCATTTTTTTTCATTTTAAATTTTATTTTTTGAAAACATATAAAAAAAAAATTGGTTTTCTTAAACCAAATCGGGCCGGCAGGTCCTACCCTGAACCGATCTGTCGAAAACCGAGTCGTGGGGCCGGGCTGGATTCAGGGTTCAGTGAACCGAACCGACCCGCACCCAAATTCGGACTGAGCCCGACCCGGCCAAGACCCAGTCAAACCCGGTCAAAACCGGATCCGAGTCGGCCCAACCCGGCCCAAGTCACATCATGATCCTTGGTGACCAATGGCAGCCTAAAATTAATCGAGAATAGACGAAGTAGGTTAAGTTTGTATTAGGTCTAATTTATTTAAAGTTTTCTCTCCACAGAAGCTGGCCATTGCCATGGAGCCAAGATCCAAAAAAAAAAAAAAAAAAACGAAACCAAGATCAATCACTCTCACTTCTTAATCTGGCATCAGAATAGAGGTCTTCTTCGTGATAACAATTGGAATATACGAAAGAGAAATAAAATTCAAAGGTTGATAAAAAAGATCATTGCTAAAATTTTGAGTACATTTTAGCATCAAGAAATTGTTGTAACGCAAATTATTAGCACCAATTATGATGATTTGAGGTTTTGAGCGAAACAACAGCACCAAAGCCTTATATCCGGAACATTTTGGTAACAAAAACTTTTTTACTTCAAATTAATATATAGCAAAAAAATACTTTCCCCTGACGATATTATTCATCTCAGTTTGCAGCCTGTGACAAAAGTCCATTGTTAAGCTCATATACATCACAAAAATATGCTCCGCACTTTGCCATACTAGTTACTAATTAGATCATCTTACAAATATCAACCAAACTAAACTGAGGTTCTTCAACCAAACTACATAGAACCATGTTGGTGTGTGCCAACACATGCACAATATTTTCACCTACCAATACCCAAACCAATACCAAAAAGACCCACTGCCTCTTTCAGGTCTACAAGTGAGTCTGAAACACCAAACATACAAAATCAAAGGAAAAGACAACTCATGTGAGATGCCAACTGAAGTAACTTAACACTTCTTTATTTGCGCTCAACTATACATA
This sequence comes from Iris pallida, assembly GCA_029216955.1. Lineage (NCBI taxonomy): Eukaryota > Viridiplantae > Streptophyta > Magnoliopsida > Asparagales > Iridaceae > Iris > Iris pallida. The sequence goes on along the minus strand of JANAVB010021600.1, from coordinate 13,230,697 downwards.
TATAGCTCCAGATTTCCAACCCTCCTACATGTCCATGGATTAGTAACCTGATGAGAATGGAACACAAGTTCAGAGAAGAAACAGACCAAGCTTTTAACCACAATGCTTTCTGTAATGCTACATTTCGGTAAATTCTAGCTACTAATTATTATATATGATAATTCAAAAACTCTAGTAACAATTTTATATACTATAATGCGTAACTGTAGCAACTAACTATAGACTAACCAAAATATGCATTTTTACTACGTCATAAAATTGCTATTTATACAGCTTCTTTAGTTTTCTAACCATCCAGGAAGGTTACTTTGTCACGTAATGAGCTTGCACCACATAGCCAAGGTAAGTCGGTCTTCATAGCAAGTTCCTCTCTCGCTCTACATATCCATCAACAGGCCTTCCAGATTTTCCTGGAAAGCCTCTCTTGCACATAGCTGCTTGCCGTCGAATTCGGCACCAACGCAAAGGATCGACGTCAGGTTGACAACAGTCATAAAATCTTGGACAATTCATCTCTTGAGCTTTCTTATGGTTCCATAGCCGACCCTATTTTATGGGAGGAGGCTTGTATGATGCTATGATGATCACCCAAATATCAAATGGGATTTTGAAGCACTTCATACTGTAATCAGCTCTTACCGTCTTGCTGTCAAATTCCTAACAATTATAACCAAACAGTATAACCAGGAGCCTGCCACTAATGCAGAAGCTATTTTTCAAATGAAAAAGAAAGAAGTTTAAACTTCGAGAGGAGTAGGCCTTTAGAATCCTCCTTTCACTATAAAATTAGTGAAACAGAAAAGTTAAAAAGGCTTGCTACACTAATCTCTTGGACGAGAATAGTAATATGATCTGAGGAGACTACTTCAAAAGCATTTCAATGAAATAAGGTATTGCATCATCACGAAAATAGTTGATACTATCATCATCATAATCACCATCCAAGCCGTATCCCATCAGAATGGGGGTATCAAATGGGGTGGGCTGTGGAGCATAAGACAACTCCCTGATTTGACAAAATTTTTACGACCCACTGTCCACCTGAACCCTCAATTTCGGTGCCAAGTCCTAGTCAAGGTAGCTAGGAGCACCAAATGGCCGCACCATGAAACATAGGTGGCCAGTTGGCATATAGGAAAACCTACCTTTTGGTTATACACTGTAAGCTCATGCAACAAATACGCTCCCTCCAATTTCCCTAGGCTGAATCTAGATAAAGAGGTATGCTGATACAATTACTGTAGGGAATGTGTTCATCTCTGTAACACAATAAGCCAAAGAGTGAAAGGATTCACAATCCAAGAAAATATCTGATACTATGACAGAAACTATTTTACCAATCTGATAGCCAAAATGCTTGTTAACACTTGTATCATATCAGCAAAAGCAGTATCTAATAATGATACCACATAAAAGTCCCAGTCTTCATTCAAATTATAATATGAGATCTTTTCTTTTACTCCGTAATGCAAATATACCCATTTCCACAATGAGAGAATTAGAAAATATAAGATATTATGACAGAAACTATTTTACCAATCTGATAGCCAAAATGCTTGTTAACACTTGTATCATATCAGCAAAAGCGGTATCTAGTAATGATACCACATAAAAGTCCCAGTCTTCATTCAAATTATAATATGAGATCTTTTCTTTTACTCCGTAATGCAAATATACCCATTTCCACAATGAGAGAATTATAAAATATAAGATACTATGACAGAAACTATTTTACCAATCTGATAGCCAAAATGCTTGTTAACACTTGTATCATATCAGCAAAAGCGGTATCTAGTAATGATACCACATAAAAGTCCCAGTCTTCATCCAATTATAATATGAAATCTTTTATTTTACTCCGTAATGCAAATATATCCATTTCCACAATGAGAGAATTACAAAAAGTTTTAATTTTAATGCTTACCTCATGAAACCTTGGTCTATTGTGTCTGAAGCTCCAGTAACGAATCTTTCCTTTTATAGCAGGACTCCAAGTTCCCCATGCACACATACTTGAGCTGCACTCAAAAGGATACAAAATTCAGTTCAAAGAAGTCATAGTCAACTAAAAGTGTTTCTTTTCATCTTACTTCAAGATAATCATCCATTCCGTATTTGGAACCTTTCTCGTTCGATACCAGACTGTTTATACCCTCCAAATGGTGCCAGCTATGTGAGTAAATATTAGCTTTGACATGTGGCCGGCTTAGGAACTTGCACAAGGTCTACTGGCCTGGTTAATCATGCGTGGAGTGTATGATTTACACTCACAAGAATCTACAATGAACAAGGTGGGTATAGGCCACATGTCTAGACTAATAATATTCCCCTTCCTCCGACTGGTAGAGTGGATCCAACCATGACACGTTACGACACGGGATTCTACGAGAAGGTAGCAAATCTCCTCGAGAATCGATGTCCATATATCGCACAAGAACTACAAGGGCTTGCACAAGATATACCAAGGTAACAAGTAATAACATCTTATGTCGGGATCCATAAATACCAATCTGTGTGACCAATGCGTCAAAAATTATGAATATCTACACTAGATACAAGAAACATAGTAAATATCATGAATAAAAAATTATCAGAGAATGTACTCGCCTCAATTTAGTTGGAGTCTGTAGTAACCCTAGAGGGAGGGGTGAATAGGGTCAAGCTAACTAATCAAACACTTAGCACAAGCTAATGAGCAATTTAAAATATAAGTGTAAGAGAAGAAGCAACAACAATACCGACACACGATATATCCTGGTATCCTCCCAAGGGGCACTCCAGTCCCGAAATTTTCTCCGGCTTTAATCCACTATTTGAGTAAATAGTTACACACGAGTTTGGATCCGAAGAACTCGTCAACTTCAACACGAGTTTGGATCCGAAGAACTCGCCAACTTCTTACACGAGAGCTTTAGTCCGAAGGCCTCTTCGACTTCAACCGAGAGTTTGGATGCGAAGACTCTCCAACTTTAACCGAGAGTTTGGATACGAAGACTCTCCAACTTCAACCGAGAGTTTGGATCCGAACTCTCTCCAACTTCAACCTCTCACAATAGGTTTTGAACTCCTTATACAACAAGATGAAGATCTCACTTTTCAACTCAATAACTCTAACAAAATTTGTGGATGGCAAATGAAACTTTTGTAGAGTTGTTTGTGGATAAGATTTGGTGGTTTAAAAATTTTTAGGCTCAAAGCATCAATCTTGAATGAAGGGGTTCAAGGCTATTTATAACTAAAGCATTGAAAAAAGCTCAAAGGCAACTTTTCTGTCAGCGATCGGTATACCGTCGGTACGAACCGGTATACCGTTGGAATACCGATCTGGAATGCAACGGTTAGAAATATAGCCGTTGGGATCATTAAATGTTCGAAATCCGACCGTTGGATTTTCAAAGTTACTGAATCGGTATACCGTCGGTATAGATCGGTATTCCGTCGGTATGCCAATTTTGCAGACATAAACTTTCTGTTAACAAAAATCGGTATATCGTCGGTATAGACCGGTATATCGCCGGTATGTCGATTGTTATCCGAAAATAATCTTGGGCTAATTTCTACCACAGCTTTCGATTTTGCCATCCATTTCTTGTGTTTACAATTATTTCTAAAATTTATTACAGACTCCAGATATACTGTAGCAGGTGCAGGCTTCTTCAGAGTCTTGAAATGATGATGGCATAGCATGGCTTCTTTTCTTGATAGATGTTGGCTTCTTCCTTGACGCCAGCTGTCCAAAGATATCCAGTTTGTGAAAACTGAATACCTCCTCCGACGAGGGGCGCTGCCCCCTCGACCCTCGTCCGCTGACCGGTCAGCGGAACCCCCGAGTGCGTGGCTCCGGAGATGTCGTCGGGTGGTTCAGAGAAATCTTGTGGGATCCATCGTCTTTGGCCCACCATGATTTCTTTATTGCATATATCCACATTGATCTAGCTTATTACTTTTCTGCATGTACATGTTAGACGAACAAAGCAATATACATGTAGCAAATATGATAAGATAAAGCACAGTAGGGCAATGCTAAGTTTACGTATAAGAGCTATAGTGATAGCATAAATATTAGTGAGATCATAATGTTAAACTTAATTGAATAACCATAATCAAAACATAGTTTTGATTTTGGTTACTCAATTAAATTAAGATATATATAATAAAAACTCATATCACTAATATGTAAAATAATAAGCACATATCACCAAAGGTATAAGTAGAAATACTATAGTGATAGTATGAAGATTAGTGATATGAAATGATAAACTTAACAGATTAACCATATTCAAAAATATGATACAATCATTGGACAAACAGATTCGACATGCATGACACGAACGTATCAACACGGGATAGGTACTATGTCACGACCCGCTCCCGGATAATCGGACACGAGTCGGACACGTCCAGCCTTCGTCGATGGACTCGACGAAGTAAGTTGTACAATACTAAGGAAAACTCCAAGTCAAAATGAAATGTAAACATCCACAGCTTATATATATATAACATTCACAGAAAGATTACCAATATCCATCAATCAAATTATACAATGTTATTCGGAGACAAATCCGGTAAAATAAAAATATACAATGATGAAATCATAAAATACAATCTCCAGAAAAATAAATAAAATAAATCCTACAATATCCAATGATATCATCGTGCTCCATAAGGCCTCAAGCACCTGCAACGCGTCCTATCAGAAAAGAACAAAGTACAACCCCGACAAGAATAATATACAATGTAATCTGAAATACAGAGTACAAGGTGAAACTATAGTACGAGAACTGAAATGAAACTATGGTACCAGAAATGAAATGCAAAACTGAAGACAATGGACACGGCAATCAATATGCAAAGACAATGATCACGACAATCAATGAACAATATGATGAACACGACAATCAATGTAAGTGTGACATTTTAAAATATTAAACTAATGTGTGACCGGCTTAAGGACCACAATCCACAATCAATCAATTCTACAAGGTGCGGCTTAATCGTACGTGAGGTGTACGATTAGGCTATCCACAATACCTATGTTGGGTGTGGTCACACAAAAGTTAATATTTTTCCCAATCCCCGCAATAACAATGACTCACAATGCAATGACGAACAAGAACGAAGCAATCGTGTATCACGTGTCCGATATGAGAACATAGCACATGAATGTAAGACAGAAACAAAGTAAAAGCTCGAGTCGGTGTACTTGCCTCGCTTTGGAAGCACGGGAATAGTACTGCATGGATGAATGTCACCTGTTATATTTGGTACAAGTTTGTTAGGGTTTTAAAATAAAGATCATTGGCTAACTAGATAACTAACAATATTTTAGAAAAATATTTATATAAATACTAGTAAAAGTATTTTAAACTATTTCTAGCAAAGGAACCATTTTAGAAAATACTAGAACATTTTGCTAGCAAAATATTTAGTAATTAATATTAACAAAATTAAACCAAATATTTACTAACTATCAACTAGATTAAATACTAATTATTTATTAATGCTAACAAGATAACTATTACTTATATCAAAATCTTTTAAAACTATAAATGCTAACCACATTACAATATATATATATATATATATATATATATATATATATATATATAATCTTATTTATTTAGAAATAAGGGTCAATTTTAAGTATAATAATTTGTAAAAAATCAAAATAACCTTTAGAGTATATACTTAATAAGCTATCCATAAATAGTTTAGTAATATATGCTAGCTAACAATACTTAGAAAAAAAAAATATAACTTTAATACCTTAAATTATTTAGCAAAATCTTTTATGTATAGAAAATACACTGCTAGCTAAACCATTTACAAAATATCGATATTTAAGATATTATCTAATACTAGTTAATAATATTTTGTAACAATAACACTAGCATTTTATTTTAACCAACTATTATATTATCTATTAATTAACTATTTTTAGAAGGTCAATCTAATCACTAACAACTATAACAATAACATTATACAGCCTATGAGAAAATACCACAACATTTATTAAGCATGGAATGATAAAATTTAACCATAATATTAACAGAAATATTCTACCCAGAAATTCAGCCCAACTCAACCCGGCCTACATGTCAAGCCCAGCCCAGACCCAACACTAATACACATAATCTGAGCCCACAACAATTCTTATTTTCCTGCATTTTCCATTGGCCGGCCTAGATTGGCCCAGGCCCAACTACTCACTGCTGCTGTAATATATTTCTATTTTTTCCTAATTAATCAGCTCAGCCCATATTCTCCCATCAAACCCGGCCCATGACAACCCCTAACATTTATAACCCTTCTTCATACTCTCTCTCTCTCTCTCTCTCTTCCTCAGCCGATTTTTCCAGAACTAGCCCACACTTCTTCTTCTCCTTCCTCAGTCTCATGAACCCTAACCCTAGAGCTTCATCCCCATCTTCCCTAAATCCCTTTCATGAAATCCTAACTCCAGATCTCTACATCTTCCTCACAACTCACTCACAGAAACCCTAGATTTAAACTCGAACCCTAATCCATATACTTCGTCTTCGTCCTCTAGATCTAAGAAACCCTAGCCAGGAAAAGAAGAACACGAAAAGGAAAGGAGGTCGAGAAGATCGATGTGGGTGTTTACCTCGGCGGCACTCGAGACGGCGGTCAGGGGGTCAGATCTGGCCTCTGGACGGTGGGTCCCGACGACGAGGCGCTGCGGTGGCTACGTCCTCTCCGGCGAAGCTCTCCTCGACTTGATCCACGGAAGGCGGTGCAGATCCGGTGGCTAGGCGTCGATCTGGCTCCAAGCGGCTGAGGACGACGGCTCCGGCGACTTGGCGGTGATAGACGCCTCGGTTCCCGAAGGGGCAACTCGGTCCACGAGGTGGCCGCTCGAATTACGAAGGGGCCAGCTCGGTCCACGAAAGGTCGGAACGAGGATCGAGGGGACAACACGAGTCTCGAAGAGGCACACGAGAACTGAGAGCAGTGCTATCTCCGAGGATGACATGGTCTTCGAGACTGGCACTGCAGTCGAGCTGGCACTACGCGGCGGAGCTCCGGCTGGGAAGCACTGGAGAACCCCCGACGAGGTCTGCAGTCGTGGCTCGGTCGTCTAGGCGAACTACGGTGGTGCTCCGGCATTGGTGGCGGTGATGCTGGCTTCTGTTGGTGGAGATGAGGAGTCTCCGGCGAGGACCACGGCGGCGCACGGCCAAGATTGGCCAGAGAGGAGAGAGAAAGAGAGAAAATGAGTGGAAAGAGAGAGTGGTGATGTGACTGTACTGTGATGTGTCAGTAAAGTGTGTGGAAAACTGTGCTCTAACAGTGTCAGTATTTATAGTAATAAAATATTGTGTGTGTGTGCATGCTTCCAGGAATAGGACAATGGCAATTGTGTAATAAAGAGTAGATCTGGGGCGCTTTACATTAGACTAGTAACGTAATATGTTATTTCTAACTAATTACTGTTATTAGCAAAAACTCAACTAATCAAAATAGAATTTCAAATCTTCTTCTAACAGCTTTCAAAACAGATTTCATTAATTAAATAATTACGAAATTAGTTAATCAACTAATATTCCCTTTCTCTTAATTCAAAAAAAAAATCCAACAGTTAAGAAGACAACTTTAAATTAATATTCAATTGGAATTTTCTTAAAAGTTCAAAATATATTACTAATCATTAATAAAGGAAAAATTAGGGTTTTTAGAAAATATGATTATTTCGAGAACGAAATCAATTGACTAACAAGATGTACCAGATTACTAGACAAGACCATTTCTACCATGTCCAAATGAAACATAATATTTTCTTCTTCAAAAATAGTATCAAAATACTTTTCAAATAGAGAAAATTCATTAATAGTCAAAATTCATATTAATAAACTATTCAATCGAAATTAGGTTTTTATAAGAAACAATATTAAATCCAAAGAAAATTAGAATAATCTCAAAATTCACCAAATATGATTTAGGGAGTTGCATACTATGCTATGCTCCACAAGATGGTCCCAAACGATGGTACATGCAGTTCCTTTGAGTCCATAATAGTCCAAATAGCCTAGTTTGACATATATCAGCCCAAAAATCAGAGTTTGGCACGATAATTGATTCAAGAAATGAGAAACAACTATAAAAGTTACGATTGATGATTTCAGAGGAAAAGAATAACTATATATTTATCTATATATAGGAAATCATTTATAATCTTTGGAAAAAATATATTTTATAAATCAAGATATTTTTTGATAATATTCGAAAAGCAAGAAAATTATTTTTGTGCTAAGGCTCCAATTTTGTCAAACATGCTTTTAGATAAAAAGTAATAATAATAATACCTTAGAAAATTATTATAGATTTATAGAATTCTCAAATAAGTAATACCATAGATAATAATAATACTAGTAATATTGGTAATGATACAAATGTATGTATATTTATCTTTATAGAGAATATTTGTACACAGTACTCCAATATACGATACATAGGAAAATACGTCTTCAAATATACATATATAAATGAAAAACCCCATTAAATTATTTAGCCCAAAATAATAAATTTTAATAATTTAGAATATACATATATACTCGTACTCGTTCAAATATACACGTATACCAGCATAATACATATATGTCTTATTTTATTTACACCCGGAGATTAAACCATCCCAAAATAATAGAATCCAAAAAAATTTCTAACCTTAACATTTTTTTTTTTTGAAATCACACGCACACACACAATTGGGGGGCTCGAACCTTGTCGGCCCCTCCGGATGTCCGCTCTAATACCACTAGGCTAGAGAGCTCGGACAATAATATTAATAACAATTGATTATTCATAAATACTTAACAGAGAAGGGCTCTGTGTCTTCGTTGAAGCAAAAAAAAAACCCAACTTAGAGAGAGAGAGAGAGTGAATTGAAAAGAGGGGAGGCGAGAAGAGAAACAGTGGCGCTCACCGAGGGAACTCCGGCCAAGCACGGTGGTGGCTCACTGGCGCTGGAGACAGCGCCGGGCTAGTGTGACGTCGTGGTGATGGCGAACGCCTGGTGTGGAGGCCGAGGGCATGGCGAAGGTGGTGGTTGTGGAGGAGATGAATCGAAAAGGACGAATCTGGGCTCCAGGCGGCGCACCAACCTCGGGGCGCCGGAAGGGCAGCTCGGGAAGGCGACGATGGTGCGGGTCAGGTGAGGACATTCTCCCCCCTCTCTCGCTGATTGTGGTGGCGGTGGTTATCGGTGGTCTATATTGGTGGTGATGGTGGTGGCTATGGTAGTTCGGGGCCGGTGGTCAGAAAGGCTGATGCATGGGGGGTCTGGTGCGGATGTGGTGGTTTGGTTGGTTGGTGAGGAGGCGGAGATCCGATAGGGCAGTGGAGGGATGAGGACGGCGGCGGTGATGCCTGGCCATGGGGATAAGGTGGTGGTGGTTACGACTTGGTTGTAGGGGATGTTGGTGGCAATGGTGATTAAGTTGGAGGAGGGAGAAACAAGTGCGGCCATGGTCGGATGGCCGGGAAGTCGAGGCCGGTGGGAGTGGCTCGACTTGGGTTTCCTGTGGTGATGGTGGTGATGCAGTGGAGGCTGTGTATAAGGTCGGGAGGGATGTAGCAACAATGGTGGTTGCTGGCGGTGCGACCACGGGGAGGTCGGCCACCATGTGGTGGTCGCGGATGGTCGGGTCGGCCTAGACAGGGGAGATGGCAAGGGAAGACTGCTGCAACAATAGGGGGAGAGGTGGCAGCTAGGAGAGATTGTCTAGGGATTTGTGTAGGAATTTCTTGTAAACTATTGGGGAAAAATGTAATATTTATAGGGTAGGAAAGGAAAATCCTAAAAGCTCAGAGTAAATGTAATAAAAAATGGAATGAAAGGGATGGACACGGACATAATGTACTTGGAATGCATTGGAGTTGAAAGCACACTTGTGTGTAGAATGGAATCCTGGTCTGAAATGGCGAAATCATATGTATAAATAGTTTAATAACTTCCAACTCATATACGATTACGTTTTCAAATATATTTACTTATTATTTATTAGGCCTTTAGGACATAAATTAGTTAAAATCCCAATAATCATATAGTTTTATATAATATAAATCTAACTTATACAAATTTTAAAGTATTTTCATATATGAATCTTGCTCATAATATTTAAGGAGTTCTAAAATAACTAATTTTATTACTAGGCTATATAAGCCCACAACTATACAAATTTCAATAAACCATTTCGGAAAGCCAATATCTCGATAATAAAATGTATGACATATCACAAATCGAAAATATATTACATATAGCTAATTCAAATTTACGATTTTAGATCTAGGAAAATTTAGGGAAAATAGAATTTTCAAAAATTCAAAAAATCCCAGAGTAAGGTTCAAGGATGTTACAAATAATTACATAGAAGAAAATGATTGTTGTTGTTATTATGTACATGTCAAGGTGTTATCCGAGTCAGGCAACTAAAACTCACACTGGGTCGTGCCGGGCTCAGTCAACGAGCCAGCCCGGCTCACCTTTGTCACGCTCATATGCTGCAGAATCGAAAATCGTCAATGGACGTGATGTCATACAAGTCTAAATTGTACTTGTACATGACAAGAACAAAATTCAATGGATAAAATATCTCAGACTCAAAGTCACTACAATGAAAATAAGCATTAAAGTTGATAGACATTATATATATATATATATATATATATATATATATATATATATATATATATATATATATATATATATATATATATATATATATATATATGACTCTCTTTATTGATAAATTTGCAGCAAAATTACAACGGCTCTTAAGCCAAAAGAATAACTCGATTACAAATAGTAGATCTCATTACAATGAACGATGCCACGAGCCTTACAACTCAAAAACTAATACAATCAATATTGTTCCATACATTATGTCCTTTATAAGCAAAATATAACATCTCCAACTGAACAGCTTCAAGTTGTCAAACAAGATTTAATGCCTTCGCATGTCCAAGCAGCTCCCGGCACTTATAGAGGAGGGGGCCATCACATTAGGGAATGCACTGGTGAGTGGTATCTAGCCGACTCGCATAAACCTTCTAGCCGACTCACATAAACCAATACGGTAATCATGTGAAAGCAAATAAAATCATTATAGTGTGGTCTTTTTATTCTTGCCTTATGATCATATAACAATTCATAAGCATGTATATAAAGCAAAAAAGTGTCATAAATTAACAGTGTCATAGACATTTACATGTGTTGGGAACAAAACGCAAAAATTGTTCCCCCAAATAAAGAAGTCTGTGAGAGAACCGAGCAATAACAACACACAAAACCGAACGTCAAAATCACAAAGAACCAAATCGCAGACAAATAATTTTTGACAAAGAAAACCCTTGCTGGAAAAATCACGGGACGATCGGAGTCCAACCCTGAAAAACTTTCACTAATGGAATAGAAGATTACACCCTCTACAAGCTCCTCACTGATCCAAAACGGATCACCACAACTCCTTGAAATAGAAAAATAATCATGGACACACGAAGAACTAAGATGATAATAAATAGAATTATCCGAAACAATCCTCTCTTTGAAAGTGTCGTAGATCTCTCATTTCTTCGCCCAATATTGCAAAGCACTCTTGCACCTTTTTTTTTATCAACTTGCATGCATCATCTTTTATAAACCCTTAGGATTACCATATATTAAAAACATAGAAGCCCAAGATATATGGAAAGTCCAATATATATCAATCATATATTTAATAGAAAATCGATCATAATTGGCTTGTCATAAATTGGAAGTCCAATTATATGGGAAGTAATATATGAAAGATATAATCATAAATATATGATCAAAGTCAAAGATAAAAATCCAATAATATTTTCTTACCATAATTTTTGTTATAGTTTAACAATTATTCCAACTTTGGACCCGACCCATTAAACAATAGAAATATTTCAACCGAACAGATCGAAGAAACCAAATTGATTTTTCGTTTTGGTTCGATTTTGGATTTGGAATTTTAGAATTTTGGTTTATTCGGTTTTGACTATTTCGGTTCGGTTGAAATCGACTGCTCACCACTAGTACCCGCCGACATCCATACCGTTTTCCAGTCCAGTAATTTCCAAATTGGCGACCCAACGGTCTCAAACCTTTCTCCACATTACATTTTCTTTGAAATAATAGTACAATATTTTACATGTCTACAACCACAACACAATATCTACATATCTATAACAATAGTATAATATCACGCATTTATAATAAGCAAGTTAACAACAATAATATTATTCTCTTTTATCTTGTTTATTTACTTAGCATTAAAAACCTTATGGCATACATAGACAAAGACTAATAAACATCTTTTATTAAGTGTGAAGATAAGGAGAGAATGATAAAAATCATCCACCATGAAGAATAATCTTCTGCCTCGATCGAGTAGATACTGAATGATTTCTCAAACAAATGATTTGACTTGATGCACGATATTCTTAATTGGTATAATCATACAAGCAATCCATGCTCAATAAATAATCCAAATTCGACCAAATTGAGCAAGTTTGCATCACCGCTCAAATCTTATAATTTCTCGCATAGTCCAATCCAACAAACCTATAGAATCCAGGAAGCAATGCCTTCGTCATGAATAGGACATTACACCGATCTTAAAAATCTCTTAATGAATCATCTGCATGAATTCAAGTCCAACCAGGTCATTTGAACCAACATGCTGATGCCAGCATAATGCACCGTGCGGAGTGAGGCATTACAACCTCAGTCAACGGGTCAGGCTGAGTTAATCTCCTCCCCACAACCCGGGCATGACCCGTCTCTCCTACCTGGTCCGAGCCAGGTTTCACATCTGAAAACCGGTCAACACGGCCCGAGATAGGTGAGTGATCCGACCAGGCTCGGACCCAGGCTCAGTCGACCCGGTCACCCCCATGTGCGCATCCCAACCCCTTATTGATAACGTTGGGGGTGTTTTATCGTTTTACCCTCAACCTTTATTTAAACGTTAGAGGGTATTTTGGTTTAAAAAAACTGTAATAACTAACTCAAGGATATCTTTAGCCTTTTGGGAGGGTATTTTTTTTACCAAAATACCCTAACTTTTAACGGTTTATGAATGTTAGTAAGAAATATTTTAGTTATTTTTTAAAATGGCCAAAATACCCATATAACATTCATATTCTAAGAATATTTATGGTCATTTGGCACTGAAAAAAATCTACAAATATATCATGAAAATTTACCACACCAATTTTTCTTCTTCTAATAATTACAAGCAATTTCATGTTCTATTTGGTGAAGTACCTACTTTTACCTGTTATAAACAAATGTCACGCCCCAGAACCAGAATACTGGCAAGTAGGGACGGACCAGGCCAGCTATGTATACCAAAGTACTCCAGTACTCTGAAATAATATATAAGCTGTAAAGATGGGGGTTGCTACTACAATCCAACAGGCATTCCTAGGTCAAGAATCCTAGATATCTCAATCACAGGCAATAAATAATGTACAAGAAGTATGATCATCTGAAATATAAAATAGTAAAGCGTCTCAAACCATCGTATATCAATGTTCATGAAGCTAGTAATACAAAATAAAGAACTAGTAAGAGTAATAGTCATACATGATAAGCTCTAGCTATAGTCTAGAATACGCACATCATGTCTAAACCCGTAGGTTAAATGTCAAGTCCAAACACGAGCTAAACAAGTGCTCGGTGGCGAAAAGCCTCAAAAAGAATAATGTACATAACTAGTGGGCAAAAAGAAGGAACCCACTCAGGTACTTTGGTACTCTAGGTAATCACCAACGAGTGGAAGGTACGAAAGATCCTCGGACATCTCTACCATATCTGGCCAAACAAAAACAGTGGGGTCAGACCCCTAATAACAACTACTGTTTGCCATAAAAATCAATAATAGGTATTACAGAACACAGGAATTGATTGCAAACTCGCTTGTACAAAGAAGAGCCTAGAAAGAAAGCCTAGGAAACAATCTAAATACAATTGTTTAGTTTTGATTCTGGGGGGTGACGGTGGAGGCTCGGAAAAGTGCTATCAACTCTGCCTTACTCTGTGGACTATCTGATGCAGTCTCTAGCTCATGAAGATATTGCTTTTTCTTGAAGGTTGCCAGCCTTTTGCAGGGGTATGTCACCCTGATATTTATAATGAGATTTATTTTGAACCGCATAGACGGCTTGCGGCCACGTGGATGATTAGCACACGAAGACCCGCTCTTGGGCTGCTATCTGTCGATTTTTTGGAATTTTGTTGTAGCAAATCTGGGTAGTTAAGGAATTGGTCAGATTGTCACGTGTCCCGTTGCGTATAGCTTTCTCAGTCTTCGATCATGCGGGGTCGCATGAGACTCATGCTTGCGGCTTGGATCACAATTACTCCTGGCTGCGTAAAGTTTTGGAAACTTTGGAGCCGCATAATCTGAGTCGCATAAGTTTCATGCGGCTTAGATGACACTCTTCTGGCCACATAGCGGCATACGAACCCTACTTTTAGGCGACGTCTCACGTCTTATCTTTCTTGTTGAAGTGTCAGAACTGTCACGTTTTGCCAGGACTTGTTAGCTTTATCAGTCGAACTGCTCCTTCTTGGTCGCATATTTTCCTTTTGCAGCCATTTGTCGACGGGCCGCATATGTCTTTGAACAGTCATGCGGCTTTCCTTCTTGCGGACCTGTTTGGCCCAAGGTACCTATGCGGCAATTTGTAATCCGTATGAATCCCATATTTTTCATGCTTCTACAAGACCCCCTTCAAAGTTTTCAAATTGCAAATTTGGAATACTTTGAATAAGAAGCATAAAAATATGTCAAGCCATAGGGAGTCTTTAAGTTGCAGGAAGTTCTTTCGAACTACAAAGAGATCTTGAGTCACAGGGAAATATTGAGCCGAAGGGAGATCCTGAGTCGCAGAACAAATCTTGAATCGCAGGGACGCTTCGAGTCGCAGAGAGTCTGCCAGCTGTAACTGCTGTATTTAATTCTCCTACTTTCGAGATGAAGCCGACGGTTACTAGGGATAAAGTTCCCAAACGTCGACTTTATCTTTAATGATCTCAAAAATCGAAGAGACGCTCGACAGTTATTAGGGATAAAGTTCCCAAACGTCGTCCCTATCCTTAACGATCCCGAGAATCGAAGAGTCTCTTTTCAGCAACTCTATAAATAGGAGTCGTTCAGAGAGAGATTTTCCTCTTTCACCTTCTCCTCCTTTGACTTCATCATATTTTCTGCTATGGCTCCAAAAGCTCATAAGTCGATTGGCGCGGCGGCCAAAGGGAAGGGACTTGCTTCTCCGTCGAGAGCGTCAGACACCCCTTCCATTCATTTCAATGTGCAACCTTCTTCCAAGGGTAAGGGTGGTGAGCAGACGATGACTGAAATTTCAAATGGCCGTAGCGCATATTTTCGTACGCGGGGCTGTCAAAACCTGGTCGATGTATGTCCTATCTCGTCTGGACCGCATGTGTTCTATACGATAGGGCTGTATAGACTGAGTCGCATAACCGCTGCTTATTCGAACTTGAATTGGCTGAGTGCCTCAAGATGAATCTGTATAAAATTTTCATGACCGAGCCGCATAGGTGCCGCATGAGAACTTTATGATTGGGTCGCATGAATACTGTAAGATTGGGTCGCATGATCACCTTGTGACTGATCCGTACGAGTATTGGGCCGCATGAGTTTTTCATGACTGAGCCGTATAAATGCTGTATGAGTGCTTCATGAAGTCGGCCTTACAACTGTGGACTGTATGAGTTCTGTTTTGGCTGGGTCGTCTAACTGGCTAGGCCGGATAACAGAGTTCTTTGTTTTCTTTGTGCTAAATCCCCCCTTTTTCTCATATTTTTGTAGGGGTCTGGCTAGCAAGCTTCTTCATGACCGGTGTCGGTGATGGAGTGAAAGTATAATATTCTGGCGCCTACATTAGAGAGCTCAAAACTTTTCATGCTTCAAAAGAGTTTTTTCCACGCCTTTTTGGCATACACATCAAACAACTCAGGACTCTTCATGCTTCGGAAGAGTTTTCCCCAGGTGGTAGGAAGAGCCTTTATACCTCGGAGAGTTATATGGTGGTCAGGCGTCGTTATGAATGTCGTGCCTTCACGGCTCTCTAAGTAGGCGAAACCGCCATCAGGGACCATGTTTTGAAGGTATGGTCCCTCAGGGGAGCGGGACTAAGGCATCCATAATACGGAGGGAAGAATAGCATGCTATATTTACCCTCCTCCCGGTAGCTCCTTGGAGATTCAACAGCTTTGTTTGCTTCTCAGTGTTTGCTTCTCAGCAGTAAAACATGACTTCCTTCGAGGGCCACGAAACTGCTTGAAGACGAAGCGCTGTCAAACCCAACTATGTATTGCCAGATTTTTCTTTCTTTACTGTCGATGTAGTCCTATGAATGTAACTGATCTTGAATGACCAAAGTATGTTCACTCAATTTTATTTGTGGTATTTTATGGTGCACTAGAGGGCCTAATGCAGCATTTATAAAGGACATCCCACTGGGGGATTTTTGTGGACCTATTGCCCTTTTGTGCATCTGGAAATACGAACAAATAGGTTTGAATGATATTTTGTGGACCTACTACTCTTTGGTACACCGATGGTGTGAGTAATAGATTAGGATATTTTTTGTGGACTTATCATCATTTTTGTGTACTGGCGACGCGAGTACTGATAATAAGTGGAGAGAAAACCGATGTTTTTACTCAGAGGTAATGAGGACATGGTAAATACGGGTCAAAACAAAGCCTTCCTACTCAGAGGTAATGAGGACATGTTAGGGGTAGGAATGATAGGGATACACAGAACAACTCAGAGGTGCTATCAATATGGAAGTTATATGCATTGGGTGATTTGTTTGCGATGGACGGAAAAAACATCTCAGAGGTAATATGGACATGGTTGCTTTTTTTCGTTGGGGAGTTTTGTGGACCTATTACCCTTTTTGTGCATTGATAGTGCGAGTAATAGATTAGGATAAGTTGTATGGACCTATTACCCTTTTGCGCACCGATGGTGTGGGTAATAGATTTTGAGACAAATTCTTGGCGGTAGAAAAGCTATGACCAAGGGGTTCATAGATACGACCAAGAGAATTCATTCGGAGTAATCAGAGAGTAAGTTCAGCGGTACCTGAGGGTACGTAACTCAACAATCTGGGAGATTTAAAGTCATAGTGTAAGTTCAGCGATACCTGCGGGTATATAACTCACAATCCGAAAGATAGTTAGAAGGTGTCGTTTAGACATAGTATTTCTTGAGGAACTTGCGGTTGATGGGCATCATGAGCAAGTCTCCATTTTGTTTTGCGAGACGATACGCGTCGTTGGAGAATACAGTCTCGATGACGAACGAACCCTCCCACTTAGACTGGAATTTTTTGGGGGTCTTGTGTATCATGACCATTAGTCTGCGAATGGCCAAGACAAGATCGTCGACCTAGAATATTCTCTATTTGACTTTCTTGTTGAAAGCCCGAGAGATGCGCGTTTGGTAGAGCTCTATGCTTTGTTGGGCTTGTAAACGCTTCTCATCTAATACTTCTAACTCTTGTAGCCGTCGATGGTAGTTATCTTCTATCGTTAACCGGTAGGTGAGGGCCACTCGAAGTGAGGGGATCTGAGTTTCCAATGGAAGGACTGCCTCGCTCCCGTAGACCAAGGAGAACGGTGTATTTCCTGTAGTCGTCTGAATCGTCGTCCGATATGCCCATAGGCACTCACCAAGCTTTTCATTCCAGTCATTTTTGTTTGCAGACACGAACTTTTTGAGGAGCTTGATTATGGTTTTGTTGAATGCTTCAGCCAGACCATTGGCCGAGGGGTTATATGCTGTCGAGGCCATGTTCTGGATCCAATTTTTATCACAAAATTAATAGAAAGCGTGGCTTGCGAATTGCGAACCATTGTCATGGACAATCCTCTGGGGTAGTCCAAAACGGTAGATGACGTGATATTTTATGAAGCTAATCACGTTCGATGTCTTGACCTCTGCCAACGGAACAGCTTCTGCCCATTTGGAGAAGTAATCGGTGATTGCAAGTATGAACCGATGCCCTCTAGACGACGGTGGGGTGATTGGCCCAATGATGTCCATTCCCTATGCTTCGAATGGCCAAGAGGCCACTGTCGGGTGCAAGAATTCAGATGGCAGATGTATAAAATCTGCATGGATCTGGCAAGCCTTGTACTTCTTTGCATAATCAACTGCATCTGCGACCATTTTGGGCCAGTAATAACCCATCCGGCGAAGACGATCTTGTAATTTCGGGCTAGGTTGGTGAGCCCCACAAGTACCGTCATGAGCTTCACATAGGGCTTCTTTGGCTTCTGCACTTGACAGGCATCTTAGTAGTAGCCCATCATAGGATCGCCGATATAACATTTTCATCTCCGTATCGTAGAAGAATCTGAGGGAGCGTCTTCTGATTGAGGTAGCTTCCTTCACATTTTCTGGTAGAATTCCATAGACCGCAAAGTCGATGAGCAGGCGTCTCCAGTCTTGTATGTCGTTGGTTATCTGGGCGGAGCAACTCATACCCAGTTGAAGATTGTTCCTAGGGCAGACCAGTTCATGGCCTATTATGTCGACTAGATGATGAGCATTATTTGGGAATGCTAAGGAAGCGGCGAGACCGGCCAGGGCATCGGCTTCGATATTTTGAAGCCTAGGAACGTGCTATATAAAGAACCCCTCCAAGGTTGTAATGATGGTCATTGCTGCCTGATAATAGGGAATCAGGTCCTCATTGCGAACCTCGTATGAACCTCGGATTTGGTTAACAACCAACTGTGAGTCACCATAAGCTTCCAGGTATCTGATTTCCACTTCTTTCGCGAGTTGGAGTCCAATGACTAGAGTGTTATATTCGGCTACATTGTTCGAACATGGTTCTGTAAGAGAATATGTCCGATTGACTACTAGTCCGGAGGGAAAAATTAATACCACCCCGACTCTAACGATGATATCACCTTGTGGCCCCGTTCTTGAAGCACCGTCGAAGAACATCCGCCAAATGGCGTCGCGCGAAGTCATGTTCGAGGCGACGACTTTATCAGAAATTTCTTCGTAAATTCTGGGTATTTTTGAGCCTGGATGGGCTGCTAGGAAGTCAGCCAGGGCTTGACCCTTGATAGCTTTCTGCAGAACAAAAACCATATCGTAAGGGGATAATAGTATCTTCCAGGTGGCTAGACGAGAACTGAGTTTGCCTGGCTTGGTTATGAGAACCCTGAGGGGATTGAATCGTGAAATTATATGGATGGTCTGCCCTGTCACATAGTGTCGTATTTTCTGAATGGCGAACACTAGGACAAGGCACTCCTTCTCCACGGTAGTGTACCTATGTTTCGGTCCTACCATCATCCGACTGAGATAGTAAATGGCTTGTTCATGTCCCGCATCATTATTCTGTGCTAGCAGAGCGTCGAGGGAGTGTTCTATCGCCCGTACATAGAGCATGAAGGGTTTTTTCGGCGACCGGGGCTACCAGAACTGGCGGATTCATCACGTACTCCTTAATATCATCAAAGACACGCTAACATTCCTCGTTCCATACAAAAGAGACACATTTCCTCATGACTTGAGTGAAGGGTTGGCATCGCCATGAGAGGTTAGATATAAACCTTCTGATATAGGCTAGTCTTCCGTGAAGGCCGCGGAGTTCGCGGAGGTTCTTTGGTGGGTTCATCTTCAGGATTGCTTTTGTTTTGTCGGGATCTATGTGAATGCCCCGGGAAGTAATGACAAAAGCCCAAGAACTTTCCGCTGGATACCTCCAGAAAAGACTTGGTGGGATTCATCTTCAGGTTGTGTGCCCGCATGAGGTCGAACACTGTTCTCAAGTCATATAAATAATCGTTTTTGGAGCGGCTCTTGACGGTGATGTCGTCTACGTAACACTCCACCATCTTGTGCAAATGATCTCTGAAGATGACACTCATAGCCCGTTGATATGTTGCACCAACATTCTTCAAGCCAAAGGGCATGACCGTATAACAATATACGCCGATCGGTGTTCGGAATGATGTATGCTTCTCATCATCAGGAGCCATCTTGATTTGATTGTATCCCAAAAAGCCATCCATAAAGGACATGCGCTAAAAGTCGCACGTATTATCGATCATTATATAGGTGATCGAAAGAGGGAATTCGTCCTTAGGACATGCCTCATTCAGATTACAAAAATTGTTGTGGATTCAGATTTTCCCGTTCTTCTTGATGACTGGCACTACGTTGGCTACCCAGTCTGGATGCTTCTCTTTACGGATGAAACCGCTAGCTATAAGCTTGTTCACTTTCGCCTCGATGGAATTCATGATGTCTGGACGAAATTGTCGCTGCTGTTGCTTGACTGGTTTTGCGTCCGGATAGATGTTGAGCTTATAGAGTGCAATCTCGGGGTTCAGACCTGGTATGTCTTCATAGCTCCAGACAAAGACGTCGATGTATTCTCTGACGAGTTGTAACAACGACTCCCGCTCGTCATCTGTCAGACTTTTACTGACGAAGATTGGCTTTGGAGAGGATTCATTGCCGAGGTTAACTTGCATAACCTCATCTTCAGTGGAAGGATCACGAAGTTCGAAACGTTTCTCCTATTGTGCATAGAGTTGCTGGACCCACGGCTTCAACTCAAGAGGTTCAAGTAGTTCTTCGTCTTCTTCTTCGACATCAGCGGATGTCATATTGGCAGATAATGTATGTCTGAATATATCTCCAGTACTGCTACCGGAGTCATAAATGGGTGACTCAGACGAATGGGAGTGCTACTCGCATTCTTCGTTAGAACTTTCGGGCATTGTAGGTGGACTAACATACCCGAGGCCGCGTCTGGATCTGTGATAATGATCCTGAGGCTTTCCTAGCGATATCGGCGGCTGTAGAGGCAATCGTCGACCACTGCCATAATTTAGACCCGTGGTAGCCTCCATGTCATAATCCTGCTTTTGCATGAAGTACTTGGCTTGAGGACTATACAAGTAGAGTGGTAGTCTTCCGGCTTCGGGTCCGAGGTCGGACTCTTGCGGCATGAAAGATTGAGGACCTTCTTTTCGGCCAAAGATGATTGTGTGATCCCATCATCTTCTGTCTGAGACCGGGAAGTAAGCGCCTTTTATGGGAGCAAGTCGATTTGGGGTATGGACGATTGTTACCTGTGTGTGCAGGCTAACGTTTAGACAGTCCCGTGCGGCATACGTTAGATTAGGCTTATCATACTCAGAATAGTCTAACGGCATCCTCTTATTGATGAAATAAGGAATCATCAGGAGAGGGGCTATCCGCCTGTGTAACCACATATTTGGCGAGTTCTCCGTCCTCCTTGGCCACTCCCTGCGAGCTCAGAGTTTGGGACGCTATCTTGGGCAACTTGACCACCAAGGGTTCTGCTTGAGGCGTTGACCTGCCTGGGAGTGTTGGATCAACACTTGGCTGCTGGCTCGTCTTGGGAAGACGGATGACCATTGTCTCGGTAAAGGATTTTGTGTCTTCTAGTCGTCTTGGAGCAGATTTTGGCAATCGAATTACCATCAGTGTTACTGAGGGCTTCGTATCTTCCTGTTGCCTTTGATTGGACTTTGGCAACCGGATCACCATTGGTTCTATAACAGGTTTTGGCTCCTGGCTGGATCTCGGAAGACGGATGACCATTGGTTCCGACGGCACAGGTGTGACAGAAGAACCGAGCACCTCTTTATGTAAGTTTGCGACAAGGGGTGCGGCCCTGCCTGGTTGGCGGGCTGGAAGACAGATTCTTAAGGGTTCTTCTGGCCCTATGATGGCCTCCGGCTCGTCCGTTATATGTTTCCTGGATTCGTCATATAGACAAGCCTCCGAAGAGTAATAAGATTCAACCCCTTTGAAGGGATCAATGTCGGCGAATTCGGTCCTCACGAAGCCGTATCTATTGACATACTTGAAGCACTGGTGGAGGGTGGATGGCACGATCATATAGTCATGTATCCACTGGCGCCCCAAGAGGATATTGTAAGGTGCGTCTACCTCTATGATATAGCAGGTAACTTCCGTCCCCAGGTCACCAATCTGGCACTTCAACCGGATCTTTCCTAGGGGATAGCTTCTCCCTGAGTTAAAACCGCTAATGTCAGTGTTGGTTGCTGCCAGTCGATGCATAGGGATGCCAAGAAGTTGGAGCAGACTTTTCGGGATGATGCTTATTGACGATCCCGGGTCGATATGCATCCTATCCACCTAGATATCACCTATGTATCCAGTGTAGTACAAAGGGCGATCATGCAAGTTGGTCTTAATCAACATTTTCTGCGGAGTAAATATGATGTCGGACATTGCATCTGTGCTATCGCCACCCTGTAGATCTGCTAGCGGATCTTCCCCTGGAGGCTTGACCTGAGCTAAGTAGGCCTCAGCATTCTGGAGTGCTTCGCTTAATGAGACACGAAGATCCTTGGAGAGCCTCAAGAGCTCGTATAGCGACAACTTTGCTGGCGTATTAGCCAATTGTGCTAATATGTCAAAGTTGTAAGGTCTCTCCAGTCCCTGAGGTATATCACTACGGAGTGGCCTGTCGAAGCGGGTCTCCTTTGTCTTGGACTTATCCGCCAGTGGAGGCTGAGCTGGCCTTGGAACATCAGAGGGAGGCAACGTTGCTGGCTGAGGATCTTCGGCTAGACTATCCCGTACGGGCTGGACTTGCGTTCCAGACCGTATAACAACATCTGCAGCTTCTTCAGCTTCAGCTGAAATTGTATGGCAGGCTCTAGACTTCCTGCCCTTCTTTTTATTGGTAGGAGATGACATCCCCTGGGTAACTTCAGGCACCAAGTCTGGATGCACCCACATGATTTTTTCTCGTAATGTGGTGAGGGGTACCAATCCAGATGTCTGGCTCCGGGTGGGTGGAAGATTAGTAACCTCCATTGTTGCCCGAGGGACAGGTATTACCCCATTTGGAGTACTTATTGGAGGAAAGTCGCCGAACTGAATAGATACCATGTTCGTCGCCACGGTAACCTCTTCAAAGTCTATCGACAGAGCTTTGGAGTCAATAAGACTCTGAATGTATCGCTTCAATTGGAAGCAATCCTGGGTGGCATGATGGACATAGTCGTGGAAGTGACAGTACTTTGGATCCTCCATTTCTGCTGCTCGGGGCTCGCGCCTTGGTGGCAGGAGCTGGATCCTACCCCCTTACAAGAGTATATCGAAGATAGGTTTGACATGACTATCTTCAAATGAGTAGTTGATCTTGGGCCACTGACCTTCCGCCTATTTTTGTTCAGGCTTCTGAGTCGCATCAGTGACCATGGCTAGTTTGCCCTTATTGTCCCGGTTAGTGGTGGCGCCACTGTTGCTGTTACTGTAGGTGGACCCAGGACGTCTGCCCTTATCTTATTCATCAGGGATATGTAATCCCAACTGTCGAGCCTTCTTCAATTTCTCGTCTGCGTTGGTAGCACTTATGATGAAAGTTGTCCAATCCCTGAACTGAGCGTCGCCCATCCAGAGGCTAATTGCATGGAGCAGCTTCTTCTAGCAGATTTCAATCAAGGAGCTCTCGGGATTTCCCTAAGGCAATCTCATCGCGGTTTGGCGGAACCGCTCGATATAGTTCCTTGTCAGCTCCCTCTCACCCTGAACGACGTCCATGAGAGATGACATCGTGACATCATGCCCCACTTCGTAGAATCTCTCCAGAAACATGCACTTGAAGCCGTCAAAAGAATGGATACAGTTGTCGGAAAGGTTGCGGTTCCAGTCGAACACAATCCCCTCCAATGCTCCGATGAATAATCGCGTGAGGATGGCGTCACTATATGGCAAGTGGTCGATGGTGACTTCAAAGTAAGTCATGTACCGACTAGCAGAGGTCTTCCCATCATAAGAATCGATATGGAACGGCTTGTACCATGGTAGAAAAGGTACATCCCTCCATGCGATGGGATATAGCTGCCGTATTCTGAGATCCCGAGAGTAGTCTCGGGCATTGAACATCGCTCGAAGCTCCTGGACTTCCCTCCTTGCCTCCTTGGCTTCATCTGCAGCTGAAGGAATAGATGGTGCTACGGGATCATCACCAAAAGGAGGGGCGGGCGTGTTAGAGTCCATGTTGACTGCGGGTCCCAAGCTTGTTTGTCCGGGCGTCCTTGCTGGTTGAGCTGGCAAGGCGGCTTTGATCTCGTCCACCGACTTGACTAAGGACAGGAGCATGGCTTCGAGCACTTCTAGCCGTTGTAGGTCGGAAGGCGCTTCATGATCGTCGTCAATCATAAAGACTATCCTCACGTGGGTAGAGGTGGAAGGAATTGTTGCAGAGGTACTCTCGGTACCGTACCCTTGTATAGAGAAATCGTCAGGAAATGTCGGAATATCATCTTCCTCTGACTCGGAAGGGGTGCTACCCCCTGTGCAGGAAGCCGCATCGTCTTGGTGAGGGAGGTGGCCCTCAGGGAGATCTGATTCTGTTACAGAGTTATGGAAGATCTCTACCCCCTGCGTGTGCTCTTGGTACACCGGGTTGTCGCATACATTGAGGGGGCTACTACCCCCAGCTTCATCTACTCTCAAGGAGGCCGAAGGTGCACCCCCGTGTGCCGGAAGCCTCTTTTTGGATCGAGTGCCTAGATAGACACCCCCTATGGTTGATGGGAACCCCCCAGATGAGGGTCTTCTTGCAGTATTGGCCGAGATGGCCGGGCTGGAAGAGCCTATCTTCTTTCCTCCCTTGTCCGGGAAAACCTTTTGAGTTGAATTACAGGAGGCGAAAGAAAACTCTTTGTCCCCTGGAATTTGCACCTGTCGGACAAGTGCTGGATGCTGCAGTCGCTGGAAAACTGACTGCCGATCTTCCGGCGCTGCTGATTTGTCACAACAGCAGTTGATGATGACTTGAGTGCAAGAAGGCCCTGAGAGGGACTCATTGCATGCTGACGCTGTCGTCTTGCATTTGTGAGTTATCACGTCACGTAAGTCGGTAGGAAGCTGCTCTACCTTTGCACCAAACTCGTGAACTCGGGAATCCCGAGCGCACGGGTGCTTAGGTATCATGTTTGCTCCCTGATCCGTGGCTAGTAAAAATACTTGCTCTGGATCTTTAGAGGGGGACTTTAAAGACCCACCCTGTCCATTAGCCTTGGGGGATTGGACATGGGTGGTTATGTACAACTTTCCGTCAGGAGCACATGTAACAGTTAACGGGTCCCACTGACAGTCAACAACTTGGACAGTTGACTGGTCTGGTTGGGCTCGCACTGTCCTAGACCTTTTTGACTTAGCGCCCAAAGACGTATAGTAAAAAGAGTCCAGACTGATATATCCCGCATCTTTAGTGGGCCGTATGGCGTCGGGCCCGCATGAGAGACGGTCGAACACTGAGCTTCTGACAGGGCCGCATGAGACGTCCTGTCTGTGGGCAGGATTAGTCATCGCATGGACCATCTTCTTGCGACTTGAGCTGGCTGCCGCATGGATCATATTTCTGTGAGAGAGTTGGCTGCCGCATGAGTTGTCTGCCTGCGGCCGGAGTTGGTTGTTGCATGGGCAGACTGCTTATCTCTTCTCTGCGACCTCTTCTTTGTCCGCATGAAGTTTCCTTGTGCCCCAAAAAACTCAGCATCGTAGTGTTTTCCTCTGCTGAATTTGGGGACAGTGGGGTCCTCTGCGGTCGAAAACAAAGCCACAAGAGAGTTCTGGTCACCGTCTTGGGCTGCAGAAGGAGCTTCTTCGAGAACTTGGTCGGGGGCAACAGTTTTGCGCACCGACGCCTTACGAGTCCTCTTCGGGTTGGCTTGTTTCTGAGACGGGCTGTCACTCCCTTCAGAGAGCAATTCTTCGAAGGCTTGTTGGTCAAAGCGAACCACAAGCATCTGCTGTGTAGAGCTGAGCTTGGACGCATCAGATTGCGTCACCAACTTCTCATCGGAAGAAAAGGATGTCCCCAACAGAGTCACCATCGTATTTGCCATAAAAATCAACAATAGGTATTACAGAACACTAGAATTGATTGCAAACTCGCTTGTACAAAGAAGAGCCTAGAAAGAAAGCCTAGGAAACAATCTAAGTATAATTGTTTAGTTTTGATTCTGGGGGTGACGGTGGAAGCTCGGAAAAGTGCTATCAACTCTGTCTTACTCCGTGTACTATCTGATGCAGTCTCTAGCTCGTGAAGATATTGCTTTTTCTTGAAGGTTGCCAGCCTTTTGCAGGGGTATGGCACCCTACTATTTATAATGAGATGTATTTTGAACCACATAGACGGCTTGCGGCCATGTGGCTGATTAGCACGCGAAGACCCGCTCTTGGGCTGCCATCTGTCAATTTTTTGGGATTATGTTGCAGCAAATCTGGGTAGTTAAGAAATTGGTCAGAATGCCACGTGTCCCATTGCGTATAGTTTTCTCAGTCTTCGATCATGTGGGGTCGCATATGACTCATGCATGTGGCTTGGATCACAATTACTCCTGGCTGTATGAAGTTTTGGAAACTTTGGGGCTGCATAATCTGAGCCGCATAAGTTTCATGCGGCTTAGATGACACTCTTCTGGCCGTATGGAGGCGTACGAACCCTGCTTTTGGGCGACGTCTCACATCTTATCTTTCTTGTCGAAAGGACAGAACTGTCACGTTTTGCCAGGACTTGTTAGCTTTATCAGTCGAACTGCTCCTTCTTGGTCGCATATTTTCCTTCTACAGCTGTTTGTCGACGGGCCGCATATGTCTTTGAACAGTCATGCGGCTTTCCTTCATGCGGACCTGTTTGGCCCAAGGTACCTATGCGGCAATTTGTAATCCGCATGAACCCCATATTTTTCATGCTTCTACAAGTACCACAAAGGAAGCCAAACTATGAACTAAAACCAGCATGCAAATCATAGCAACTCTAAAGTAAAGCAGTAAATGCATGACAAGAATAATATAAAGGTACCACAGGAATATGAAAAAAAACTAAAAATATGTAAGAAAATAGCATGTGAACATGTGAATATACAGGATATGTAGCATGTGATGAAACCGAGCATGTGGGATAAGTGGTAAGGACAAGCATGAGAGACAAGTAGCGAAACTAAGACTGTAGCAGAAATGGTAGCATGTGAGAAAATAACAGGAAGCTAAGTACTGCAATAACATAAACTGGAACAATCCTAGACTAAATAGGAATGGACTCCGTCCATCAATCACGGCCAAATAATGAGTACAGCTTGATACTTTAGCTAACTAGGGTTGTCACAATCCTAATTACTAACATATGCACATTTGAAAAATTCGATCGAGTTACCTGCCCTGCATACTACCCGAATGATCCAAGCCAAAAGAAAAACAAGTATAGCAGACACACTGCAGTAAGATACATGTGTCCTAAGGAGGTGCCCCACTCGACGGTGTGCTGGAAGTGTGCTCATCGTGACAGACAACTCCAAATCCTTAGTGTATATATATATATATATATATATATATATATATATATATATATATATATATATATATATATATATATATATATATATATATATATATATATATGACTATAAAATAAGGGGTGCAGGTAACCGAGAAAATCTCCTCTCCCAATGATCTAGATAATCAAGCTAGTTGTATAATTTCTAACATTTTCATTCAGGATTCCGGGTGTGGCATTCCACAGAATCCATCCTAGACATGAGACATGCGAGACTAGACATGACAAGCAAGAACACGCACTATAACAAGCCAAATAAGACATGACAATATCAAGACAAGCATCAAGACTGGTGTGCGCTACGACGAGCCACTAAGGTAACTGTACATGTACTGAATCAAGAGTGCACCATGACAGACCACTATCTAGTAAGCTAAGAAAGGACATGTACAAGAGTGCACCACGATGGGTCACTATCAAGCAAGTATTGAACATGGCATAGACTGTAAAGTATAATAAATCTGGGAGGGCATAGCAATACATAGTGAGTATAGAAGAACATATGAACATAAGCTAGTGTCAAGTGTATATAGGGTGTATAATTATTCTCTAAGTATACAAGGTCATCTAGTCATGTTAAGAATTCACTATAGCTAAAGAAAATATCAAGTTTTTAAGTTGGGTCGTCGTAAATTGGCCAAGTATAGAAAACCTACAAGGAAGATCAAAAACCTTTCATGGGTGATTTGTATATGAACTCTAATTAAAGTGAAACATGAAGATTCTTGAAGCCAAGACAAATATCCACAACTTTCATGTTTCGAATTTTTTAAGATTTTGGCCATAAAATAGCTAAAACGGGCAAAAACAGCCATTTGTGCATGGCATATTGCGCGCGCGCAGGAAAACCTAGCCACAGTGTACAGTAGAACTGCCCAAGGCACGTAGGAAAATTTCCTACAGTGCGCAGGCGCGCGGTTGCGCGACACGCGCAGACAAAATTGCCCACAACGCGTAGGGCGTGCAAGCGCACGACAAGTAGATCGCATTGCACGCGCGGCAAGCAAAATGCACTGCTCGCACAGGCAAAATTGCCTACGGTGTGCGGAGCATGCAGGCACGCGGCACTGTTCATCGTTCCCGCAACATCGAAGGTGTGGGGAACCCATGAACACGAAAAATAGCATAACTTTTTCATACGAAGTCGAAATCAAGTGGTTTAAAAGCCAAAATTGGGTAGAACGAAATTTCTCACAACCTGGAACCATTAGATTTCAGAAATAACAAACTTATAGAGATCAAAACCACGAAAGCAAGAAAAGTCTTAAAACTTAGATCTACAAAATATAACCATCAAAACCAAAAACTTCAAGTTCTAAAGAAACTTAGAATCATGCAAGGAAGAGAATAGAACAAACAAAATGACAGGAAAACAATATTTGTTCAATAATTTGGTAAGATGTACTTGCCTAGGTTAAGTTCCAAGACTAATCTTCTACTCCACCACCAAGAGGGGTACAAAACCACACTCTAGGCCTCAAGGCCAAGCTCTTGGCAAGCTCCAAGGGGAGATAAGAGAAGCAGAAATGAAGAGAGAGTGAAGAGAATGAAAAGAGAGAGGAGAGGAAAAGTGAAAGGATATATATAGAAGGGGGATTAATCATAACCGTTGGATGGTGATCCATGTGAAGATCTAAGTCAATCCTAGCCATCAAAAGAAAACCAAGTATCCAATGGATAATATAATGCATCTACACTATTCACAAAAATATTGGAAATACTATTCATAAAAATATTTAAAATCAAAAATATCTAAAATGTAGAAAATCTTTCAGGGCGGTATGCCATCGATATACACTGGTATACTGGCGATATGTCGTTCAAGATAAAAATCTATAAGTTGGAAAAAAATTAAAGCGTTCCGAAAATCAAGAAAATACGAAATACACTACCAAATACGTATCCGTATACAAATACCGATACTGTGAGACGAGTCTCACAACTCTCCACTCCTTAGAAAAATTGCGTCCTCAAAATTTTCTAAAGGAAAACAAAAGCAAGCAAGAATTCCAAGAAAATATGCTATCAGATCAAGATAGAAAACTCATAAATCATGAAATCCAACTAGAGTAATGTACAAGAAATGTAAAAGCAATTTAAACACACATAACAACAACATCATGAATTCTACAATCACACTCAAAAAGGTAGAACATAGATATACGAGTAAGTATACCTCACGAGTCAAACAAATACGGGTAACGAGCTCGGATATAATCCCCGCCCTCCCTAGGAAGACTCGCCCGGTGAGTGATGATCCCAGGAAACAAGAACTAATCGAATATTCCAGTTCTTGAGAACTTCTTCCTCCGATCCCAAAATGGATACGGGCCTCTCCTCATTCGATAGGTCGGTACCAACGGCCATCTCGAATGATCTAGGATATAGTTAGAATCCAGAACATACTGACGTAACTGAGATACGTGAAATACGTCATGTACCTCGCATAGCGATGGCGGAAGAGCAAGATGATTAGGCAAAAGATATGTATCATATCGTCTTGCTCGAGAATATCGAACAACCCAATATATCTAGGACTAAGCTTTTCCCTTATGCCAAATCCAATGACACCACGGGTAGGCATAATCCAAGGGAATACGTGGTCGTCAATTGAGAACCCAAGAGAACACCATAGCTGAAAACCCCAAAGATGCTGTCAGTCCTAAGCTACTCTGATCTCTGATCTGCCTGACTACTTCGACTGACTAAGTAATCAATCCTGTCCCAAGCATTTGTCTCTCTCTAATATCATCCCAAGCTAGCGATGATCTGCATCTCCTGCCATATAATGTCTCGGAAGGTGTCATTCGAGTACTCTCCTGGAAGCTGTTGTTGTAAGAGAACTCTACGAAGTATAAGAGCTCCTCATATGAACCTACTAAAGTCAAAAGTATATGACCTAGACATATCGTACAAAGTCTGGATCATACGCTTCGACTGACCATCTGTCTGAGGATGGTATGCTAAACTGAAACTCAAACGGGCACCCAAACTCTGCTAAAGACTCTGCCAAAAATGAGAAGTGAACCTGGAATCCTAATCTGAGACTATGCTAATTGGCATCCCATGCAGTCTGATAATCTATCTCATGTACAGCTCGGCCAACTATTCTATAGACTAACCAACTCTAAAAGGTAGGAAGTGGACAACCTTCATGAGTTGATCCACTATAACCCAAATGGCATCTCTACCAGTCGGGGTTCTAGGAAGACTAGTAATGAAGTCCATAGCAATATGATCCCACTTTCACTCCGGAATCGGCAAAGGCTGAAGAAGTTCGATCGGCTTCTGATGCTCAAACTTTACCTGCTGGCAAACCAAACACCGAGAGAAAAATCAAGCTATCTCGCCCTCCTCATATCATTCCACCAGAACTGTTGACGAATATCAAGGTATATGTCGTACTTCCTTGATGAACTACGTACTAAGAAATGTGGACCTCTGTTATAATCTCCTATCGAATATCTCTACTCGACACATAAAGACGACTCCCAAATCGGAGTGTCCCCTCATCATGAACGCATAAACCTGATCTGTACTCTGCCATATACTCTGTTCTGAGCTACTGAAGCCTGGCATCCCCTGACTGAGCTGCTTTGATCCTCTCTACAATGGTAGAATGAACCTACAAGCCTGCCATCGTAGCTGCCTCACCAGGTAGTACTACCTAAATGCCCATCTCCTGCAGATACTCTCGAAGATAATGCTACTCCGTCAAGAAATAGACTCCGGGTCTCCTGCTCAAAGCGTCTGCAACGACGTTTTCCTTCCCTGGATGGTATAGAAGGTCAATACAATATCTGACGTCAACCCTAGCTATCTCCTCTGCTGTATGCGCAAATCCCTCTAGGTGAAAATCTTGACTCGATCCCTATACAGATAATGAATCCAACGTCTTGAGGACAAACACAACCATTGCTAACTTAGGATCATATGTCTGATAGTTCTTCTCATGGTCCTAACACATCTGGAGAACCACGCGAAGATGCTTCATGTACTCATTCTCAATCTGATGAGATCTAAACACTGCCATGGATATATTCTGACTCTGATCTAATGGTATCTGGACTTCAATTCAATATTTGAAAATACAACTATACTACTCAGCTGATCAAACAAACATCTTCCTTAGCAAGGGATGCCTATACATTATGATCACCGCGTCAAGCTAACGATATTTATTAACCATACACGATGAACCATCCTTCTCCTTCTCAAAGGACTGGAGTCCTAATGCAATCTACTAGCACGAATGAATCCCTTGATCCTAAGCTCCTCAATAGCCTGATAGTGCACCAATAACTCTGAAGGGGACATCCTGTAAACTCTCGCTGATACTAGCTCTGCTCCCGAAATCAAATAAATATAATACTAAATCTTCCAAGATGAAGGCAAACCCGGAAGCTCATTGGGATATACTTCTGAAAACTCATAAACCACTCAGGGAAACTACATCTCCTCTGGAACTTCCATCACTAAGACCACTGAAGAAGACTCTACCTCATTTCTTAAGAATGAGAACTTCTTCCTACCATGAACACGAAAGATAACCTTACTAATATGGCAATCTATCAAAGCGTGTCAAGCACTCAACCAGATTCATGCTTAGACGACATCATAATCGTCCGAAGAAAACTCTATCAGCCTAGCTGTCACGACCCGCACCCTGATTAGGGGAACGAGCACGTAGGTACATCCAGCCTATGCTGTAGAATCGGCGATAGAACACTGTATATGACGTCTATAAATACTACAACTAAACAATATAAAGGTACTTGTCATCTCTGCACGGAAGAATATAATATGGCATAACTCAATCACAAGATAAAACTAAAGTAGATAGCACAGAAAGGAAATATGATAAATGTGAAAACAGAAGATGAGTTCAACATCCAACACAGCCGGAGAGAAACAAACAACATCACAGAGTCACAAAATATAAATATAAGCTACTACAGTCTAAAACAAAAGTTGGATCGCAGTCCAGGCAAGCCTAACTAAGCTAACTACTCTGGGTATGCAAAGTCTAGTGGCTCAACTAACAGGCCACAGTCCTGGCCTAAGTCTCCATCTATCTCGACCCCATAGTTGATCGAGCAGTATGCCTCAGAAACATCTGTAATATATCAACGGTATCCTGTCTGAAAAATGAGCAAGTACAAACACTAACAACAGTTCCATATGAATTGACAAATTCTATAAGAGACAGTATAATAAAATATAAGACAAAGATATAGGAAGACTTGAGAGCTATTCGGAAGCCGAGTTATAACCCTTAAACCAAACAAGGATCGGGGTTGTAACCCTTCTCCCGAACAGAATTTAGCCTCCAATCAAGGTATGGCATAAGAGCATGTAGAACATGTAAAATATAAGACAAAATCAACAAAAAATATATAACAGGATGTGAGTACTGAATAGGACGACAATTTAGAAGATGACTTGGGAACTATTCAGAAACTAAGTTACAACCCGTAAACCAAATAAGGACCGGGGTTGTAACCCTTCTCCTGAACAGAACTTAGCCTCCTATAATAAAATAAATATAAAATATGCCTTGAACTATTAGAGCGTTATGTGATCGGCTTGGTAATCATGATCAGGCTTTCCATCTGACCGGCTATGAACAAATGTACAACGGAGCAGAATCAGGCCGGCCACCATAGAAGGCTATAAATAAGTAGGGTCAGGCTTTACCCGTCGTGAGTGAGGGTATAGCTATGAACAAGTAACAAGTACAAGTGTATAGAACAAGTAGGGATTTTTGATCACACAACCACTAATAACTCCCAATCTTCGAATAGTATAAAGGATCCGGACATGACACGTCATGACACGGGATACCATAAGAGGGTAGCAAGTCCCCTTAGGAATCGGTGTCTATACAAGTACAAGGAACAAGACAAAAAATGTACCAATATACCAAGAAAATCTAGGAACAATATCTCATTTCATGATCCAACATATACTAGTCCGTGAACTATCGTGTCTGAAAATTAAGTAAGACACTACAACTGAATCGGATATAGCAGATATCAAGACAATGAAAACTATCAGTGAATGTACTCGCCTGTGGTCCTGAGCTGATAAGGTAAATAGATGCTCAGAGTAATCACAGACCTAAATATGAGATACTATAAGTCAAACAGGGTTTAATAATGAAAGAAAAACTAATTTAAGTCATGATATGCAAGTCTAAGTCAAACTTGGTCAAACTAGGTCAAACTGGGTTATACTAGGTCATACTAGATCATACTAGGTCATACTAGGTCATACTAGGTCATACTAGATCATACTAGGTCATACTAGGTCATACTTGATCATACTAGGTCATACTATGTCACAGTAAGTCAATCCAAGTCAAACTAGGTCAAATATTGACTTACAGTTGACTTTTAATCAACTGGTCAACTCTGGTCAACTCTAGGTCAAACTAGGCTAATGTTGACCAACTGTTGACTTTCAGTCAATTGGTCAACTCTGGTTTGGTTTCGGGTCAATTCTAGTCACTTTTAGGCTAAGTTTGACTTTCGGTTGACTTTGTTAACTTTTGGTCAAAACGGTCAACTGAGGTCAAAACTAGTCAAGGAGCACTATTTCTGACCATTACCAACCAAGGGAACCAAATTCTACTTATATCTTAAACCTTAAATCACATACCTTATAGTTAGCTAATTACCTTATCTTAGAAATAGGGTAAATTCTATTTACCCTAAGATACCAAATTGGTATCCTATGGTACCAATCAACTCTAGTTCTAAATCTAGCCATACTCTAACCCATCTATAATATTAGACACCACTCTTAACTCAAAACCATATCTAACATATAACTCACTCTCTAACACAACACACTAACTTACCTTACCTTGCTAACATGATAATTCTCTATTACCTCTCATAGACTCTCTCTCTCTCACACACACACACACAAACACACAGGGGTTTTTGGGACTGACTTGGACTGAAAAGGGTGAATGGGTGAATGAAAGGATTAATGAATGCTGAATGTATGAATAAATGGATGGGAGAATTAAATGATACATAAATGGATGGAAGGATTTATGAATAATGGATGAATGAGTGGGTTGATTTGTGTATGTGGGGACTGAAATTGATTTGAATAGCTGATGGATGAATGGATAGAAGAATGCATGAATGAATGTAGGGGTGGCTGTATAAATGAATGGATGTATTGATGTGGAGGGACTGAATGGAGGAATGGTTAGATGAATGAGTGGTCGAATGGATTGGTGAATGGCTGATGCATGAGTGAATGAAGGGAATGGATGTATAGATGAACTGAATGTATAAAGGAGATTAATAGGGGTGGCTGAATTGATATATGGTCGAAATGGATGAATGAAAGGATGATTGAATGGAGGGGTACATTAATAGATGAATGGATGAATGACTGAATGGGAGACTGAAATGGGGGACTGATAACATGAAATACGTGGACTAAAACGATGTGAAATAGGGTGAATATATGGATGGAAGAATTGGCTGAATTGAATGGAAATGTGAATGAATGATTGGTAAAGTGAATGGATGAATGGAAATGAATGAATGGGAAATGGGGTTGAATTTTCCTGCTACTGCTGCTGCAAATAGATGCAGTCCCCTGTGGGGACTGCTGCTCCTACTGCTGTGGTGTGTCCCATGTGGGGACACATAGCTGCTGCTGTCCAGGACACAGCCTACTGCTGTGGTGAAAACAGCAGCTCTTCCCCTCCCTCACTCCACTCCCTCTCACTCTCTAAACTCCTCACACACCTACATATATATATACACATCCACACACACACACACACACCCCTATATATATATATATATATATATATATATATATATATATATATATATATATATATATATATATATATATCCCCTCCCTCACTCCACTCCCTCTCACTCTCTAAACTCCTCACACACCTACATATATATATACACATCCACACACACACACACACACACACACCTATATATATATATATATATATATATATATATATATATATATATATATATATATATATATATATATATATATATATATATATATATATATATATATATATATATATATATATATATATGGCTGGGTGGCGTTGCCACGGGCTAGTGCGCGGATGCCCGGACACCATAAAAAAAAAAAAAAAAAATATATATATATATATATATATATATATATATATATATATATATATATATATATAGAGAGAGAGAGAGAGAGAGAGAGAGAGACACTCACTATAATATATATACATGAATATATATATATACATGAATATATATATATACATGAATATATATATATATATATATATATATATATATATATATATATATATATATATATATATATATATATATATATATATATATATATATATATGATACTTGAAAATAGACACACACCCTCATTCCAATACATATATATACATCCTCTCAAATATAAAGAGACACACACAAACTTAAATATATAACCATGTTATATATATATATATATATATATATATATATATATATATATATATATATATATATATATATATATATATATATATATATATATATATGTATATATATTATATATATATATATATATATATATATATATATATATATATATATATATATATATATATATATATATATATATATATATATATATATAATATGATACATTAAGATACAATATGATACATGAAGAACAACATTCAAGCATATAAAAATATGAGATTAAATAGGAAATAAGTCATTCACACAATATCTCAAACACAAGATGTGTCCAAAATTGGGGGTTTCCCACTTGGACACAAAACTCAACAAGGACACATCCTAATAACATCCAAATGGATCCAAAATGGACACAAATGGAGACACAACCATGGGGGTCATTCGTATGGATTCAAAATGGTCCTAAATGCATGTAGGAGTGAAATAGAGGAGAGATTATACCTTCCAGAAGATCAAATCCAAAGAAACTCCTCCCGATACGACACCGACACGAAAAGATCTCCAAAAGGACACGAACAAGATCCAAAACTTTCTAAATCGAGCTAGTTCCTCCTCTTGATTGAAATAGAGAAGAAAAGACGAGGATTGATGAAGAAATGGGTTAATTTTGAGATGGAAATCAATGGAGGCTCCTCTCTAATTTAGGGAAGAACAAAAGAAAGAGAGTTTTGTGTGGATAAAAACAAATGAGAGGCTCAAGCCTATCCCCCTATGTGGCCGGCCAAGCCTAGCTAGGTGTCCTCATTGGCTAATGTCTAAAATACCCCCCCACTTGTCGTATTGAATTAAATTAAAATAGGTTTTAGGTTGAGGCTAAATTAGTCTAGTTTTAAGTCTCTAATTAAACTAAACCTATTCATGAATTAGTCCAACCATACTAACTTAATATTGTCATATAGGCCTGTTTTCCATAAATAAATTCCTTTATTTATTGTGTATCTGGGAAAATTATAACTGTAGGAATCTGATCTAGAAGACGATCACTTTATCCCTTGGACTATGCGAAGAAGAAAAGCTCTCAAAATTTTGACAGTAGATATCAGTGTATCTGTACAATGAATGAGAAAAAGAACTCTATTTATAGAGTCAAAAATAATAACTGAAAAGATAACTGTCTTCACAGCCTGTGCTTAGTTGAAAATCACGCAGGATTTAACATACGCAAGGCTGTGAGCAGTTACTGGACGTGGCCTGTAACTGTTGGACACATGGCAATCATGCATGAGTCGTGTGCAAGTTACAGGACACGCAAGCGAGAGATCAGTGGCATGGCTGCCACGTACTCCAATTTAATGAAATCTACGCAGACTTGTTGAAGACGAAATCCACGCAAACTCGGTATAGAAAGCTTCAAAATCCACGCAAACTTGGGGCAAGAAGCTTCAGGATCCACGCAGACTCGAGGCAAAAAGCTTCAAAATCCACGCAAACTTGAGGAAGAAAACTTCCGAATCCACGCAAACTTGAGATGAAGAACTCAAAAATACACGCAGACTTGAGATAGGACTGCCAGCTGTCTTGATTTGGCGTGTCTTGACTGACACAAAATCTCTGGCAGTGATTGCTTTGTCAGTCGCATTAAATGACAAGAAACCCTTTTTGGTACGCCAACTTGACGAAGGCTGAGTCTTGCCGAAGAAGATTTCGAAAGTCACGCAATAGACGGCTGTGATCTCTCGAATTCTGTGCATACGTGGCATACGAAGAGACATTCTTCGACTGTCGTGCTGTCAGTCATAATTACTCTCTGACAAATGATGAGCTGTCTCCCAGCGTGATTTGTAAAATTTGTCTGGATCAACTGAGCGTGATTTTTGACTCTGTCCTGATCAACTCAGAGTGACTATTGGACTTGTTCTGATCAACTCAGCGTGACTGTCATTTTTAAAGGTCTACAAAACCCCTTTCAAAGTTTTCAAAAATTGAAAAGACTTCAATTTTTTTTGAAATACTTTGAAAATAAAATGATAAAATGAAATCGGTCACGCTGAGATGACTTCAAATTTTTCGTAAGTCAAAAAGGCTTCGAAGTTCTTTGAAAACATCCAAATAAACTTATTAAATGTCATAATGACTCTTCGTTCTCCGAGACTGATTGCATCCAATTTATGGTGGAATATGAACTGCCGGCGAACTCTGTTATATAAACAGGGAGAAGATTCATTTTTAATCTTCATCTTACGTCAACATGACACCAAAAAAGAAAGCTGAGGAAGAAGCACGCAAGTTGGGCTTTTGTTCCCATGGTGACCCCACTTTTGAGGGTAAGGAACCGGAGCCTCTTGTCTTCGAGTTCAAAGACGATCCCATGCATTTGGCCAAGAATTTCTTGAGCTATTTTGGCCTGGATGGCTCGTCTTCTTCTGATGGACGCAGCCTTGCAGAGCAGCGTGAAATATTGAAGGCTTTGTTAAACCGTATGGGGGTTAAGAGCGTAGAAAAACTAGGCATTAAGCTCAATCACTCTGGAAAATAGAGCGTGTCTTTTATGCTTTTGTTGCACTCTTTTTGTTTTGTCTTTTGTAAGGCCATCAGTGCCTGTCTTGAAGAATATAGTACAAAGCAACATGCATTAATGAAGAATGTTAAATGGCACTCTTTGATTGTTTCTAATGTTGCGCTGTCTTTCAAAGCACATGTGTCATTCATTCCATGGTTTACGAGCGCTATTTACGCGGATCTTTTCCAAGAATAGGCTTGTACTTTGTCCTTTAAATAGATAGACGAGTTTCACAGATACTCATCTCCCATTCTTCTTCTTCTTCTCTGAGAAAGAATTTGTTGTGAGATTTCGTCCTCAAACAGGAAAGCAATGCTTTCTAATGTTCGATTTCTGTGCACTGTATCAAACATGGGTTTGCCAATTCTTAGCACCAAACTTGAAGGTAAGTCCAGTATAGTACGCATACTATTTTGTTATTGTTGAAGATGGCTTTTGTCTCTGACTGAACAATACACGCCTGTCTCTGTTTGACTTATTATTATTGAAGATGGCTTTTGTCTCTGACTGAACAATACATGCCTGTCTCTGTTTTGACAAATGCACGCTTAATATTCCTTGCTGTTTTCTGCAGAAGCACGGCTGAAAACTTTCTTTAGAACTGGCATTGGTGATGTGGATGCTGTGGGGAGCGTTCTTCTGACACCAACATCAGGGAGCTCATGCGCTTTTGACGCGCAAATCAGACAACACAGAACTCTTCGTGGGATAGAAGGGTCTTCCTCAGATGGTAGGAAGAGCCTTTATACACGAGAGTTGGATGGTGGAGTTAGCCCTACCCCGAGAAATCAGGTAGTAGAGTTCCTTTCAAGGAAGAACCAGGAATTGTATCCCAATGTGGAATACACTCCTATCTTCCTTGAGAGGTTACCCCCAATCCACCAGTTGTATTGGCAGCACCACGACTTCGGGCTGCCATACTCTGTGGTTCTCCTCTCGTCTGAGAGAGGAGACCAGAGTTTGATTCCTGCTGATCTGGTCGTGACTGAGACCCAGACAGTCAGGAATTTCCACCAACAACGAACCTGACGGAGAAGGTCCGACGGAGAAGATCCAAAGAAGAAGATAGATCTCTATTAGGTTGTTTGTTGTGGTGTAGAATAAAAATCCAAGATTTGTAATAGATTTCCATTATGATTTGTAAGAAAGTCTAAGAAAATGTAATAGACTTTTTATGGTAAAATGAGAATGGAAATGATAATTCTTCTATGCTCAATAATTTGTATTTGTGGATGAATTGTGGACATGATAGATAATAAAATCTTCTTTTCTGTTTTAGAGTATATAATATTATCAGAGGTATTATGGACATGATAATATATAGAAACTCAAAAGAAAATAGATTGATTTCTATGCAGAGGTCAAAACATGACAAATGAGTAGATAGATTCGGAATTGATTCAGAGGTTATGAAAACATGATAAATAACGAATCCCCACTTAATAAATTGATAGAAGATTATGGATGGATGAACCGTTAGGAAATGATGAACAGATGAACTGTCGAGTGAATGTAATAAATGAACGGATGAACCGTCAAGTATTAATGAATGGGCGAACCGTCTGATGAATGTGAGAAATGAACGGATGAACCGTCAAGCATTAATGAATATGTGAATCGTCGGATGAATGTGACGCTTCACTATTTGAGGAACTTCTGCCTATAAATATAGCAGAAATCTGACAAGAACGAACACTTCCACTCCTCAACATAAAAATGTCGTCTGGAGAAGCATCCAAGAAGACTGAGATAGCCTCAAAGGTTCAGAAAGGCACTGAAGAACACCCTGCTGATCCAGTTCAATCGAAGAAGACGGAAGCAGGCGAAAGTTCGTCTGCACCCAAGCCACCAAGGGACATTCTGGACTTCCTGCTCGAACCAGAAAAGACTGAAGAAGAAGAAGCCATGAGGATGGCCGCTTGCAAGTTCCTCGTGGGTTCCAGCAAGGAGGTCCTCAGTTCTTTTGCTGATCACATCTTTGAGAAGGATGGCAGTGGCCCACGTCCAAATGTAGAAAAGGATGATAGTGATCTTCCTTAATATCATGTATCATCATTCATGATGAAAATAAAATAAAAATTTTATTTCTAAACATGAAACTGTCTGATGATTATAAGTATTTACATTTATACATAGTACTTTTTGAGGAATTTGCCATTAATAGGCATCAAAACTTTTCGACCATCCAATTCTGAGAGTTGATAAGCTCCATTTGAGAAAACTTTGCTCACAATATAGGGTCCTTCCCACTTTGCGTCAAATTTGCCCTTGCTCATATGAGTCATAGTCATAGGACGTCTGACTGTTAGAACAAGTTCTCCTTTTTGATACGATCGAACTCTGACTTTCTTATTAAAAGCTCTTGAGATTCTAGCTTGATAGAATTCAATATTCTGTTGAGCAGATAATCGCTTTTCATCCAGAGCTTCTAATTCTTGAAGTCGAATACGATCATTATTTTCTGCAGTAAGTTCATTAGCGATTACTATCCTTAAAGAAAAAATTTGAATCTCTAATGGAAGAACAGCTTCACAACCATACACCAAAGAGAAGGGTGTACATTTAGTAGCATTACGAACTGTAGTACGATAAGCCCACAAACATTTGCCGAGCTTCTCACTCCAATTATGTTTGTTAGTAGAGACAAATTTCTTTAGGAGTTTGATGATGGTCTTGTTGAAAGCTTCTGCTAATCCGTTAGCTGCCGGATTATATGCAGTAGAAGCCACATTGTTGATCCGGTGATCGTCACAGAATCGAATATATTTTTGGCTGACGAACTGTGGTCCGTTATCATGAATAATGCGCCGAGGGACACAAAATCTGTAGATGACGTGGTGCTTAATAAAGCTGATGACATTGGACGTCTTAACTTCAGACAAAGGAATAGCTTCGGCCCATTTGGAGAAGTAATCGATTATTACAAGAATAAACCGATGACCCTTGGATGACGGCAGATTGATCGGGCCAATAATGTCCATGCCCCAAGCTTCAAAGGGCCATGATGCTGCCGTCGGATGTAGAAATTCCGAAGGTTGATGAATAAAATCTGTATGGATTTGACAAGCTTTATACTTCTTTGCATATTCGATGGCGTCTGATACCATAGTGGGCTAATAATAACCCATACGTCGAATACGGTCTTGAAGTTTTGGTCCTAGCTGATGTGCTCCACAAATTCCATCATGTGCTTCGTGAATAATTTGCTGAGCCTCGTCACCGACAACACATCGAAGAAGTAAACCATCATAAGCTCGACGATATAAGGTTTTTATCGTATGATTGTAATAGAATCTGAGTGATCGTCGTCTGATAGATGCTGTCTCACTCGGATCATCTGGAAGAATATCATACAATACGAAATCCAAGAAAGAAAGTCTCCAATCTTTATCCGTATTCTGATTCTCGGCTGAATTACTGAAGATAAATTCCATACTGGAATCAGATGAAGATGCTAAAGATTTACGACTGAATCTAAATCCTCTTGTTGTGTTGACGTCATGAGATGTTGATTCTTCAATGTCAACTGGAAGTCCTAGAGTCAGGTTATTTTCAAGATGAAATAACTCTCGATTACGAACAACAATCATTTGCTGCCGTCTGATTGGAATAGCCAATACCGCCGTAAGATTAGCTAGAGCATCAGCTTCTGTGTTACATGCTCGCCTAACATGTTCAATGAAGAATTCTTCAAACGAAGAAGCCATAGATATAGCTGATCTATGATAAGGAACCAGATCTTGATGGCGAACTTTATAAGTACCCTTTATCTGATTGACAATGAGTTTAGAGTCTCCATACGCTTCCAAATATTGAATATTCAGATGTTTAGCGAGTTGAAGACCAATGAGTAATGCATTGTACTCAGCTACGTTGTTTGAACACGGCTGGTCGAGAGAATAAGCTCTTTGGATAGCAAGACCTTCTGGCGATACAAGAACGATTCCAACTCCAGCGACAATATCACCATTAGGACCAATTCTTGAAGCACCATCAAAGAATAGACGCCAAGTAGGATCTTCTTCAGCAATTTGATTTGAATCTAAAACTTTATCTGGGATTTCGTCATAGAGTTTTGAATTTTCTGGAATTGAGTGAGAAGCCAGAAAATCAGCTAAAGCTTATCCTTTGACTGACTTCTGAGGAATATAGTGCATGTCATACTGAGCAAGTAGGATTCCCCAATTAGCCAGTCGAGAATTCAAAACACTGGGTTTCTTCATCATGATTCGTATAGGATTGATCCTGGAGATGACATGAATAGTCTGGCCAATGATATAATGTCGTGTCTTTTGGACAACGAACATTAAGGCTAGACATTCTTTTTCGACCGGTGAATATCGAGGTTCAGCTCCGGTCATAGTACGACTGAGATAATAAATGGCTTGTTCATGACCATTTTGATTCTTTTGAGCAAGCAATGCACCCAATGAATGACTCATTGCTCGAGTATATAGGAGAAATAGAATTCCTGAAATAGGAGGTACCAATACTGGAGGGCTCTTCAGATATTGTTTTATATCATCGAATGCTTTCTGATATTCATCATTCCAGACAAAAGAAACACCTTTCTTCATAAGTTTGTTGAATGGTCTGCAGCGTCCTGACAAATTAGAGATGAATCTCCTGATATAAGCGATCCTTCCTTGAAATCCTCGTAGCTCTTTTAAGGTGCGTGGAGGACGCATCTCTTAGATGGCTTTGATCTTCTCGGGATCCACGTGTATACCTTTAGAGGTAATGACGAAGCCGAGAAATTTACCGCTAGAGACGCCTAAGAAGGACTTAGTAGGGTTCATCTTTAATTGATGCTTACGCATTAGATCAAAAATAGTCTTCAAATCTTGGATATGATCCTCCTTTTGTCGACTTTTGACTGCAATGTCATCAACGTAGCATTCGACTGTTTTTCGTAAATGTTCACGGAATATAGTGCTCATGGCTCATTGATAAGTTGCTCCTGCATTCTTGAGACCGAATAGCATAACTGTATAACAGTACGTACCAATCGGCGTTCTGAAAGAAGTGTGCTTCTCATCATCTGGAAACATTTTAATCTGATTGTACCCAGAATACCCGTCTATGAATGACATCCGTTCAAATCCACAGGTATTATCGATCATGACATCAGTGATTGGTAGAGGGAATTCGTCTTTAGGACATGCCGCATTGAGATCGCGGAAGTCTATGCATACTCTGATCTTGCCGGTCTTTTTAAGGACAGGAACTATGTTAGCCATCCAATCGGGATGTTGTTCCTCTCTAATAAACCCGGAGGTCATGAGTTTATTGACTTCAGCTTCAATTGCATCCATAATGTCTGGACGAAATCGTCGCTGTTGTTGTTTGACTGGTTTAGCATTCGGCAAGATATTGAGCTTATGAGTTGCAATTTGGGGATCAAGTCCTGGCATATCTTCATAACTCCAAGCGAAGACGTCGATGTAATCACGAATGAGTTTAATCATGTCTTGCTTATCAGTTTCTGAAAGACTTTCACTGATGAATATTGGTTTAGGAGATCCCTCTTCACCAACATCTATTTGAACAAGTTTATCTTCAGTCGGAGGTTTTTTTTGCTCGAAACGGAACTCCCATTGATTATCTAATCTTTGGGCCCATTGTTCTGATTCAGGTGAGGTTTCAAATTCTTCTTCGTCTTCATCACTTTCTTCAGAACGGTCAATGGAAACCATGTTGGAAGACAGAATATTGCAGTAGAAATCACCGATACTCGTATCGGAATCCCAAGAAGTGGTACTAGAAGAATCAGATCTTTTATCTTCGTCAGACTCGGGATCTTCATGGATAGTATTGATAAAAGGAGTAGGAGCCATATAGCCCAATCCGCATTTCGTCCTTCCATATTTCAGAGGAGGAATACGAACAGGCATTTTTCTTCCCTTTCCATCATTGAGGCCAGTCCTGAAGTTATAGCCCATATTTTTGATGATGTCTTTAGATTGCTGACTATAGCGACGTAGTTGTAATCTTCCAGTATTATCATTTCTGTCATCATCTTCTAAATCAGAAGGACTTTGGGGCCCTTTGTAAAAGAATATTGGAATGTCTCCTGGCTTTCTGTTGGAAACTAGAAAGTATGAAGATTGTACAGGTTCTAGGGATACATCTGTATGAACAGTCTGTACAACCCCTATGGTTATTGTGTTCAAGTCATCTAACAAATGTAAATAACTATGAACATAGTTGCACACATCAACGTACTGCAAAGGTGGAGACTTTTCATTAAATATAAAAGCAGGAATATTTATATTGGGAGAAGGCTGAGCCTTAGAGATTTTAGCCAAGTCAATGACTAAAGGGGAAGAAGAAGAAAGAGAAGAAGTTTTGTTTCGATTAAGATTGATAACAAAAGGCTCAGAAGAGGTGAGCTCCCTTGAAGTTTGAGATGGAAGAGTAATCCGCCCTCCAACTGGAATTAGCAGAGTATCCTGTTTC
Source organism: Iris pallida (assembly GCA_029216955.1). Lineage (NCBI taxonomy): Eukaryota > Viridiplantae > Streptophyta > Magnoliopsida > Asparagales > Iridaceae > Iris > Iris pallida. Next base: position 13,185,763 of record JANAVB010021600.1, on the reverse strand, counting down.
ATATGTGAAGATACAGGAACCGTAGTACGCCCACTGACAGGAATGATCATTGTATTTTGAGTAGACGACTGAGGTGACGGAGAGATCCATCCACTCACTGGAATGATGAAAGAACCTTCTCCAGAGAGTTTGGGAGATTGTTGCTGAGTAGTTCGACCTTTAACAGGGATTATTAAAGTCTTACTTTGTGCATCCTCTTTCTCCATAGCTTGTATGACCCTTGTATACTCTTCTTTGTACATTCGGGAATCATTGAAATAAGCTTCAATCCCATGGAAGGGATTTATATCAGCAACTTCTTTTTATACTCTTCCATTGCTATCAATGTATTTAAAATACTGATGAAGAGTAGAAGGCACCACATTATTTTCATGAAGAAAGGGCCTCCCCAGAAGAAGATTATAGGATCCCACGATCTCAATCACATAGAAAGTAACTTTAGATCTGAAATCTCCTATCTGAAGCTTCAGATGAATCTTTCCCAAAGGCTCGCTTTGGCTTTGATTGAATCCCAGGATAGTAGTAACCGTCTTGGAGAGCTTGTGAAGAGGGATTTTTAGTTCATCCAATAGACTCTTTGGCATGATGCTTATAGCAGACCCTGGATCAATAAGGATACGATCTATCTTCATCGTATCAATATAACCAGTATAGTAGAGAGGCCGATCATGTCGATTATCCTCCAATAGCATGTCGTCTTGTGTAAAGGTGATATTTGGGATAATCTCTAATATACTGTTACAATGTAAGCAAGTGGCAGGTTCTGCATCTGGTTTCTTCAATTGTGCAAGACAAGAGTCAGCTTGTAGGAGTGCTTCACTTAATGTCTCCCGAGTCTCTTTAGAAAGACGTAGAAGTTCAAAGAGGGACATTCTAGCTGGAGTATTAGCAAGTTGAGCTAGAATGTCAAAGTTGTAAGGCTTCTGAAGCCCAAGAGGAGGGGACTTCTTGATCGGTTTATCAAACCGAGCCTGTTGTTTGCCTTTCTCAAGAACTGTAGGCTTGGGAGGAACAGGTTCAGCCGGTATAGTTGAAGGAACATGTGCAGTAGATGATTCTTCTTCAGAAGGAACATTAGGAACATCTTTATCAGCAGTAGGGATATCAGGAGTATCCTCAGGATTCTTGGAATAATCCTTTAGATAATGTTTCCCCGTTCGAGTAGCACCAGCAAGTGCTTCTTCCTTCTCTTTTGGATCTGTGTCGGAGGTAGATCCAAGAGAAGTCATATGACATGACTTAATCTTTCCAGCCTTCTTGGACTTTTGAGAAGTAGTCTTTCGAGGAAAAGGAGATTCAAAATCTGCCACTAGATCTGGATGAATCCACATAATTTCTCCAGTCTCCAAAGTGATTTGCACTAATCCTTCAGAATGTGGAGGAGGAATATTCACTATTTCAAGAGTTATCTTGGGAATAGGAACAATCCCACTTTCAAGGAGTTGAGGAGAGAAATCTCCGAATTGCATAGAGATGACATTGGAAGTGACAGTCTTCTCTTTCGGAGTAAGAGAGAGAGCTCCAGACTTAATCATTTCTTGAATCTTTCCTTTCAGTACATAACATGTACGAATTGTGTGACCCAACATTCTGTGGTATGGGCAGTATTTGGGATGATCTGTCTTACCAGCTTCATCAGGTTTCTTGATCTCAGGTAATTGTATTTTATTACCTTTCAGCAGACATTCAAAGATACCAAGGACATCGTCGTCATCGAAAGAGTACTCTTCTTTGGGGCGAGGTGTTCTTGGTTGTTGAGTTGTAGAGGCAGAAGTTTGAACAGTTGATGCATCTTTGCTATGAAGATTAACTTCAAGAGTTTCTTTTCCTTTGCGAGCATTATTTTTATTGTTAGCACCTTGACCTGTTTCTTTGGGAGTCATCTGCACTCCTAAACCTTTGAAGGTTTCATCACTAATTTTTGCAGCTTTGGCACTGACTATGAAAGAAGGCCAGTCTTAGAATTGGGTGGATCCCGTCCACATTCTGATGATTGGCAACAAGTTTGATTTACATGTGTCGATGGTGACAGCATCAGGAGTTCCAAGAGGCATCTTCAGAGCTTCTCTTTGAAACCGTTCAATATAATCCTCTGTAGTTTCATTATTTTTCTGCTTGATTCTAATAAGAGCAGACATAGTCATGTCATTGAGCCTTTCATAGAACCGTTCAAGAAACATCTGTTTGAAACCAGCAAATGAGGTAATGCACCCATCTGGGAGACTTCTATACCATTCATAAGCAGTTCCCTTGAGACATCCAATAAACACCCGAGTAAGGAGGACGTCACTTGGTTGCAACTGATCAGTCATCACTTCAAAGTGATTAATTAACTGACTTGGAGAAGTGGTTCCATCATAGAATGAGATAGTAGAAGGCTTGTATTTAGGAGGATATGATACTTGCTTCCATTCTATCGGATAAGGTTGCTTGATGCCTAACCTTTGTAAACCATCCTTCTGTTTGAATGCCTCGAATTGAGTTTTGAGATTCTTCAATTCTTCAGAGACAACTCCAGAAGATTGTGGAGTTGTAGCTTGTAGAGAATAGTTGGGAAGAGGAACAACATTGTAAGCACTACCCCCAGCTCCAGAGAGACTAGGATTTGGTTGAGCTGGTCCAGGGGTATTGGATTGTACTGCCGGAGGAACTTGCACTGGACTTATACCAGTGTCAACTGGTATGGCATCTGGTACAGTCTGTCAATTTTGCAACTGAGCTGTCATGAGTTCATACATCGACTTTATAGTGTCAGCCATAGACTTTATTTGCTGTTCCAAAGAAGCAATTCTTTGGTCCTGAGGAGTCACCGAAGAGGAAGGTTCACTGTTTAATTCAGTATTCCCATCCACCATATATGTTGTGATTGTACGAGGGATTATTGATGAATTAGTGGATGCTGTATGCTCTGAATCACTGCTTCGTGCATCAAAGTCATTTAGAGGAGAACTACCCCCAGTAGGAAGAGGTGGGAAGTTGGATTCTCCCAGAAATTTAGAATCATCTTCAGAGATCAAATTTCTTTGACTAGAGGCTAAGACTCTTGATCTGGTGTTTCTATATACTCCATCTGGACTATCAACTCTACCCCCAGTGTCCCGAGAGGTCATGTTAACAGAAGCAAACAAAGGCTCATCTTCATCAGGCATAGGTTCACACTGAATCCGATTGAAGATAGATTGTCGTTTAGTTTGACATCTGCATTGCATTGTGACTCTTGGCTGGAAGTCACATTCATGATCACCATGGTCTTGAACCATTGATTGACATCTGCATTGAATTATGACTCTTGGATAGAAGTCACATTCAGCATGATCTTTTGTCATAGAATTACTCCTTCTCTTCTGTTGAAGATGTTCTCGTAAATCTGTTTGTGAAGATTGAGGAGTATATTTCCTGTTCTTGGGTCTTGATGGCTCTTGATTATATAGAGAGTGATTAATATGAGCCACATAGTTTCTTGCATACTCTGCATCTGGATCTCTTATCCTTGTTTCCAACTGGTATGGTTTCTTAACACCAGAAGTGTTCAGTTTTGTTCTTAGATCATTGGAGGTAACACATTAGTTTTGGAAACATGGAGTTTTTCTTCCATTGACCTGGATATTTGCAGAGAAGGAAGAGTTGAACCATCCCTTTGATTAGGAGTTGGTAACAAACCCTCTTTTATGGACAGATTCTGTGCCCAATTTGAAGAAGTCATAGAAGAAGACATTAAGGAATGTTTCTTATTAGACTCATTCAGGTTTTGAAACATAGAATGTCCAGAAGGAAGAGTAGTCAAAAGACCATCTCCTTTTCTTTGACTTACAAAAGTGTCAGTCAAAGCTGTTTCTGAAGTAAAAACTACAGGAGCAGAAGAAACAACTAAAGAGTTATTCCTTTTCGAAGGGACTTTGTGTGGAAGACCACCCCCAGTTCCAGTAGAACTTGGTAAAGAAGAAGAGATAGCTAAAGAGCTATTCTTCTTAGATGAAATACACGCTGAAACAGACTTAGTTAAAGAACCAGTACTATTAGCGTGACTTTTGACTTTGGAAGTACACGCTGGAACAGCCTTGGCTAAGGAACCAGTGCTGTCAGCGTGACTTTTAGGGTTGAAATTGTACACTGAAACAGTTTTGGCTAAAGAGCCAGTATTGTCAGCGTGACTTTTAATTTTAGAAATACACGCTGAAACAGATTTGGTTAAGGAGCCAGTACTGTCAGCGTGATTTTTGAATGTGAAATTGCACGCTGGAACAGATTTGGCTAAGGAGCCAGTACTGTCAGCGTGACTTTTGATTGCTGTCATCTTCGAGCGCACAAGAGTGTACGTGCTTACAGTAGAGTTCTTGCCAGTGTTAGGAGTAGACACTGTGGCAGAGACTTCACCATTGACTGCCAACTGATTCTTAGGGACATAGACAGAGTGTCCCTTCGACTTGGCAGTGATGATAGAGGCTGAAGTAGACTTGCCACTCTTAGCCCGCTGCATTTCTTCATAGGCGAGTTGATCAAACTTGATCGTCATCACCTTCTTCGTCGAGCCGATTGACGAAGTGTCGTATTGAGTTGTTGCCATCTCAGAAGAGGAGATGGTTTTCCCCAGCAGAGTCGCCAATTTATTTTCCATAAATAAATTCCTTTATTTATTGTGTATCTGGGAAAATTACAACTGTAGGAATCTGATCTAGAAGACGATCACTTTATCCCTTGGACTATGCGAAGAAGAAAAGCTCTTAAAAATTTGACAGTAGATATCAGTGTATCTGTACAATGAATGAGAAAAAGAACTCTATTTATAGAGTCAAAAATAATAACTGAAAAGATAACTGTCTTCACAGCCTGTGCTTAGTTGAAAATCACGCAGGATTTAACATACGCAAGGCTATGAGCAGTTACTGGACGTGGCCTGTAACTGTTGGACATATGGCAATCATGCATGAGTCGTGTGCAAGTTACAGGACACGCAGGCGAGAGATCAATGGCATGGCTGCCACGTACTCCAATTTGATGAAATTTACGCAGACTTGTTGAAGACGAAATCCACGCAAACTCGGTATAGAAAGCTTCAAAATCTACGCAAACTTGGGGCAAGAAGCTTCAGGATCCACGCAGACTCGAGGCAAAAAGCTTCAAAATCCACGCAAACTTGAGGAAGAAAACTTCTGAATCCACGCAAACTTGAGATGAAGAACTCAAAAATACACGCAGACTTGAGATAGGACTGCCAGCTGTCTTGATTTGGCGTGTCTTGACTGACACAAAATCTATGACAGTGATTGCTTTGTCAGTCGCATTAAATGACAAGAAACCCTTTTTGGTACGCTAATTTGACGAAGGCTGAGTCTTGCTGAAGAAGATTTCGAAAGTCACGCAATAGACGGCTGTGATCTCTCGAATTTTGTGCATACGTGGCATACGAAGAGACATTCTTCGACTGTCGTACTGTCAGTCATAATTACTCTCTGACAAATGATGAGCTGTCTCCCAGCGTGATTTGTAAAATTTGTCTGGATCAACTGAGCGTGATTTTTGACTCTGTCCTGATCAACTCAGTGTGACTATTGGACTTGTTCTGATCAACTCAGTGTGACTGTCATTTTTAAAGGTCTACAAGGCCACGTCTAACTTAAGTTGGATCCCTTCTAGAGTCTAAGCTACCCGAGTCACTATCTCAAGTCGGAATGAGACAAAACTCGAACCACATTACACAAATCATTTAAAATATTTAATAAAATTATAAAATTTCAAAAATGTTGAAAATTCAAAAATGAACAAAATACCCCTGCTCTTGAAAACTGGGAGTGATACTAGCGGAAAACTCTCTCATGCACACTATGGCTCTACACGAGGCATAAACTTGATCTACTCCCATAAAACGGTTATCAATAAGTATATTCAACCTTATAGAAAATGTCTTAGGTTTCCATCCAACTCGTGTCGCAAATCGTACAGATATAAACGAATGCAAAATACCAGAATTAAATACTAAAATTGAATGAGAGAGAATTAGAATGGTACCAGTAACTAACTCTCATGTTGCTAATGCCTCCTCAAAGGAAATTGTGTAACCTCGGATATGACCTCTGGATACTGGATCCCTCTGCTGCTGACCTCTCAATCTTCGAACCTGAGCCTGAGCCTGAGTATACTGCTGAGGCCTCTGCTGCTGGAACTGATGAGACTGCATCGGTAATGGTCACCGGGCCTGTTGCCGCTGAACCAGTATTGGCACCCTGAATTGCTGAACTGTAGGCTGAAAGGATGTTGAACCAGCCGAACTCCTCCGAGGACAAGTCCTTATCGTGTGTTCTAATGCTCCATAAGATAGGCACAAGCCCTGAGCCCTATGGCACTCTGACAGCACATGTCCTACCTTCCCATAATGAGAACATCCAACTGAAGTAGACTGCCTCTTTTGTTGAAGATGCGACTGAGATGACTGTTGAAGGAAAGCAGTCGGAGCCTGTCCCCTTGGAGATCTAAACGTCAAAGCTTGAACAGCTGGAGCTGGTGCTGATGACTGAAAGATGATCCCTTCTGAATGCGAGGCTTCTTCTGGCCCTCAACTCTATCCTCAATCCTCTGGGGTGTGTTTTCCATTAAAATCTTTTGATTGCAAATTTCAATTACAAACAGAACAGTGTTACAATATAGGACTTAGATGTAGTCCTAGGAGTACACTTTTGTTTATCTGGGTCCCTGTATCGATGGAGCGAGTGGTAATGCGTTGACTCTGTTGACGATCTGACGACGGTTCTCGGTTCTCTGAAGATCTGAGTTACTCTGGGTGCTGGAGCTTACGGAGAGGAAGAAGATGTTGAGTGTCTGTATCTGCCTCTCTCACTATGTATGTATGAAGGTCTGTCTGTCCGTATGTGTGTGTTCGTGTGTATGGAAGAAGGAAATTATTCCTCTATTTATAGATTGCAGGCTGGCTGCTCATGCACGCATATGTAGGATGCGACTGTACGTGGGGACGCCACGTGGTTGATGCTGCGGGAGGCGTATGGAAGATGTACCATCATTTGTGGGTTGAATCCTTCATGCCGCTTTTTGTGGGCTGGCACGTAGCAGGGGAGAGGATCTTTCTGTTGCTGAGATCTTGGATGATTAGCACCCCTTCATAGGCTGAATTGAGTTAAAGGACACGTATCGTAGGTCCATGGCTCAAGGATCTCAGATTTGGTGGAGAGCGATCTGGTAGGATGCGCCTGGGATTGGGCGCATGAGAAGACTTTGGCTCACAACTTTCAGGAGTCACGAACCGGTCGGGGTGCACGGCTTTTGAGGCGCATGCGAGTCTTCAGGCGCATGGTCGCTGAGGCACATGCTAGTGGTTGGTCGGCCACGTGGGTCGTAACCGTCGGAGGAAAGTAATGATGATGTTGATGTCAGTGATGCTTCGTCTTCTGAAAAAGATGCCAACTGTCTAGTCCTCGGAGGACGTGCTGCCAATTCTGTCACTTGAGCATTAATTGCTTGATGGGTGACGAGCCAAAATAGGCGCATGGGTCTATGTTGATTAGGATGCATGGGTTTCTGCTCTGTTGGGCGCATCCATACGGGGCACTTTGGAACTGACGGGCGCGTCTGTACGATGCGTGGTGTCTGACCGACGCATCCTTTTGTATGACGTGCCTTTATTGGTCCGACTTTTATGTTCTTTAAGTGCTTTAAATAGCCGTTTTGACTTGGCTGCATTCGAAGCGTCAGGTTCATCACCATAAATGCAAATTTATTGCACAGGATTCGGATAGCCCGCCACTTGGCGCATGGGTTTGATTTGCCCGGCCTATAAATGGTGGCAAGGAGAGAGTTTGCCTCTCATTCTCTCACGTCTTCCCGAATGGACTTGTTTGCTCGAGCACATTCTGTTGACGAGATGCTCCCGAGGGTGAAGATGCGATGACTTGTCTTCGTTCATGCACTTGAAGGTGACTGTTACATCCAAAAGTCAGACGAAAGGTGCCTGTTGCATCCAAAGATCGGGATGCTCGAGCCCTGTCTTCATTATACTGAAAAAGCCACAGATCGGAATTACGGTGCCCCCGGCTTTGGAGGCTCTTTCTTCTGCCAGAGTGGGTGTTGTCCATTCTGGTTGTGTTGAAAGCTGCTCCTTTAGCCTCAGAGGAGAGCTCTTCCTCCCGCTAGGGTGGGGTTGATCGCCCACCCAGGTTCTGCTCAATAAATGCTTCATTAGTCGAAGCATTTGATCGGGTCGAAGTAAGGCACATATGCTGAGACTTCATGATGCGCATAACTAAGGTGCTAAAGAGATGCGCCTGACTGAAATGCTGAAGGCTACGCCTGACTGAGACGCTGAAGAGACACGCCTGACTGAGACGCTGAAGTGATGCCCCTGACTGATGATGCGCCTGGTGGGAGGCACACGACAGTTTGCTGCGCCTGGCTGTAGTCTTAGGATCTTTCTTTTTGTAGAAATTCTCTTATGTAAAGCCTTTTAGACATGTAATAGAATTTTATATAAAATAAAAAAATCTTCTCTTGCTGTCTATACTTTTGCTGTCTTGATGTGCCAAGTACTTCGTTTGAGTTTCCTGGCACATGTTCTGAGTAGTATTTGAGCGCATAGGAATTCTGGCACGTAGATGCGCCATGAAATTCCATGCTTCTACAAGACCCCCTTTAAAATTTTCAAAACTTTTTGTCAAGTTTTGGAATACTTTGAATAAGAAGCATAGTGGTATCTTCAACGGGACACATGACTATTCGGGCGTATGATTACTCTGTGCATCAGTGATGGGTCGCATGCTCCTCTCAGTTAATGCAAATGATAACGCTTCGAAGTAATCAAAAAAGATTAATGATGATCTTGCAGTTATCACTTCGCAGAACCCCAAACGGTGGCTGACATCACTCCTCATCAGTTTTTGCGTATGTCCAAGCCTATAAATAGGCGTTTGATGGAGAGAGAGAGAGAGTTCTTCTTCTCTCTTGCTTTCTTCTTCTCTAAAGTTCTTCTTTCGAAAAAAAACTCTAACTTCTTCTTTCATGAGATGGCCCCCCAAAACTCCTCGCGGTGGTGCTGGCAAGGGAAAGGAGCCTACGGAGTTCGTCGAGGAGGACGCTCGGCCTGTCACCATTGTGACTCCGGCCGACGTTTGGCCTGCGGTGACGGGTGGGTGTGATCTCCCAACTTTTTAGACGAGTCTGGAGCATATAGATGAGTTATATCATGTTGTTGTGCCCTAACTCTTTGTCGCTGACGCGCATGGACTTCTGTCCTGATGATGTGCTGAGGCTATTCTGTCGATGCGCAGAGGTTTAGGCCCTGATTATGTACCAAAGTTTTACTGCTGACGCGCATGGGTTTACACCCTGATGATGTGCCGAAGCTTCACTGCTGACGTACATGGGTTTAGACCCTGATGATGCGCCGAAGCTTCACTGCTGACGCACATGGGTTTAGACCCTGATGATGCGCCGAAGCTTCACTACTGCTGCGCATGGGTTTAGACCATGATGCTGCGCTAGGCTGCTTGACACACCCAATACTTTGTCTTCTATGTAATGAGAGTGGCGAAGATGTATACAGCTATTTCTGGCATTACGTGCACCGGATGTTATCCAAGGCAGTGTTGACTGCCTACTTGATGATATGGCTCCGGGACTGTGTGTTCTCAGGTGGGTCAGGCTCTGTGGAGAGGGTGACCCGGAACCTCATTTTGCCAGCAGTGAAACTGGTTTTTGGTCGTCCTTTGGCTCTCCTCCCCGCGATGGTGTGTAACCTGCTGCGGGGTTTGAGAGATTTTGCTGACGATGTGGCCCATGAGAGGGGCAAAAAAGATAACTTTTCCCGAGCTGAACTACCATTCCATTATCTGATGGGATGGTTAATTCTGCATCACCCGAACGTGATGAGTCCGGGTCCTGAAGATGATCACATTGAAGGTGACGCCTTTATCCGCCGCTTCTATAAGAGGAAGTGGCTGCACACCGGCATCCCCGTCTGTAGGAGAGTTTTGTCTTATCTTCAGGGGTGGAAGATCGTCAAGGTAAGTCCTATCTTCAAAGATTTCGAAGCTGACCAAGATTTGGAGGACTCCGGTGAGGACGCGATCACTCTACCGAAATGAGGGTTTCGTTGGTTGCAGAGTATTCGGCCTTTCCACTTAGTCTACCGCAACCAGAATAAGTGTTATTTGGAGCCGTATCTGCCGAGCCAGTTTGCTCGCCAGTTTGGTTATACCTAGCTAATGTTGCGAAACCCTAGTAACAGTCTGGGATTTGCTGGAAGTTTACTGGATGGAGCCCGGGTTGGCAATATTACAATGTCGGGTGCACTGGGGTTCGTTTCAATACACCAGTTCACAACTCTCGGCCACAGATCCTGTATTCGGCTGTTAAGCTGTATTGTGCCATGAATACTGTGCCTCCTGAATATGACAGGGAGACTAGTTTCATCGTTGGAACTCAGCTAGAGCCTACGAAGAACATGTTGGCGGCGGTCCGGTCATATCGTCCACCAGAGTTGGCGGGATATCGGGCTGCTGCTGCCGCGTCAACTGGAGGCACTCGGGAAGATCCTCCAGCTGGGAAGAGGCGGGCTGACGCAGAAGCCGGTTCGTCTGCACCAAAAAATCGAGAAAAGCGACGACTCCAAAGACGAGAGCTACGGGAGTGCCGCCTGTAACGCCAATGGAATCAGTTCCTGCTGAGGTACCCCCATAGTCTGGCTCATTCTGTCATTTTTGTGACATATGCTTTCTTTTTGTAGGAGCTGCTGAAAAGGAGATCCCGAACTCCAAAATTGGGTACTAGCAGACCAAAGGAGGTGGCGGGCTCATCTGAAGAACGCATTCCGTCGATTGTGATATCTTTCGTGGAGGAGAATCCAGACGATGTCGTTCCTGCAGAGATTTTAGTATCTCCAGATTATGTTGGAAGGGAAGCTAAGGATGCAGCAGTTCCCGAGAGGGTGTAAACCACCATGGGGGCCTCTGACATTGAGGATCAAGCCGATACGGGGCTTCCTGATGAGGAAGTGGAGTGGAGTTCGTCTTCTTCACATGACGTTCCTCCAGAGATGAGTGAGCCTGTTGCAGGAGAAACAGACATAATTGAAACAGAAAAGAGGGCTGATTCTCCACCTTGTCATGATGAGTGGAGGTCGGCTGCAGCGTTGCCGAGCCCTACCCTAGACTCAGCAGCGGAGGCTGAGGTGGCTGCCGACCAGGAGGTAACGACAGATTCTATCGCCACGGAGGGATTCGGTGAGGAAGATGAGACTCGTCCTCCGAGCCTGACTCCAGGGGAGCCGAGTCAGGAAACAAGTGCTGATCTCGCTGCTTTGCCAGAGGGGAAGGTCCCGTACGGCCTGTTGATAGTGTGTTGGAGACGGAGGAGGTATCCCCTGACGTCGGTGGTCCCTCCGAGCTTGAGAAGGGTAAGGGTTTGCTGGAACCCTCTGTTGTTCCTTTTTCTTGGGGTACGATATCGACGCCCCTCTCGGCTCCTTTCGCTCTCTTGGCCCCTCGGGCCAGTGGCGAAGTTCAAGCCCTTGTCGAGGGAGAGTCCGTTGATGCTGAGGTTTCAGCCTCGCAGATTGAAGTCGGTGGGTCTTCTTCAGGCCCACCGTCTATTACAGTACCTCCTGCAACTCCTGCCATAATGTCTCAAGTCCTGGCTAATACAGATGAGTACGTTCAGTTTATTGTTGAATCATTGTACAAGATGCTGCAGAAGGGCGTATCAATGGTGCTGAATGCAAATGGTAGTTTTGTGACGGCAAAAGCCATGGCGCTCTCTTCCATTGGTTTGATACGTTTGCACCGTGGCCACGATCACATGGCTGTAATTCTGGAGGAGTCGGTGATTGAGCTCGACCATCGTCTTTCTGAACTGCAGAGTATCCAGTGGAATGACTTTTCCGTTTTGATAGAAGCAGAACAGAAGAGGTTGATAGCTGAGGTTGAGTCATCTTATCAGGCCACGGTGGCCATCTGGGACGGTGAGGTGGCCGCTGCTGAGGCTGCAGTAGAGAGACTGTCTTAATCCACACAGGAGAAGGTAGAGCTGCGGGCCTCATTGGAGGCAAGTATAGCGGAGGTTACTGCCAGGATTCGCCTCTTAGAAGACCAGAGGGCCCAACTTATGTTAGATCTTGAGCGGGCCCAGGCTGAGCACATCTCGTCTAAGGAGGAAGAGGCAGTTGTTACTCGCCATATTCTTTCTCTGACTCACCAACGGCAGGAGTTGGACGCCAAGCATGAGAACGATACTGCTCCCGAGGCTGTAGAGATGATGCGACAGGAAGCTGAACGCCGGGTCCTGGCGACTGCAGAGACCCGGGCTGCAGACTTGAGACGTCGGATCGAAGAGCTGTCCGCCAATCCCAATGATGCCTAGGGATTTGTAGTCTTCTCTTCTCTTTTTTTTGTTATATGCTGGGGATGTAATCCTTCACTTTTTAGATAAAAAATAAAGAATTTTGTGGTGTGTTCATCTTTTGTTGTCATGAACTTGTGATTTGTGTGGACCTATTATCTTTTGCGCACCTTGGTTGTTAGGTACCGATAATAAGTTTGAGAGAACCGACATGTTTGCTCAGAGGTAATATGGACGTGGAAAATATGGGGTTCAAATATCGGAATCTTCCTACTCAGAGGTATTATGGACGTGGTAGGAGTAACTCTGGGGAGATACACAGAACTACTCAGAGATAATATGCACATGGAAGTTCTGCGATCGATGTACGGCAACACAGGGGTTGTCTATACGGGATGTTTACTCAGAGGTAATGTGGACGTGGTAAACATGATGGGTAGCGTAGTCTTACGGAGCGTAAGATTCCGCTTTGTAGGGCGTAGAGGAGCAACTCAGAGATAATGTAGACGTGGTTGTCCTTTTACTGGAAATAGAATGCAATGGAACAACTGGGTTTCGAAAGCATAGGATTTTTATGAAACGGAGGTGTATGTGAGCTCTGATGATTAGGTCCACTAATTACCTTGCTAGGTAAAGGTGGAAGTACATATTTGAAAGATGTCAAGAGTAGTACTTCTTTAGGAACTTGCCGTTGATGGGCATCATGAACAAGTTCCCGTTTGATCGGCGAGGCGGTAAGCACCGTTTGAGTATACCGTCTCTATGATGAAAGATCTCTCCCATTTGGGCTCGAACTTTTATGGTGTTTTGCGAGTCAACACCATCGGCCTTCTGACTGCCAGAACCAGGTCGCCTACTTGGAAAGTCCTCTGCTTGACCTTCTTGTTGAAAGCCTGTGATATACGGGCTTGATAGAGTTCGATGCGCTGTTGAGCTAGGAGACATTTTTCATCAAGTGCCTCCAATTCTCGCAGACGGCGACATTGATTGTCCTCTTCTGTTAGTTGATTTATGATCGCTATACAGAGTGAGGGTATCTGGATCTCGAGAGGCAGTACCGCTTTGCTTCCGTAAACTAAGAAGAATGGTGTGTTGCCCATCGGAGTCCGTACCGTTGTGCGGTAGGCCCAAAGGCATTCGCCGAGCTTTTCGTCCCAGTCGCATTTGTTGGATGACACGACTTTTTGAGTAGCCTGACGATAGTCTTGTTAAAAGCCTAGGCCAATCCATTTGCTGCCGGATTGTAGGCGGTTGATGCCACGTTCTGTATGCGGTTCTTGTCACAGAATCTGCTGAAAACATGGCTGATGAACTGTTGACCGTTGTTATGGATAATCCTACGGGGTACCCCGAAATGGTAGATGACATGATGCTTTATGAAGCTGATTAACCTAGATCTTTTCACTTCTGCCAGTGGAACTGCTTCTGCCCATTTGGAGAAGTAGTCAGTGATAGCTAAGATGAAGTGGTGTCCCCTCGATGGAGGGGTGATAGGTCCTACAATGTCCATGCCCCAAGCTTCAAAGGGCCAGGAGGCGACCGTAGGATGTAGTGGTTCCGACGGTGTATGGATGAAGTCGGTATGGAGCTGGCACGCATGGCACTTTTTGGCATAGTCGACAGCGTCGGCTGCCATGGTTGGCCAATAGTAACCCATGCGTCGTAGTCGATCCTGCAGCTTAGGGCCAGGTTGATGAGCCCCGTAAGTTCCGTCATGAGCTTCTCGAAGGGCTTCGGCTGCTTCTTCGTTGGACATGCATCGAAGGAGAAGTCCATCATAGGAGCGTCGGTACAGCATTTTAGTAGCTGTATCGTAATAGAATCGAAGGGAGCGCCTCCTGACTGAGACGACTTCTTTCGGGTCTTCTGAGAGAATTTTGTAGACAGCGAAGTTGATGAGCGGGAACCTCCAGTCTCGGACATTAACACCAGCACTTACTGTCATGGCATGGGCCATTTGTGAGCATAGGTTATTTTTAGGACAGACCAAGTCTCGACCAACTACCATGATGTAGTGTTGAGTCCCGAAGGGTGCTGCCAATGAGGCTGCGAGGCCAGCCAGAGCGTCAGCCTCCAGGTTTTGTAACCGAGGCACATGTTCTATAAAAAACTTGGTAAAGGTTAAAATAATGTTCAATGTAACTTCATGGTAAGGAACCAGATATTTATGGCGAACTTCGTATTGCCCTCTGATCTGGTTAACAATGAGTTTTGAGTCGCTATAGGCTTCCAGATGATCCACCTCCAGCTGTTGTGCCAGCTGGAGTCCCATGATGAGAGCGTTGTACTCAGCAACATTGTTGGAGCACGGCTTCGAAAGGGAGTAAGTACGCTGGATGACCAGCTGATCGGGGGAGACTAAGACTATCCCCACTCTGGCGATAATTTAGCCTTTGGGGCTGGTTCTTGAAGCGCCATCGAAAAACATCTGCCAGACGGAGCTTTCTTCGGTGTCGTTTGATTCTTGGACCTCATCCGGGATGTCTTCATAGAGTCTGGAGGACTCTGGGATGGGGTGCATAGCTAAAAAGTCGGCCAGAGCTTGACCCTTGACGGCTTTTTATGGAACGAACACCATATTGTATGGCATCAACAGGATCGCCCATGTAGCTAGCCAGGAGTTCAACGATCCTGGCTTCGTCATGAGGACCCTGAGCGGATTGAATCGGAAGATGACATAAATTGTCTGGCACGAGACATAATGGCGAGTCTTTTGGATGGCAAACACCAAAGCCAAACATTCCTTTTCAACGGGGTTGTACCGGTGTTCGGCCCCAATCAGTGTCCTACTGAGGTAGTAGATAGCTTGCTCGTAGCCTGCATCGCTATTCTGAGCCAGCAGTGTGCCGAAAAAATGATCCATGGCACGGACGTAGAGGAGAAATGGTTTGCCTGCGACGGGTGCCACCAGGACTGGCGGGCTCGTCAAGTAAGCCTTGATATCATCGAAAGCTTTTTGGCATTCCTCTGTCCAGACGTAGGAGACTCCCTTCTTCATGAGCTGGGTGAAGGGTTGATATTTTTCGAAAAGGTTTGCTATAAACCTTCGGATGTATGCCAGACGCCTCTGCAGGCCTCGAAGTTCTCGAAGATTCTTCGGAGGGTCCATGTCAAGGATGGCCTTGGTCTTCTCGGGATCGACATGAATGCATTTCGCCATGATAATGAAGCCCAAGAACTTTCTGCTAGAAACCCCAAAGAAGGATTTAGCGGGGTTCATCTTGAGTTGATGCACTCGCATGAGATCAAAGACTATCTTTAGGTCTTGTAGGTGATTACCTTTGAGACGGCTTTTAACTGCAATGTCATCAACATAATATTCAACCGTCTTGCAAAGATGTTGACAGAAGATGGTACTCATAGCTCGTTGGTATGTAGCACCAGCGTTCTTCAAGCCGAAGGGCATCACCGTGTAGCAGAATAACTCCTTCGGAGTCCTGAATGACGTGTGTTTTGTGTCATCGGAAAACATTTTAATCTGATTATAGCCCGAGTACCCGTCCATGAAAGACATGCGTTCGAAGCCACATGTATTGTCGATCATTACATCGATGATCGGAAGCAGGAATTCGTCTTTCGGGCAAGCAGCATTGAGATCTCTGAAGTCGATGTAGACTCGTATCTTCCCATTCTTCTTAGTGACAGGGATGACATTGGCCACCCAATCCTGGTGTTGTTCTTCACGGATAAACCCGCTGGTCAGAAGTTTGTCTACCTCTTGATCGATAGCGTTCATGATGTCAGGACGAAAACGTCGCTGTTGTTGCTTTATAGGCTTGGCATCAGGTAAGATGTTAAGCCTATACATCGCGATCTGGGGATCAAGTCCTGGCATATCTTCGTAGCTCCAGGCGAAGAAGTCGATATATTCTTTAGCCAGTTGGATTAAAGATTCCTGGTCTGGTCCTTTTAGACTCTTGCTGATGAAGATGGGTTTGGAAGAAGATCCATCCCCAAGGTCAATTTGCTCGACTTCGTCTTCGGTAGGGGGTTCGCGTAATTTAAAACGAGACTCCCACTGTGCTCCTAGGCGTTGAGCCCAAGGTTCTTTCTCGAAGAATTCTGGCGTTTGGTCTTCGCCTTCATCTTCTTGAGATTGTGCAGACGTCATGTTGACTGATAGCACCTTCCTGAAGACTGAGCCAATGCTGGTATCGAAATCCCAGGTTGATGCTTCGGACGAATAAGAATGTTCTACTTCTTCTGCCTCTGAACTCTCTGGAGTTGCCGGTGGCGTGACATAGCCCACCCCCCGTCGAGTTCGATGATAGTAGTCCTGCGACTTTCCTTTAGGTGTTGGAAGCCGGAGAGGAAGACGTCGACCCTTGCCGTAGTTCAGGCCTTTGTTGCTTTTTAGATCGTAATCCATCTTTTGGATGAGGTACTTTGCCTTGTCCGTGTACCGATATACTTGTATTCTGCCGGTATCTGGTTCTTGCTCGAGTGGCAGGAGGTCTTGATGACGCTCGACTTTGCCGAAGATGATGGATTCTTCGTCTCGATTCCGAGGTGGGACTACAAAACAGACCCCTTGGGACGGGACTACTCGATTTACATGATTGACGAACGTTATTTGTGTTTACAACGACCGTAGAGTGTTATCTAATTTATACATGGCAGTCCAATGTGGAAGACTAGAATAATTAAAAGACACTCCATTATTGATGAAACACGAGATTTTGTCCCATGGGATTACATTCTCCAGAGTTGGTGTATCTACATCAGCAGATATGTACTCCCCTAGCTCTTCATCTGTGAGTACTGGGGTTGGTTCGAGAGAGTCCACCGCAGCTTTGACCTTGGGGTCTGAGAGGGCTATGTGGGCTTTCTCCGACAACTTGGATGAGACGGATGATTGCAGAGGCTTGCCTTTAAGACGCACCTTCAGAGGTGCCTCAACTGCGCCTTCAATGATTGGTGCCCTCCCCTGTAGTTTTGCCACAAGGGGGGCCGATGTTTGAGGCGGCTTTTCGTTGAGCCATATCTTCAAGGGAGCTTCAGTAGGTGTTCTATCTAGAGCAGTTGGTGCTTTTCTAGGTAGCTTGATGGTCATGGGAGGCAGCAACTGAGGCGGGTTTCCTTTGAGTCGAAAGGAGCATCGAGAATCACCTCTGGCTCCATGTCCTGCTCTGCTGCCGTTTCTACTTCATCGTCAGCATCATTGGCTTCCCTTTCGCCTAGCGACTTGTACATGGTAGAATCAATAAAGTAGGCTTCGACCCCCTTAGAAGGGTCAATGTCTGCGAACTCTTTCCGGATGATGTCGTTGGCGGACACGTACCTCATACATTGGTGGAGTGTAGATAGCACCACCATATACTCATGCAGCCACGGACGACCCAGTAGGAGGTTTTAGTTGACGTCAACGTCCACGACATAGCAAGTCACCTCGGTTCGGAGGTTACCGATATGACATTTCAGCCGTATTTTATCCAGCAGTTCACTTTTGCTAGCATTGAAACCGCTAATTATAGTATTAGAAGGCGCCAAATGGTACATTGGGATCCCCAGTATTGAGAGCAGCATCTTCAGAATGATGCTGAGGGAAGACCCTGGATCGATCTGAATCTTCTTCACCTTAACGGAATCGACATACCCTATATAATACAGTGGCCTGTTGTGTCGGTTGTGCTTGAGCAACATGTCTTGTTGGGTGAAAGTTATATTAGGGATAACTTCATCCGCACAATGGCAGCGTACATATGTGGTCGGAAGATCCTCACGCTGCTTGACCTGACTGATGAAGGACTCAGCATCCTTAAGGGCTTCACAGAGAGCTTTGCGAGTGTCCTTGGAAAGGCGAAGAAGCTCAAACAGAGATAAGCGGGCAGGAGTACTGGCAAGTTGTGCCAGTATGTCGAAGTTGTGGGGCTTGGCTAGCCCCGAAGCATTCTTCTTTCGCAAAGGCTTATCGAAACGGGCCTCTACATGCTTCTGTTTATTGGCTGCTGGAGGACTGGATGGGCCCTCTTCCTGGACAGCAGGGATGGTGCAAGGAGGCACCACCTCGACGACAACTTCATCAGGTTGTGCGTTCTGATGTGAACGCATCTGTACAGGAAGTGCCTCTTCCGCAGAGGAGGAGACCATACGGCAAGACTTGATCTTCCTGCCCTTAGTTTTGGAGGTAGAGGGTACCCCCGGTTGAGTAACCTCGGAGACAAGATCGGGGTGAACCCATAAGATCTCTCCTCGAGATGTGGTGAGTGGGATGAGTCCACTCATGTTGTCACGAGTAGGTGGTAGATTAACCACCTCCATTATCGCCTTATGTATGGGTACGACGCCATCTTGTATTGTGGTTGGCAGCAAGGTGCCAAATTAGAGTGACACCAGGTTGGACGAGACCGTTTTCTTTTCGTAGTCGACGGAGATGATATCCACATTGATCATGCGCTAGATGTAGTTCTTGAGGATGTAGCAGTCCTTACTTGGATGTCCGACAAACCGCTGGTAGTGACAGTACCTCGGATTGTCCACTCTCCCAACCTCGTCAGGACGCTTTGGGTCTGGCAACTTGATCTTGTCACCCTGCTTCAATATCTTGAAGAGTTGCAAGGTGTCTTCATCATTGAAAGAATAAATCTCCTTTGGCCTTGGTGCAAGTGGGCAAGTGGAGGCTTCTGAGTAGGAACTGGTGCACCTTTGGAGGCATTGACGGTCAACGCCTGCTTTCCCTTCGTCTCTCATCCAGGGTTGTTGGCTGCAGGCCGTTTTCCTTTGTCCTAAAAGGCAGGGAAGCTGACTCCAGAAGACGAGCATTAGACGCCTTCTTTTTTGCTGCTTCGGCCTCGATGATCAATGAACTCCAGTCGGGAGGAGGAGTAGAGTTGAGCCAAATCTTGATCGCAGGCAGCATGTTCATGCTGCAGGAAGAGAGGAGTGCATGTTCTGGCATGCCCGGGGCAGTCTGAAGCAGGCTTGTCGGAACCGTTCGATGAATGCTCGAACTGTTTCTTTCTCCTTCTGACGTATCTCTATGAGGGATGCCATTATTCTTTCCTCCGTCGTAGAAACGATCGAAGAAGAGATGCGTCAAGTCGTCGAAGGAAGATATGGAGTTGTCAGGGAGACTGCAGTACCAGTCGTAAGCTACTCCCTTCAGTGCCCCGATAAATATGCTGGTGAGTAGTGCATCTTTCTTCTGGAGATGTCCTGTTTGAGACTGGAAGTAAGTCAGATAACGGCGTGGAGAGTCCTTTCCGTCGTATGACGTCAATGTTTGTGGTTTATACTTGGGAGGATAAACCACTTTGTTCCATTCGAGGGGGTATGGTTGCGGGATCCCCATCTTCTAGCGCTTCTCCTGTCTGTTCTTCGACTCAAAGCGCTCACGTAAGTCCCTGATCATTTCCACCACATCTTTCGGGGAACTGGGAGTTGGAGAAGGTGGTACAGTTTGGAGCTGTACATTCGAAGGTTCCGACACACGTGGTGCTTCGCAGCAAACGATATTCAAGGATGCCCGTTGGAGGGGCACACTTGACTCTCCGTTGACCCCTGGGTCAGGATTAGTGGAAGGTGCTCTGGCCAAGGCTGACCGTATCTCGAACACTACTTGAGTCAGTGTTTGCATAGAGGCAGAGAGGGTTTTGAGTCCTCCCTCCAGGGTATCCATGCGCTGAACAAGATCTGTTGGAGGCGCATCTGACTCCGTATCACCAACTGCCGTCATGTATACTGTCATGACGTGACTAGAAGTGGAGGGATCGGTTGAAGCTTCGCTTTTAGTCTCGCTCTCTTGAAGAGAAACTTCCTCCGGAGCTTCGTCTTGGCTACCTCCAGCTATGTTCTGGAGGACATCTTCGTCTTCGGGAGGAGCATCAGCAAGGGCCTGACTACCTCCAGCTTTATTCTGAAGGACGTCTTCGTCTTCGGAATGAAGATCCACAGGGGCTTGACTACCCCCAGCTATGTCCGGGAGGCTGACTTCGTCTCCAGGATGAAGATCCACAGGGGCTTGACTACCCCCAGCTTCTTCTGAGATCTTCTTTCTCCCCCGGGTGCCCTTAAACACTCCTGAGGACGGGACAGTCTTCTTGGTCTTCCTCGGCTGGCTCTTGGATGAGGACGAGGTCGAGGAGTTGCCAGTCGCCTTTCGAATTGATGGGGAGTTGGAGACTATGTTGCAAGAAGCAACCTGTAGTTCTGGCTCCACTTCAGTTGACACCTTCTTCCCGAGGCGATGTTGGAGAGGTGTTGATGATTGCAGCCGCTAGAATACAGACTGCCTTGGTGGGACTGCTGTCTTACAACAACAGTTGATGGTGACTATAGCACAGGTGTGCCCTGTGAGGGGCACATTGTGCTTGACAGTCGACTCTCCTTAACGGCGCTTGTGACTGATTATATTACGCAAATCATTGGGGGAGAGTGCCACCTTCGCACCCCCATCAGGCGTATGGCAAGGCCAAGCACCGGGGTGGTCAAGTGAGAGTGCCACCTTCATACCCCCATCAGGCGTATGGCAAGGCCAAGCACCGGGGTGGTCAAGTGAATGCTGCGCCCCCTGAACCAACGCAGAAGATGCGCTCAGATCAGTAGTGGGGGTACAACATTTACAGTGACTTGAACCAGCCACAGACGCACATCCTATGTAGGCGTTGGGGTTCAAGACCACAGAGTTTGCCTTGCTCGACTTGGTTGCGAACGCAACAGATGCGCCCAAGTGAGGCAAGGACTTTGAAGGTCGGCTCGTTCGCGGCGTAGAAGCACCCAAGTCAACCTTGTACAGTTTACCATCAGCAGCGCGCATGATTGTGAGCGCATGCCTCTGGCTCCCTGCTGGCATAGCACGTTCAAGGTGCATGGCCTGTGCTGTCTTGGACTTCTTCGTACCAGCTCGCTGGGGCACATAGTACTCAGAGTCCAAATTCTTCTCGCCATGATAGCGAGTAAGTCTGTCAAAGACAGATGCCTTCTATGGCGCATCAAAGGTAATACGCATGGCGTTGGCTGTGCCCTTGCTCCGTCGACACATCTTTCTCATCTGAGAGGAAGAAGGTTGGGGAATGTGGTCAGCACCACGCTTTCCTGAGAGATGTGCTGCACCGGTGGATGCATCCTGGCTAATGAAGACGTCAGCGAGAAGGGTAGACTACATCGGCACATCCCCTTCAGTGGTGGTGCCAGGGGCATCGACCTTGCGCACCCAGGCTTGACGAGTCTTCTTCGGCTTCGACAGTCGCTTCGAAGGACTTGTACTGCCTTCAGAGATGAACTCCTCATACGCCTGTTGATTGAGGCATACGACCAGCGTCTTGTGGGAGGAACCAACCTTCACGTCGTCTGATTGCGACACGGCTTTCTCAGCGGAGGAGAAAGAGGTCCCCAGCAGAGTCGCCAGCTTATTTGCCATTAAAATCTTTTGATTGCAAATTTCAATTACAAACAGAACAGTGTTACAATGTAGGACTTAGATATAGTCCTAGGAGTACACTTTTGTTTATCTGGGTCCCTGTGTCGATGGAGCGAGTGGTAATACGTTGACTCCGTTGATGGTCTGACGACGGTTCTCGGTTCTCTGAAGATCTGAGTTACTATGGGTGCTGGAGCTTGCGGAGAGGAAGAAGACGTTAAGTGTCTGTATCTGCCTCTCTCACTGTGTATGTATGAAGGTCTGTCTGTCCGTATGTGTGTGTTCGTGTGTATGGAAGAAGAAAATAATTCCTCTATTTATAGCTTGCAGGCTGGCTGCTCATGCGCGCATATGTAGGATGCGCCTGTATGTGGGGACGCCACGTGGTTAATGCTGCAGGAGGCGCATGGATGATGCACCATCATTTGTGGGTTGAATCCTTCATGCTGTTTTTTGTGGGCTGGCACGTAGCAGGGGAGAGGATCTTTCTGCTGCTGAGATCTTGGGTGATTAGCACCCCTTCATAGGCTGAATTGAGTCAAAGGACACGTGTCGTAGGTCCATGGCTCAAGGATCTCGGATTTGGTGGAGAGGGATCTGGAAGGATGCGCCTGGAATTGGGTGCATGAGAAGACTTTGGCTCACAACTTTCAGAAGTCACGAATCGGTCGGGGCGCACGGCTTTTGAGGCGCATGCGAGTCTTCAGGCGCATGGCCGCTGAGGCGCATGCGAGTGGTTGGTCGGCCACGTGGGTCGTAGCCGTCGAAGGAAAGTAATAATGATGTTGATGTCAGCGACGCTTCGTCTTCTGAAAAAGCTGCCAACTGTCTAGTCTTTGGGAGACGTGCTGCCAACTCTGTCACTTGAGCATTAATTGCTTGATGGGTGACGAGCCAAAATGGGCACATGGGTCCATGTTGATTAAAACGCATGGGTTTGTGCTCTGTTGGGCACATCCATACGGGGCGCTTTGGAACCGACGGCGCATCTGTACGATGCGCGGTGTCTGATTGGCGCATCCTTTTGTATGACGTGCCTTTATTGGTCCGACTTTTGTGTTCTTTAAGTGCTTTAAATAGCCGTTTTAACTTGGCTGCATTCGAAGCGTCAGGTTCATCACCATAAATGTAAATTCATTGTACGGGATTCGGAGAGCCCGCCACCTGGCGCATGGGTTTGATTTGCCCGGCCTATAAATAGTGGCAAGGAGAGAGTTTGCCTCTCGTTCTCTCACATCTTCCAGAATGGACTTGTTTGCTCGAGCACATTCTATTGACGAGATGCTCCCGCGGGTGAAGATGCGACGACTTGTCTTCATTCATGCATTTGAAGGTGACTGTTACATCCAAAAGTCAGAGTCGAGGGCTTCAGAGGCAGGCGAAAGGTGTCTGTTGCATCCAAAGATCAGGATGCTCGAGCCCTGTCTCCGTTATGCTGGAAGAGCCGCAGATCAAATTTGCGGTGCTCCCGGCTTTGGAGGCTCTTTCTTCTGCCAGAGTGGGTGTTGCCCATTCTGGTTGTGTTGAAAGCTGCGTCTTTAGCCTCGGAGGAGAGCTCTTCCTCCCGCTATGGTAGGATTGATCGCCCACCCAGGTTCTGCTCAATAAATTCTTTATTAGTTAACGCATTTGATCGGGTCAAAGTAAGGCGCATATGATGAGACTTCATGATGCGCATAACTGAGACGCTGAAGAGATGCGCCTGACTGAAATGCTGAAGGTTGCGCCTGACTGAGACGCTGAAGAGACATGCCTGACTGAGACGCTGAAGTGATGCGCCTGACTGATGATGTGCCTGGTGGAAGGCGCATGGCAGTTTGCTGCGCCTGGCTGTAGTCTTAGGATCTTTCTTTTTGTAGAAATTCTCCTATGTAAAGCCTTTTAGACATGTAATAGACTTTTATATAAAATAAAAAATCTTCTCTTGCTGTCTATACTTTTGCTGTCTTGATGTGCCAAGTACTTCGTTTGAGTTCCCTGGAGCATGTTCTCAGTAGTATTTAAGCGTATAGGAATTCTGGCATATAGATGCGCCCTGAAATTCCATACTTCTACAGTGTGCATACTCATGTCTCCTAGTCGCTCTTAATATGGCCTTAAAAGTCTGTAACTCATGTTGTTCTATTTCTAAGATGATCTCTGGATGAAGTCCCTGCTGGAACCTCCTCGCCTAATCCAACTCGGTCGCCATCATAGAAGGGACGAACCGACTAAGCCCGTTGAACTCTGCCACATAACTATCGACGGTCATGCCCATCTGTACTAAAACAATACCCTCTGGCTGCTCGAGCTGAACTGACACTGTTGGCTGAACAGGGAGATCTGGCATCTCTGCCCTTGGGTCAACTCTGAACTATGCCCATAAATGCTGGGACTGATCCTCCATAACTGGCCTAACAGAAGATTGCTGACCTGCCATCGGCAGAACCCAACCAAGATGCTCTGAAGGATTAAGAATAGTGCCCCCAGGTTAAAGGACACAACGATTAAGTTGAGGAAACAGAAAGGATCAACGATTAAAGTAGATATCAAGTCGAAGGAACATATGTAGATTACAATACGAAGGATATCAATGAAGATGATTTATGATTGAGATAACTACCAGCAACCCCCACATATCTGATAAGTCAGACCTGCATGGGCCACCACTAAAATCTATGTCACGCCCCAGAACCAGAATACTGGAAAATAGGGACGGACCAGGCCAGCTACGTATGCCAAAGTACTCCAGTAATCCGAAATAACGTATAAGCTATAAAGATGGAGGTCGCTACTACAATCCAATAGGCATTCCTAGGTCAAGAATCGTAGATATCTCAATCATAGATAATAAATAATGTACAAGAAGTATGGTCATCTGGAATATAAAATAGTAAAGCGTCCCAAACTATCGTATATCAATGATCATGAAGCTAGTAATACAGAATGAAGAACTAGCAAGAGTAATAGTCATACATGATAAGCTCTAGCTATAGTCTAAAATACACAAATCATGTCTAAACCCGTAGGTTAAATGCCAAGTCCAAACACGAGCTAAACAAGTGCTCGGTAGCGAAAAGCCTCAAAAAGAATAATATACATAACTAGTAGGCGAAAAGAAGAAACCTACTTAGGTACTCTGGTACTCTAGGTAATCACCAACGAGTGGAAGGTACGGAAGATCCTCGGGCATCTCTACCATATATGGCCAAACAAAACCAGTGGGGTCAGACCCCCAATAGCAAGTAACACAAAGGAAGACAAACTATGAACTAAAACCAGCATGCAAATCATAGCAACTCTAAAGTAAAGCAGTAAACGCATGACAAAAAAAATGTAAAGGTACCTCAGGAATATGAAAGAAAACTAAAAATATGTAAGAAAATAGCATGTGAACATGTGAATATACAGGGTATGTAGCATGTGATGAAACCGAGCATGTGGGACAAGTGGTAAGGATAAGCATGCGAGACATGTAGTAAAACTAAGACTGTAGCAGAAATGGTAGCATATGAGAAAATAGCAGGAAGCTAAGTACTGCAATAAGATAAACTGGAGCAAGACTAGACTAAACAGGAATGGACTTCATCCATCAATCACGGCCAAACAATGAGTACGGCTTGATACTTTACCTAACTAGGGTTGTCACAATCCTAATTACTAACATATGTAAGTTTGAGAAATCTGATCCAATTACCTGTCCTGCAGACTACCCGAATGATCCAAGCCAAAAGAAAAACAAGTATAGCAGACACATTGCAGTAAGATACATGTGTCCTAAGGAGGTGCCCCACTCGATGGTGTGCTAAAAGTGTGCTCATCATGACAGATACCTCCAAATTTCTAGTATATATATATATATATAAGACTATGAAACAAAGGGTGCAGGTAACCAGGAAAATCTCACCTCACAATGATCTAGATAATCAAGCTAGTTGTATAATTCCTAACATTTTGATTCAGGATTCCGGGTGTGGCATTCCGTAGAATTCATCCTAGACATGAGACATGCGAGACTATACAAAACAAGCAAGAACATGCACTATAACAAGCCACAACAAAACATGACAATATCAAGACTGGTGTGCGCTACGACGAGCCACTAAGGTAACTGGACATGTACTGGAATCAAGAGTGCACCATGACAGGCCACTTTCTAGTGAGCTAGGAAAGGACATATACAAGAGTGCACCACGATGGGTCACTATCAAGTAAGTATTGAACATGGCATAGACTGCAAAGTATAATAAATCTGGGAGGACATAGCAATACATAGTGAGTATAGAAGAACATATGAACATAAGCTAGTGTCAAGGGTATATAGGGTGTACAATTATTCTCTAAGTATACAAGGTCATCTAGTCATGTTAAGAATTCACTATAGCTAAAGAAAATATCAAGTTATTAAGTTTGGTCATCGCAAATTGGGTAAGTATAGAAAACCTACAAGGAAGATCAAAGACCTTTCATGGGTGATTTGCATATAACTGTAATTAAAGTGAGACATGAAGATTCTTGAAGCCAAGACAAAGATCCACAACTTTTATTTTTTGAGTTTTTCAAGATTTTGACAATAAAATAGCTAAAACGGGCAAAATTTGCCATCTGCGTGTGGCACACTGCGCGCAGGAAAATTGCCCACGGTGCACTGGAGAACTGCCCATAGCACACAGGAAAACTGCCTACGGTGTGCAAGCGTGCGGCTACACTACGCACGTAGACAAAATTGCCCACTGCGTACGGAGCGCGCAAGCACAGCGCGCAGGCGCACGATACTATTCATCATTCCCGCAGCATCGAAGGTGTGGGAAACCATGAACACGAAAAATAGCATAACTTTTTTATATGCAGTCGAAATCAAGCGGTTCAAAAGCCAAAATTGGGTAGAACGAAATTCTTTACAACATGGAACCATTAGATTACAGAAATAGCAAACTTATAGAGATCAAAACCACAAAAATAAGAAAAGTCTTAAAACTTAGATCTACAAAATGTAACCATCAAAACCAAAAACTTCAAGTTCTAAAGAAGCTTAGAATCATGCAAAAAAGAGAATAGAACAAACAAAATGACAAGAAAATAACATTTATTCAAGAATTTGGCAAGATGTACTTGCCTAGGTCAAGCTCCAAGCCTAATCTTCTACTCCACCACCAAGAGGGGTACGAAACCACACTCTAGGCCTCAAGGCCAAGCTCTTGGCAAGCTCCAAGGGAAAATAAGAGAAGAAGAAATGAAGAGAGAGTGAAAAGAATGAAAAAAGAGAGGAGAGATGTAACGCCCCAGTCCCAAAATACATAGGACTAGGAACGTAAACATACCAGCTGTATTCATACGAAGTATACTCCAATATATGGAAGCCTCGTATAAATACATAAGCTGTAAAATACAGTAGAACCATAACTAATCTCATCCACACAGAATAAATGAATAAAAGATCATATAAAAATAATGAATTTGTCTTGATACAATATGTTGGGCGGAGACAAATCCACTACCAACAAAATAAGAAAAAAGTACATAGAAAATGAAATGAGTGGCGAGCGAAGCGAAGACGATCTAAATGCAATCATCCTCGAAAAATAGCAATGAACACGACTAGAGCGAAAGAACCTGCGAAAGACAATAGCACATACCTGGCAAGACAACCAGGTCCTCAGAGGGACGTAACAAGACACATAATAGCATGCCATATAAACTGAATAAATATTGCTCAAATAAATAAGTAAATCAAATTATAACATGTTCCAATACGCAGCTACTGAACGAGCGTACCATCCCCCCAACCAAACAAGGACAGGAGATGGTAAACTAATTCACGGTAACGTATCTTCCCATGCTATGAATCCAATATGGTATCCGGACCCCAACAAGGTTCAATACCTTCTCATCGAAGTAGTAAGTCACACCTACAACCAAACAAGGACAAGATGTGACGAACTAATCCGCGACAAGTTATTGTTCCAAGCCACGGTCAGATACAAGTACCCAAACCAAAAGTACTCGTACCTAACGAATAGGGTAGCCTACCATTCTAAGTGAAATGTTGTTAAGAACAATCCTTCATATGCATGGGCCCTGGCTAAATAGGATCGGCATAGTCCCCTCTTGGGCACCAGAGGCCCCAGCAGAAAGAGCATGGGTCATCAACCCCGTATCTCTAGCGGAGAGTCCGGGTCACAAGGGAAGTGCATCGAAGCCCATAAGCTAAGGAATTGTCCTCCCCGCCCAATGCCTACTGTGTTGTATCCACAACACAAACCACTATAACCGCTAAGTCAAACTAGCATGCAACATCTATTAGCGGTTATTCCTATCGCACGGCTTGTACGTACTGATGGCCAGCCAATCACGCACTTTCGTGTTCTACATGTGACACACAACTTCGTGTTTACAACGTGTCAAGGCCAATGAATGCAACACACAAGGTGGTCCCTTAAATCTAGGTTTAATTTTGTAAGAAAAATAATACACAACAGGAAATATAAAAGAACAGTTATGCCATGTATCACAGTTTATTTTGTATAAAGAAAATAAGTAATGCATGAAATATGAGCTAGAATAAATAAACAGCTAATGGCAAGGTGTCTTGCCTGGTAGAGCGCCTGGTGTGCTGCGATGCTCAAGGTGGCACGATCTGCAACTTTGGTGCAACAACTGTACAAGGGGACCTCGGATAGTGGCACGGACAGTTCTAATGGGTCCAGAAGGGTCAAGTCAGTTAGGGTGGACATAAGGTACGCACAGATTTGCAAGAAGATTAGGAAGGATTTGGTTATGGACAAGAATAAATATTCGAAGAATTTAGTATAATAAATATCCATACTATTTTATAAAATACCTTTTATTTGGAAACTATGTTTGGTAATCAATAAATAAAAACTAGGTTTTTCTTTTATTCAAAATATTACAATTAATTATTTAGAAATATAAGAAAGCGATTTAGGCTAAAAACTAATTCTTATCAAATATAATTTTAAATAAAAAGTCATAAATAATACAAAATATATAACACTAATTTAGGTAAACACTTACAATACTTAAAAATATTGAAAAATCATTTTAGAGATAAAAATCCAATTTAGTCAAAAATAGGATTTTTGGTCATAGACTGTGTTTTAAAACACCATAAAACAATACAGTAATATTTTTACGCCTTAAAATCAGTTTTGAAATTACGTATAAATCACGCATCAATATACTTTTGTTACCCAAAATAATTACTATATATTTATTTATTTAATGCAACAAAATACTAAATAATAATGATAATGATAAAAACTTTTAACAATATATATGTATAATAATAACAATAATGATAATAATAATAATAATAATAATAATAATATTAATAATAATAATAATACTAATAATAAAAAGGATAGTAATAATAATAATTATAATAATGATAATGATAATAATAATACTGATAATAGAAATTATAATATTAATAATAATAAAAATAAAAATAACAAAAAATATCTACTGCTGATCCAACCGAGAGAGAAAGAGAGTATAGAGAGAGAAAAGGAAGGAGAGGGATCGGGAGGTCGGGGTCTTCGGATTCGAGCGCCGGCGGTGGCGCCTGGCCGCTCGGCGCTGAGGGAGGCCGGGCGGTGGCAGACGGGTTCGTGGAGGGCGCGGCCACGCGCGCTCCGGCGGAACGGAGTAAGCTACGGCGGCGGTGAAGACACGGGGCGAAGATCGGTGGTCCGACGCGGAGGAGGTCGGGAGAAGAGGATGCGGGCGGTGTCGGGCTGGGTTCGACTCGGCGGAGAGGGAGGAGATGAGGGCGGAGGAGAGGGTTTTGAAGCGGCACGGTCGGCGGTCGGATTCACGGGCAGAGCTCGGCGCTGATGGCTGCGCGGCTCGCCGGCGGACGTGCCAGGAGGGCGCGGGTGGCACGCTCCGGAGGAGGGAGACGAGGCTCGGCGACGCGTCCGGGCGTGGCTCCGGCGAAGGTAAGCAGGTTGGCTGGATGGTTTTTATTTGGGTTTTTCTTTCTGTTGTCTTTTTGGGTTGGTGGCGACGAACTATGGGGTTAGACGAAGTCGGTGGCCGAGATGGCCGTGACGACAGTGACGGTGGTGGTGGTGGTGATGATGGGTATAGGCGGGGCTGTGGTGTGTCATGGCTGGTTGGGTGCTGCTGTGGATGGTGGTGTTGGGTTGCGGGGGTGGTGATCGGCCAAATGGTGGTAGGGTGGTTTGGTGGCGGCTGTGAGGGAACGGGGGAGGAAATGACGACGCTGGCCGTGGTGATGGTTGAGGCAGGGGTTCAATGGGGTGTCGATGATGGCGGGGTGTGATGACAGTAATGGTTGTGGTGGAGGAGAGGGGATAGCAGGGAGTCGGGTATTTGGTCGGAGGGCAAGGAACGGGACGGCGAGGCAATGGCTATGGGTAGGCTAGGATTACGGATTGGATGGTGTCGGGTTTGTCGACACTAAAAAGGATAATGTAATTGTAAATGTAATGGAATAAGAATCTGATGGTGGAACACGGACACGAGGCACGCACAATTTGTTTGTGGAATTGTGGAGGAATAATGTGGAGAAAATATTGGAGGAGTACCTGCCTATTTATAGGATGTAGGAATTCCCAATTAGATAGGAATTAGGATATTTAAAACCCAAATTAGATAATTTCTAATTTAATTTAAAGCAATCAAATCCAAATCCAAATCCAAATTCAAATCTAATTTAAATTAAATTTAAATTCTATCCTTTATTTTAAAATCAATTAAGGTGACTCAAACTCCAAGTATAGATACTTATTTAAATAAATCATAGATTCAAATCAAGAATTAAATCTCTACAATAATTTTGAAATATACTTTTCCAATAATATTAATAATAATAATTTCGAAAATAATAAATATTTATAAATATCCTCTTTGAATAATAAAATATTTATTATAAATAATTTCAAAAGTTATATTTTTATTTAAAGCAAACTAGCAAAAATATTTATGAAATATGTGCATGTACTAAAATATTATTTATTCTAAACAAAAGGCTTTTCATAAATAAAATCATAAATTTTAATAGCTAAATTAAATATTACATATATTATTTTGAAACCATAAAATGTTTTTCTAAAAATATGTACGCTCGCACATATTCGCACTTGTCGAGCAAAAATAAAATTTTTGTGCGCGACGTAAAATACGATTACGTGACGTACAATACAAAATTTTAAATCCGTACAAATATTAATCATAAAAAATTAGTAGAAATTTAGGGGTTTTACATCCTACCCAACTTAAAAGAATTTCGTCCTCGAAATTAAGAATTAGTAGGGGGTGAGAAGGCACAACGGTAGATAGAAGGGTTCGAAGTTTATATGGTCGTAGTCTAAGTTGAGGGTATGATTAAGAGACGATTGTAATCACTCTTAAATTTAAGTGATTAGAAAGTCAAGATTGTAGATTTAGGGTCGAGGGAAAGGACGAGTAGTTAAGACAAAGATATAGTCACATTGAGTGTTAATGGTTATAGGCGATAGGATAGCTAGAAGAATCTTCTAGCACAACGCCCTCAACCTCCTAGAATAGGTGAAGGCGAAAGCAATATAGAGTTCGAAGGAGGCGTTATCGAATACGAATACGTGATTCAAAGACGATCGAAATTTTTTTTTCAAAGGAATTGTCAAGGCAGTCGTGGATGGGATTCTAGAGGACAAGTTTAACTATGTCCCCATCCACGTAGAATAATAGGCAAAAGCGAACCAAAGTACACTTGGTTGATCAGACCATTATGCACCGGTTCTGATTTGACAATAGGCTAGTGAGCGCTCAATAGCATATATCATGAACAAACTTGATAAAGAATAAGCTTGCAAAAACTAGGCTACATTAGCATCATTAGTCAAAATGGTAAATACATTGGCACGAGGGATTAAGATTTAAAGAAGGTAGAATGATTCTAAGTCATACAGTCGTCCTATAGTCTTCTTGTCCAAGTCCTTGGTTGGCTAGACGGGTTAGGTCCTCTAGATTCTAGGATCTAAATAAGCATGCTACTATAGGTCACTAGGTCAAAGGGGTTGCTAGTTCATAAGGTATTCTACCCAACTTAATTCAAACTAATGGTGTTTGGGACAACTAACTAATAGGGTCAACCTCTAGTAAGCACGAAGGAAGGATAATGATAGAAGGAATCAAGCAAGATGCAATCGATGAGTCAAACGGTAGATTGAAGAAAGTGGTCAAGTATGTGGATGAGATCTTAGACTTCTAATCCTATACGCAGGCTTGCTTAGTATGGTAAGTAACCAAACAATTTATCTTGACCTGCATGGGCCACCACAAAAACATGTAACGCCCCAGTCCCAAAATACGTAGGACTAGGAACGTAGACATGCCATCTGTATTCATACGAAGTATACTCCAATATATGGAAGCCTCGTATAAATACATAAGCTGTAAAATGCAGTAGAACCATAACTAATCTCATCCACACAGAATAAATGAATAAAAGATCATATAAAGATAATGAATTTGTCTTGATACAATATGTTGGACGGAGACAAATCTACTACCAACAAAATAAGGAAAGTACATAGAAAATGAAATGAGTGGCGAGCGAAGCGAAGATGATCCAAATGCAATCATCCTCGAGAAATAGCAATGAACACGGCTAGAGCGAAAGCACCTGCGAAAGACAATAGCACATACCTGGCAAGACAACCAGGTCCTCAGAGGGACGTAACAAGACACATAATAGCATGCCATATAAACTGAATAAATATTGCTCAAATAAATAAGTAAATCGAATTATAACATGTTCTAATACGCACCTACTGAACGAGCGTACCATCTCCCCAATCAAACAAGGACAGAAGATGGTAAAATAATTCACGGTAACGTATCTTTTCATGCTATGAATCCAATATGGTATCCGGACCCCAACAAGGTTCAATACCTTCTCATCGAAGTAGTAAGTCACACCTACAACCAAACAAGGACAAGATGTGATGAATTAATCCGCGACAAGTTATTGTTCCAAGCCACGGTCAGATACAAGTACCCAAACCAAAAGTACTCGTACCTAACGGATAGGGTAGCCTACCATTCTAAGTGAAATGTTGTTAAGAACAATCCTTCCTACGCATGGGCCCTGGCTAAATCGGATCGGCATAGTCCC
This sequence comes from Iris pallida, assembly GCA_029216955.1. Taxonomy (NCBI): domain Eukaryota; kingdom Viridiplantae; phylum Streptophyta; class Magnoliopsida; order Asparagales; family Iridaceae; genus Iris; species Iris pallida. The sequence goes on along the minus strand of JANAVB010021600.1, from coordinate 13,152,944 downwards.
CTCTTGGGCACCAGAGGCTCCAGCAGGAAGAGCATGGGTCATCAACCCCGTATCTCCAGCGGAGAGTCCGGGCCACAAGGGAAGTGCATCGAAGCCCATACGCTAAGGAATTGTCCTCCCCGCCCAATGTCTATTGTGTTGTATCCACAACACAAACCACTATAACCGCTAAGTCAAACTAGCATGCAACCTCTATTAGCGGTTATTCCTATCGCACGACTTGTACGTACTGGTGGCCAGCCAATCACGTACTTCCGTGTTCTACATGTGACACACAACTTCGTGTTTACAACGTGTCAAGGCTAATGAATGCAACACACAACGTGGTGCCTTAAATCTAGGTTTAATTTTGTAAGAAAAATAATACACATAAGGAAATATAAATGAACAGTTATGCCATGTATCACAGTTTATTTTGTATAAAGAAAATAAGTAATGCATGAAATATGAGCTAGAATAAATAAACAGCTAATGGCAAGGTGTCTTGCCTGGTAGAGCGCCTGGTGTGCTGCGATGCTCAAGGTGGCACGATCTGCAACTTTGGTGCAATAACTGTACAAGGGGACCTCGGATAGTGGCACGGACAGTTCCAATGGGTCCAGAAGGGTCAAGTCAGTTAGGGTGGACATAAGGTACGTACAGATTTGCAAGAAGATTAGGAAGGATTTGGTTATGGACAAGAATAAATATTCGAAGAATTTAGTATAATAAATATCCATACTATTTTATAAAATACCTTTTATTTGGAAACTATATTTGGTAATCAATAAATAAAAACTAGGTTTTTCTTTTATTCAAAATATTACAAATAATTATTTAGAAATATAAGAAAGCGATTTAGGCTAAAAACTAATTCTTATCAAATATAATTTTAAATAAAAAGTCATAAATAATACAAAATATATAACACTAATTTAGGTAAACACTTACAATACTTAAAAATATTGAAAAATCATTTTAGAGATAAAAATCCAATTTAGTCAAAAATAGGATTTTTGGTCATAGACTGTGTTTTAAAACACCATAAAACAATACAACAATATTTTTACGCCTTAAAATCAGTTTTGAAATTACGTATAAATCACGCATCAATATACTTTTGTTACCCAAAATAATTACTATATATTTATTTATTTAATGCAACAAAATACTAAATAATAATGATAATGATAAAAACTTTTAACAATATATATGTATAATAATAACAACAATGATAATAATAATAATAATGACTATTTTTTTCGTGTCACGTATCTCGGTATACGTGTACGTATTTTGACCCGTATTGCATATTTTCTTGGTTGGTTCGGCCCAACTTGACTTGGTTCGGCTTGGTTTGCATGGTTCGGTTTTATGTGAACCACTCCCACTTACCACCACTTTTATTAAATAATCCCACCTACCACCACCCACTTTTCATTAAATATCCCACTAACATTTCTCTCTCTTCATTACTTCTTCTTCTCCATATTACTTCTTCAACCACCAGAGAGAGAGAGAGAGTGGGAGAGCTTAGGCAAGTACACCTTGCTTCATGGAGGAAGTCCATTTTTATTGTTCCATTGTCTTCCTCATGTGTTTCTAAACCACTTTAGTACTTGTCATTTTTCATTCCCATGGTTAAATTTTGTAGATATAGCCTTGTGGTATTTTTGGTTTCCAGGACTTTTGATCCATCACACTTGCATATTTTGCTAAGTTGATGACACCATGATTGCAGAAAAATTCGTTAGGTCCAATTTGACCTATGGAATGTTGCTGAGCCGCATGAACATTTTGGCACTCAGCCGCATGAAGCAAAGTTATATTTAATAAATGTAGCCGCATGCCTATGGCTAACGTATTGTATTAATGCATGCATGCCAACATTTTAGCTTTAACCACATGTCAAATCAATGCATTAGTGCATTGGCATTAAATGCATTAATAATAAAGCAATCACGTGCTCTGGGTATTTAATGCCTTAGCACGAGAATGCACCAACCTGTGCATTACTTGGAATACCAAGCAGAGCCGCATATGGCCATCCCAGCAAAATGAGCCACATGCTTAGGCAACCCTGGAATGTATTATAATAATGTATTAATTTTATGCAGCCGTATGAAATCCTTAACGCAGCCGCATGCATTCCTCCCACACACTGTAATTAACGCATTAAGTAGTGCATTGTAATGAATGCATCACAGCCGCATAAGGCTTCAGAAGCTTTAAGCATTAAGCACATGCATTTCTTTCTTTTCTTAATACTTAAGCATTTTTGTCCTTTTCTTAATACTTAAGCATTTTTGTCCTTTTCCTAATCCTTTAAGCATTTTTGTCCTTTTCTTAATGCCTTAAGCATCATAGCCGCATAGGCTCTCAGGACTAAATGCACTTTTTGCATTTAAGTCCTTAGGTGTTATGCCTTAAGCATTAAGTCCTTATGATATATTTTATGCCTAAAGCCCACCTTAGCCGCATAAGAAGGAATCAAGGCTTTAATGCATTTAAGTCAAAGCATTTGACTCCACATCAGCCGCATAAAATGGACTAGAATGTATTATATGCATTTAAGTCCCTAGAATGTATTATATGCATTTAACGCATGCAATGCCTAATTCCTTAAGCATGTGAAGCATTCTTGTATGTATACCTTTTCTTACTGCAATTCTTGAGCCAGCCGCATGGGGCTCCCCTCGGCCGCATGTACATTAATGCAAAATTTTAATGCATGCAAGCATACATTAATATATATATATATTATTTAGCGTAAATTTTTTGTATATTAAAATATATTAATATAGTGTATTTACGGCATTAATGCATTATTAATGCATTACATTAATACATTATATTAGTGTATTAAATACATTTGTCTGCTAGCATGCATGTTTATATATTTGCTCCAGCCGCATATGGCCCAGTGACTGCTGGCCGCATAAAATTTTTCGAGCCGCATGAGTCCCCCCACTGCCTTGCCCCTTCTAATATTTTAAATGTGCACTTGTGCTGAATTAATTATTTCTTGACACGATGGTGACCCGTTGCGGTGCACTTTTGACATGACATGATCGTGGCCCGATGCGGCGCACTCCTGACAATGCACATGACATGACAAGATTTGGATGGCCTGGACACCGTGGGCGATTGTGTTTGTACAATTAAACCGATAGTGGTTGCATCATGTCTAGGACAGGGATCCCTAAGTACCACGGTCAGGGGTACCCACTGTAAATGGCTAAGGCTAATAACTAGAATAATTCAGTAGTCATGAGAGATTTTCCCAGCTACAGGCAATCCCGTTATCCCGGCCACCATTGTGGGACTTGCAGCCTGCCGACGAGTAGGGCACAAGTCTAGATTTACCGATATGTGGAAAAGAACGATGCACTGCTTAATAAACCCAAGTCGCCTGGATAACCTGGATTAGCTGCAGGGCTTGTGGCTGGAGGAATATCTCACTGCATAGTTGGCTAATGTAGAAAGCCGTAGACACTGATTGGCCGGGATCGATTGTATGGTGTGGTTTCAGTACTCGATTATTGCAAGCTTGATCGCATGATTGTCACTCTTAGCAATAAAGATCAGAGGCTAAGTTCGGTTCAGGCGAAGGGTTACAACCCCGGTCCTTGTTTGGTTTAAGGGTTGTAACCTGGCTCCCGGAACAGTTCTAAGTCCTCTCTTCGTTTATTGTATTATTGCACCCCACGACATGCTTGTAATGATTTACCTTACCAACAAGATTGGAGACGGAGTTCTATTCAAGTGAAAGGTTACAACCCCGGTCCTTGTTTGGTTTAAGGGTTGTGACCTAGCTACTTGAATGGTTCCCTCATACTCCATTATGACTGTTGTTATCTCTTTACCTTCAGTTCTTTTAACTGCTTTAATACATTTTCTGATATGTTGGTTTTAGTTCTTTAGTGAAGCCTCCTTTGTGGCACTTGCTCTTTCTGGGATCTGACCCAGCTGGTTTTGTGTGGCCAGATTTCGGAGCTACCTCAGAGGATCTACCGACCTTCCAGCCCGATGGTGACCATCAGGCATGACCAGGGCAACGAGTGGGTTTATTTTTGCTCTTCCACTCTATTGTAAAAATTATATTTTGAGGCGTTTAGCCGGCGAGCACCTGTTAGCTCGTATTGTATACCTTATTATTGTCTGCCTACGGGCCATAACATGATTGACAGATCCTAGGGTTGATCATGTATGACTAAACTCTTGCTAGTTCTCACATTTTGTAACGACTAGCTTCATGATCAGCTGGATATGTAATGTTTGGGATGCCTTATTATTGTATATTTGGTGATCTTACATCTTGTAACTTTACTTGCTTGCTTGAGATTGAGACAATGAGGCTTGTTGTTGACTATAAGAGACTGATGGATTGTAGTTAAACTCTCATGTATCTAGACAGCCATGACCGTATAGTGGGATGGATTTCATTTCATTATACGTAGCTGGCTATGTATGCCCCCGCTCTCCAGTATTCTGGTTCTGGGGCGTTACATATATATAGAAGGGGGATTAATCATAACCGTTGGATGGTGATCCATGTGAAGATCTAAGTCAATCCTAGTCATCAAAAGAAAATAAAGTATCCATTGGATAATAGAATGCATCTATACTATTCACAAAAATATCGAAAATACTATTCATAAAAAATCTGAAATCAAAAACATCTAAAATGTAGAAAATCTATCAGGGCAGTATGCCATCGATATACACTAGTATACTGGCAATATATCGGTTAAGGAGAAAATCTATAAGTTGGAAAAAATTTAAAGCATTCTGAAAACCAAAAAAATACAAAATACAGTACCAAATATGTATCCGTATACAAATACCAATACTGTGAGACGAGTCTTACAATAACCACCAGATCAACCACAAGATTAGCAACCTCGAGGGTTACAAGAACCTCAACCAAAGCAACATCAATGGATAAAAGGACCTCAACCAACGGAACCTTAGGAGGTACAAGTCTAAAGAGGAGGACGCGTCATAACTAGCTAAATTCAGAAATTTGATACCACTTTAGCGGACTTTATAGTTAGAATGATTATGAAAGAAGACTCTCGCGTGCGATCTTGTTCAATGCATACATTGTGAGAAAGGAATCAAATGGGAACGTAGTCGTAGCATACATAAATTATGTAGAAATCTAGACAATTGCATCTATTATATCGAAGAAATGTCTATTTTAATTTATTTAGCTATTAGTACTAGAAACTTAGATAGTCACAATTATCATAATAGTTCAGAGAATTAGTTGCAATAATTGTGTACTTATCATGTATCATTTTCTAATATATGTTATTATTGTTAGATAGATATTTTATTTTTGTTGATATTACTTATATTTTGCGTTTGTACTTTCAAGTTTCAACATCTCTTCAAGCTTCCTTTATGGTAGTACAAAGGAAGCTTGAAGAGAGATTGAAACTATAGACACAAAATACAAGTCATATAAACAATTCTACAGAAATTTAAATTGCATCCAATTTAGGGTGCTATCTGGTAGGAATAAATTTGGACTTAGCAAGATTTCTACAGATAATTATGTTAAGTCCATTTACTTATTTAAATAATTACTCCATATATATACTAATTAAATAATTCCTTCAGAACTGTGATACTTTATTTAGTTATCTTATTTTAGTAGCTATTCTTATTTAGTATCAAATTATGTGTATATTACTTATGACAATTAACTATTACTATTTATTTTTCTTATAACCAATACTTATTAATAATAATAGCTTAATTTAAAAGTAATGAAAATTAGGAAAATTCTGAAATAAGTGACAGGGGGTTTACATTTACAATTATCATGTACCATTTTCTAATATATAGTTATTATTTTTATATATGTAATTTGGAAATGACCTCTAGTCCAGTGGTTAAGAGAGATGCATGCGACCCAAGTGGTCGGAAGTTCGAGCCCCAGTGGAGGCGAGTTTGCCACATTTACCCATTGTTTCAAAAAAGATATGTATTTTATTTTTGTTGATATTACTTATGATTTACGTTTGTACTTTCAACCTCTCTACAATATTATTTTATGGTAGTACAAAGGAAGCTTGAAGAGATTGAAAGTATAGACAAAAAAATATAAGTCATATAAACAATTCAACGTATTTTACGTTTATTGATAGCACTTATCTTTTGCGTTCTGGGTTCAACATATTTTTTTATAGTACCGCAAATGATGTTTGAAGAGAGGACGAAAGTAGAAATACAAAACATAAGTCATATCATATCTAACGAGAATAATATATATTGAGACTTTCTCAATTAATAAACAAATAAAATTCTTACTAGTTTTTTTTTTAATTAATGAGCTTAGTTTTTTTAGACAGTGGTCCTAAACGAATATCTTTTAAAAATAGCAGACTCAAATCAAAACTTGGGTGTGTTTGATTGTAAGGTGGAAAATATGTGAAAAATAAATTAATTTCACAAAATTATTTTACTAGGAATTTTTTTAATGAAATTTTGAATTTTTTTTATGGAAAACTTAATTTGGGAGTTTGATTGTCATTATTTATCACGAAAAATAGTTATTTTCATAAAAAATGATATTTTCCAAAGGGTTGGGCCAGTTTTATTTTCCACCATTTAAGAAGAAAATATGGAAAATGATAGTTTTTTGGAAAATAATTTTATGAAAATATAAGATATCAAATAGTACAATTCATGAAAATTTTGTGATGGAAATATTTTTCATGAAAGAAAATAAAAAGCACAATCACACACACAAAGGTTAATGAAAAAGAAAAAAAACTGGATCCAATCCAAACTCAACCAGCTAAGCCAAACCCAATTTTTTCGGACTGTGGGCTGATATGGACTTGGGTATTTCTATGTGAATCCAGTCCAACGCGGCTCTGTCAAATAGGGGTGAGCATTCCTTAATTCGGTTCAAACTGAACCGAATTACCGAAATTCGAATTGGACTGATAACCGAATAAGCAAAACCGAAACCAAACCGAAATGGCCCATAATTCAATCAAGCCCAACCTACTTGGATCGGTTCAATTTTTGGTTTATTCGATTTTTCAGCTTATTTGCGCTTTTTTATGTTAATATTGTAGTAACTAAATATACCTAGATATATTTCTTATATACCATAGTGTAAATATATATATATATATATATATATATATATTAAAAAAATGTATTTTATTGAAAAAAGTAGAGGTGGCTCAGAAAGAGCAGGACAGGTGCCAGGAACCCAAAACACAAAATGGTCATGGAAGACTAAGTAGGAGATACAAAGTAATTAGAGCAAAATATCTAAAATTCGAAAAATGGAATTTTGAATTGTTGTGAACTTGTGGGCTCTCGGCCCTACGGCGGTGGGGCACACTGCCCAGCATAGCAGGGAACGTTCGAAAAATGAATTTCGAAAAGCTTTGAAGGAGAGCGGAAAGGGCGCGCGTTCTAAGGGGTAGGTGGGCACGCTGCCCTAGGGGATGGAGCGTGGCCCGAGATGGGGTTGGTGGGAGCGTGGCCCGATACGGGGCACACGCCACGAGGGGCCTCGGGCCCCATCCCAGCACGCATGCCAAGGCACCAGCCGCTCCGGCGAGGGCGAGCCCGGAGAGGACGCAGGACGGGGGGACCACCGGGGAGGGTAGAGGAATAGGGGGAGGGGCGGGTGGCGCGACCGGCGGGGACGAGGGAAGGGGCGGGGGCCGAGAAAGAAAGGGCGGGGGGGGGGAGACCGTCGGGGAGGCGAACGGCGAGGAGCCAGTGGGCGGGGACGGAGGAGGAGACCGTCTGTCACGACCCGCACCCATTTTTTTAAACGGATACGAGACGTGTCCAAGCCAGCCTACGCCGCAGTGTCGGCGGTAGAACGCTGTCACGGCCATGAAGATCAAAATCACAAATAATGCTCATTCACATAATTAATTTAATTTACAAAGATCACAAGTTTTACATTTGCAAAAAAATATAAACTTGTACAAATAAATGAATGACTACAACTCAACTATCTAGCTAGTCTCTAGGCTTTTGTCTGCAAGTATTTTCGTCACTTCCCAAGGTAAGTGAATCCACGGCTAACCTGAAAATGTTGGTTTCCAGCCAGGAATGGAACGAGCACAATTCACTGAATGCAATTTTAATAAATGAAAATGACTATAAAATAAAGGTTAGACATCAATCATGAGTTTTGAAAATAAACAGTAAAGACGAAAAATCAGTAATAAATAAATAAACAAAATACCTTCCCAATCGTAGAAGTACCTTTGATATGTGATCGGTCTCGAGACAATTACACGACACTGTCTACACTGTCTAAAGTTACACTGTCTAAAGTTATACTGTCTAAAGTTACACTGTCTAAAGTTACAATGTCTACAGCAAATATTGCAATAAAAAACACTGTCTACAAAATAATAAACATGATCTACACAGTTTAAATGTAATAATAATCATGGTCTACACTGTCTACTTTGTAATAAATAAATCACTGTCTACACTGTCTACTTTGCAATAATAAATTACTGTCTACACTGTCTAAGGTCAGATCACACATCGTTGGTACTTCACATTCCCGACTCAATAATTTATAATAGAATATAAAATTACATAATCAATGGCTAATTAATGAAATATAGTGAAGATCAATATCGAAATGCAGACAATAAACTATACTCGCTTGTGGTTCTGTGCTGGTGAAACCGATAATCTGAGCCACTCAGTATGCTACAATAGTCAAAACCCGTACAACAGTCCCCGAAAGCTGAAATAAATATTACCAATGTTCTCAGAATAGTCAAAATAGCTAGGATCGCCTGTCCTTAAGTCCAATTCTGGAGACAGGGGTAAAACGGAAATTTTGGACAAAAATGATGTCCGCCGTTGGACCCACTTTGTACCAGAAAGTGTGCCAGAGTCAATGGTCTCTAAAGTCATCAAACTATATGTCTACGGATCCAGTTTTTCGATACGAACCCAACCGTATGTCCAGAGTTAGATTCCGGTGGGCCGTGCACAAAATTGCCCGTTGAGTAGGACCGTGGGACCCGTAAAACGACGTACGATTCAACTATCTCAGAATGGAACCAAACTTGGCATACAGGACCAGAAAACGATATGGTCCTGTTGGCACAAGTTTCATCTCGATCTGACGAGCGTGCACGAAGTAATTGAGAAACTTGTAAAGTGCACGATACGTTGAATTTTGACGGATACGCATCAAATTCGTCGCGCACACGCGACCAATTTGAATTCCATCAAAGCCTACACGACCACGAAGCTGTTACGCTGCTTTCGATGCCTACGGTGCGTGACCTCGTTGCCCGGATTGGCGGGACGCACGTCGTGTGGATGAATTTCTAAGTTTCTAAAACAGATTTTTGTTGAACTTTGAAAGTTGATTTCTTTGCATACAGTTGATAAAATTTGAAACTACAAATTAGGTTATGAAGCCTTACATGTTGTCTTCAAACACTGTTCAGAGGGTTTACCAAGATGGTGGCTGGATTGATCGGGATTGATCCTCCAACATGGGTTCAAGGGCTGTCAAGTGAACTGTTTGAGAACAGTTTTTGGGCAAGGTTCGTGTCGATTTTGCAGAAGGTTCGCACGATTATACCAAAAACTAACTACTAGTATTTGAAGACGGATATGTTGAGAGCGTACCGGAGGAAGCGGATACCAAAACGATTGAGCGTGCGTCGAGAACGCACGATGCGAAGTCGGCCTCGCAAATGCTGCTACTGCCCTGCTGTTGCTCGCGCGCTCCAGCGCTCGACCGGCCGTCGGCGGTCCTCCGGCGACGCACGGTGGTCGGCAAACACTGGGGGTGCGCCCAGGGAAGGATGGTGGTACGGCAGTCCAGGGTTAGGGTTTTGACGCTTACTCTCTCTCTCGATCCCTCTGTTCTCTGTTAGATACATAACATATATGCTCAGCCAACTGTGAATCATAGTTGGGGTCGGACCTGTGAGCTCGTGGGCTAGGATTTTGGACTGGGCTCGAACTTCTTGGCTGGGCCTGGCTACTTAGCCGGGCTGCTACTGCTCCTTCTTCTTATATATATAATTAAGTATAAAAATATATATATCTTTGTATATATAATTATTTATATACATACATATATACATACATACATACATGTATATACCCATATAATATACATTTATACATACATACACGTATTCACCCATATTTATCACTATATATATATCTATTATATATTACTATACATATTTCTATATATACAATACACGTATGCATATATACTTATATAATGACATATACATATTATTCCATTAATACCATTTAATTAGATATATTCCTATATATATATATATATATATATATATATATATATATATATATATATATATATATATATATATATATATATATATTTTTAACAATGGCTAAGGCCTTCATTGAAAGAAAAACAGGATTGGAGCCGGGAGATAGCCCAAGCTTCTACAAACATGTGGGAGGAGCCCTGCTAAAAGTCCTGACTAAACCGAAATTAGCCACAACCAGGATTCTACAACATTTTTGTTTTTTTTTTTCTTGCTGGTCGGCAGAAAGGAAAAAACGAAAACAAAAGAAAGTTCAAAAGTCAAACATTCCAACGTTTGGCGGGATAGGCGTTGGGCCCGAGGGGGCGGTGGGCCCGAGGGGCAAGATTCCCGAGGCGGAAGGCTCTCTGCGCGAGAGAGCAGCGCGAAGCCCGAGGGGGCGCGCGGCGCGAGAAGGGCGCACGGCCCGGGGAGGGGGGGGTGGGCCTGGGCCTCCGACGGAGGAGGCCGGAATCGGAGGGGGAGGGGGCCCGACCGCAGGGGGGGGAGGGAGGGGGGTCCGACCTCCTAGCCGGCGGGGAGGAACCGGGGGGTTCCGGCCGCGGAGGAGTGAGCCCTCCGCCGAGGGAGGGAAGGGGAGATCAACTCCGGGGGCGGAGGAGGAAGCTCGGGAGGAGGGGAGGAGGAGTGAGCCGGGGGGGGCGGACTCGCGAGGAAGGGGAGGAGGGATCTCGGTCGGCGGGCAAGCCCGACCGAGCGGAGGGGGAGAGTGGGCTCCGGTGGGGGGACGAAGGCAGCCGCGGACCGCGGGGAGGGGAGACGTCCCGGAGGGGTGGCGCGGCTGGAGAGCACCGGCGGCGAAGCGACGGGGAGGGAGCGGAGCTCGACCTCCGGACTAGCGCATGGAGTCACCGGCGAGGGGCCAGCATCCGGCGGAGGGAGCGCCGGACAGCGGGGAACTCGTCGTGGCTCTCGCGGAAGGGGAGCGCCGCTGCCGAGGTGGTAGCTTGGGCGGCCGGGAACACCAAGGAGGGGGCCAGCACAGGAGGCAGGAAGGCTGCCGCTACGCCGGGTGCGGAGGCGGCCGCTGGGCCGAGGGCGGAGTCAGGTGAGGGGAAGGAGGAGGATGCTCCACTTCCGGAGGGGGCTGGGGGAGCGGCCGGGGAGGGCGTGCCCAGCTGGGAGTAGGCAGAGTTAGGCCACGAGGGAGCGGCCGGGGGCAGGGACAGGAGAGAGGGAGGAGGGAGGATCCTCCGGGAGGGAGGGGGAGGAGCTGGGGGCGGGCTCAGCGGGCTTCCGCGGAGAAGCGGCGGCGGGAGGGGCCGTTTTCGGTGGAGGGTCCTTCTTGTGCCGCGCGCGGGGGCGCCGGGGACGACGCCGAGGGCGGCGTCGAGGGGAGGGGGGTGAGGGGAGCCCCCACGGCGAGCAGAAGAAGCCGATGAAGGGGAGATCCCTCCACTGGGGGGGCGGCCAGGGACGGCCGGGTAGAGGGGCCCGGCGGCTGTGGCGCATGGGGAAGCCTGGGGCCGGGCCGAGGAGGCCGGCCGACCACATCCATCCGCTCTGCCATGCGCAAGCTGCGGAGAAGCCAGCCGCCCACTGCGGAGAAGCCAGCCATCCGCTCTGCTCCACGAGGGAGCCGACCACAGCCATATTCATATATATATATATATATATATATATATATATATATATATATATATATATATATGTATATAGAGAGAGAGAGAGAGAGAGAGAGAGAGAGAGAGAGAGAGATAGATGAGAGGGAAGAAGAGGAGATAGAAGAAGAAGGAGATGCAACTGCAGCAGTAGCAGCAAGCTGTAGCAGTGGCAGTAGCAAGCTGCAGCAGTGGCAGCAGCAAGCGCAGCTGCAGCAGCTATATATATATATATATATATATATATATATATATATATATATATATATATATATATATATATATATATATATATATATATATATATACACGTATAATGATATAGGCACATATACCATAAATACAAATACAAGCAAATAAATACTAAGAAATATCAATATTGAAATCCAATTCTTAATTCCTATATACCAGAATTCACATAAATAAAATATTGTGACCATATATATATATATATATATATATATATATATATATATATATATATATATATATATATATATATATATATATATATATATATATATATATATATATATATATATATAGGCTTTATATATATATATATATATATATATATATATATATATATATATATATATATATATATATATAAAGCCTATATATATATATATATATATATATATATATATAATATATATATATATATATATATATATATATATATATATATATATATATAAAGCCTAATTTTTCATATATTATAAATACTCTTCTATACATATACACATATACATGTATATATATAACCTAGTTAATTTCCGTAATATCCAAAATATTTATTAGAGAACTTATTTACTATATTATCAACTAAAATGCTATTTTAATAGTAAGCACAATAATATATATATATATATATATATATATATATATATATATATATATATATATATATATATATATATATATATATATATATATATATGTATATATATCTCCACCGATTCCAATTTGCTTCCTAAATCACTAAAGTAAAATGCCAATACAACGTACCTCTATATGGTCGTCTCTACACATACTATCCGACTACGAGGGCTTGGACTTGGTTTGGTCCGGACTAGTTCGGCACCACCGGGTCACTTAAACAGTCAAATAATAATAATAAATAATTAAACTATTTATAATGGTCATGCCATAACTTGGCCTGGTTTTCCTAGTTAGAACATCCCTATGGCTAGGTTTCCCCGGGCATGGCTAGTACACTAGTCAAGGCACACTGCTACATCTCCCGTGTCACAAATCCTAGTCGTCTAGTACTTCAAAACTCAACTATGGCTAAAGTCATCTACCGTAATAATTAATTAAAATAATTATTTACAAAAATTCTAAAATTACCCTTTAAATCAAATAAATAAATAAAAAATATTTCAAAATTTCGGGAAGGGGAGCTACAAATCTACCCACCTTAAAAATAATTTCGTCCTCGAAATTCTAACTTATAATTATGCCTAAAATTCAAAAAAAATCCACTATTACCTCCATCTTATCAATTCTAATTTCTCAGAAATATTTATACCTCCTCCTAGCCATTTTGTAACTATATAACCTCGAGGACTTCTACCCACCTTTGGTCACACTACTCCTCACAACTAAAATCTATAATCGCCTAACTAGTTGCTAACAATCCTACCAACAGATACCTATTGCATATGACGTCTATAATCCTCTTATATCTATCAAGCAACCCAAAATTTAACAATCAACAAACTTATATAAGTAGCTAATAAATATTGATAAACTCTAGTAAGCATGACTATTCGTCGCTCTGAAGTAGGGAGGACAGGAAGATAAGGCAGAATAATCTGGAGTAACTATGAAATTTTAATAGCAGTAGAGAGTATCCAATGTTACATATAGAAAGAAAGTCTATGAACTATTGACTTATTTGCTAGATTGGGCTACTCTAGTTCAGTTACTTGCTACGTCGAAGAACCCTTGTTTCTTAGAGTGGCCGGTAATTCGTGCAATACAGAAGTCTCGTTCTCAAAATTCTAATTCAAACAAGATTCCATAAGGGAACGGAATTTAAGAAATCAAGATTGTGGTCTTAAGGGGTTCTCTATTTGGGCATCAGTCGTTGGTTGGATGAACATTGGGTTTCGATCTATATGGACTGAACAAGATCCCAAGATAAAACTATATCTACTAGGTTAGGGTAACCTAGAATAGGCTTTAACTCAAGTGGTTGAGCTAGTTGCCAGTCAGGTTGGTTAGCTAAGTTCCTAAAGTCTAAAATGCGCCTTCGGTGACTTTGTGTTTAAGTAGCACATGCGGCCTCAATTGGGTGGCTCACTAGTGGCATACGCATAGTAGGCTTCGATTAGATCACAACCATATATTGGTTCGAATGACTTGAGTCAAGGTTGAGGCTCTAGTAGCAGTCGAAAAGTATACCGGTGTTGTGGTAAGGGTTATAGCTAGTCCTTTTGTTCTGAAAGTCGTAGCACGAAAATAGAGTACAAGGGGACGAGTTTGAGTGGGACATGATATACCTAGATGAAGGTGGAATCGTCTAGATCTTGCATGTAAAGTTTGTTGAAAGATAACAGTTGGTCTCATGCTCCGAATATTAATGACATGGCCGGGGACACAAAATGATCTAAATGGGAAGTGGGAGTTCATAGGGTATTAATTATCATCCTGATGGAAAACATTCTAATCAATCGGTAATCTTCGTATATCCCAAAAATTTAGAGGGCTTACAGTCTACCTACCTTAGAAATAGGACATGGTCTTAGGAATATTGAGGTTAGAGGGTTCTCAAAGTCCGGATACTGTACCTCGACTCTTTGTTAATAGGGAATAAGGCACGGCGTATCGGGATACGGTAGATATAAGTCAAATCAAGGATCGTTCCTCAATAAATGGAGAACGAGTGTGTACAATGACACATGGTCGAAAAAATAGAATGATCTACTCGTCTATAGTATACTAGAGTTATCGACGGGGTAACCAACTCTAAGGCACAAGATTTCTAACAACTGAGTCGTGAATTTCTGTTTGTGTCAACCTGCCAGACTATCGTCACAAGAGTTGTAGTGATCGTGTATTGCTGTTGACAACTGGCAGATCATAATATGACAGGGTATTTAAGCTATGGTATTGGCTAAGCTAGTGACTGCGGTGTTCTAACACTAGTTAGGTCTTAATAATAAAATTTATATAACTAGAGTAATATTTGTTGGAAACCAATCTCGGGATGAGTGTCATGGTAAATGATTACCCTATTGTCCACTCATCTCATATCTAACTGTGGGCTTCGGTCGAGGAAGGGTTGGTTCAAGGCTTAAGGGTTGCTAGTTAAGGCAAGCTTCCAGCAAATAATTAGAGACTCACAACATTTGGTTTCTAGAGAATAGATAGTCTCCTAGGTTGGCGTTCTGACTAAGGGTAAAACCCTAATCATTCCCAAGTTCAGTTGACTTGAAAGTCCCAATAGTAGTTTGAGGGTCGAAAGGAGAACAAGTAACTTAACCACATAGATGGTCGATACTTGTGTATACAACTATCACAGCCATGGAGGTACTCGGTATCTCACTACCAATTATGAGCTTTCGTCTTCCGAATCAGTGAAAGACAAAACATTAAAGAGTTCAAAGGAGATGTCACTGAATACAATTACGTGATTCAAAGAAGAACATATAATTCAAGAGAAATTGTCAATACAGTCGCGGATGAGATCATAGATACCTTGATATCTCAATCCACGTAGGTTAATCAAAGAGAGAGCGAACCAAGTGTACTAGGGTTGATCAGACCGTAATACATCGATTCTGATTAGACAATATGTCAGTGGGCGTCCCCAATAAATATATGTCTTGAATCAAGCTCGATAAAAGAGTAAGCTCGCAAAACTAGGCTGTGATAGCAATATTGGTCAAAATAGTCAAAATACGAGTATGCGAGATTATTTGAAAGGAGGCACAAGTAGTTCAAGTTTTGTGAGAATAAAAAATTTACAGGTGTTCTTGCTTCTACAGTCTCCCTACTATCTTCTTATCCAAGGCATTGGTCGACTAATGGGTTATGGACCTCAAAATTTTATATTCTAGGTAAACCTATTAGCGTCAATTAATATCCCCGTCAATAGATCACAAGGACCATGAAATGCTAGATCGGGAGACACGCTACCCAAGCTTCGGATCTTATAGAACATACAAGACACCGTCCTATCCTCAATAGCATCCCTAATTTGTAATCATGTCTGAAGTCATTTCACCGAGGACTACGCCTCGCCCATAAAATCGGGCTGTGGTAACCCTTGGTTTTGTGATTCAGATGTGACATGCTATCCGATACTCTACTTTATATTGACACCAGTGTGACTATGGTCAAAGAGGACCACTAGCCATAGTTTTTAATAATATTCTATAACCTATATTTTTTAAACAAATTCCAACTCTAGGGATCGTGTCTCGCCAGTGCGCTGCTGGCTGCAGTGAGTCCATAGTATCCATAATTTAAATAAATGGCGATAGTGCGCTGCTATCCTGCCATTATGAGTTAACTACCTTCTTTTAACTATATATGTAAAAACTCATGAGCTTCTAGAGATTCAAGCAAGTCGACTATGTAATAAGGCCTAAATATTTGTCCTATCAGTCACAATCTTTAAAATAAAAGATTGCACAGGGAGGAACAAACTGAAGACAAAGAACTACAAACATTCTGGTATCTCTTTCATGTATATTCGAACCTCTGAGGGACAAACTTGAATCGAAACTAACTCGATGTCCGTATATGGATAACAAAATCAGAACTTTATAAAATAATGATTCTTAGGGCAACTAGCAATTATATAAATAATTCGACTAGGATATGGGGATGATATCTAAGAGGCAAAGAGAATGAATTGAACAATTCATCAAGGTTAGATCATTACTCTAAGAAACTCTGCCTCACCAAGTGAATAATCTATCCATATTGGATCATATCATCCTATCAAGAGGTAATAGTGTAGCTATAGGGATCTGACAAGGTATCAAAATTAATAACCCTCATCCTAAATTGCATGGCCTAGACTATCCATCGGTAAATTTGTATAAGGGACTCCTAGTCCCAGTCATTCACTTAAATTAAATTAATCTTAATTCGTGAATGAGCATTTCCTTGCCGCAGGCTCGCAATAGTACAACTAACTTAAGTACCATCACGAGTTTGCGTGATTTACGAAGACTGACCTGCATGGGCCACCACAAAAACTTGTCACGACCCGCACCCGTTTTTTTAAACGGATACGAGACGTGCCCAAGCCAGCGTATGCCGGAGTGTCGGCGGTAGAACGCTGTCACGGCCATGAAGATCAAAATCATAAATAATGCTCATTCACATAATTAATTTAATTTACAAAGATCACAAGTTTTATATTTGCAGAAAAATATAAACTTGTACAAATAAATGAATGACTACAACAACTATCTAGCTAGTCTCTAGGCTTTTGTCTGCAAGTATTTCCGTCACTTTCCAAGCTAAGTGAATCCACGGCTAACCTAAAAATGTTGGTTTTCAGTCAGGTATGGAATGAGCGCAATTCACGGAATGCAATTTTAATAAACAAAAATGACTATAAAACAAAGGTTAGACATCAATCAAGAGTTTTGAAAATAAACAGTAAAGACGAAAAATCAGAAATAATTAAATAAACAAAATACTTTCCCAATCGTAGAAGTACCTTTGATATTTGATCGGTCTCGGGACAATTACACGACACTGTCTACACTGTCTAAAGTTACACTGTCTAAAGTTACACTGTCTACAGCAAATATTGCAAAAAAGGAACACTGTCTACAAAATAATAATTATGATCTACACGGTTTAAATGCAATAATAATCACGGTCTACACTGTGTACTTTATAATAAATAAATCATTGTCTACACTGTCTACTTTGCAATAAATCACTGTCTACACTATCTAAGGTCAGATCACACATAGTTAGTACTTCACATTCCCGACTCAATAATTTATAATAGAATATAAAATCACATAATCAATGGCCAATCAATAAAATATAGTGAAGATCAATATCGAAATGTAGACAATAAACGGTACTCGTCTGTGGTCCTGTGCTGGTGAAACCGATAATCTGAGCCACTCAGTATGCTACAATAGTCAAAACCCATACAATAATCCCCGGAAGCTGAAATAAAAATTACAAATGTTCTCAGAATAGTCAAAATAGCTAGGATCACCTGTCCTTAAGTCCAATTCTGGACACAGAGGCAAAACGGTAATTTCGGACAAAAACCGTGTCCGCCGTTGGACCCACTTTGTACCGAAAAGCGTGCCAGAGTTAATGGTCTCTAAAGTCGTCAAACTATATATCTACGAATCCGATTTTTTGATACGAACCCAACCGTATGTCCAGAGTTGGATTCCGGCGGGCCGTGCACAAAATCGCCCGTTGAGTGGGACCGTGGGGCCCGCAAAACGACGTATGATTCAACTGTCTCAGAATGGGACCAAACTTGGCATACAGGACCAGAAAAACGATACGGTCCTATTGACGTAAGTTTCATCTCGATCTGACGAGCGTGCACAAAGTAATTAAGAAACTTGCAAAGTGCACGATACGGTAAATTTTGACGGATACGCATCAAATTCATCGCGTACACGCGACCAATTTTAATTCCGTCAAAGCCCACACGACCACGAAGCCGTTACGCAGCTTTTGATGCCTACGGTGCGTGACCACATTACCCATATTGGCGGGACGTACGTCGTGTGGATGAATTTCTAAGTTTCTAAAACAGATTTTTGTTGAACTTTGAAAGTTGATTTCTTTGCATACAGTTGATAAAATTCAAAACTACAAATTAGGTTATGAAGCCTTACATGTTGTCTTCAAACACTCTTCAGAAGGTTTACTAAGATGGTCGCTGAATTGATCAGGATTGATCCTCCAATATGGGTTCAAGGGCTGTCAAGTGAACTGTTTGAGAATAGTTTTTGGGCAAGGTTCGTATCGATTTTGTAGATGGTTCGCACGATTATACCAAAAACTAACTACTAGTATTTGAAGACGGTTATGTTGAGAGCGTACCGGAGGAAGCGGATACCAAAACGATTGAGCGTGCGACGAGAACGCACGACGCGAAGTCGGCCTCGCAAAGGCTGCTACTGCCCTGCTGTTGCTCACGCGCTCCAGCGCTCGGCCGGTCGCCAGCGGTCCTTCGGCGACGCGTGGTGGTCGACGAACACTGGGGGTGCGCCCAGGAAAGGATGGTGGTACGACGGTCCAGGGTTAGGGTTTTGAAGCTTACTCTCTCTCTTGATCCCTCTGTTCTCTGTTATATACATAACATATATGCTCGGCCAACTGCGAATCCGAGTAGGGGTCGGACCTGTGAGCTCGTGGGCTGGGATTTTAGACTGGACTCGAACTTCTTGGCTGGGCCTGGCTGCTTAGCCGGGCTGCTACTGCTCCTTCTTCTTATATATATAATTAAGTATAAAAATATATATATCTTTGTATATATAATTATTTATATACATACATATATGCATACATACATACATATATATACCCATATAATATATATTTATACATATATACACGTATTCACCCATATTTATATATATATATATATATATATATATATATATATATATATATATATATATATATATATATATATATATATATATATATATATATATATATATATATATATATTTTATACATATATATATATATATATATATATATATATATATATATATATATATATATATATATATATATATATATATATATATTTTTTTTTTTTTATATATATATATATATATATATATATATATTTTAGTAATATTTTTTTTTTTTTTAGTAATATATATATATATATATATATATATATATATATATATATATATATATATATATATATTACTATACATATTTCTATATATACAATACACATATGCATATATACTTATATAATAACATATACATATTATTCCATTAATACCATTTAATTTTATATATATATATATATATATATATATATATATATATATATATATATATATATATATATATATATAAATCCTAATTTTTCATATATTATAAATACTCTTCTATTCATTTTTTTTCTTCTATACATATACACATATACAGTTATATATATAACCTAGTTAATTCCCGTAATATCCAAAATATTTATTAGAGAACTTATTTACTATATTATCAACTAAAATGCTATTTTAATAGTAAGCACAATTGTAATGCCTGTTGTTCGTATTACGTATTTGGAATACGTATACGTATTTTATCTTGTAGTTGCATATCTTCTTGGTTTGGTTTGGCTTGGCTTGTTTACTCTCGGTTTGGGTTGGCTTGGTTCGGCCAGCCCAATGCTTGGTTCATCATGGGCCAAGGGTGGAACACCTTAGCCTATGCTTCTCCTTCATTTCTACCACAACCCCCCTACCTATCACCACCTTTGATATTTATTGCCATTTCTTCTTTCTCTCTCTCCATAATTCTCATTTACTTCTTCTTCCCCTACCATTACTCTTCTCCACCAACCAAGAACACCATAGGCAAGTGCAACTTGCTTCCACAAGAGAACTCATTTTGATGGTTTCATTAGCTTCTTCTCATGATTCTAAACCACATTAGAACTTGTCATTTTCCATTTTGAGGCTTTATTTCTTGTAGATCTAGAGTTTTGTTACTTTCGGATTTTGGTGGTTTTGATCTATCAAACTTGCTTATTTTCAAGTTTTGATGGTTCCATATTGTAGAGCATTTCATTCTACCCAATTTTGACCTTTGGAAAGTTGGATTCGGACTTGTTTTGACCAAGATTTGGACAATTGAAGCTTAGATTCAACTTTAGAGTTCTTGTTGTTCTTGCCATTTGGAGAAGACAGTGAACAGTGAGCTAGCTTTTTAGCTTACGCCACTGAGTCATACGCTGCTGTTTAGTGAGCGTACGCTAGCCTTCGTACGCTGCTGTTTAGTGAGCGTACGCTAGCCTTCGTACGCTGCTGTTTAGCGAGCGTACGCTAGCCTTCGTACGCTGCTGTTTAGTGAGCGTACGCTAGCCTTCGTACGCTGCTGTTTAGTGAGCGTACGCTAGCCTTCGTACGCTGCTGTTTAGCGAGCGTACGCTAGCTTTTGTACGCTAGCTCGAGCGTATGCAGTCTTGAGCGTACGCTAGCTTGAGCGTACGCGTGCCTTGGTACGCTAGCTTAAGCGGGAAAGGCGTACGCTGGCCCTTTCGTATGCTAGCTCGAGCGTACGCAGTCTTGAGCGTACGCTAGCTTGAGCGTATGCTGACCTATAGCTTGAGCGTGCCCTTGTGTACGCTGACTCTTGCGTACGCTTCCCATTGGAAGTGTAGGGATCCTTTGGTACGCGGACCTGGGCGTACGCTAGCCTGAGCATAGCCTGGCTTGAGCGTAGCCTGATTACCCTTGATCTTTTATAGCCCTGTAATATTGATATTTTATTAGATATTTAACGTCCATTTTATATCCTTACGCCTTTTGTCCTGAACTTGATAATCATGAATTTACTTAATATGTTTGGAATTGATAATTGAGCATGACCTGATAGTGGCCCGTCGTGGCGCGCTCCTGACTAGTACACTTGACATGATTACCTGACATGATTATCTCGAATAGCTGTTGCGACGGCTACCTGACATGACATGACCTGTATAATTAATCCTGGACACCGTGGGTGATTGTGCTTGTATAAATAAACCAGTCCTGTCTTGCATCATGTCTAGGATGGGACTCCTGAGTACCACGGTCAGGAGTACCTATTGAAATGAACTAAGGACTAATAACTAGATTAATACATTAGTCATGAAGAGATTTCCCAGCTACAGGCAATCCCGTTACCTGGGCACGCCTTGGGATCTGTAGCCTGCCGTCGAGTAGGGTACATTTCCAGCACACTATCATATTTTGTACCCTTTAAGCTACCTAAGGGTACATTCGTTTCCTGGACGATGTACCCACCTGAATTTAACTCTAATCTTTTAACCCGGGGAACCTGGATGGTCTGCAGGGCTTGTGGTTGTGGAATAATCTCACTGCATCTTGTTAGTAATTAGGCTTGTGACAACCCTAGTTAGTTAATGTATCAAGCCGTAATTCTTGCTTGGCCGTGAAGTGATTGGACGGAGTCTAACCAGTCTAGTCTTGCCCTGAATCCTGTTCCAGATTATTGAATGACCAGAATGCTTGTATTTATTTTACCGATAAATGGTGAGAAACCAAGCTCCGTTCAGACGAAGGGTTACAACCCCGGTCCTTGTTTGGTTCACGAGTTGTAACTTGGTTATCTGAATAGTTCCATGGTTATCTCGTCGTATATCATCCTGATATGTTTCCTTTTATTCCAGTCCTTATTTTATTTATATTTATATTCCTGTGCTGATTGCTGGTTTTAGTTCTTAAGTGAAGCTTCCTTTGTGGCACTTGCTCTTTCTGGGGTCTGACCCAGCTGGTTTTGTATGGCCAGATTTCGGAGCAGCTCCAGAGGATCTACCGACCTTCCAGCCAGATGGTGGCCACTAGACGGAACCCTGGCAACGAGTGGGTTATTTTTTTGGCTCTTCCGCTCTATTGTAAAAATATTCTTTTGAGGCGTTTAGCCGACGAGCACCTGTTTAGCTCGATTGTACTTTATTTACTGTCTGCCTACGGGCTGTAACATGATTAACAGATCCTAGGGTTGATCATGTATGACTAAACTCTTGCTAGTCCTAACATTTTGTAACGACTAGCTTTATGATCAGCTGAATATGTAATATTTGGGACGCCTTATCATTATATATTTAATGATCTACATCTTGTAACATTTACTTACTTGCTTGTGATTGAGACACTAGGCTTGTTCATGACCATAGAAGACTGTTGGCTTGTAGTAAACCCTCATGTATCTAGACAGCCGTGACCGTATAGCGAGATGGAATCCATTTCATATACGTAGCTGGCTATGTCTGCCCCCGCTCTCCAGTATTCTGGTTCTGGGGCGTGACATGGTTTAAGTGGTGGCCCATGCAGGTCTTGTAAATCAAGATATGTGAGGGTTTACCGAATAGATGTCTCAATCAGTATTCGTCCTTGATCTCTGCTCGTATCTTCTGAATCCCTGGATTCTTGTCCTGACCATATGCTTGTATCGTTGATCTGTCCTGGTCCTTCTTTATTGTTTCTTATGTCGTCTTCTTCAACGGCATTGTTCGTGGTCCTACCGACCAGCAAGGCGGAGCACCTCCCGCGGACCAGCAGCAACCTGGGGATCAAGCCCAGCACTCCGGAGTAGCCTCCAGAGTCGAGCCTATGGAAGAAGAGCCACCAGTTCAGCCAGTTCAGCCTATCGAGCCTGATGATGGCACTTTGGTAGGGCTCGTCAGGACCTTGATAGCTTCTCAAGATCGTCGTGGAGATGCCTTGCAACAGGCAGTGGCGGATGCTTTGACTAGAGGTGGTCATCAGGGTAACAGCGCGGCCAACAGCTTCAAGCGCTTGAATCCTCCATTCTTCGACGGTAGTGAAGATGCTATCGCGGCAGATGCATGGCTTCAAGACACATAGGTGGTTCTAGAAGCAGCCAAGACTCCAGAGAACGAGAAGGTAGCCGTGGTGTGCCTGCAGTTGTTAGATCTTGCCCGCAGCTGGTGGGCAGCACAGGCCGTTGGGTTAGCAGCACCCATTCCTTGGGCAGTATTCAGAGAGAGATTCCAGACCAAGTATTTCGATACCGTGGCTCGGTATGATCTGCAGACCAGGTTCACCAATCTGAAGCAAGGAGGCAGGACGGTCGATGGATATGCGGCCGAGTTTTCGAGACTCAGTCGGTTTGCTCCCACCTTGGTGGCAACCGAGTATGATAGAGCCCAGCGATTCCAGCAGGGACTGCACCTGGAGATCTTGTTAGCAGTTGAGCAGTTTGAGCATCAGACTTTTGATGCAGTCTTGAGAGCAGCCCGGAGGCATGAGTATACCTCCCAGAGGATCGTGGACAGGACCGGAGGTCGGAAGAGATCTCACGGCCAGATGAATCAGTCTTCAGCCCCAGCCCCGGCAGCCAGGGCTTTGACTATTGGAGCTCCGAGGCGAGCAGCCTCAGTGACGTCAGTTCAGCATTCAACCCCGACGTACCCTCAGCAGTAGCAGCAGCAGAAGCAGAAGCAATCTTCCACAGTGGGTTGTTCTCATTGTGGGAAGCCAGGCCATGTGGTGGCAGAATATCGCAGGGCACAGGGATTGTGTCTGGCTTGTGGAGCACCAGACCATAGGGTTGGATCCTGCCCGAACAGGGGTGGTTCATCCTCGTCCAACCTTTCTAGCTCTTCGGTGAGAGGACCAGCTCCGGTCCATCAGCAGCAGTATCCATTGCCGAGGCCCTTGCCGCCTCAGACCCAAGTGTTCCAGCAGCAGAACCCCCAGCAGTATGCATAAGTCCAAGCCCAGAGTCAGAGCAGGCAGCGAGAATTTCAGCAGAGGGGACCAGCACCCCGAGGGCACGGTCAGGCTATGGTGATGACCGTGGAGGAAGGATTGGCACCAGAAGAGGTAGTGGCAGGTACTATTCTCGTCAACTCCTTTCCAGCTTCAGCTTTATTTTATTCTGGTGCATCGCATTCATTTATGTCTGCACGATTCGCGATACGGGTAGGATTGGAGCCCGAGTCATTATCAGTAAGGCTTAATATACTTACTGGTAACGGACTTGTGGGAGTCGATAGAGTGTTTTCCTCGTGTCGGATCGTAGTTAGTGGTAGAGAATTCTCCGTTAGATAGATAGAGTTTCCGATGGCCGATTATGATGCGGTCCTAGGGATGGATTGGTTGAGGAACTAGTATGCTAGGATAGACTGCCATATTGGTAGGGTTGTTTTTAGCATTCCAGGAGAGCCGGAGTTTTCTTTCTCTCGAGGCGAGGTTGAGCCTTCTCCTCCGATATTGCGGATGGCAGTAGCAGTAGTTCAGTTGCCCAGGATAGTCGAGGAGTTTCCAGATGTTTTCCCAGAAGAACTTCCAGGTATGCCTCCGGAGTGGGAGATCGAGTTTACTATAGACTTGATTCCCGGGACAGCCCCAGTATCAGAGAGAGTCTACAGGATGGCGCCATCAGAGTTGGAGATATTGTACAAGATGATTGAAGAACTCAGAACCAAGGAATTCATTCGTGCTAGTGGATCGCCTTGGGGAGCCCCGATGCTTCTTGTGAAAAAGAAGGATGGTACATCCAAGTTATGTGTTAATTATCGTACCTTGAACTCAGTGACAATCAAGAACAGATACCCTCTTCCGAGGATAGATGACTTGTTTGATCAACTCAAGGGGGCTTCAGTATTCTCGAAGATTGACTTGCGCTCAGGATATCACCAGATCAGAGTCAGAGAGCAGGACATCCCGAAGACAGCTTTTAGATCGAGATATGGGCATTGGAAGTTCCTTGTTATGCCTTTTGGAGCAACCAATACGCCGGCAGTATTCATGGACCTCATGAATCGCATCTTCATGCCTTACTTGGATCAGTTTGTGATCGTATTCTTGGATGACATTCTGGTCTACAGCAAGAGTGAGGTGGAGCATGAGCAGCATCTTCGTGTGGTTCTTCAGATCCTCAGAGAGCACCAGTTATATGCTAAGTTCAGTAAATACGAGTTCTGGCTCGATCGCATTTCGTACTTGGGTCATATTATCACTCGAGGATGAGTAGAAGTGGATCCCCAGAAGATTGTGGCTATTGAGTCATGGCCAGTGCCCAGCACAGTTGCAGAGGTTCGTAGTTTTCTTGGATTGGCTGGCTACTACCGGCGGTTTGTTTCGGATTTTGCTCGAATTTTAGCGCCATTGACGCAGTTGACCCGCAAGGATACGCAGTTTATTTGGACAGTAGAGTGCCAGAGTTCTTTTGAGCAGTTGAAGCGAGGCCTGATAACAGCTCCTATTCTTACGCTTCCAGATAGGACCGAAGGATTCTCAGTGTACTGTGATGCTTCAGGCAGAGGTTTAGGATGTGTTCTGATGCAGCATGGGAAGGTGATAGCTTATGCGTCACGACAACTTCGTGATCATGAGAGGAATTACCCAACCCATGACTTGGAGCTGGCAGCAGTGGTATTTGCACTTAAGTTGTGGAGGCACTACTTGTATGGAGATAGGGGGGAGATTTTTACCGACCACAAGAGCCTGAAGTATGTTTTCACCCAGAAAGATCTTAACATGCGTCAGAGGAGATGGCTGGAGCTTCTTGTGGATTATGATGTCAACTTGCAGTATCATCCTGGGAAGGCCAATGTCGTAGCAGATGCATTGAGCAGGAGAACGGGAGTTTATTTTCTAACAGCGCAACCAGAGCTGTTAGCAGATCTTCAGAAGATGGGTATTGAAGTTGTTCTCCCTTCCAGTGTGGCATTGATGGCCAGTATGCAAGTTCAGTCCACTATAGTCAAGAGGATCCGGATGGCGCAGTCGGCAGAATCCAAGCTTCAGCGACTCAGAGCAGAGTGTGAGGCGGGACGAAGACCAGAGCTATGTATTCATGAGGATGGTACACTTAGGCATAGTAAGCGTCTTTGTGTACCCAGTGGAGATATCAAACAGGAGATCATGTCAGAGGCGCACAGTTCGCAGTATTCCATCCATCCCGGCAGTACAAAGATGTACCGTGATATCCGGCAGCATTTCTGGTGGAATGGCATAAAGTGAGAGATAGCTCGGTTTGTCTCTCGGTATTTGGTTTGCCAACAAGTTAAAGCCGAACATCAGAGACCGACTGGACTTCTTCAGCCCTTACCGATTCCAGAATGGAAGTGGGAGCATGTGACCATGGATTTCGTGACTGGGCTACCTAGATCCCCAGCTGGTAGAGATGCTATCTGGATTATAGTTGACAGGCTCACAAAAGTGGCTCACTTTCTCCCGTTCAGAGTTGGTCAGTCGACGGCTCAGCTAGCGGAGATGTACCTCAGGCAGATTGTCAGATTGCATGGAGTGCCAGTCAGTATCACCTCGGACCGAGATTCAAGATTTACGTCACACTTTTGGCGTAGCTTGTAAGAGAGTTTGGAAACTCATCTCCAGTTCAGTTCAGCATATCACCCGCAGACTGATGGACAGTCAGAGCGCACGATCCAGACTCTTGAAGACATGTTGCGGTCTTACACACTTGACTTTGGTGGTTCATGGGAAGATCATTTGCACCTGGTGGAATTCTCATACAACAATAGTTTCCAGGCCAGTATCCAGATGGCACCGTTCGAGGCACTGTATGGCAGGAAGTGCAGATCCCCGTTAGCCTGGGATGATGTTGGGGAGAGGCAGATGCTCGGTCCAGAAATGATTGCCTAGACAGTTGAAGTGGTCAGGCGAGTCAGAGATCATCTTCGAGTTGTCCAAGATCGCCAGCGCCATTGGGCCGATTCTCATCGGCGCCCTCTCGAGTTTTCGGTCGGCGATCATGTATTCCTGAGGATTTCGCCTAACCGTGGCGTCATTCGTTTCGGCGTACGGGGCAAGCTTAGTCCTAGGTATATAGGACCGTTTGACATTCTGGAGCGAGTAGGAGATATATCCTATCGTCTCGCTCTTCCACCGTCGCTAAACGAGGTGCATGACGTGTTCCATGTGTCCCAATTACGACGGTATATCCCGGACCCGAGCCACATCCTGGATCATTCGGAATTGGTTGTTGGTACCAACCTTTCGTATGAGGAGAGGCCCGTGTCTATATTGGACCGGAGAGAGAAGATCCTCAAGAACAAGACTATCAAGTTAGTCCGAGTTGCTTGGGGTCATCACTCTTTGGGGGAGTCAACATGGGAGCGTGAGGATGATATCCGATCACGATATCCCGACTTGTTTGACTCGTGAGGTGTAATGTCTTTCTTATGCCTCATGCCATCAATTTCTTGCTTGCATGATTGATTGATTGCCTAGTATAGCTTGCCTGTGAATAGTGTAGCTTGTTCTTGTCCCTCTAGCCTCTTAATTAAATTCCGAGGATGGAATTCTTTTAAGGTGGGTAGAGTTGTAATGTCTGTTGTTCGTATTACGTATTTGGAATACGTATACGTATTTTATCTTGTATTTGCATATCTCCTTGGTTTGGCTTGGCTTGTTTACTCTCGGTTTGGGTTGGCTTGGTTCGGCCGGCCCAATGCTTGGTTCATCATGGGCCAAGGGTGGAACACCTTAGCCTATGCTTCACCTTCATTTCCACCACAACCCCCCCACCTACCACTACCTTTGATATTTATTGCCATTTCTTCTTTCTTTCTCTCCATAATTCTCATTTACTTCTCCTTCCCCTACCATTACTCTTCTCCACCAACCAAGAACACCATAGGCAAGTGCAACTTGCTTCCACAAGAGAACTCTTTTTGATGGTTTCATTAGCTTCTCCTCATGATTCTAAACCACATTAGAACTTGTCATTTTCCATTTTGAGGCTTTATTTCTTGTAGATCTAGAGTTTTATTACTTTCGGATTTTGGTGGTTTTGATCTATCAAACTTGCTTGTTTTCAAATTTTGATGGTTCCATGTTGTAGAGCATTTCATTCTACCCAATTTTGACCTTTGGAAAGTTGGATTCGGACTTATTTTGACCAAGATTTGGACAATTGAAGCTTAGATTCAACTTTAGAGTTCTTGCTGTTCTTGCCATTTGGAGAAGACAGTGAACAGTGAGCTAGCTTTTTAGCTTACGCCACTGAGTCGTACGCTGCTGTTTAGTGAGCGTACGCTAGCCTTCGTACGCTGCTGTTTAGTGAGCGTACGCTAGCCTTCGTACGCTGCTGTTTAGCGAGCGTACGCTAGCCTTCGTACGCTGCTGTTTAGTGAGCGTACGCTAGCCTTCGTACGCTGTTGTTTAGTGAGCGTATGCTAGCCTTCGTATGCTGCTGTTTAGTGAGCGTACGCTAGCCTTCGTACGCTGCTGTTTAGCGAGCGTACGCTAGCTTTCGTACGCTAGCTCGAGCGTACGCAGTCTTGAGCGTACGCTAGCTTGAGCGTACGCGTGCCTTGGTACGCTAGCTTAAGTGGGGAAGGCGTACGCTGGCCCTTTCGTACGCTAGCTCGAGCGTACGCAGTCTTGAGCGTACGCTAGCTTGAGCGTACGCTGACCTATAGCTTGAGCGTGCCCTTGTGTACGCTGACTCTTGCGTACGCTTCCCATTGGAAGTGTAGGGATCCTTTGGTACGCGGACCTGGGCGTACGCTAGCCTGAGCATAGCCTGGCTTGAGCGTAGCCTGATTACCCTTGATCTTTTATAGCCCTGTAATATTGATATTTTATTAGATATTTAACGTCCATTTTATATCCTTACGCCTTTTGTCCTGAACTTGATAATCATGAATTTACTTAATATGTTTGGAATTGATAATTGAGCATGACCTGATAGTGGCCCGTCGTGGCGCGCTCCTGACTAGTACACTTGACATGATTACCTGACATGATTATCTCGAATAGCTGTTGCGACGGCTACCTGACATGACATGACCTGTATAATTAATCCTGGACACCGTGGGTGATTGTGCTTGTATAAATAAACCAGTCCTGTCTTGCATCATGTCTAGGATGGGACTCCTGAGTACCACGGTCAGGAGTACCTATTGAAATGAACTAAGGACTAATAACTAGATTAATACATTAGTCATGAAGAGATTTCCCAGCTACAGGCAATCCCGTTACCTGGGCACGCCTTGAGATCTGTAGCCTGCCGTCGAGTAGGGCACATTTCCAGCACATTGTCATGTGTTGCACCCTTCAAGCTACCTAAGGGTACATTCGTTTCCTGGACGATGTACCCACCTGAATTTAACACTAATCTTTTAACCCGAGGAACCTGGATGGTCTGCAGGGCTTGTGGCTGTGGAATAATCTCACTGCATCTTGTTAGTAATTAGGCTTGTGACAACCCTAGTTAGTTAATGTATCAAGCCGTAATTCTTGCTTGGCCGTGAAGTGATTGGACGGAGTCTAACCAGTCTAGTCTTGCCCTGAATCCTGTTCCAAATTATTGAATGACCAGAATGCTTGTATTTATTTTACCAATAAATGGTGAGAAACCAAGCTCCGTTCAGACGAAGGGTTACAACCCCGGTCCTTGTTTGGTTCACGAGTTGTAACCTGGTTATCTGAATAGTTCCATGGTTATCTCGTCGTATATCATCCTGATATGTTTCCTTTTATTCCAGTCCTTATTTTATTTATATTTATATTTCTGTGCTGATTGCTGGTTTTAGTTCTTAAGTGAAGCTTCCTTTGTGGCACTTGCTCTTTCTGGGGTCTGACCCAGCTGGTTTTGTATGGCCAGATTTCGGAGCAGCTCCAGAGGATCTACCGACCTTCCAGCCAGATGGTGGCCACTAGACGGAACCCTGACAACGAGTGGGTTATTTTTTTGGCTCTCCCGCTCTATTGTAAAAATATTCTTTTGAGGCGTTTAGCCGACGAGCACCTGTTTAGCTCGATTGTACTTTATTTACTGTCTGTCTACGGGCTGTAACATGATTAACAGATCCTAGGGTTGATCATGTATGACTAAACTCTTGCTAGTCCTAACATTTTGTAACGACTAGCTTCATGATCAGCTGAATATATAATATTTGGGATGCCTTATCATTGTATATTTAATGATCTACATCTTGTAACATTTACTTACTTGCTTGTGATTGAGACACTAGGCTTGTTCATGACCATAGGAGACTGTTGGCTTGTAGTAAACCCTCATGTATCTAGACTGCCGTGACCGTATAGCGAGATGGAATCCATTTCATATACGTAGCTGGCTATGTCTGCCCCCGCTCTCCAGTATTCTGGTTCTGGGGCGTGACAACAATAATATATATATGTATATATATCTCCATCGATTCCAATTTGCTTCCTAAATCACTAAAGTAAAATGCCAATACAATGTACCTCTATATGGTCGTCTCTACACGTACTATCCGACTACGAGGGCTTGGACTTGGTCCGGTCTGGACTAGTTCGGTACCACCGGGTCACTTAAACAGTCAAATAATAATAATAAATAATTAAACTATTTATCATGGTCATGCCACAACTTGGCCTGGTTTTTCTAGTTAGAACATCCCTATGGCTAGGTTTCCCCAGGCATGGCTAGTACACTAGTCAAGGCACACTGCTACATCTCCCGTGCCACAAATCCTAGTCGTCTAGTACTTCTAAAATTACCCTTTAAATCAAATAAATAAATAAATAATATTTCAAAAGTCCGGGAATGGGAGCTACACCGTCGGGGAGGCAATCGGTGAGGAGCCAGTGGACGGGAGCTCGAACGACGGAGAGGGAACGGGAGCTCGAACAATGGACGGGCGCGAGGCGGTCACTGGCGGGGAGCTAGCGGGCGGCGAAGGGATCGCCGGAGAGCAGGGGATATGACGTGGGTGGGTGACGAGAGGAGCGGCATCGCCAGAGGGAGGAACGCTGAACGACGGAAGAAGGAGGGGCTGGAGAGCGCCCGGGGGGGTGACGCCGCTTGAAGCCCGACCGTCGCCGGAACGCACGTCGTGGGCGGCGGAGCTGCCACGAGAGCCCAGGAGCGTGGCTCGCCGATGGGGGGCTCCGCCACCGAGGGAAGATCCATAGCGGCTGAAAGCGCTAAGGGAGGCGGGGAAGCTCCCGCAAGGCCGGTGGCGGCGGCAGGAGAGGGACAGGCAGGTCCTTCAAGGCCAGCGGGGGCTGAGGGCCTCGGGGAGGGATCGGCCGGGGGAGCGACCGGGGACGGCAAGGACATCCGGGAGTGAGTGGAGTTGGGCCACACCAGAGAGGGTCGCACGGCAGAAAGAGCGACGGGGGTGGGGAGGTCCGCCGGAGAAGATGGGGGAACGCCAGTCGGGGCCTGGCGCGGCTCCGGACGAGGGCCCAGGAGGGAGGGGTTCGGAGAGGCACGAAGGGGGTTGGCGGGGGGCTCCCGGCGAGGAGCCCGGAGACGCTGCGGCCGCCGAGGAGGTCGACGACGCCGAGGTGGGGGGGTGAGGAGGTAGGGAGGGAAGGCGGGCGCCGAGGAGGCTCCGGCGAGGGGGAATGAGACTCCCCGCAGAAGAAGGGGGAGGGTCGGCCATGCGGATGCCGGCCGACCGGCGAAAGGTAGAGGGAAAGCTCCCGGTGGCGCGGTCGACCACCCGACCACGAGAAAGAGTGGGGGGGTGGTGATCAGGGGGGCGCCGGCCGGATGAGGCTGCCTCTTATATATATATATATATATATATATATATATATATATATATATATATATATATATATATATATATATATATATATATATATATATATATATATATATATATGGCTTTGGAGCACCGGCCGGAAGAGGCTGCCTCTTCGGCGCCTCCCAGCTTCTTCGGCTCCCTCCATCCTTGGTCCTACGCCGCCATTTGTCGGAGCAGCCATCGTCCCCGCAGCGGTGCTGTCCCCCCTCCAGCCGCAGCCCCTCCCTTCGTCCCCCTGTCCCAGTTCCCCCTTCCCCTCTCCAGGCGCTCGAGTTCTCGGAGTCCTCTTCCGCCCAGCCTGCTCCGCCCCCACCGTCTCCC
Source organism: Iris pallida (assembly GCA_029216955.1). Classification (NCBI taxonomy): domain Eukaryota; kingdom Viridiplantae; phylum Streptophyta; class Magnoliopsida; order Asparagales; family Iridaceae; genus Iris; species Iris pallida. The sequence goes on along the minus strand of JANAVB010021600.1, from coordinate 13,120,476 downwards.
TAAGCCCGGACTCCCTCCGCCCCTTCGGACGTTCATCCCCCGTCTGTTCCCCTCTCCGTCCCCCTCCTTTGTGTCCCCGCCGGCGCCTCCCATCATTCCGGCAGCGTCCTCACTCCCGGAGCACCCCCCCTGTCGTGCCCCCTACCGCTCCGGTAGCGGACCCCCTCCCCCTCACCGTCACCCTTGCCGCCGCGCTTCCCTCCCCGGCGGACCCCCTCCCCCAGCCAGTCGCACATCCCACTTTCGTGCGACCGTCCTCGGACGCGACCCTCTTCCAAGACCCCGCTACCCTTCAATGGTTCTGGTTCTTTCCCCCCAGCTCCAGCGGCCGGCACTGCCCCTTCGGCTCCCTACTGGGCCCCTCCCGTCTCTGGCGAGTCGGGTCTCCCCGCCGCCTCGTCTTGGTGCCGGTGCAGCCGGTGCTAGCCCCCTTGGCCGTGACGGCCCCGAGGCATTTCCTTCCCCGTCGGATCGATCCCGGCCACCCCGCGGCGCGTCCTCCGCTCCCTCCCGCGAGGCCGCGCCCCCTCTCTCGGCCGTGCCCTCTCGTCCGGCGATCCCTCACCTCTCTCCCCCTCCGCGCAGCCCCCCTTGTTGTTGGCACGGATCGGGCTGTACGCCACCCGCCGCTCTTTCCCGCGATGGAAGCCCCGGGTTTCCCCTCTCCGGCGGCTCCCCCACGGATCCCGACGAGCCGTTTCTCGGGCCGCCTCCCCCTCCTCGCGTCCCGATCAGCCTCGGGAAGGCTGCTGCCTTTGGGTCACGCGCTCGGTTCTGTCGCCTCGGGCCCCGCACGCGAATCAGCCCCTCGGGATGCGCGCTTGACCGCCACGTGCCCCCATTCCCTGTCGTTTGTTTTTGAATTTTGAATCGGGCCTGTGCCCGATTGTTTTGGTTTGGGTTTGGGTTCTCACCGGGTGTTGGGACCCGGCCCTGTAATGTTGCAGTTTCCTTCAATAAAATCTGCTTTATTAATATATATATATATATATATATATATATATATATATATATATATATATATATATATATATATATATGAAGAATGGGTACTTTATAAAGGTAAAATGGAGGTAACACTCCAATAGTCTTACAATCTCTCCTTATGTCATCCTTATCTTTCCAGCTTCCTATTCATTTTTCCTCCATACATTTAACATCAAATTCGATATTATTTGTAATACCAGATATTGAAGTAGTTGTTTCCCTCGAAAACTCTTCTATTCCTCTCTCTCCAAACATGCCAAATAACCGATAGGAGATACAATCTGGCTCTTATGTATGTGCCTTCCTCCTGTGTTTCGTAGCAGCCACCTCATCAAAGATAATCAGTAAACCTACAAAGCTTGTGTTGGAGATACCTATCTTGGTTCTGTACCTCTGCCATATAGCTCCAGACATAGCACAATTGAAGAAGATGTGATCATGTATTTTCCCCTCCGACTCTCTCCCGTATAGAATTGTCACTTCCGTTTCCATTTATACGTATCTTCAGTATATGTATACGGATTTCTGACATTTATCTGGTGGACCGTAGTTAGACTTGTCTTGCTTAGCCTAGTCTTGGTTTAATCTTGACTTGGTTTTTTTAATTTGGTTTGGTTCAATTTGACTTGGTTTAGCTTGCTTGGTTTATTTTGATTTGGTTTTGGTTTGGTTTGAGATGGTGAGGCTTACTATATAAGTCAACTCCACTCTCTGTCCTTCATTATTTCCCATAACTTCTTCCTCCATTACTCTTCCACCAACCTAGAGAGCTTAGGCAAGTGCAACTTGCTTCATGATGGATCTCAAGTTTTATTGTTCCATTCTATTTCTTACTTGATTCTAAGCCTCTTTAGAACATTGCATTTTTGGGTTTGATGGATGGATTCTTGTAGATCTAAATTTGTAACTTTTTCGGTTTTCTTTGGTTTTGATCTCTGAAACTTGGTTATTTTTTAGATATAATGGTTTCATGTTGTAAGAAATTCAATTCTACCCAATTTTCGCTTTTGAATCGCTTGATTTCGACTTTGTATGAGAAAGTTATGTCATTTTTGTGTTCATGGGTTCCCCACACCTTTTGGTGTGAACGGGACGATGAACAGTGCCGCGCGTAGTGTCTTCGCTGCCGCGTGCCCACGCGCCGTGGGTACTTTTGCCTTCGTGTACCTTGCAACTTGCGTGCCGCATGCCCGCGTATTTTTTGCCATGCGCCCGCGCGCCGTGCTTGCGCGCAACGTGCGCCGTGGGCACTTTTGCCTTCGCGCACCTTACAACTTGCATGCCCGCGCGATTTTCTGCCGCGCGCCGTGCTTGCGCGCAATGTGCGCCATGGGCGATTTTGCCCTTGCGCAATGTTCAACTTGCGCGGCCGCGCGCCTGCACGATTTCTGCCGCGCAACATGCGCCGTACTTTCGCACAACGTGTGCCGTAGGCAGTTTTGCTCGCGCAACTTGCACGCAAGTCACTCCAAATGAATGTTTTTGTCCGTTTGAGCTATTTTGTAGCTGAAATCTTAAAAAACTCAGAACATGAAAGTTGTAGATCTTTGTCTTGGCTTCACAAATCTTCTTGTTTCACTTTAACTGGAGTTCATATGCGATTGATAACTTCAATCGTAGTTTTGATCTTTTTGGCATATTTACTGTACTTGACGTTTTGAGGTTTCCTTCGACTGTAATAAACTCTTATCTTGATTAGATGATTTTGTACAGTTAGAGAATAATTGTACCCCCTTATATTCTTAACACTAGCACAGTTTTAATTATTGTTTTTGTCAAGTAGTACTTTTATTTATTTCTTCTCCCATGCCATGATACGTCTTTTATCTAATTCTTTCTTACATGTGATCCTTGTCGCATGTTTTCTTTCTTAGATAGTGGCCCGTTGGGGTGTACTCATGGTTTTTGTCTCTTTTTTTTTTACTTTGTATGCACTTACGTTACATGTCACTTCTTTGCTTGCATGATGGTGACCCGTCGTGGTGCACTCTTGAACATGTCTTTACTTGATAACATAATAGTGGCCCGTCGTGGCACACTCTTAACAAGCAACCTTAACATGATAACACTTGATAGTGGCCTGTTAAGGCGCACTCTTAGCAAGTAATAAGTAACATGACATGATAGTGGCCCGTCGTGACACACTCTTGATAAGTAACCTGACATGATAATCATGATAGGTTATTGTGACGGCTATCTTGACATGTTGAATAATAACTAGTCTTGACACTGTAGGTGATTGTTGAATGTGCTTATATAAGATACCAGTCTCGTCTCGTATCATGTCTAGGACTTGCATCCCTGGTTACCATGGTCAGGGATTCAAGCTGAATCTGACTAGGTTAATGTAAAACCCATTTTTTAATTATTTTTTTATTTTTTTTATTAGACTTAAAAATGTATTTATACAATTTATGGTTTTATTTATTTTTTGATGATCCGGTTTGGCCAATTCAGCCTGAACAGGGCCCGAACCAAATTTAAGCCCATGTGAGCATGTGGGGTGACTAAGGTGACCATATAGGAATATTTTGTGTATGTACAAATATTTTTAAATTATTTTTAGAACTTGTTGAATATTTATTGACTTTGGGTACAAAAATCTATATTTTATTAATAAAATAATATTTTACAAAATTTTACAATTTTTGGACCCGGATGAGGGTGCAGTATAAGTGCACCTATTGGGACAACTTTATTAATTTATTATTATTGAAGTTATTTTTGGAGATTTATTAAACATGTTTATTCTATTTAAATATTATTATTATTATGTTAAGTTGGTTTATTGTGAATGGAATTTGTATATATATATATGTAGATATATTTAAATATACTAAATATTTGGATATGTGACATTTAAAGTGTTATTTGGATTTAGATATATTTTTGGATATATATAGTTATATATATAAAAGATTTAAGGAAAATGAAAAAGGAATGAAAAAGAAAAGAAAAGAAAAGGAAAAGAAAAAAAATCAAACCCAACCCCTTAAAGGGGCGGACCCCACCCCTCTCCACGCTTGCTGCTGTACGCAGCAAGCCCCGCAAAAAATTTTGTGAGTAGGGCCATTGGTTGTATTAGTAATAATAGTTGTATTAGGTTTTCACACAATTTGTTTTATATATAACTTTCTACATAGACCTCAAAATTCTAGTCTTCCAAAACGAAAATTTTGGCAAAACATACCCTCTTCACCTACGAGTTCGTTTCACCAGCGATGGAGTTGCGTGCGCGACGAACGGAGCATCGGAAGTCAGCCCCTCGTCATCCACGGAGCAGTTTTTCCACTCAAGGTACCCTACTTTTCGACGACGTAAATTTTTACTCGAAGCACCAATTTTCGATCCATAAGATTTTCTGGAAAGTAGATTTGACCTCTTCGATATCCTCCAGGTGGATTTTGAAATAACCCATCGACTTGCTCGAAAAATCAAGACGAAGTTGGAGAAAACCTGTTTTCTGTAATATTAAAAAACTGTTTTGAAACATCAACTTGTCGGCCACTTTTCTCGCTGTCCATTAAACTTTCGTAAAAACCAATTTAAGGCAATCAAAGACAACATAACCAAGATTGTAGCGCACCTTTTGGATTCACTTTTCATCTAGTATGTAGAAAGTTACACGTTGTTAAAGTTACCCAAAAAAAATTATAAATTCTGTTTTCAAAAAGTAGAAAAACACCCGATACGGTGTGCGCTCCGACAAACCGGGCGACGTGGTCGCGCACTATATGCATTGAAAGGCACGTATAGATGTTGACGACGTGTGAGAACTTACGGAAACCAATTTTATTGCATGTGCGTGACGAAATCAGTGCGTATCCGTCGAGATACCCCGTATCGACCCTTTGTAAATTAAGTTACAACTTTGTGCACACTCATCATATCGCGATGAAACTTGCGCCATTGGACTCAAAATATTTTTCTGGTCCTGTGAGCCAAATTTGGTCCGATTCTGAGACCGTTGATCGGGACGCTATTTTGGCGGACCCACAATCCCACTCAACGAGCGATTTTGTGCACGGCCCACCGGAATCCAAAATTGGACATACCGTTGGGTTCGTCTCATCAAAACAAATTCGTAGACATGTAGTTTGATGAATTTAGAGACCGTAGGTTCTGGCGTGCATTTCGGTGCAAAGCGGATCCAACGACGGACATCATTTTGACCCAAAAAATACAATTTTGTCCCTGTTCCAGAATTTAACTTTTGGACAGGCGTTTCCTAGGCATATCTTATATTCCAAACTCGTTCGTGATGTTTGTTGCAGCATACAGAGTCATCTGCGGGATTTGGATTTTCTTGCTTTGTTTATTTGCCGGTTCGAGCTACTGGATTATTTTCTTTGCACATAATCTCAGGCAAGATACCTTGCCATCTTTACTGCTTATATTTAGTTGCATTTTATTTCGTTTATTGTATCTATATTCCTTGTTTATTATTATTTTTTGCTTGTGGACCTAGAGTTAAGAGACTGCCGTCAATAGAGTGCATGTCATTGACTTTGTCACGATTGTATCACGAGTTGTGTGTGAGTTGTGAGTAGCATGTAGTGGTCACTTGCATGTTGGCTGATCACCTATGCGCATGCGTAGGAATAACTGTCAATAGATGCATGTTAGAAGACTTGACAGTTATCTATTATAAAATCGTGTGGTAGAAACGACATGTGTTGGTGTATCGTGGTTACGATGCATGTACAGTATCATTGGGGGAAGGGGATAGCAACTAGCGTAGGGGCTACATTTACTTTTTACACACATTATGGGTGATAGTGACTCGGATGAGCACTACGTGCTGCCCGGCCGATAGCGTCTCGGTTGAGCGCTACTTGACGGCCACTCTTTATTACTTGCTTGCGTGAATCCGTTACAACCCCTGCGTAGAACGTTGTCCTCAAAGTGCATATCACATAGATGGTTAGGAAATCTGTTGTGTTGTAGTTTATAGTATTTTTACTTATGCAGTTATAATGGCATGTTCTTCCTTTATCTTGTTACGTCCCTCTGAGGACCTGGTTATCTCTCCAGGTGTATGTGCTTCTGTGATATTACAGGTGTTCTAGCCAAGGCCGTGATCTTCTCAATTCTTTTGAAGACGATTGCGCTTGGTTCGTCTCGTTATTTTACCGATCACTTCTTGTATATTTTATTTGAGATAGTTGGTAGTGGACCTTTTCTCCGCCCAACGATTGTATACATGACAAATTCAAAGTTGCTTTTATATCATTATTTCTTTAGTGGATAAGATTTAGTTATTATGGTTCTACTGTATTTTACAGCTTATGTATACATACAAGGTTTCCATATATTGGAGTGTACTTCGTATGTATACAGCTAGCATGTCGATGTACCTAGTCCGACGTATTTTGGGACTGGGGCGTTATATGTTTTTGTGGTGGCCCATGCAGGTCGAGTTTGTCACTTTGGTTACGTTACTGTACCGATGTGAACCTCCAACATAGGATTAGAATATAGGAATCTCATCCATACAGCTTGACTTCTTTCCTTGGCTTCACATTCCGAACTCTCGATCGACTTTCTTGAATTGCATCTTGCTTGATTCCTTTCTACCGTTGATTCTTATTTTCGTGCTTAGTGTCAACTAAGAAGATGACTACACTAGTATATGCTCATAGGTCAAACATATATGGCTAGAATGGTTATATTGGCAATTGGAATACATTCAAGACTCTAATTGAGTTAAAAAGGCTTTTTAGTGTGATTTAAAGATTAGTAATTGGTAAAGTAGGATATTACCACGGAAAGTTTTAACCTTAAGATTTGTCAATAGTAAACACCAGAGGATTTATAAAATTTCATTCTTTGTTTAAGAAAGTGATTGATTTTCAAGATTTGATATTTATGAATTATTGGATTATAGTTATACATCCTTGCATAAGTATAAAATTGATTTGCTTTTCGAGTTGTGATATTTATGAGTTTTGGATGATAGATATACATCTTTGAACAAATATAAAATTTATTTGATTTTTAAGTTTTGATATTTATGATTTATTGTATTATAGTTATACACCTATGAACAGCTATAAATTTGGTTGAAAATGATCTTAGCTTTTAAAAATGGCCATAGAAATTATTTAAATTTGCGTTGTACAACTTACGATTTCGTGTTTAGTAAATTTTGATTTTTATGTGGAAGTAATGACGGTGAATTTTGGTTTAAAATATTTAAAAGTTATGAAAACAATTTTTGAGAAAATTTTATTTTAAATGGTGTCCTATGATTGAGGATTTACAAATCTATTTAGATTTTTGGTAAAAAAAATTTGACTGATAAGATTATTTAAAAATTTAGTTTAATAAGGGATTGCTAATATTAAAATTTTTGGGAGAATTTTGAATGATGTGATGGAAAGTTATTTTGATTGATTAAAGGAAGTTACTATTTAAAAGTTATGATTTTGTTGGAAAAACTTAGCATGAATAGAAGTTAAAATTGATGAGAGCATTGAGCTTAAATTTTGAGATTGCTTTTAATATGATAAGAGTTTTATTTTGAGTTGTTGAAAAATTTTAGAGTGTTAAATTTTTGATTGATTGAGAAATTTTTATGGATTCGTAAATTATGAACTCTTGAGTTAAATAGTTGAATTTAAACGTTAATTTTGGAAAAGGTTAGTAGTAACGTGATAAAATTTTGCTTTAAGATTTATGAGAGTGATTTAAATTTTTTTATAATGAGTTTGAACGGCTTGGAGTGAATACAAATTTTGGTGGTATATTTTTGAAAATTTAATTTTAAAATTTTTGGAGGATACTTAAGTTAAATTTTAATGGTAGGCCCCAAGATAACCCTACTGAGTATTCCACACTAATTGCCATGTCACCCATGACCATGATAGTAGTATATACACAAGTGTTGTTAGTCATCTACCCAGTTATGTGACTGTATTTCCACCTTGGCTTAGTCGACCTTCCTTCAATTCTAGATCTTTTAATTGCGACCTTCTAACCCATTTGCAATTTGAATAATGATCTAATGGTTCCTTAACTGTATTCATCTAGAAGACTATCTTCTCTCCGGAATTGTGTTCCTAAATTATTTTTACTGGATTCTTTAATTAATTTTATTTCATGCTTTAACTTGATCTTCTTTATTTTTGTGCATTAATTATCACCTCGTAAACTCCTACCTTATATTTTTGATCTTTTGGCGTCCCTTACCGTGAATTGGATATTTAGAGCACAACACTAGACTTTTTCTTCCAACAAATTTTATATGTAAGACCTAGACAAGTCCACCTTCATGTAGATATATCATGTCCCACTAGAACACGTCTCCTTGTACACTATTTTCATGATATGACCTTCTGATCAAAATGGCTAAACTATAACCTTTACCATGATACCGATATATTTTTGACCACGGATAGGGATTCCATCCCGACTCAATTCTTTCGACCGATATGTGATTTTGTTCTACTTAATTCCTTAAATGCTTAAAATTGTGCTTTATCTTGATTGCTTGACCCATTGTCCCATCACACTACTAGTTTAACTTTTATAAGTTGGGTAGAATACCTCACGGCCCAACAAAACATTTGTCCTTGTGACCCATGTTGATAAGTTTGCTTAGACTATAATTTCAGAGGACCTAACTTAGCTAGTCAACCAAGCCAACTGTACAGGCCCAAACTTCGGGCAGAAATTAGATTTTAAAAGATCTTGGACTATTTAAAAATTTCCTTCATCAGTACCTCCCTTGCTCATATTTTGACTATCTCATGCTGCTAATGTAGCTTCAGTTTTGCAAGCTTATTTCGTTATCAAGCTTGATCATGACATATTTTATTGGGTGCACCCACTAACATATTGTCTAATCAGAACCGGTGCATGATGGTCTGATCAACCGATTGCACTTTGGTTCGCTTATCATATATTATTCTACGTGGATGAAGACATAGTAAACTTGCCTTAGAGTCCCATCCGCGGCAGCCTTGGCAATTCTCTTTTGAATTATTTTCACCGCCTATGAACCCCGCAATTCGTACTTAATATATAGCACCGTCTTTGAAACCTTTATTGTTCTTGTCTTTTACTTATTTTGGAAAGACAAGTCACTATACTTGATAGATAGATGTAAGATATCACCTTTAGTTTTTCTATCAGTTATTTCAACACAAATTTAGATAGCCACCGACCAACTCATGTGGCTATATCCTCACCTTAAACTCTTCTTCTCCCCAATCCTAGAAATTTTATTGTGCCCTTCCAACCCCTCTTGAACGCACGCGAGTGATTCTAATCATCACTTAATCAAACCCTCGACCAAGACGATTAGTATCCAGTTCTCCCTTAAGGAACCATATCTCCCAAACGTCTAATTATCCTCTTTGATCTACTAAATTTCTCACTATTTTTATTCGGGTTATCAAATTTTGTCACATTCATTAGCAACCCTTATTCAATTCCCTAACCATGATATATTTTTGTATATATTGACTCCAAAATTTTCTATTGCATGGTAGTGTTGAACGCCGTTTTATCGCCTCCTCCAAAATTTAATTATATTTTTGTATTGACGAACTCTTCCTATCCCCCAACCCTATCTATCATATTATTCCTAAATTTCGAGGACAAAATTCTTGTATGTTGGGTAGGATGTAAAACCCCTATTTTTTAATTATTTTTTATCATTTTATAAGACTTAAAAATGCATTTGTACAATTTATGGGTTTTTTTTTGATGACCCAGTTTGGCCAATTCAGCCCGAACATGGCCCGAACCAAATTTAAGCCCATATGAGCATGTGGGGTGACTAAGGTGACCATATAGGAATATTTTGTGTATGTACAAATATTTTTAAATTATTTTTAGAACTTGTTGAATATTTATTGACTTTGGGTACAAAAATCTATACTTTATTAATAAAATAATATTTTACAAAATTTTACAATTTTTGGACTCGGATGAGGGTGCAGTGTAAGTGCACCCATTGGGACAATTTTATTAATTTATTATTATTGAAGTTATTTTTGGAGATTTATTAAACATGTTTATTCTATTTAAATATTATTATTAATATGTTGAGTTGGTTTATTGTGAATGGAATTTTTATATATATGTAGATATATTTAAATATACTAAATATTTGAATATGTGACATTTAAAGTGTTATTTGGATTTAGACATATTTTTGGATATATATAGTTATATATATAAAAGATTTAAGGAAAATGAAAAAGGAATGAAAAAGAAAAGAAAAGGAAAGGAAAAGAAAAAAAAAATCAAACCCAACCCCTTAAAGGGGCGGGCCCCACCCCTCTCCACGCTTGCTGCTGTACGCAGCAAGCCCCGCAAAAAATTTCGTGAGTAGGGCCATTGGTTGTATTAGTAATAATAGTTGTATTAGGTTTTCACATAATTTGTTTTATATATAACTTTCTCCATAGACCTCAAAATTCTAGTCTTTCAAAACGAAAATTTTGGCAAAATATACCCTCTTCGCCTACGAGTTCGTTTCACCAGCGACGGAGTTGCGTGCGCGACGAACGGAGCATCGGAAGTCAGCCCCTCGTCATCCACGGAGCAGTTTTTCCACTCAAGGTACCATACTTTCCGATGACGTAACTTTTTACTCGTAGCACCGATTTTCGATCCGTAAGATTTTCTGGAAAGTATACTTGACCCTCTTCGAGTTCCTCTAGGTGGATTTTGAAATAATCCATCGACTTGCTCGAAAAATCAAGACGAAGTTGGAGAAAAACCTGTTTTTCGTAATATTAAAAAACGGTTTTGAAATATCAACTTGTCGGCCACTTTTCTCGCTGTCCATTAAACTTTCGTAAAAACCAATTTAAGGCAATCAAAGACAACATAACCAAGATTGTAACGCACCTTTTGGATTCACTTTTCATCTAGTATATAGAAAGTTACACGTTAAAGTTTCCCAAAAAAATTATAAATTCTGTTTTCAAAAAGTGGAAAAACACCCGATACGGCGTGCGCCCCGACTAACCGGGCGACGTGGTCGCGCACTATACGTATTGAAAGGCGCGTATTGATGTTGTCGACGTGTGGGAACTGACGAAACCCAATTTCGTTGCATGTGTGCGACGAAATCAGTGTGTATCCGTCGAGATACCCCGTATCGACCCTTTGCAAATTAAGTCACAACTTTGTGCACACTCATCATATCGCGATGAAACTTACGCCATTGGACTCGAAATATTTTTCTGGTCCTGTGAGCCAAATTTGGTCCAATTCTGAGACCGTTGATCGGGACGCTATTTTGGCAAGCCCACAATCCCACTCAACGGGCGATTTTGTGCACGGCCCACCGGAATCCAAAATTGGACATACCGTTGGGTTCGTCTCATCAAAACAAATCTGTAGACATATAGTTTGACGACTTTAGAGACCGTAGGTTCTGGCGCGCATTTCGGTGCAAAGCGGGTCCAACGACGGACATCATTTTGATCTAAAATTATGATTTTGTCTCTGTTCCAGAATTTAACTTTTGGACAGGCATTTCCTAGGCATATCTTATATTCCAAACTCGTTCTTGATGTTTATTGCAGCATCCGGAGTCATCTGCAGGATTTGGCTTTTCTTGCTTTGTTTATTTGCTGGTTCGAGCTACTGGATTATTTTCTTTACACATAACTGTAGGTCCTGAAAAATCAAGTTGCACACATCAACAAAGTCAGAAAATCAAGAAATACAACTTTCAGATGAACTGCGCAGACATCAGATTGCGCATCCTTCAGATTGCGTACACTCTCAAGCGCGCAGGCTGACGTGGCAAATTATCATCATTACCTGACACAATCAAATCTTCTGACAGCTGACAGCACGGAGAACGAGGTGACCGTTCGTTTAATCGTGCAGCACGGCGCTCGAGAACAGCTGGCAGCACAATCCATGTTGGCGCAATCTATGTTGGCGCAATCTATTTCCTGCGCAAATCAAGTTGGCGCAAACCAAAGCTTGCGCAATTCAATGTGCGCGTTATATCAACACAAATGACAAAATACACGTGGCATTTATGCCATCAATTGCTTATTTCGTGGCAACTGTCTATGCATGATCATGCGCATTTCAATCAAATGATGCCATGTGTCCAAGACAGTTGGCCCATGATCCAGCAACTGCCTGCACAGTCCATTGTTGCGCAATCTATCCTGCGCAGTCCAGAATAACTAAAAGTTAGTTATTTCTCATAACTCTATAAATAGAGTTTCAAGTTTCCATTCAAGGGATCAATAATCAGAGATCAGAGATTAGATTATCAGACTTCAAAGTTCAGAGAGTTCAGGAGTTCTTGCCCAAGTGCTGCTGCATTCTTCCGAGGCTTTTGCCTTCAACTTCTGAGGCTTTTTGCCTTCAATTCCAGAGTTGTCTTCAACTTCAGAGGCTTCGTCTTCAGAGTTCACATCGTCCAAGGGATAAAGCAATCATCATCTAGATTGGATTCCTAAAGTTGTACCATTCCCAGAATTCAAATTGTAATCTTTTACAAAGTTTGTATCAATAAAGTTCTTCAACTTTTGTTTTTGCAAACAAAATAGCGACTCTGCTGGGGACGACTTTCTCCTCCGATGAGGAAGTGACAACTCAATGTGACGTAGCGTCTATCGGAAAGACGCAGAAGACACTGGTTGTGAAGATCAACCAGACAGCCTACGAGTCTATGATCAACTCCAAAACCACTCCTCGTACTGTAACTACTGCTGCTACAAGCAAAGTGCGCCCAGTGTGGATCCCAAAGACTGCTGCGCAGTCTATTGATGCTGCCAACAAAACTTCTGTGCAGTCTGCCAGTAAGATTGCTGCGCAGTCCAATGTTTCTATCATCAAGCCTACTGCACAATCTGTCTCTGCTACTGCTGCGCAATCTGCTATTGCCAGTACACAGAAGACTTCATATGCTGCCATGGCTAAGTATAAAACTCCTATGCCCCTGGCGCAATTGGCTACCAATATGTCTGCGCAAACCAATGCTCCAGCATCCAGAGTCCATTCTAAGTACTCTATAGCGAGAACTCCTAATGCGCAAACCACAGTCTCTGTGGCCAAAACCAGTGCGCCATCCATTCATGCGCAAACTGCTCCTATGCAATCCAAGAATGACAGCCTGTTGGCTAAATCATCTGCTTCCCATAACAAGGGAAAAGGCTCTTCTCTTCTTCTCAAACACCCTGTTGCTCTTGAACAACTTACTGGGGGTAGTCCTTTGGCTATTCCTCTTCCCCTTCAAAATAAAGGAAAAGGCCCGTTGGTCTTTTCTCAAACTTCCTTGTCCCATGACTTGGAAGATAATAGAGGGAAATGCTCTTTAGCTAACCCTTCTTCACAAAACAAAGGAAAAGGCCCTTTGGTCTTTTCTCAATCTTCTTCAGTTTTTACCGAAGAAGATCAATCTGAACGTGCCTCGGCACTAATCAGTACTAGAACTCTTTCAAACAAGGATTCTTCTTTCCTTTATAACAAGAGAACTTATACTGACCAAAGAGGTATTCTGTCTACCCCGGTAGCAGAATTCCAGGACCTCTCGACTCTCAAGATTTCCCGTTCCAGACAGGGAAAACTGTGGTGTCTCAGACAGAAACCCCTGGGGGTGAATTTGCTGATCTTAGAACTTATCTCAACAGACCCACTTCGGTAAAACGCAAACAACCAATGCCGAAGACAAAACATCATCAAAAACAAATCTCCAGGGTTAAAAATCCTGACACTTATGCCAATGAAGTGAGCACTTCTCTGTATACTCAAGGGACTAAATATTTGAAGAATCGAAATCATGTTCCGAATGTTATCAAAGAACAGATCCCTCAGAGTTTTCCTCGTCCTGTTGTTGTTCCTGATCTCCGAGAACATCTTAGACAAAAGAGGGATACTATCTCGACATCTTCAGTTCAACCATCTGATCATCATTGCAACCACAAAGTCATCATCCAATGTTGTTGTCAAACAACAAAACGATCCGTCTTCGATCGTTTGACTTTTGCTAAATCTGAACCTATGTCAGAGGAAGACGAAGTCTTGTATGCTTCTGTCAACATGACTTCCCGAGACACTGGGGGTAGAAGGTGTTCTAAGCACGACAAACCTCGTAAACCAAGTCAACGGTATTTAGAATTACTCCAAAAATCTTCTGAAGGAGTGTTTCGACATACCCGTTCTCGAAGCCGAGATACAATCGGTCAAAGGAATCTTCCTCAAAATCCTTCAGGTTATCTTCCCACTTCTCAGTCAGGAGATGACTCTTTCTCCGACTATGATGCATACAGCGAAAGCTCTGAATAGACAGTGTCTTCCACTGTACCAAGAGAAGTGACAGCTTATATTGTCAATGAAGATCCAGATGCTTCAACTTCTACAAATCAAGAACAGCAAATCGCTGCACTAGAAGACAAGCTAAAAACCATGGCTGAAATGGTTGCTAGTATGCATTCTATCATAGTGGCACAACATGTAACACCACCGACTGTACCTACTGCTGTAAATCCAGAGATCATAGCATCTTCAGTACCTGCCAATACTGGGCTGGGGGTAGTGTCTCCTCAAATGCCTCCTGTATAAGTACAAGTTCAAACTACACCTAGTCAGTCAGGAGCTGGGGGTAGTGCTTACAATGCTGTTCCTCCTCCTACCACTCTAACTCAACCTGCTCCTTCTTCGTCATCTGAAGATGCCAATGAAGCTGTCAAACTCTTGCGAACCCAGTTCGAAGATTTCAAAAAGAAAGACAACTTGCAAAGATTGGGGATTAAGCAGCCCTATCCAGTTGAATGAAAGAAAGTCCCGTTCCCACCGAAGTACAAGATCCCAACAATCTCTTTGTTCGATGGCAGTACTTCTTCTAGTCAATTCATCAATTATTTTGAGGTAATGACCGTTCAACTCCAGCCAAATGACGCTCTTCTTACCAGAGTGTTCGTCGGTTGTTTAGCCGGCGTAGCATATGACTGGTATAGAAGTTTGCCCGATGGTTGTATCACTTCCTTTTTATGTCTCAAACAAATCTTCCTGGAACGGTTTTATGAAGGATTTAACGACATGACTATGTCGGCCCTCAACAAAATCAAACAGAAACACAATAAAACTGCTGAGAGTTTCATCGAACGGTTCCGCCGTGAAGCCTTGAAGATGCCTCCCGGAACTCCAGCTGCTGTTACTATTGACACTTGTAAGGGAAATCTTTTGCCTATCATTAGTATGTGGACGGGATCTCCAGTTCCAAGATTGGCCTTCATTCATTGTCAACGCCAAAGCTGCAGAAGTAAGTGCCGAGAAATTCAAACAATTGGGGGTACAGATGTCTAACCTCGATCGAGATGAACATCAGACGTCAGGTGGTGGCAACTGCCAGAACAACCGCAAAGCAAAAGAGACCTTGAACATCAATTTGAATAAGAATAAAGAATCTTTGGCTGTCAATGTGGCTCCACCTACATCCACTCCTACTCCTTCTGCACCTCCACCGAGGGAACCTCGTCCAAAAATAGGATATTCCTTCGACAAGAAT
The DNA here is from genome assembly GCA_029216955.1 of Iris pallida. Taxonomy (NCBI): domain Eukaryota; kingdom Viridiplantae; phylum Streptophyta; class Magnoliopsida; order Asparagales; family Iridaceae; genus Iris; species Iris pallida. Next base: position 13,104,992 of record JANAVB010021600.1, on the reverse strand, counting down.
GACACTGCAAGCATCTTTGAATGTTTACTCAAAAGTAACAAAATTCAGCTCCCAGACCCAAAGAAACCTGATGAAGTCGGTAAGACAGATCATCCTAAATATTGTGTCTACCATAGGTTCATTGGACATCCTACTCGAGCATGCTACGTGCTCAAAGGCAAAATTTAAGAGCTTGTCAATGCTGGTGTCGTCACTCTGCAGCAAGATGAGAAGACTGTTACTGCGAACATGGTTTCAGTCCAGTTTGGTGACTTTCCTCCGTAGATGGTACAGCACGGTGTCATTCCTATTCCCAAAGCTACTCTTGAGATTGAGAATCTCCCACTTCCACCAAATGAAGCTCTTGTTCCTTTGTCTCTTAACAACGGTGAAATTATGTGGATTCATCCCGATCTTGCTCCAGAGTTCGAAGTGCCCTCTTCTTCCAAGAAGAAAGATCGTTCTAAAGGCAAGATAAAGACTTACAACATGGTGTCTTTTGACCCCATAGTTGACGAAGAAATTCTGCTAGGCACCAGATCAGGGAAAGCCTATTTGAAAGATCATTCTGAAGCTCAAAAGAACCCTATCTCTTCTTCTGAACCTATTCCAGTACAATCTACTTCCTCTGAAGAGATTCCTTCTACATCTTCACCAGTTGTAGTACCTATTCCTCCCAAGCCGGTGGTTGCTGACAAGGGCAAGCAACAAGTCCGCTTTGACAAACCCCTGAAGAAATCATCTCCTACAGGACTTGAAAAGCCATACAACTTTGATATATTGGCACAACTAGACAATACACCAGCTAGCTATCAATCTTCGAGCTCTTGCGTCTTTCTAAAGAGACTCGAGAAACTCTAAGTGAAGCCCTGATGCAGGCTGAAACTTGCCTAACTCTTCTCAAAAAGCCGGAAGCCGAACCGGTCTCTTGTCGTCATTGTCACAGTGTATTAGAGTTGATTCCAAACATCACTTTTACTCAGGATGATATGCTGCTGGAGGATAATAGACATGATCGTCCTCTCTACTATACAGGGTATGTCGATTCGATAAAAGTCAATCGTATCCTGATAGATCCAGGGTCTGCACTTAGCATCATGCCAAAGACAATGCTAGACGCATTGAAGATACCAGTGCATAGTCTTTCAAGCACAAACACCACTATCTTGGGATTCAACCAAGGAAGGAGTGAACCTTTGGGCAAGATCCGCTTAAAACTCCAAATAGGCAATCTTCGCACAAGTTTATATCATCGACAATCATGGTTGTTCTTACAATGCTCTCCTGGGAAGACCCTTTCTCCATGAACATAATGTCGTTCCATCAACTCTTCATCAATGCTTCAAATATGTTGATGATAAAGGAGAAGTTCATAAAGAAGTTACAGACCTTTATCCTTTCAAGGGTGTTGAAGCATATTGCAATGACGCTCGTATGTATAAAGAAGAATTTATGAAAGTGGTATTGGCCATGGATACTGAAGAAGACCAAGAAGCAGTGCCCAAAGACACTCTCATCATACCTGTCAAAGGACGTGTTTCTCATCCTCAGTCTTCTAAACCACTGGCTATTCACTTGCCAGTCCAGAGGCAATCTACTAATGATGATCAAAATAAAAGGGAGCTCACCTCTTCTGAGCCACTTGTTATCGATTTACGTCGTAACAAGGACAAAAAGTAGCTCACTTCTTCTGAACCACTTGTTGTTGACTTAACTCACAACAAAGAAAAAAGGGAGCTCACCTCTTCTGAGCCACTTGTTATTGACCTTCGTCGTAACAAGCTTCCTTTATGTTCTTCCTCTCCCCCTCTTGTAATCAATCTGACCAAGCCTGCTAAGGCTAAAGGTCCTGCTGTAAATATAGATGTACTAGTTCAACTACTGAAGATCAACTAGTTCAAGTTGATGTAGGAGAAAGCGAGTCACCTCGTCCAATCTTTATTAGCAAGAATCTTTCTAAAGCAGATAAGTAAGAGTTGATTCTTCTCATTAAAGAATACATTGACGTCTTTGGTTGGAGTTACGAAGATATGCCAGGTTTAGATCCCAAAATTGCTACTCACAAACTGAACATTCTGCCTAACGCTAAACCAGTCAAACAGCAGCAACGGCGATTCAAGCCTGAAATAATGGACGCAATCGATGATGAAGTCAAGAAGCTTATTGCTTGTGGTTTTATTCGAGAAGAACAACATCCTGATTGGATAGCCAACGTTGTTCCAGTTCTGAAGAAAATCGGCAAAGTCCGAGTCTGTATCGACTTTCGAGATCTTAATGAAGCATGTCCGAAAGATGAATTTCCTCTCCCTATCACGGACGTCATGATTGACAATACCTGTGGGTTCGAGCAAATATCTTTTATGGATGGATTCTCTGGATACAGTCGGATCAAAATGAATCCCGAAGATGAAAAGCACACATCTTTCCGCACTCCTCGGGGAGTCTATTGCTACACAGTGATGCCATTTGGTCTCAAGAACGCTGGTGCAACTTACCAACGGGCCATGAGTACCATTTTCAGAGAATATCTTCATAAAATAGTCGAATGTTATGTTGATGATATCGTTGTTAAAAGTCGTCTGAAAGAAGATCATATCCAAGATTTGAGAACAATCTTCAATCTCATGCGTCAACATCAGCTCAAAATGAATCCCACCAAGTCATTCTTGGGTGTCTCTAGTGGTAAGTTTCTCGGCTTCGTCATTACCTCTAAGGGTATACACGTAGATCTCAAGAAAATCAAAGCCATTCAAGAGATGCGTCCTCCACGTAATCTAAAAGAGCTACGAGAATTCCAAGGTCGACTTGCGTACATCAGGAGATTCATTTCGAACTTGTCTGGACGCTGCAGACCATTCACTCAATTAATGAAGAAGGGTGTATCTTTTATTTGGACTGAAGAATGTTAACAAGCATTCGACGACATCAAACGATATCTCATGAACCTACCAGTTTTGGTGCCACCAATCTCAGGCATTCCATTCTTAATGTACGTCCGTGCTATGGATCATTCATTGGGTGCTTTACTCGCCCAAAAGAATAAAGAAGGTCATGAACAAGCCATCTACTATCTCAGTCGTACTATGATTGGTGCTGAACATCATTATAGTCCGGTTGAAAAAGAATGTCTAGCCCTTATGTTCGTCGTTCAAAAGACAGGGCATTATATTATTGGTCAAACCATTCATGTTATATCCCGAGTTAATCCTCTTCGGGTATTGATGAAGAAGCCTAGTACCCTCAACTCTCGGCTTGCTACATGGGCCATTCTTCTAGCCCAATATGATATGGTGTATGTTCCTCAAAAGTCTGTCAAAGGTCAAGCACTGGCAGATTTCTTGACGGCTCATCCTGTACCAGAAACATCCAAGCTTTACGATGAAATTCCAGACGAGACATTGGAAGTCAATATGATCTCTGAAGAATTTCCAACCCGGCGTCTATTCTTTGACGGAGCATCCAGAATTGGACCCAACGGTGCTATTGTAGCAGGAGTTGGAGTTGTTCTCGTTTCTCCTGACGGATCAACTATTCAAAGAGCTTACTCTCTAGATGAATCATGTTCCAATAATGTAGCAGAGTACAATGCTCTACTTATCGGTCTTCAATTAGCCAAGCAATTGAATATTGAATATCTCGAAGTTTACGACGACTCTAAACTGGTTGTCAATCAAGTTAGAGGAACTTATGAAGTCCGTCATCAAGATCTGGTACCTTACTTTGAGGCAGCAATCAACATGGCTACATCATTCAAAGCTTTCTTTATTGAATATGTACGCTGAGCTTGCAATACTGAAGCAGATGCCTTAGTCAATCTTGCAGCAGTCTTAGCCGTTCCCATCAGAAGACAACAAGTGGTGGTTATCTCTAATCGAGAATTGTTTTGTGTCGAAAACAATCGTAACATCGAGTTCTATAATTTTGCTGAAATAAATGTTATCAATGAAGATTGGAGAACTCCTTTCATCGACTTCGTGGTTCACGACATACTTCCCGAAGATTCTAAGGAGGCTACAAGTATTCGACGACGATCTCTACGATTCTACTACAACCAAACCACTAAGACTCTCTATCGACGGACTTATGACGGTCTTCTTCTACGCTGTCTAGCTGGTGATGAAGCAAAACAAGTACTGCGTGAAGCTCACGATGGTGTCTGCGGAGCACATCAGTCCGGTCCTAAACTACAGGATCGCATCCGAAGAATGGGTTACTACTGGCCCTCTATGGTATCAGATGCCATCGAATATGTAAGGAAATGTCGAGCCTGTCAAATCCATGCAGATTTTATTCATCAACCTTCCGAATTTCTACATCCGACAGCCGCTTCCTGGCCTTTCGAAGCTTGGGGCATGGATGTCATAGGTCCTATTAATCCTCCTTCTTCTAGAGGACATCGGTTTATTCTAGCAATAACAGACTACTTCTCTAAGTGGGCTGAAGCTATACCCTTGGCTGAAGTCAAGACTAGTAGTGTCATCAACTTCATCAAATACCATGTCATTTATCGATTTGGTGTCCCTCGACGAATCATTCATGACAACAGACCGCAATTCATCAGCCAGAAATTCACCAGATTCTGTGATGATCACCGGATTGACAATGTTGCCTCGACTGCCTACAATCCTGCCGCTAATGGTTTAGCTGAAGCCTTCAACAAAACTATTATCAAGCTTGTCAAAAAGTTTGTATCCACTAACAAACGAAATTGGAGTGAAAAGCTTGGCGAGTGTCTATGGGCCTACCAAACTACGGTCCGCAACCCTACAGGTTTTACACCTTTCTCTTTGGTATATGGCTGTGAAGCTGTTCTTCCTCTGGAACTTCATATTCCTTCTTTAAGGATTGCCATTGCTAACGAGCTCACTACAGAGAACAATGATTTTCTTCGACTTCAAGAATTAGAGGCACTTGATGAGAAGCGATTAATGGCTCAACAATATATTGAGTTATACCAAGCTCGCATTTCTAAGACTTTCAACCGTAAAGTGAAGGTCAGAGCCTTTCAGCAAGGAGAACTTGTTTTAACAGTCAGACGTCCTATGACTGTGACTCATATGAGCAAAGGCAAGTTCGACGCAAAGTGGGAAGGTCCCTACGTTATAAGCAAAGTCTTCCCAAATGGAGCTTATCAACTCTTAGAACTGGATGGACGAATTGCAATGATGCCTATTATTGGCAAGTTCCTTAAAAAGTACTATGTATAAATGTAAATGTTTGTAAATCATCAGACAAATTCATGTTCATAAATAAAATTTTATTTCATCATGAATGATAGTACATAATATTAAGGAAGGTCACTATCATCCTTCTCTACATTTGGACGTGGACCACTGTCGTCCTTTTCAAAAATACGGTCAGCAAAAGAGTCGAGAACCTCCTTGCTGGAACCCACTAGGAATTTGCAAGCGGCCATCCTCATGGCTTCCTCTTCTTCGGTCCTTCCTGGTTCAAGCAGAAAGTCCAGGATGTCGTGCGGTGGCTTGGGTGCAGACGAACCTTCGCCTACTTCTGCCTCCTTTGATTGAACTGGATCGACAGGACGTTCTTCAACGCCTTCTTCAACCTTCGGGGCGAGTTCAGTCTTCTTGAGTGCATCTCCAGACGACATTTTTATGTTGGAAAAGTGGAAGTGTTCCTTTCTGTTAAAATTTTGTTCTATTTATAGGCAGAGATTCTCCAAATAATGAAGTGACACATTCATCTGACGGTTCATCCGTTCATTATCTCCTGACGGTTCATCCGTTCATTTAATTCACTTGACGGTTTGTCTGTTCATTACATTCACCCGATGGTTTACCCATTACATTCATCCGACGGTTCATCCGTTCATTATCTTCCGACGGTTCGTCCGTGCATTATCTCCTGATGGTTCATCCGTTCATTTAATTCACTTGACGGTTCGTCCGTTTATTACATTCACCTGATGGTTCACCCATTCACATTCATCCGACGGTTCATCCGTTCATTATCTTCCGACGGTTCGTTCGTTTATTATCATCCGACGGTTTACCCATTCATTCATCATTACTCGACGGTTCGTCCGTTCATTATCATCCGACGGTTCACCCGTTCATTAATCATCACTTGACGGTTCGTTCGTTCGTTATTATCTATTTTGACGGTTTGTCCGTTCATTCCATCATTTGACGGTTTTCCCGTTCATCTCACATCCATATCAGCTCGTTTCGATTAAGTTGTCAATTGAGATGATAATGTTCAGTATACTCTGCCATGTCCATATTACCTCTGAGCAGATATAATGAATATAATTATTTTTTACAGAATTATCAAGAAATATATCATGTCTTGTACCTCTGAATATATTTTCTATCTCTATTATTTATATCTGAACAAGATATTCAACAAATAATGGAGCCACAGCAAAAATGTCTTTTATTAATCGAAATATAAGACATTACAAAAACACATATACTTCAAAAAGAAATATTCCACTAAGACGGAGGTATTATCAGATTATCGATCTGCTGCTTTAGAGTCTGCAGCCGTTCTTCACGAGTAGACATCACCCTCCTTCTGGCTTCTTCCATCCCGGTTTCTTCATTGAAAGCAGGCATGGCCACCATTCGACGAGTAATCTCAACATTATGAGCTTCTACATACTCATCCCTCTCCTGAATCAGATCGTTGAATTATTGGGTTGCAAGTTAATGATCAGCAACTTCATCTTCTAACTCTTTCTGGAGACGAGCAATCTCTGCCCTTAGCTCAACAGCTCTCTTCTCTTTTCTCTCGGCCATCAAGGTTACTGATTCCAGCTTGGAGTTATATTCAGCAGATTTTGCAAAGAAGGCTTCCAAAAGATTCTGGAGATTGACCCTTTCAATGTCAGCTGCTTGAGCCAGTTGCTCGAATTCTGCCTGTACTAGAGATTCTACGTCTCCTTGGTTGAGCTCTTTATAGCTTTTGATAGAAATCTCTAATTCATTCAAAATATGATCCAGGAGAGTGGCTTGAGCCTCATCACCTTGTTCCCGGATAGCTCTTATTAAGAGAGAGGTTGGACCCCTAACCATGAAAAAATCAGTACCCTCTTTCTCCATCATTCTTTTTACTAGAGGTCCCAAATATTCAAAAAAGCATCTGGTAAAAGATTGAATCACAAGATTATTCGTTGCTATAGCACCAGGAGTTGCAGCCACTCCTGTTGATGATGAGGCCGTGGGACGTTCAATCTCTTGCGTCTGGATAGCAGGCTCTTTGAACAAAGGAGCCAAAATGGAGCTAGTTGCCTCTCCTGGTTGTTCTTCTGCGAAAAAGTAAAAATTGTCATTTTTGCCTGTTGTTCGCTATTGACCAAGAAGATTAAAGATGTAAATTATCTTACCATGGTTGAATCCAGCAATGAGCCTATTATCTGCTGGAGTAGACTCTGGCTGAGCAGAAGTAGCTTCAGCCATAACAGCTTGACTACTGCCCGCTTCAGAACCACAGGATAAATGATGACTGCTACTAACAATCACCGTCGTTATAGGCACTATGCCTGTGCACGTCGGAGGTGCTAGAGGAGTCTCAAGATCTGCAAAAAATACAAATAAAGACGTTAGCTATCAAACTATTTAAGAGGAGATTGCTAATTTTATTTTATACCTTGAGGATCAGTAGCGGGAGTTTCTTCCGGAGCTTCTTCATTTGCTGCTTTTTCTGGAGATATTTCTAACTCAACATCCTTTTCAGGATTTAAGGTATCAGCAATGTTTTCTGGAACGTCAACATCCTCTTCAGGATTCAAGGTATCATCAACAGCATTAGGAGATATATGTTCTTCATCGTCTCTTTCGAGATCTTGCATATATTCATCAATATTCTCAGACGAAGAGCTTTATTCATCTTCATCTTCTTCCGGTGCATTCCCGCTGGTATTTGCAGCCTGGTCACAATAGTCATCCAGCGGGCTGTAACTGCAATCTTCTAGAGCCGCAATCACTTCGCGATCTTCCTCTTCGCGGAGGGTTCTAGGGGTAGGTGGAAGTTGAATTATCTCCGCAGCAGGTAGAAGAGAGTGTACAACATTTTGCTCTTCCTCCACTTCCTCCATAATACTTCCTCTGGGCTCGTCGGCCTCGGTTCTCGGATCAGGATTTTTCCTCTGCTCGATCTCTTTTTCATGTTCTGGACTAGGAGTTTTATTCCTAGGCTCTGAAATAGGAGTGGAAGATGGCAAAGTTAATCCGGCTGCAGCATCCATTACCGTTGAAGACAGGGCTCGGTTTCTTCTTTTGGCCAGCTTCTTTCTTTTCAGAGGCCTCTCAAGGCTCTCTATATTTACAGTCTCGACTTGTCTTTGAACAGAGGTCGGTGTAGTGGCCTCTTCTTGCTGGATTGTCTCGGCCAGCTGCCGAGATTGAGATCTAGTTTTAATCTTTTTAGAAGAATGATCTAAGATCAATTTCTTCTTTGCTGCTGGAGCAGGAGGCTCCTCTCTTCTCTTCCTTTTTGCTGGAGATTTGCCTACTTTTAAAGAGATACGTAGTAGCGCGTTAACTTCTTGAGGGAACATAACATCCTTTGAAGCTTCCAAAGGTGCATCTTCTGGCTCATGTACTTCATCATTTCCTATGAGCGACATGACGACTCCTTCCCTCTTCAATCTTGTTGAAGACGCAAAGCTATCCGTGAGGTTAAAATTCTCAGCAAAGGTGTTTGAAGATGTATAAAAAACTGAGTATGTAAACAGCATCCGAGGGCCATGATTGCTGTTTACAGGCATCGAAAACGTCGATTTTGTATCTCGAGCATTATAATAAGCCCATGCTCGGGCCCCATCTATCAAATAACCCTTTCCCTGAAGATATGTGATAGCATTCCCCATATGAAATTGATCGTATCCGAACTGCCGGGCAAATCGACTGGGTAAATATGGCTCTAAATAACATTCATCTTCAAACCGGTACACCAAATGGGATGGTCAAATTATTTTCAACCACTCAAAAGCTGCACGGCTCAGAGGATGCATCTGCGAGTCAATCATATTTGTCTGCATCTGTTCGTAACCAGCAGGAGGATGGGTGCAATAAAAGTTCCATCCTTTGTTCAAGTTTAGAGCATATCTACAATCTCGTAGAGCAGTGAATTTCCACTTACCATTGGAGTATCTTCGTAAAAAGCTGCCGTCAACCGGTCCCATGCCGGGATCCATCAAAGTGGGATGGTGAAGGAGCAACCACCCAAATAGATATGTATATGGTAATTCCAACCGTGGAAATTCTTTTTTACCCTTGGACTTCAGTATCAGATCGACGTATAGACAAAGACCAGCATTCAGCTTACAAGTCATGGCTGACAGAAGATCCATCTTATAGCCGAAGACTAATCTAACGGCAGCAAAAAGAACACCGCGATGGAAGCGGTGTACAGCACTGGATCCCGGGACTACAAACCGACGGAGCCAATGTGTCAGAAACCCTGCTAATTGGGCTTCTTTCGACATCGATCTATATCCTACTCTCAAATAACTTTCGAGAGTATCTCCTGTCTTCAAAGGAGGGCATTGATAATCATCCTTCATCTCTTTATCAAAATCGCCACTTTCTTCCATCAACTTCATCACTTCTGTGTTGCTCAATGGCTTAAAGAAATCAGGATAGCATCTATCGTGTTCCCTGGTCTTCGATTCTTGAATGTGGTTAAGGAACAAATAAGGTAGCCATTTTGAGGAATAGCAAGTGTTTAATGTAGCACTTTTATAGAACAGGGAGCAGATTTTATAATGGCATAGCAGTTCCTCGAAGACTGCTACCATTTCTGCATTCTCTCTTCGGAGTTTGTCCAACTCATCATTGGTTGGGACAAATTCTTCGTATGGGGCATCTCCCATTGGCAAGTAGGAGATATACTTCATCTCATGGAGTGCAAACCCGATTTCTCCGCCGGGAGTCATGAAGGTCCCTGTTCTGTAATTGTACCTCTCTGCTAAAGCCAAGAACAGGTGCAGGTTTGGAGCAAAACCATAGACAGTGGCATGCACTGCTTGGTACAAGTTGATTTGCTGCAGTTCGTTTTCAAACTTGGTCAGAATCCAATTTGCTATGCAGCTCCATCTTTTAAAATCTGGATTCACCAATCCAGTTAGTCTGATGTCTTGCTCAGGATATCTTCCTTCGACTTTCGCAAACTCATTTGCAAAAATTGGGGTTCTGACGGACATTAACAAGGAAGAATTCTCCGGCGGAATACAACCGGGTTTCAGACCTCTCAACAAAATACTGTACCGCTCTGAGGAACTGTAAAACATATCCTTCTTACTGGGCCCTTTCTTCACAAAAATTCTGCCTGGACGGGCATCTTGGAACGGTGTAAGGTTCCATTCCATCTTCCTCGGATAGCTCGCATGAGCATACCGGGATAATGGGAGGCAGCGTGGAACATTTGGTATCGAGAAAGATCTATCCGTCTGATGGACAATCCTTTCTTCCATCCTTGGACTCGGTTGAGAACTTTTCTCAAAAGCTTCACCGAATAGGAATAAAGGTTTCTTGTGTATGACAGCATCTGCTGTTTCCAGAGGTTGTCCGTTCATCAAACATTGCAGTATCTCATTGTCTTGGGATATCAAAATGGCCTGACGGAAGGTCGGCAGATCATATTGAGGATAGTACACATGTGACAAGTCCTCTTTATATTCTGATTCCAAAAGGGTCCCTACAAAGTTCTTGTATTCTGGGTCTTCTCTAGTATTAACTGCATCAGACAGAGAAAACAAAATTTTTTCAGTATAAGTCAAAGTCAAAGATTCAGTTTGCGCAAAAAAAAATTAGATTGCACAAAATCAAATTGTGCAATATCGGTTTGCGCAAATAACCAGATTGTGCAAGCAAATAGACATCAGTTTGCGCTGACAAATCTCGCGCAAATCAGCAAATTATGCTGATTTTTGACAGCGCAGTTCAACCGATTGCGCAGAGAGTCGTCCTTCATAAAAATGAAGAAATGAACTGATTTGTGCAACTAAAATCCTAAAAAGGGTGGCGCAGTATGATCCTATCTCTAAAAAGAGATGGATTCTGAAAGAAACAGTGAAATCAAAACTCTAAAAAGAGTTTTTGATTAGGTCATCTTCCTATCATTGCTGGATGTGCAGTTTCATGGCGAGAAGCTCGGCGCGCAGCACTAGTCGATGATTCGGCGGGGGCCTTGCCCTTAGCGGCGGCAGAGGATCGTCGGGGAGCCATTGGGATTGTCGGAGAAGGAAGGAGGAAAGAGCTCAGAAGTTTTTCTCTCAAGTGCACGAAGAAAGCAAGTAAAGAATACTTCGAAGGAATTGAAGAACTATTTATAGTTTTTCAAAACGAAACGGCCGCCTTAGATTGCGCCTAAAAATGGGCTAAATCCCTCAGATTGCGCAGACAGTTTACTACGTGCGCAAATTGATTTCAAATTCAAAATTCAAAGTATTTCAAAATTTTGAATAAATTCAACTTTCGAAAACTTTGAAGGAGGTCTTGTAAGTCCTGAAAAATCAAGTTGCACACATCAACAAAGTCAAAAAATCAAGAAATGCAACTTTCAGATGAACTGCGCAGACATCAGATTGTGTATCCTTCAGATTGCGCAAGATAGATTACGCACACTCTCAAGCGCGCAGGCTGACGTGGCAAATCATCATCATTACCTGACACAATCAAAACTTCTGACAGCTGACAGCACGGAGAACAAGGTGACCGTTCGTTTAATCGTACAGCACGGCGCTCGAGGACAGCTGGCAGCACAATCCATGTTGGCGCAATCTATTTCCTGCACAAATCAAGTTGGCACAAACCAAAGCTTGCACAATTCAATGTGCGCGTTATATCAACACAAATGACAAAATACACGTGGCATTCATGCCATCAATTGCTCATTTCGTGGCAACTGTCTATGCATGATCATGCACATTTCGATCAAATGATGCCATGTGTCCAAGACAGTTGGCCCATGATCCAGCAACTGCCTGCGCAGTCCATTGCTGCGCAATCCAATTGCTGCGTAATCTATCCTGCGCAGTCCAGAATAACTAAAAGTTAGTTATTTCTCAGAACTCTATAAATAGAGTTTCAAGTTTCCATTCAAGGGATCAATAATCAGAGATCAGAGATTAGATTATTAGACTTCAAAGTTCAGAGAGTTCAGGAGTTCTTGCTCAAGTGCTGCTACATTCTTCCGAGGCTTTTGCCTTCAACTTCTGAGGCATTTTGCCTTCAATTCCAGAGTTGTCTTCAACTTCAGAGGCTTCGTCTTCAGAGTTCACATCGTCCAAAGGATAAAGCAATCATCATCTAGATTGGATTCCTAAAGTTGTACCATTCCCAGAATTCAAATTGTAATCTTTTACAAAGTTTGTATCAATAAAGTTCTTCAACTTTTATTTTTGCAAACAATAACCTCAGGCAAGATACCTTGCCATCTTTACTGCTTATATTTAGTTGCATTTTATTTTGTTTATTGTATCTATATTCCTTGTTTATTATTTTCTTTTGCTTGTGGACCTAGAGTTAAGAGACTGCCGTCAATAGAGTGCATGTCATTGACTTTGTCACGATTGTATCACGAGTTGTGTGTGAGTTGTGAGTATCATGTAGTGGCCACTTGCGTGTTGGCTAATCACCCATGCGCATGCGTAGGAATAACTGTCAATAGATGCATGTTAGAAGACTTGGCAGTTATCTATTATAAAACCATGTGGTAGAAACGACATGTGTTGGTGTATCGTAGTTACGATGCATGTATAATATCATTGGGGGGGAGGGGACAGCTACTAGCGTAGGGGCTACATTTACATTTTATACACATTATGGGTGATAGTGACTCGGATGAGCACTACGTGCTGCCCGGCCGATAGCGTCTCGGTTGAGCGCTACTTGACGACCACTCTTTATTACTTGCTTGCGTGAATCCGTTACAACCCCTGCGTAGAACGTTGTCCTCAAAGTGCATATCACATAGATGGTTAGGAACCCTTGTGTTGTAGTTTATAGTATTTTTACTTATGTAGTTATAATGGCATGTTCTTCCTATATCTTGTTACGTCTCTCTGAGGACCTGGTTATCTCTCCAGGTGTGTGTGCTTCTGTGATATTGCAGGTGTTTTAGCCAAGGCCGTGATCTTCTCCATTCTTTCGAAGACGATTGCGCTTGGTTCGTCTCATTATTTTACCGATCACTTCTTGTACATTTTATTTGAGATAGTTGGTAGTGGACCTTGTCTCCGCCTAACGATTGTATACATGACAAATTCAAAGTTGCTTTTATATCATTATTTATTTAGTGGATAAGATTTAGTTATTATAGTTCTACTGCATTTTACAGCTTATGTATACATACAAGGTTTCCATATATTGGAGTGTACTTCGTATGTATACAGCTGGCATATCGATGTACCTAGTCCTACGTATTCTAGGACTGGAGCATTATAGTTAATTACTAGATTGATCAAAGTAGCTCATATAGAGAGATGTTTCCACTTACAGGCGATCCCGTTATCTGGGCGCCTTGAATGGACTTGTAGTCTGCCATCGAGTAGGGCACATTTTTAGCCCACTGTCATATGAGGCACTTCTTGAAACAAGTAATATGCACACTATCATGTGTTGTACCCCCAAGTCACCTAATAACTCTCTTAGGGTACATTTGTCTCCTAGGCGATGTACCCACTATTATACTTACATGGGATACATTTGTCTCCTGGACGATGTATCCACTATAAATTTTTGTAACTTGTGTCTGGATAACCTTGATAGATACAGGGCTTGTGATTGTTGGAATATCTCATTGCATCTTGCTAGTAACTAGGCTTGTGATAACCCTAGTTAGTTAAAGTATCAAGCCATACTCTTAGCTTGGCTGTGAATGTTGGATGGAGTCCTATCTTGTCTAGTCTTGCCTAGATCCAGTACATGGCTATCTCAGGACATGCTTGTGTATGTTTTACTTTATCGATAATTGGTTAGAGACTAAGTTCTGTTCAGGTGAAGGGTTACAACCGCGATCCTTGTTTGGTTTACGGGTTGTAACTTGGTTACCGAAATAGTCCTTTAGTTATCTTATCGTTTATCATCATGTTTTCTCTAACTCATGTCTTTTGTTATTTTTATTTATGTCCTTATGTACTAATATGCTGGTTGTAGTTCTTAAGTGAAGCCTCCCTTGTGGCACTTACTCTTTCTGGGGTCTGACCCAGCTAGTTTTGTACGGCCAGATTTTGGAGTAGCACCCGAGGATCTTTCCGCCTTCTAGCCAGATGGTGAATACTAGACGTAACCCTAGTAATGAGTGGGTTTTATTTTGCTCTTCTGCTCTATTGTAAAATTATTCTTTTGAGGCGTTTAGCCGTTGAGCAAGTGTTAACTCGTGTTGAAACTTTAATTTCTGTCTGTCTATGAGCTGTTACATGATTGACAAATCCTAGGGTTGATCATATATGACTTAAACTCTTGCTAGTCTTCGTATTTTATATGACTAGCTTCATGATCATCTGAATATATAATATTTGGGATGCCTTACTTTATATGTCTGATGATCTTACATCTTGTAACAATTACTTGCTTATTGAGATTGAGATACTTGGCTTGTTCTTGACCATAAGAGACTGATGGTTTGTAGATAAACCCTCATACATCTAGACAGCCGTGATCGTATATCGAGGTAGTTTACACTTCTATATATGTAGCTGGTTATGTCTGCCCCCGCTCTCCAGTATTCTGGATCTGGGGCGTGACAAGAATACAACCCTTAATAGGGACATGTATGACGAATCTCTCTAGTATGTCTTTGGTTAATTGGTTAATAGCCTGTATCGAATGACTTATAGGAACATAGCTTCATTTTAACCGCAGCTCCTTTACACCATACAATATTTGCCCAGCCGACTTTCGGAACATGAGGCCATACTTGCTCATAGGCTATTCGAGAGGAGAACAGGTCGGAGTGTGAGCCCTCCTAAGCCCATCGATCCCCATTGCCCTCCCTGTCTATCTGTATGTTAATGATCTCCTCCGAGTACCATTGCCCGACTCTTCGAGTTGCTACATTCCATTCGCCGTTGTGGATCAGGCTATCCACTGTCTCGTTACCGCCAACAAGCTCATAGGTCGGCCACCCCAATCTTTCAAGCATACTGGAGTAGTTCAACCATGGGTCTAGCCAAAGACTAGTAGATCGACCATCACTGATGACCCTATGAATATATTGCTTCAGTATAGACCTCTGCTCCAGGATCGTCTTGAATGTCACTGAGTAGTTGTTGTCGATCCGAGCCACCCAGAAGTTGCCACCGCATAAGTATCTGCTTTTCGACCATTGCGCCCATAACGAGTTACCTTCCAAGAAATGCCATACGAGTCTTAGTGAGGCAACGTCTCGTAGAACTCTCATAGAACGGATACCCGTGCCTCCCTCTTCTTTAGGCCGACAAAGTTCTATCCATGCTATCAGGTGAACACCCCCTCTCCACACAAAATTTGCACAAAGCTTCTCAATTTTCTGAATGGTGTTAATCGAGACAATGATAGATTGGAACCAGTATGAAGTGATAGCCCAAATAACAAATCGAACCAATTATAGACGACCTCTGAAAGAGAGGAGGAGGGACTGCCATCCTTCTAACTGTCTCTGGACGTATTGCACCAGACCCTTGCAGTCGTCGTCCTTAGCATATGTGATAGAGAGAGGTAATCCAAGATACCTAATGGGCAATTGGCCTAACTCTATGCGAAGCATCTCCGACCATTGTTCTTGTTGGGGACAGTCTCGATTAAAGTATGCAGAACTCTTATCCCTATTCAATATTAGGCCGCCAGTCTACCGAATTTCACATGGATCTCGTTTAGAATAGTGATTGCCTTGATCGAAGGTTCAATGAAGACGAGGAGATCATCAGCATAGATGAGGTGGGATACCTGCGGTAAAACTCGTCAGAAAAATGGGGTAACGCAATTATAATAGACGGCAATATCCATCATACAAGTGTAGTATTCCATCACAATAGTAAATAGATATGGGAAGATGGGATCACCTTGCCTCAGTCCTTTGTTACTGCCAAATTAGCCGTGGGGCTGGCCCATAATGAGAATCGATAATGTGGGTGTAGAAATGCACTCTTCAATTTTATCTATCCACCAGTCGTCGTATCCCATGCCATGGAGGACTCGGCACATGGACTTATTGTTCACCATGTCGTATGCTTTCTGTAGATCGAGCTTGATGCAACCCTTTATTCCGTCCGCTTTATTGAATTTCCTCACTAATTCGTTGGCAAGTAGTACGTTCTCTGATATAGCCCGGCCCTTTATGAAGGCGGTTTGGTTAGCAGATACAAGCTCCCGCAGAGTGTCCTGCATTTTGTTACACATCAGCTACGTAATAATCTTGTAGATATAGTTACAACAGGCAATAGGACAAAATCACCCAATGTAGAGGCTCCCTCCTTCTTTGGAACTAACAAAATGAAGTTATGGTTCATTTCCTTAAACAAGCACCCTGTTTGGAAGAAGTCATTCACAACATGAAGAATTTGGTGTTTCAAGTAACTCTAGTGTCTTTTGTAAAATGCCGCGTTGAACCCGTCAGGGCCAGGAGCCTTGTTAGGATCAACTTGTTTAATAATTCTCTCTATCTCTTCCAGAGAGATCGATTGCTTGAGTGCTTCCTTCCCTTTGTTAATAACGATCCTCTTGTATGTTATATCAGGGAGGTCATGACAATAGTCAGATTGATTGTACAAAGCTTTATAAAAGGACACCGCATCTCTTTGTATCACCTTCATCTATAATTGACTTCCCTGAGTCATCTATCAGAGAATGGATTGAATTCCTATGCTGTCGAGCTTTTATGTAGGCATAAAAGAACTTTGAGCAGCGATCTCCATTCTTGAGCCAACAACATTTGGCACGTTGTTGGAGTTGGACTTCCGCCTGAAGTCGAAGACGGCGAACATCCTCTTGAACCTCTACTTCCATCGCTGCAAGGTTGGGGTCGGTAGGATCATGTTGGAGTTGGTCTTGGATGCCTTGTAGGATACTTTCTCTGTCAGCAAGATGCTTCATAGGATACACCTTGTTCCATCTTCTTATTTCCTCTTTTTATTGACTTAAGTCTTTGTACAAAGCAAAATTGAGGATTTCCCTCAATCTGCTTTTGACACCCGTGCTCGAATGCTTCATGGTATCCGTCAGTATCAGGCCAAGTATTGCAGAAGTGGAATGGGCGTATACCTCGAGGGGGGTCTGTAGTCATGCGAATAATGATGGGAGTGTGATCACTCGTACCGCAGTGCAGACCCTCTGCGTGCCCGTAAGGAAAGATCTCCAACCATTTGTTGTTACATATAGCTCTGTCAAGTTGGAAAAACACTCGCTTAGTAGTAGAGCTGTTACTCCAGGACCATATATGTCTAGCTTCGGAGAGACAGCTAAGGCCCGAACCGAGAAGGCAATTTTGAAGGTCAGCCAATATCGGATCAGGTACTTGTCTTCCTCATATCTTCTCGCAGGTGGCCATTATATCATTGAAGTCCCCACATAGCACGAGATGGCTTTGATCTCCCACTGTCGTATCAACTTTTATAATGTCTCTCCATAGCTCGAATCTTCTATGCCTGTCATTGTGCCCATATACAGCGCCTACAGTCATCTTAAAGGCACCCCTGTTAATGAATTCATTAATAATAAGTTGTTCAGATACAAATATCACCTGACCACTCCATATAGATTTATCCCATAACATCCATATGCGAGCCATGCCTCCCAACTCAAGGTTATGAACTGAAGTCCAGCCCGATGGTGTTTTTCTGCTAATGATCTCCTTGGATTTAATTTTACTTTCTAAAATTGAAACAATCGAGCATCTTTGTTTGTGGATGATGTTTTTAATCTCTCTCCAATGCCCAATAGAATTAGTTCCTCTGACGTTCCATGTAAGAGCTGACATTACTGACGAGGAAGGTTGTCCTTTTGTTGTCTCTGGCTCTCCCTAGGACGTTGGACGAGAGACACATATGTTTGTTGGCTATGGCATTGATTACCGCTACCACCTTGCACACCTTGCCCGATCTCCTTAAGTAGCCAATCCCACTTCGGATTTTCCTTCATGATTTCTGAGTCGCGTATCTCTTGGTCTTCCTTGTTGATGCGGTTGTTAGCGTCCCCTAGTGGGGGGATGGCTGTATCTGTATGCCTATGTTCCTTTCTCGTCGTCTTGTACTGTGACTCCATATCTTCGATGTTATCCCTGTTCCCTTTTGTTTGCTCCTCCTCATGAGTTAGTTCTCTGATACCTTGGCCGAAAATAGTTAGAGCTTGGCTTTGTTGGTTGGTGTGATCTCTACTCATCTCCGGGACTTGTCTTTTCACCAATAACGTATTCAAGTTTGAGTTATTATCCTGTGGTTCTTCATTAACCTCAGTCTCCATATCCATTTGCGTTTGGCCATCCTGGCGTTGGATAATTAAATTTGCCTCTGTTTGTAGCACTTGATCTCCAGCTGCTTGATCTCCGGTATGGGACTCATCTTCAATAGGATTATCACTATTTCTACTTTCTTTTTCTATTTCTAATTCATGGCATTACACATTAGTATGCCCAAAACTGAGGCATCTCTCACACGAGGGAGGGACCCATTTGCCATGACCCGCACCCGCTTTTTGGATACGAGACGTGTCCAAGCCAGCCTACGCCGCAGAACGCTGTCACGGCCAAGATGTTCAAAATCACAAAATATACATTTATTGCTCATTCACATTATTAAATCAAGTTTTCAAATTACAAAGTTACACAACTTCACATTTGCTAGAAAATACAATATCTCATAAACAGAAAAAAAAAAAAAAAAAAAAAAGACAACCAATTCAACTATCTAGGTTGACCTCAGCATACCCATGCCTTCCCAATGCTAAGAGTGATCGCGGCTAAACCTGAAAAATGTTGGTTTCCAGTCAGGAATGGAACGAGTACATTCTCACAATAGATTCAATAAATGACAAAATCCATAAATCTGTAAATAGTAATGAAATACACGACGAAAGATAAACATGGAATCATACAAAAATTGAGCATAGTGAAAATAACAAGTGAGTACTAAAACAGAGAAGACCTGTAGCCAGCAATGTATACTATAGAACCAGATACTGTATCTATCTAGTGAGTTGAAATACTACTTCGACATGTAAATGGCTATGGGTAAATCCGGCACCCCGCACAAGAAATATGCGACTGCTATTAGGCAAGAATAAGATACGGCACCCCGCATGTGAAGTATGCGACTGCTATTAGGCAAGAATAATTTTGGGTTTATTTACATGTCTAAAGTATTTCCCGCCCGACCAGTACTCATAGATCCAAATAGGTCACGAACACGATAATAGATTGGTCAGGAACAACATGTAAAGAATCCATAACTACTATCTCATGTAACATCGCATCAAGAACTAATAAAATATCAGTGTAAAAACACTACTACGTATATGATTCATAGAGATAATCAAATATGAGAACTATCAGAGATGTACTCATCTGTGGTCCTTTGCCGGTGAAACCGATAGTCCTTGGGTCCAGGATAATCCAATTAGCAGAGTTCCCCACCCGAGAAAAAGGGCAGGCGGCGAGGCGGGTGCTCGGGAAAGCGCGAAGCTCGCGGGGACACGGGCGCGGTCGCACCTCGGTGAAGCCGGCTCGCCACTGACCGACGCACATGAGGGATGGCA
This sequence comes from Iris pallida, assembly GCA_029216955.1. Classification (NCBI taxonomy): domain Eukaryota; kingdom Viridiplantae; phylum Streptophyta; class Magnoliopsida; order Asparagales; family Iridaceae; genus Iris; species Iris pallida. The sequence continues at coordinate 13,085,319 of JANAVB010021600.1, read as the reverse complement.
CGGGGGCGAAGAGTGCTGAACTCGCCCAGAATCTGGGCGCTCGAGAGATCATAAATCTGGCTCCGGCGGGCGGCTAATGGTGGCGGCGGTCCGATTGTGGTCGGAAGACACTACCATGGTCGGTGACTCGACAGTTGAGACAGAGAAAAGGCTTGGCGGGGCTTTGGACGGCAACAGCAATGGCGTGGTACTCGATGTCCAGGTGATTGGGGATCGAGGCAGCCACGGCGACTCCGGAGGGAACCCTGGCTGGTGCAGAAAGCTCGGTACGATGGGTATGCTATTGTGGCATTGGGGCAAGGGTGTTGGTAGGTTCTTGGTCGAGGGGTAGGGATTTGTGGCTGTGACCATTGGGCTTGATCGGGGAAGAAGGTGGGGCAGTTTTTGGCCGGAGGAGAGGTGTTGGCCGCGGTGGTGGTCGGCGCAACCTCGGGCGGTGGGTTCATCCAGGTAGCCAAGGAGGAGGTCATGGATGATGTATCCGGTGTCGGGACGCGTTCTCGATGGCAGTGGATAGAGCAGTGTTGGCATCCTGACAAACTGATGGTGAACGGGTGCTGGTAATATTGGCTTGTCGCGACAGTAGCTATGGAAGCGTTGGGTGATTGGCGACCGGAGATGGTGAGGTCAGGGACGGGGGCTCCGTGGTGGTGGCGGGGAGGGTGTTATGGTATGGTTTAGCAGTAGAGGGTGATGGCGACGATGAGGGTGGCGGGTGTTGCGTGGTCGCGGGGACCGGAAACATGGTCTTGTCTGGATCGCCATTACTGGACTGCGACGACGGTGATATTGGCTTACGGAGGAGACAGTGAATAAGCGAGACTGGCCTTGGATAGCAGTGCAACCTCCGAGGGTTGTTAGGAACGTCCAGGTGACGTTTCCAGCAATGGAGGGTGGAGTATGTTTTGATGTTGGAAGAAGTAGCACAGGAGAATATTTTAGGGAAGAGTCATGGAGGTTTTGGCTTTGGAGTCGATTCTCTAGTTTTGATATACATGTTGTTATATATAAACGCAGAGAAGATTCGGCTGAACGGATAAGGCCGAGAGCAAGTTGAGGATTATTTATAGAGCATTTATTTGAAGTTGAGGATTTGGCTGAAAGAATTATTTACTTGGATTGCTATTAATTGAATTGTCACATAGGTTTAATTTATTAGTAGGATATATTTGTTGTGAGGAGATTAGGAGAAGGATTCCTGTTGGATAAGGGCTAAAAGTCCTAATAGATAAGTTCACCCCCCTTTTATTTAAATAAGTAAGTTTAAATCAAAAATCATTAGTAGACAATAACATATTAATCCATCATTAACCTACTAAAAATCCAAAAGTAGATAATATCATTTATTTAAATCAATATCTAATATTATCCAAATACTTTGAATCATATGAATTTAAATTCGTAATTCAAATAATTCAATATCATGATAATTTGGAATGCCATCCAAATATTGTAAAATCTAGATTTATAAATCAAATCTTAGTTACGTAATTGATCACCATTAATAATTTAAAATATATTCTTTATTATCAAGGTAAATTAAAACATATTGGATAAAATTGAAAATCATATTAAAATAACTTAGCAAATCTTATTGGTGAAATTAATAGTCGCTAGCAGCAAAACTAAATCTATGTAATCTAAATCCCAAATCGCTCGTATTAATGATTTGAAATAATATCTCATTTTATCAAAGAATGTTCGATAATATTCGATGCTAGCATAATTATTTAAAGTACACACCACCAAAATGTATAATTTGTAACATATTTTTTCCCAATTTGTAACAGTTATAACTGTTGTAAATTAGTCACGGCGATTACCGTGACAACAGTCCAATAAGTGTTACTAAATTGTATTTTTTATATTTTTTTATTTGGTTTATTTTTAGTAACAATATTAGCCGTTACAAATGACTAAAAAAGTATAAATTTACTTTCATTTCCCCCGAAGAGTTTTGTTTCCCCCCATATTTTAGACAAGCCCTCCCAATTCCCACTCCTCTCTCTTCTCACTCATATTTCCTCTTCTCTCTCTTGCTTGGCCAGGGGAGAACCACTACCATCCTTTCCTCCTCTAATTGTCGTCATCGTCTTCCGAATCTAGGGCTTCAATATCTGTGACATGGTGTGGGGAGTGGTGAAGTCCCACCCCTGGTGGTCGGGCCTCATCTACAATAAGGCCTTCGTGACTCCATCAGTATGCAGGTCCCGTCAGAATAAAAGTTTTTCTTCATTTTTTCATGATAAAATCATTGTTTGAGGGTGTAATCAAGTGAAATTAGGGGGAAACAAGTGATAAAATTGTTGCAAAATTACTATTTTAGATAGTTTTTCTTCTTATAACTTAGATTTGAAGCTTCTAGATCTAAAATTGGGCAAATCATTGTGAGTTGATTTTTTTTCATGTCTTTGTTGCTACAATTGTTTAGATCTGGACTAATTTTGCAGCTCTAAGATAATATCAAGAAAGTACATAATAATTTTTCTTGTGTGGATTTTAGATATCTCATGTAGTAGGCCATTGTGATATGAGATTTTCATGTGTCATTCATTTTGCTTTAAAATAGGAGAAATGATACACTGCATGAAGAGAAAAATAAGTCTTTTTCATTGTTCTTGAAATAGATAGTTCTTTCAATGAACATCCTTAATTTTTCCTAGTATCATTGTTATTTTGGATTGTAGAATGAGAATGTGATATTTTGATAATTTTGTTTATTCTATTGCAAATTTGTGATAATTCTTGATAACTGGAAGGGTTAATTTGTTAGTGTATATTAATTGAAATCCCTAGCAAAAATATGTTACTCTAAGTCTCTAACCATTATGTATTCCTATATTAGATGGATTTTTTAAACCCCAATGATCTACTGATTAATATCGATGTCGCTAATATAATTACTTTCATTACAATAATCATAATCCTAATACAGAATGCTGCCTAATGCTATCTTTATTCATCAGCGAGACAACAATGAAGATGGAGGATACTCCTCTGGGCCTGGTATAATATATCCATTGGTATCTTCATGGGTAAATTGATATACAAATTGCTCCATATATCTTTCAATTGTGGGTGTCTTTTGACATAGGCAATGATGCTGGATTAGGTTATTCCTCTGAGCCTATGAAGGATGGTGGATATGATACTGGTTTTCGGAGCGTGGAGCTTCATATATAAATTAGGGTTCCTGAACTTTGGCTCCTTTTTGGATGCAATAGCTAACGGTTTTATTTCATTAATAAGTCAGTGTTCCCAGATTTGGCTTTTTAATGGAACAAACATAACTGGTTCGTTTCTCATCCTAGAGAGGAGATTATTTTTACATCTATATACAGCAATATAAAATAATTTCCTATGTCCGTACCTGAATGGATATATTAATCAAGTCAGAAGAGGGAAAATATTATATTATATATCAATAAACTGCGCAGATTATGTAGATAAGCTATGCATTATAGGTCATCATTGATTTGTCAGTAGTCAATTTGTTGAGATGAAGTTCAGCCATTAATAGTTTGTTAATATTTAAAAACCTTTACATAAACATGTTTGAGCTTGTGGCCTAAACTTAAGTTTGTAAATATTATGAAAAATGTTGCTAGATCCATATAGGTGTAATTAAATCTCTCTTCTCAAACTCAAATAGATTTTTCCTTAAGAACAAATCGGCATAGTTTACTGACGCCTATTTACCAGTTGGGATTTTCCAGATCCTGTATTTTGCTAAAAATTGTACAGGAAAGTGTACAAGGGTTTAGGTGATTTTGAGAAAGTGAATTTACCTCACCACAATGTGAACAATAACATTGTGGATGATTATATTAGTCGATGGTCTGCCATATCTGATCCCATATTGATCCCAACCACTCTTAGTTGACATCACATCATCTGCTACATGTATGTAGCAATTTTCAATCACCATATTATTGCAAGAATCTGCAAGCAGTAGACAAAGGTTAAGACAATAAAATAGCATTATATAGGGCATAATTTGCAAATGCTTTTGAATCGTGCAAAAGAAACAACAAAACGTAGAAAGGAAAAGGTAGTTCAACATGTTAGGCAATAGATTCTCCCAGAGGCTACCTGATCTTCTTCAATAAAGAAATATGAAAACACTAATACTCACGAATATAATGGAGAAGCAACGGATATGGATGCTAAATTTGATTTTGTTAGCTAGTGATTTTTATACTATTTGTTATATATAAAAATTTTACATGGACACGAGTGTGACACGAAAATATAAAGGCACGGTAACAAAAACGTGGTACCAATTTGGTGTTTCCTAGTGTATTTTGGAGTCACAGTGCCACGTCTGGTACCTATCCAATACGAGGTGAGATGAACACACCAAGGTTTTTGAAGTGGATCAATGCTTCCTAAATCATAACCTAAGTAACTATGTGCACACCACCTATAGAGACCATAATTTTTATATGAGAATAAAAACGATCAAGTTGTCATCTTTGTCATTCCATCGTCGTGCGTGCTTAGAACTTCTCACAACCAAAAGAAAAATACAAAGAAGGAGGTGCGATGAAGCTATAAACTTTTAAGATAAAATACTATAAACCCCTTAAAATAGAAAGTCATGAAATATTATTTTGGTTCCTTCTGCCATTCTCTTATCGGTTAGACCAATAAAATTAAGAGAAGGATCAAAATACCCTTTACTAACATATAAAGCATGAAGATTTAAGAGCCTATGACATTGAAAAAGTAATAAGGTAATCAAACCTTTATTTTATTATTTGATATGTTTATAAAGGATATTTTGGGCTAGATTGACAGTTAAGCTGAAAGCAAAGAGGCGAAAGGAACCTAAAACAATGTTGCTACGCATTCTATTGCTGAGGAAACGTTGAGGGGGTTTTCAGTATTCTATTTAAGTTTTAGTTAAAGGATGATAAGGAAATAAAGTATACAAATTATACCTTGATCAATTTCATCCGTATTTGGGGCTGCAAGAACAGGGGCCAAGATGGTAACATTAGAAACAGCTACATTATTGTAGACATAAGGATGAAGTGTCTAGAAAGGAGAATTCTGTAGAGTGACGTTTGAAATTACTATGTCTTCAGACCGCATGAACTACACAAGGGGTCCTCTGGTGCAATTGAGTTGTTTTTCCTTGAACTTAGTCCAACACACTTCAACCTGACCATCAATGGTACCATTATGACCTCTATAAAATATGCTATATTTGGGTGGAACAGAGGTAATCAATGAGTTTTGGAGAATAATGGGTTTGGAAATAGAGACAACATAATTTATGGGTTTAGAAATCGTTATGCAAAAACAAGTGGCAGTAACAAAAATTGTGAACTCATAGGATATTAGTGAGAATTTTGAGATTTGATAAATTAAATTGTAGTACATTTTAATGTTTCTAGTACTACATTTGATTCATCTTAGAAGTTAGAATGAGTTCAAGTTGGTTCTGAACATGTAGCTAAAACAATCATAATTTGATCCTTACCAGAATTTGATCCTGAACTACTCTGTATTTGTTAGAGGAGCATCTCTCAAATTTGATCCTTACCATAATGATTGTGAAGTTTATGAGAAGTATTTGAATCATCTCTACCTTGACTGCTTTGTATTTGGATTGCTCCATCATTTTTTGTTTTCCTGATTGCTACTTTGGTCATAATATAACTTCTGGCTTATATCTGGAATGTGACATTGAGATTTGCTCATGTGTAAGTTGTTATAAAGTCAACTTATATGCTTCTATGAATCTTGTGAGGCTCTAATATAAAATTGTTAATTTAGTATTTGTTGTTCAAAGTAATAAAATTGGAATGTATGTATTGTATATCCAGTGTTTGTTCTAAACTTATTGGATTGAACAATTTTATGTTGATTATCACTTTTTATTTCATTAGGTGGGATATATGGTTGTTGTGTGGCTAAATAGTTTACTTCTATTTTGTATACATTTCATTGACATGGAAAATTGAGAAGGTGGTAAGAATACCGTACAATGGCTTTGGGCCTTTGGTAATCACAATTGTTTACTATTGATTTATTTTAGTGCAAATGGCAAAATCTTTACTATGATCCTCATCAGTTTAATAGGATTTGAGTCAATGTTGTGAGTCATTGCAGTGTGATTATTTGTGTTACTATCTGGTATACTGCCTAAAAGATTAATGTATTACCTCATGTTTATTGCAAGCTCTGGAAGTTGTACGCGACCCTACGGTGACTGTAGCAGGTGCCAATCCTGTTCATTTGGAATGCATGTATTTTATGATTCTAGTACCTGCGCTATCTAATGTTTTTTTTTGTCTAGGTGATTGCACATGTGCCAATCTTTATATTTGGAATGTATGTATTTTATGTTTCTAGTACTTGGGCTATCTAATGTATGTCTTTGTTGTCTATGTGATTACAATAGGTGTCAATCCTATTCAATTAACTTATGGTATTGAAAGAACAACCATGTCCTTAGTTTCTAATGTCAAAAGAGGTATTTATGGAAAAAATAAATTGAATTATTTGTCTTATAGTGTCTATATTTTATAATATGATGTTGCATGGCTTGGTATGCTATTGTTTTGCTTGGCATTTTCTTTTATCACTGATTGATATGGTATTATAGGTCGAAGACAGTAAACTTGTAGATGTATCTGCAATTCATATATTGTATTAAGTGGTTTCATAGATATTTTGAATGTAAAGTGTTATAGGTTGAAGACAATAAACTAGTTTTGAATGTCTGGTTGAATTCGTATATTGAATGTCTGGCTAAATTATTTTTTTTTGTCACGGTAATAACCGTGACTAAATTTTCTTTTCTCACGGTTATAACCGTGACAAAAATTGTGCCACGCCCAATTCGTCACGGTTATTACCGTGACGAAAATTATTTACCACGGTAATAACCGTTGGTAATCGTCCATTTTGGAGTAGTGATACCTTTAGTAATCAAAACCTCATATGAAAAATAATTCTTTTATAGGAGTCAAGTCGCAATTTAGCCTAGTTTTCCTAGTTGGGACATACTTATGGCTCGACCTTCCCTGTCATGGCTGAAACACTAGTCAAGGCACACCTCTGCACTATCCGTGCCACGATATCTAGTCGTCTGGTACTTCAAAACTCAACTGTGGCTAAAATCATCTACCGTAATAATTATCTAATTAATTATTTATAAAATTCTAAAAAATCATAATTCAAATAAAATAAAATAAAATATATTAAAATTTTGGGAAGGGGGATTACAAATCTACCCACCTTAGAAATAAATTCGTCCTCGAATTTAAGGACTACTAGGATAGATAGACTTGGTTGCTCAAATCTTTCAAAGATTTAAAATATATATTAATCCCACTAAATCAAGAATAATTCATAATAAAAAAAAATAATTGTAGTTCTTATTAATAACGTTTAAAAATACTTCTAATCAAAAAAAATATTTGATAAATAACCTTAATTGGATACTAAGAGTTATCAATTAACTTCAAAAAATTCATTTGTATAGCTCTAAACAAAATTTAGTAGGACTTCATCTAATAATATGTCACGATACGAATATAACATAATATTTAATATCACCCAAAATATGTTTATAAATTAAAATCATAAAAGTATTTGATAATAATTCTTAAAAGTCGATCTCTGTCATTTTTAAAATATATTATAAAAGAAAATATTGGCAAACTCATTTCATTAAAAAAATATCTATAATAGGATTAGAATACATTATATATATATTTTTTAATATCTAAAATAGAAATATAATAAAAAATATTTTTCGATATGGAAAAATAATTAAACTAAAATAAACTAAATGGAAAATGTAAGAAAACGGAGAGTGGGCTTACGACCTACCCACCTTAGAATGATTCACCCTAGAAATTTTAAAGGACACGATTAGGCACGACTATGAAGAATAATCAAGAAACCAAATTTTTAATTGATTTGAATAAAACGACGAATGGTATAATCAAGGTAATGATATGATTCATGATCTAATTAGTCACGCGTAATCATGGATACGACCGAATTTCTAAAGAATGATCGAGGTTCTAGATGCAATCTAAACAAGGCTATAGTCCCATAGATATAAGTTAAGATACAGTCACGATCAAGGTTAATCATGCAAGTCATCCATGCATGAAAAAAATTAAAAAGTTTGCACGAGCATGAACTAGGTCAAAATAGTCATGATCAAAATAGAATAAAAAATATAACATTAGCAATAATCGATTTGAAATATATGTACGATTATGATTATTTTCAAGAGAGTTTAGTCGCGATCAAATTTGTTTAGGAACGATCAATTAGTTAAGCAAAATTGTTTAGGCATGATTATTGAATCAAGCCTAGGAAAGGATACAAATTGACTCGATCGAAATATAATAAAAGGAGTCTAGTCATGATCGAAATTATTCAAGGGTGATCAAATCCAAAATCGTTTCGATATGCTTAAAATATTTATTCACAATTATTTAGGCACGAGTGTAGAATCAAAATCTAGATAAGTTTAGGAATCCAGTCAAAATTACATTAAAAGATGACAATCTGAAAAATTGAAGGACGAAGAAGGAAGGGAGAACTACCGGTTTATTGAGAAGATTGTGACTAGGAATAAGCATAAATCAATTTGAGAACTTAATAGTTATATGCCAATAAGACGTAGTCTCTATGGTATTCGAAACTCGTAAACATAATCGAAGTTATTTTACCGAGGATTTATGCCTAGCCAGTGTATAGCTAGCTGCATTAAACTCTTGGTTCCACAACTCAAGCTATGTTGTGGTAACGAATACCCTATCAACTCTATCTAATCTTGACATAACAACTCAAGGATAAAATAAGACGACTAAGACATAATTTTAATAATGTTCGATCACCCGCGCTTACTTGAAATTATTTCGACTTAGGGGTCATGCCACGCTAGTGCGTTGCTGGCTGTAGTGAACCCGTAGTCTCGATTATTCAAATAAGTGACGACAGTGTGCTGCTGTCTTGTCATCGTAAGTCATCAAGATTATTTCAACTATATCCCCAAGAATATCAATGGAGTTTAAAACGTCACACAAGTTGATAAAGATAGAAAAAGTGTAATTATCTGTGCTTCAAGTATAAGATCAGCTTCTTGAAAAGAAAAATAATTGATCAGGAAGGATAATGATCGAAGTCAAAATAAGAAAAAAAAATCTTATAATCCTTATATCACAGATATTCAACATTCAGCGATTGAGAGAAAACTTTTGAATCCAAAAACTTAACTCGAGATTAATAGACAATTGAGTGAGAAGTTATTTTATAAATAATTTCTTAGGTCCAAGGAAAAGAATATAAGTGATACGAACTTATGATATGGCGATGTTTAGAAAATACATAAGTTAAAGTTGTACAAATAATCATGATTAGGAAGAAAATGACCGAAGGCAAAAAGGAATATAAACTTAAATTTATATTTCTCTAATATTCAAGATCGAGGAAAAGTATGTAAAAAGCACTATGTCTACCTATTATGAATATATTTATACACAAGTATATATGTATAGCCTAAGTAAATCCCAAAATCCCAAAATATCATCCTAAGAGAAGGTTATCCTATTTCCAAGTAAAATATAAATTTAAATAGCTATAATACATATATTATATTTAATATATAATTTATAGAAATTATTCACAATACTAGAAATGGACTACCAATATATATACACATCTATATATCTACATGGACGACATTGGTTGCACTACATGACCACCAGGACTTGGGTTGGATTCGGGCTAGTTTGGAACAACCAGGTCTTCTAAAAGCCAATAATCTTAATAATAAGTAATTAACTTATTCCTAGGGTCATGTCACGATTTGGCCTGGTTTTTCTAGTTAGTACTCACCTATGACTCGGCCTCCTCTATCATGTCTAGAACACTAGTCAAAGCACTCGACCACACTCTTAGTGCCAAAATTCTTGGTTATCATGCAATCCAAAACTTAACCGTGACTAAGGCTGTCTATACTAAATATTTACAAAATTCTAAAATCATATTTTAATTCAAACAAATAAATAAAAGGGTATTTTTTAAACTTTCGGGAAGTTGTTATGAATCTACCCTCCTGAGAAATATCGTCGAATCAAAATGCGTGTATCTTTCTATGAAAGTCATCTAGTGAGACCTATGTAGCAACCTTAACTACCCAAATGTCAATTTAAATTAGGGACTCCTAGTCCTAACCATTCTCTTAAAATTGACTTACTCCTAATTGTGAATGAGCATTTCCTAGTCGCAGGCTCGCTGCAGTACGACTAATATGGTACAACCACGAGTTCGCACAATTTACGAAAACTGACTTGCATGGGCCACCACAAAAACTTGTCATGACCCGTACCCGCTTTTCGGATACAAGACGTGTCCAAGCCAGCCTATGCCGCAGAGTCGATGGTAGAACGCTGTCACGGCCAAGATGCTCAAAATCACAAAATATTCATTTATTGCTCATTCACATTATTAAATCAAGTTTACAAATTACAAAGTTACACAACTTCACATTTGCTAGAAAATACAATGTCTCATAAACAGAAAAAAAAAAAAAGACAACTAATTCAACTATCTAGGTTGACCTCAGCATACCCATGCCTTCCAAATGCTAAGAGTGGTCGCGGCTAAACCTGAAAAATGTTGGTTTCCAGTCAGGAATGGAACGAGTACATTCTCACAACAGATTCAATAAATGACAAAATCCATAAATCTATAGATAGTAATGAAATACACGACAAAAGATAAACATGGAATCATGGCAAAAATTGAGCATGGAGAAAATGACAAGTGGATACTAAAACAGAGAAGACATGTAGCCAGCAATGTATACTGTAGAACCAGACACTGTATCTATCTAGTGAGTTGAAATACTACTTCGACATGTAAACAGCTAAGGGTAAATTCGGCACCCCGCACATAAAATGTGCGACTGCTATTAGGCAAGAATAAGATCTGACACCCCGCACATGAAGTATGTGACTGCTATTAGGCAAGAATAATTTTAGGTTTGTTTACATGTCTAGAGTATTTTCCCGCCCAACCAGTAGTCATGGATCCAAACAGGTCACGAACACGGTAATAGATTGGTCATGAACAACATGTAAAGAATCTATAACTACTATCTCGTCTAACATCATGTCAAGAACCAATAAAATATCAATGTAAAATACTACTACGTACATGATTCATAGAGATAATCAAATATGAGAACTATCAGAGATGTACTCGCCTGGAGTCCTTTGGTGGTGAAACCGATAGTCCTTGGGTCCAGGATAATCCAATTAGCAGAGTTCCCCACCCGAGGAAAAGGGCAGGCGGCGAGGCGGGTGCTCAGTAAAGCGCGGTGCTCGCGAGGACACGGGCGCGGTCGCACTTCGGTGACGCCGGCTCGCCGCTGACCGATGCACAGGAGGGGCGACGCAGGGGAGAAGAGTGCTGAACTCGCCTGGAATCTGGGCGCTCGAGAGCTCTCGAATCTGGCTCCGACGGGCGGCCAATGGTGGCAGCGGTCTGATCGGGGTCGGGCGACACTACCAAGGTTGGCGACTCAACAGTCGGGACAGAGGAAAGGCTTGGCGTGGCTTTGGACGGCAACGGCAATGGCGTGGTACTCGATGTCCAGGTGATTGGGGATCGAGACAGCCACGGCGGCTCCGGAGGGAACCTTGGTCGGTGCGGAAAGCTCGGTACGACGGGGATGTTGCTGTGGCATTTGGGCGAGGGTGTTGGTAGGTTCTTGGTCGAGGGGTACGGATTTGTGGCTGTGACCATTGGGCTTGGCCGGGGAAGAAGGTGGGGCAGTTTTTGGCCGGAGGAGAGGTGTTGGCCACGATAGTGGTCGGCGCAACCTTGGGCGATGAGTTCATACAGGGAGCCAAGGAGGAGGTCATGGATGATGGATCAGGTGTCGGGACGCGTTCTCGACGGCGCTGGATAGAGCATTGTTGGCATCCTAACGAACTGACGGTGAACGGGTGCTGGTAATGTTGGCTTGTCGCGGCAGTGGAGATGGAAGCGTTGGGTGATTAGCGACCAGAGATGGTGAGGTCGGAGACGGGGGCTCCGTGGTGGAGGCGGGGAGGGTGTTGCAGTATGGTGCTAGCAATAGAGGGTGATGGCAACGATGAGGATGGCGGGTGCTGCGTGGTCGCGAGGACCGAAAACATGGTCTTGTCTGGATCGCCATTATTGGATTGTGACGGCGGTGATATTAGCTTGCGGAGGAGACAGTGAATAAGCAAGGCTGGCCTTGGATGGCAGTGCAACCTTCGAGGGTTGTCAGGAACGTCCAGGTGACGTTCCCAGCAATGGAGGGTGGAGTATGTTTTGATGTTGGAAGAAGTAGCACAGGGTAATATTTTAGGGAAGAGTCTTGGAGGTTTTGGCTTTGGAGTCGATTCTCTGGTTTTGATATACATGCTGTTATATATAAACGCAGAGAAGATTCAGCTGAACGAATAAGGCCGAGAGCAAGTTGAGGATTATTTATAGAGCATTTATTTGAAGTTGAGGATTTGGCTGAAAGGATTATTTACTTGGATTGCTATTAATTGAATTGTCACATAGGTTTAATTTATTAGTAGGATATATTTGTTTTGAGGAGATTAGGAGAAGGATTCCTGTTGGATAAGGGCTAAAAGTCCAAATAGATAAGTTTACCCCCCTTTTTATTTAAATAAGTAAGTTTAAATCAAAAATCATTAGTAGATAATAACATATAATCCATCATTAACCTACTAAAAATCCAAAAGTAGATAATATCATTTATTTAAATCAACATCTAATATTATCCAAATACTTTGAATCATATGAATTTAAATCCGTAATTCAAATAATTGAATATCATGATAATTTGGAATGCCATCCAAATATTGTAAAATATAGATTTATAAATCAAATCTTATTCACGTAATTAATCACCATTAATAATTTAAAATATATTCTTTATTATCAAGGTAAATTAAAATGTATTGGATAAAATTGAAAATTATATTAAAATAACTTAGCAAATCTTATTGGTGAAAATAATAGTCGCTAGCGGCAAAACTAAATCTATGTAATCTAAATCCCAAATCGCTCGTATTAATGATTTGAAATAATATCTCATTTTATCAAAGAAAGTTCGATAATATTCGATGCTAGCATAATTATTTAAAGTATATCCTTAGTAATCAAAACCTCATATGAAAAATAATTCTTTTATAGGGGTCAAGTCGCAATTTAGCCTGGTTTTCCTAGTAGGGACATATTTATGGCTCGGCCTTCCTTCTGATGGCTGAAACACTAGTCAAGGCACACATCTGCACTATTTGTACCACGATATCTAGTCGTCTGGTACTTCAAAACTCAACCGTGGCTAAAGTCATCTACCGTAATAATTATCTAATTAATTATTTATAAAATTCTAAAAAATCGTAATTCAAATAAAATAAAATAAAATAAAATATATTAAAATTTTGGGAATGGGGATTATACCATTCTTATTCAATCTCTTGTTCAACTCTTTCGCTATTAGGGAGAATAAGGTCTATTTTACGAGGAAGTTTATCCATCGCCAGGATTTCTACAAAGACCTTAGCATAGGACAGTCATTACCTCCTAGCCGTGGGAATATCAATACGTAGTGGGTTCCCAAGCATACTAGCCATCTTCATGATCGATAGATTACTCCATAATTGAGGTGATAGCCAAGGAAGTCTGATCCATATTGGGACTGATAAAAGTTTATTTTTTTCAAAGTTGATCTCCGGTGCCATCATTTCAGAACAACCAACCTCCCATCGAAGGTCCAAGGCCCTCCCTCCATTACTTTTTCCAAGTCCTCTAGCGTGAACTTGACAAAGTAAAAGCCATTCTCTCTCGAGAACACTTCTATTGTTCCTTTGGGTCGCCAAACCCTATGCGCAAAGGCTCTAATCTGACCGTAATAAGGTCTATTGCCCATTACGTATAAGATGAGAGTGTTCTTCCAATAATCTATCGTTTCTTGTAGGTCATCATAAGTGATTTCAACCACTTTCTTGCCATTAATCAACATAGGTTCTACATACTGCAGTTCTACCTCTTCATTCACAGTCGCGGGCTTGCATACTTCTGCCCAAGACATAGGTTTTGATTGTCTCATTTTCCCCACACCGGTGATGCTGAACCTTGGGTCTCTGGACTTCACCCTGACTAGTAGAGTTCAGGGCATATCTCTGTTCATAGTTGCTTCTATTAGATCTCTGAACATCTCTCTGTTCTTGATTGCTTCTATTAGGTCTCTGGGCATCTCTATGTAGATGCTGAGTCCCCTGATGTGGACCTTGTCGCGCCCGTGTCGGTCTTCCCCTTTGCTGCGAGGAGTTTGATCTCTCCATGATCTCTTTCGGGTATGCCGGTCGGTTCTGTCGTCTCCGTTCGACCGTCGTCCATCCCCCTACGATCTCTCTCAAGTCTTTATCCCCCGCGTTCGCCTGTTCTTCCTCCGATGCTTTCTGACTGGCCTGCGAAGTTCCCGCACCTGGATCGCCCAGGTCGCTCTGGAACCCTAGCGCCGCCATTATATATATATATATATATATATATATATATATATATATATATATATATATATATATATATACGTGGAGCCCCGTAAAAGCCCCGCCTTCTCTGTACCATTAGATCCCGGGGGGAAGGGGGCGGGGGGGTCCCGTCCGCTCGATCCAACGGTCGAGGGCGACGGGGCTCCCATGGGGGTCTACATGTGCGGCTCCCAATTTGCCCCATATATATATATATATATATATATATATATATATATATATATATATATATATATATATATATATATATATATATATATATGCCAAATGATCCTCTAGCCTAGTGGTAGTGGTGAGGCATGCGGCCCGAGTGGTCAGGAGATCGATTCCCGGTGGGAGCGTTCGCCACCGGGACGCTCCCACCGGGAATCGAACAGATTTTTTTTAAATGGAACCGAATCTCTTATTCTGTTCAATCGGTTTTCGGTCCAAAGTCAAATAATGCTCATCCCTACTGTCAAATTCCATTTGGACCAGAATGTTACAGTCCGACCCATATAATACCTTACCTTGGGTCACGTTTGGTTCGCGGAATTGGAGTTTTGGGAAAGAAAAGTGATTTATTTCTTTGTTTTGATGCCAAAAGAAATAGGGAGAAAAGTAATTTGATTCCCAAGACGAAGGAAAATATGGGAGAAAATGGTACCTCCCACCAACCCTCTCCAATTTTTTTGGTTTTTTTCAGACACCGAAAAGAAGATTGATTAGAATTGTAGTTTTCCATAAGAAAAATAATATCAAAGAATCAATTTATATATATATATATATATATATATATATATATATATATATATATATATATAGACTTCCACATTAATAAAAAAATTTAGGTAAATTGTTTCTGGAATCGCTCCCACTAGGATTCGAACTCCTAACTCTCGGGCCACATGCATCTCTCTTAACCACTAGGCTAGAGGTCATTTGCTATATATATATATATATATATATATATATATATATATATATATATATATATATATATATATATATATATATATATAGTGCCTATCCAATGAGCACAACCATTAGATGAGCAAATAAGCACAATAAATAATAGCCATAGGATTTTACTCATTATATTATTTAAGGAAAGATAAAGACAATATTGAGTAAATATTATTATACAAATCTAGGAGATCCCAGCCAGCCACGTTCTTGTTTCCTCCCATCCATAGGAATATATATATCAATTTAATTTCAGCCACATCCTTTCTCCTTCCCTCTTTGTGTTCTCTCCTCCTCATCCGAAGCTGTTCCGAGAACCTCGGAAGGAGTTGACGGCGGCTAGAACCTCGGAATGAGTTGCCGGAGTTGCCGGCTGCTAGAACCTCGGAATGAGTTGCCGGCGGCTGGAACCGGAGCACGAAGATCGTCGAGATTGTTTTCTCATCCGAAGCTGTCCGTTGACATCGGAAGGACCAAGTCGAGGTCTTCATTGCTTTGAACTTACTATTCACCTCCATCTTCATTTTGGTTGCTCAGATTGCTTCTTTTTCATTATTCTTTCTTGTTGCTTAGATTGTTTCTTTTTTCATTATTCTAGTTTTATTTTGCATAGGCTTTCTTTGATTTTTTTTCAACTGAAGATAAATAAGCATTCAACACACTAATTTGTCCAAATTAGTTTAAAATAGGGACTTTCACATTGACTTCGGATCTTGTGCTCGTTTTGGTTTAATATAGAACAATGATGAAAGTTCAACCTCTAAAGAAGTTGAAAGAGAATGTGTGTCAAATTTATTGGCTTCTGGTTTAGGAGACCCGAACAATTTATGAAATATATTGGAGGTAATTCTTTTTTGTAACGTGAAGATGTTAGATTTATCATATGACAAAATAAATTGACTCAAAATTATTTCATGCAATTGTGATTTCATTAGGTTCAACCTAATAATGAGGTGGAAATTGAATCAGCAAATTCTTCGGAGGTAATTTTCTACTTTAGAAATGATTCTCATAGACTTATATAATATATAACTTACAGTTATTTCTTGCATTTTTACATTTTTTTAGGTTCATACATCTTCTTTGTATGATGTTGATGACAAATTGATACCAAAACTTGGGATATATTTTGACTCATTGGAAATTGCTGAACATTTTTATTATGCATATGCGAAGGCTGCATCTTTTGATGTTAGAAAATTTGGCACTAATTATGATGAGAAAACAAAAAAGGTGATAGCAAAAACTTATGTTTGCTCAAAAGAGGGACATCACAAGCCAAAGGCCATTGATTCAAAAGTTGTGGAAGATAATACTTCTAAACCAAAGGTACAAAAACCTAGAGGAACCATGAGAGAGGATTGCAATACGAAACTTCGTATTAAGCTAAATAAAGATGATAAATGGGAAGTTGCACAGTTTGTGGAATATCATAACCATGCAATTACAACGCCTCGAAGGAAACATTTTCTGAACATAAATCGCGAAGTAACTGATTCGCATAAAAACCTTCTAGGTTTATTCAACAAAGTAAATATTGGAGCTTCTAAATGTTCGACGGTTCTAGCCATTAAATCAGGAGGGTATGATAAAACTGGATGCTTAGAAGTAGACCTTAGAAATTATATAAGGGATGCTAAAGAGTCGACGAGAGCTGCTGATGCACAATTATTCATAAACAACTTGAAAAAATTGCAAGACATTGATCCAAATTTCTATTTTGCATTTGAATTGGATGAAGAAAACAAATTAAAAAATGTGTTCTAGGCTGATGGACGTGCAAGGAAGAATTTTATGCTTTTTGGTGATGTAGTTGTATTTGATACAACTTATGACACTAATATGTACTTTATGATATTTGCACCATTCACTGGAGTAAACCACCATAAGCAATCCACAAATTTTGGTGATGCCTTACTGTCTAATGAGAAAACAGAAACATTTGTTTGGTTGTTCAGTAAATTTGTTGATGCAATGGGTGGAAATAAACCACATACTATTATTACGGACCAAGACCCGGCTATGAGCATTGCTATTGAACATGTCTTTGTGGGTATGCGACATCGATATTGCATGTGGCAAATATTGAAGAAAGTATCTGAAAAAGTTGGAGGTGCTTTGAATGCAAACGAGAATTTTCATAAAGAATTAAAGAATTGCATTTATAATTCAGAAACAATGGAGGTTTTTTATTATAGTTGGAATATTCTTATCAACAAATATGGATTGGACAATAATAAATGGTTTCATGATATGTATGTACTTCGAGACAAATGGATTCCAGCATTTTTTAAGAATATTTTCTTGGCTGGAATGAGAACTACGCAGCGTTCTGAGAGTATGAATAACTTTTTCGGTCACTTTACTTCTGGAAAAAAAAACTTAATGGAATTTTATTTCCAATTTGAAAGAGCCATCTCAAGACAAAGGGAGTTGGAGAAGGAGAAAGATCATGCCACAATTCATAGAACACCGAGCATTATGTTTCGCACTTCTATCGAGATTCAAATGAGTAAAATATATACTCATAGTATCTTTTATGATTTTCAAAAAGAGTTTTCTGAAAGCTTTTTGGTTTGCGGGACGAAGGAGATTAGAACTCAAGGTGAAAATATGGTTTACGTTATTACGGAACGTGGAAAGAACTCAAGAAAAGTTATTTATGATCCGATTACAAAATTTGCATCATGCTCATGTATGTTATTAGAGGGTGAAGGAATTCCTTGCAGACACATTTTAGTTGTATTAAAAAATGACGAAGTTGATGAGCTTCCTGCATATTATATTTGTAAGAGATGGACCAGATATGTCCTGACCACACCTATTTTTGATAACGCTGGAAATGAATTGGGTAAATCTTTTGAGAACAAGGAAGAAGTAAATATATTTGAATTATGGGACCTATGGTCTGACATTATGCGTGAAGCAAGCATGTCAAAGGAATTGTATTTGAAGGCGAAAGAAGGTATTATAAGTCTGAAAGACAGTTTGATCGAGCATGGAAATAGTTCAAATATTGATAATGGTTCCCAGAGAAACATTCAATACACTTATAGTAGTTCTTTTCCAGTTCCTGATCAAATCAATGTTCTTCCACCCAACATAGCAAAAACTAAGGGCAGTGGCAAAAGGTTGAAAGCTGGTAAAGAAATTGCAATTGAGCAACAAAAGAAGAAAGCAAGATTATGTCGTGGATGCAATGAAGTTTGTACCCATGACAAGCGCAATTCTCCAAATTCTAAACAATAAGGTAGTTTTCTATTTTAATTTGTTTGAGCCACTTCATAATTTATCTAATATCTATTTCATGAAATAATTAATTACAATGTGTTTGCTGACTCTTCATCTTTTCATTTTCTTTTTGCAAGAGAATCGTAGTTGACTCTTCTTTATATGCATAAATATTTTATCATGAGAGTAAGATCTTTCATTATCAGGTATCTATTACATGCATATTATTCATTTATATCTATATTCTTTTACATCTTGAGATGGAAGTCATTCAACCATTGAATTGTGCTCCTGCAGACGAATTTTCTGATCAACAATTGTATACTCTTCCTTTTTGCCTTAATAGTGATTTGCAGATGGCGGCAAGCTGTTTTTGCTCATAATGCTGCTGATGTTTACCAACTTCGTCTATACCCTTCTGGTTCTGAATTACTCCTGCATTGGTTTCATGGTCAATTCTCTGGTGTGACGTCAAATATGAAAGTGTTATTTTTTTTCCTCTCGTCCTTAATTTCTTGTAGCTTACTCCCTTATTTGTTTATGTTTCTTATTATCTGAAGGTAATGGGCATGAAGGAAACGTTGGCCTCTTACCAAAGAATGTATTTTGTTGGGACAATTCTTCCTATCAGTCATTCTACTAGGTTATGTTAACAAACCAACAAGATCTATCAGGCCAAAAGTCCAGAAAATAAGCTCATATGCATCCTTTCCAAACTGATGGAAGAAAGATACCAAAGAATATGGTCGCTTCGTGTTATGGTCGTTTTGTATTATAGTTATCTAATTGTTAATCTGAACATAGCCTCCATTCAATTCAGTTGGGGATTCATTCTTATGTTCTACTTCTACCTTGTTTCCTCTTTTTTTGCTGTCATATAGCGATGTACAATTAAAGCCGAGGTATTTGTCTATATTTCGAATTATCATTGTCTAAAAAAATCTTAATGTTGGGAATAATATGGTCTATTTGAGGTACTATATATGAGCTTACATTACTGGAAGAAGCTGGTACAACAAAAAGGCCTATTTAATATAAAGGTGGATATCCAACAAAACTGTGCATGTTCCTTCCCAGGTATTTGAGTTGCATGGAGACATTGCTGAATCAGAAACTCTTTTTGCCTCTCTGGGTATGATGCCATCACATTTGAGTCATTTTCTGGGTGAAAAGTGCAACACTGACACTGGGTGAATCATATTCTTGATTCAAAATCTTACGCTTTGTTTTGTATTTGGTTGCGTTTATGTTTCACTATGCGCCAGGAAGCTCCAAAGTTAATTTTGGAATACGCGTATGTATGGAGTTTTGCTAGTTTCTACTTTACTAAGGGTGAGTTTAAAAACAAAAATACAGCGTAAAATATGGTAAAAGTGGTTGATCCTAATTCCGGTCAGTTTTGAAAGGAATTACGGTGAGTCAGATTGTTGTGTCGACGACAACTTTATCATGTTATTGGGTCTATTTATGGATTCGTATGTTATTTCTGTCTTTTTTAGGATCGATTTGTCAAAATTTATGTCGACTCAAAATTCTGACTTGACCGAGCTTCACGACTGACTGGAATTTTATTGTCCACCACTTACCATATTCTTATGCAACCTGGCTCCGGGTTCTTAATCAACACAGTTTTAAAATGTAGATTTGTGGAAGTCCTCTGAGGATTTTGTAATATAGTATTGGTTTCTCAAAACTGTACTCGAGTAGAACATACAAGCATTGCTGAGAAAGTAGCGGTTTTTCTTAAATGAAACGAAATATGTGATCGTGTAATGGGAAGGTATTTGATGTGTAATTTACTTGGCTTTTACAAAATTCCTACAGCCATTCGTTTTCGTTGGGCTGCAATTACATAACTCTTTTGTTGCTTCTAGTCTCTCTATGAAGTCCGAGAATGACCAGCCAGTATTTGATACTCCTACATATCCGCCCTCTTTAAAAAAGTGATGAAGGATCTCTTTCTATGAGCCAGAGAACAAAAGATCCTAAATTTTGTTCCTAGCCGATGGCAACTCCTTCCGATGTCAACGGACAGCTTCGGATGAGAAAACAATCTCGACGATCTTCGTGCTCCGGTTCCAGCCGCCGGCAACTCCTTCCGAGGTTCTAGCCGCCGGCAACTCCGGCAACTCCTTCCGAGGTTCTCGGAACAGCTTCGGATGAGGAGGAGAGAACACAAAGAGGGAAGGAGAAAGATGTGGCTGGAAATTAAATTGATATATATATATATATATATATATATATATATATATATATATATATATATATATATTCCTATGGATGGGAGGAAACAAGAACGTGGCTGGCTGGGATCTCCTAGATTTGTATAATAATATTTACTCAATATTGTCTTTATCTTTCCTTAAATAATATAATAAACTTTCAACCATTGATCTAAATTGAGTAAAATCCTATGGCTATTATTTATTGTGCTCATTTGCTCATCTAATGGTTGTGCTCATTGGATAGGCACTCATATATATATATATATATATATATATATATAATTGTTTGGTTTTTGGTTTTGGACCGAAAATCAAAATCGAAACCGAAATCGAATAGATTTTTTTTAAAACGGAACCGAATCTCTTATTTGGTTCAGATCGGTTTTCGGTCCAAAGCCAAATAATGCTCACCCCTACTGTCAAATTCGATCAAAATTGGACCATAGTGTTACAGTCCGACCCATATAATACTTTATCTTGGGTCACGTTTGGTTCGCAGAATTGGAGCTTGGAAAAAAAAAGTGATTTATTTCCTTTGTTTATATGCCAAAAGAAATAGGGAGGAAAGTAATTTGATTCCCAAGACGAAGGAAAATAAGGGAGAAAATAGTTCCTCCCACCAACTCTCTCCTAATTTTCTTGGTTTTTTCAGACACGGAAAAGAAGATTGATTGTAATTGTAGTTTTCCAAAAGAAAAATAAGATCAAAGAATCAATTTGTTATCCTTTCCTTTCCGCAAACCAAACGAGGCCTTGATATACATGTACCTGCGGAAAGTACACAAGAAGAGAAGAGTCCCTTTCAATCCTTTATGACCGTCGTTCTCGTGCTTTGCGCAGGTTTGCCGTCTCTATACGAGTCCATTTTTGTTCACCCACCAAAATCAAGTGGAATGTTTACCTCCCAGTGAATAAATGAGATGTGATATTTTTATCTCATACAAACCACTTTACAAGTGATTTTGCTCATCCACCAAAATAATTTTATGCCACGTGTCATTTATTTACTGAGGGGGTGAACATTCCACCTAATTTTGGTGGGTGAACAAAAATGGACTCGTCTCTATACCTAGGTCCATGCACAATTTTGGTAATGATCCGTCCCTACATTTTGCGTTTGAATTTCCCAGGTTTACTTTTGGCTTGATCATGGTCAGTATCAGCGTGTTCGCGAATGGAGCTTCTTCATTGCCAATAAAAATCTTTTGACCATTGTTGTTGGTTTATGTAATTCTCATATTATTAATTATTAATTTTATTAATCCTTCTCCAGTAACCTAAGTTTGATGTGCGCTGAATCGCATTGGCTTGTATCTATGTATGAACATTAATTAGTTTGGTCCTTCACAAAATATGAACATAATTTTAAATAAGGTTATTTTAGCAAATGCCCCCATTTAAAATTAGTGTAGAAACTAACAAATATTCTCAATTTTTTGTACGAAATATTTAAAATTTTAAGATATATTCTCACTTTTTAACAAAAAATTTGACTGTATTTTTTTGCCAAAAGAAAAAAGGGTGACATTTGCTAGTTTTTAAAAAAGTGAAGATATATACTAGTTTCTATATTTCTGAATGTGACATTTGATAAAATATTCCTTTTAGATATTTACTTTAAAAATAGTTGTAAAATTTTGATAAGAACTATCTAATTTTAGCATCCATATAATAGTTAAAATTTTTGCAGTCCTTGTCAATTTAGAACTGTCAAAAAAATGGATGACGTTTGCCCTAGTTAACAAAATAGTTTCACATGCAAGTCATTGAGTTATGAACAATGTACGAAATCAAGCTATGAACAATGATAATTGTCATCCAATTATAACTACTGGTACAATATTTGAACTTAACTCTACTGGTCATAAACTTTCGTAAATTTTTCGGCTAAAATTTTGGGGTCAATCTGGACTATTCACACGCCATGATCAACTCATATACTTGTTATCATCGTAATATTATTCAATTACTTTCATCCTAATACTAGTCAACTCATACCTGTCATTGTAATATTATTCAATATCTTTCGTAAATTTTCCACATTTTTTAAGCACCAAATTAATGATCAAGTGAATTTGTCACGTTTGGTGCAAACAACCGCATGCAACTACAAGATTGAACCAGTCTTCTCATCTTGACCGTCCAATCTCTTCCAGAGGACTATAAATCAAACTCGACTGCTGGCCAACTATTGGAGGTTTGAGAGACTAAGACCAGATCCGACCCGGAAATAAAGTTGTGAAATCCAATCTGGTTAGTTATATATATATATATATATTTTTTTTTTCATATAAACCACTTGGGTATATTATTCTTACATAAAAACCTTTGAAATTATGAATTTTTTTGCACACAAATCTATAGGCAAAAAGCCAATCCTCATAAGTGAAATCCAGCCTAATCAAATAAATTATTTTTACCAAACAATCGATGCATAGTACAATGTTGCTATTATTCTTCCCTTCTTCCTCCTCCTTGACCACAACCTATGCGGATCGGCCTAAGCATCGTACGTGTCAATCCTAGAAACAATCTGATCTCGGATAAATGAGATTTATGGTTGAAAAAAATAGCCAATAGTGTTACTCGAATTGTTATCTAAAATTGCATATCATGTAGGTATATATGTATGTTGATCGTTCATTTTATGGTAGTGTTTGATGCGCGGATTGTAGAATCAGGACTAGGAATTAGGGTTATACTATTAACACTATAATATCATTTTTGTAACCTAAATGAATTAATCCAAGCTCTAAATTTTTTCTCTCGAATCATATTCGTTTCATATTGCCTTTTTTTTTTCACCGTCGTTGAAACTTGGGACTTACATGTCTTTGATGACCTAATATTTGTTCACTAGGTAGAAGAGATACCAGATGAAACCTTGCGTATAGTGCAGAGGGAATTGAAGATCAACTCTGAAGATTGAAATAGGAGATTGTATTTTGACTGCTCCCAACTTTATGTTTATACATATATATTATGTTTGTATGAGGTAATACTTGGTGAGGAGTGTTATAATATTATTTGTATAATTAGAAATCCTCATTTTCAGATGTTGTAATAGTTAAATTTATTTTCATTAATCTATCGTACAAAATACCAGCAGCAACTGTTGGTACAAATATCAGAGTATTCATAAACTACGTATCATAGGATCAGTTGTGTAGCCAAGATTTGAGTATAGTGGGGTCAAAATCGACTTGTAAATTTTTAGTCAAACAAATTATAAAAATATAAAAAATTAGCATAAATTAGTCACAAATATTTTGATGACAAAGATATTATATTAGTAGCATTACATCATAATCGACAATAATTGTTTATAGTAACTCCATAAGAGGCTTCATATTCTGAAAATGTTGCAAGATATCCTCCTTTGCAATTTTTTTTTTTTTAAATTGTCTTTCTCAATGTATGTCACCAAACAATCATTCATAAATTCATCTACCATTATTTATAATGTGTATCCATGAAAATGTTGCAAGATTATCTCCATCGCCGACAATACTCTTCTAACAGTTGTAGTTGCAACATACAAGACTGGAGCTAAATTTAAAAGTAAGTACACTAATGTGTACGATTTATTCTTCCTCCATTCAACTATTTTTTTTAACAAGCTCACCAATCACCTTCAAAGTGAAGAACTCATCGTCATAAGGGAAATCATCTATAAAGTTCTTAAGTTGATCATCAAGTTACCTAAACTCCATTGGCAAAAAATCAGACGAATATAATTTAGCAAATTGAAGCAAAATTTTCTCATCAAAAGTCCTAAAATGAATCATATGGGTCATGTCATGCTATACACAAAAGCAACTTTGTACCCACCTCAAAAAATGGTTATTCAACTCTTGACAGTGTAAATCTACCACCGTATATAACAACTCAACACGATTAATGAAACGACAAACGATGGGTTTGTATTGTGCGTGTAAGTAATTTTTTTATTTTAGCTTTATTGTTACAGACTAAGCTTTCTCTTTCTCTCTCTCTCACACACACACACACACACACACACACACACACACACACACACACATATATATATATATATATATATATATATATATATATATATATATATATATAATGACCTCTAGCCTAGTGGTTAAGAGATGCAAAGTTGCTTTATTCTTATCAAAAGTGGTTAAGAGAGATGTAAATGACCTCTAGCCTAGTATTTATTTATTTATTTTAGCTTTACTCTTATCAAAAGTCGATCTCCAGACCACTCGGGCCACATGCATCTCTCTTAACCACTAGGCTAGAGGTCATTTGCTATATATCTTAACCACTAGGCTAGAGGTCATTTGCTATATATATATATATATATATATATATATATATATATATATATATATATATATATATATATATATATATATATATATATATATATATATTGTCAGCGGTCCACTTGTTTGAATTTTTGAATTAGTGCAATTTTGGTTTTTGGATTTTCGAATTGTTTTGAAATTTCGGGTTCCGAAATTTCGAAATGTTTGTGTTGCATTTCGAAATTTGGGTCATCCAAAATCTCAAAATTTCGAATCCCTACCTTTCCTATTTCTTACCTTGATTAACAGGGCCCTTTTGTTTTATGGCTCTGTACCAGTCTGTAAGACTCTTCTTGAGCCCCCTTTTCCCTTTCAATAAAATGTCTGTTCAATATATATATATATATATATATATATATATATATATATATATATATATATATATATTAACCAGGTAAATTTTATTGATATAAATATTTATGGTACATGCATCAGCTTCATGTCATCTCTGCACATCCCATCCCTCGTACATCATATTCAATGTTATGCACTAACCCTACGATCACCGTGCTCGTACCTCAAAACACCATGTTGTTTCGCTCTTTCCATATGTGCCAGATTGTAGATGCGAGCATGGCACAAGCTTCACAATACCTTGTCACTCCCCTTCCTTTGGAGCCCCGAACAATTTGGAGCACCTCATCGATGCCCTCGCCTGTATTATTCGCCAATCCCAATTGCGTATTCCATATATATTTGGACACCGGACATTTAAAATATATATGAGATATAGACACGAGTTCCCTTTGGCATAGCGGGCATGTTTAATCTTCGAGCTGTACTCCGAAGCGTTGTAGCCTGTCTTTTGTCATCATCTCTTAAGCACCAGCTTATAAAGACATAATTGCATCTTACACGGTGTCCCCGCCCTCCAGATTATGTTGCCATAAGGCATAGCATCATACTTCACTCTGAATGTGTCATAGATTTTCCTGAAATCAAAGACAACATACTTTGTTTCCTTCCAAACCGATATGTCTCCTTTGCGTGAATTATCTATCACACATTGCTTGATCTCCACAGCAGCCATCTGCGCCCCCTATGGGATTTCGGGTTCCCTCACCCATTTCTGTTAATGCAATTGACACCATTTGTGATGCTTGTCACATACTCAGCTCGTTGTATATTTCGGGAACGAAAAATGACAATATAAGTACCATCACTTATTACTATTGCCAATGACATCATTATTTCCTGTTGTTGCATACGTTTATTTGCATAAATAGTCTTATTGTATTATTTTTGTTATTGTACTTTGCTCCGAAAAAATGGGATAACTACATACAACCATAGATACGAACAATATCCTGATCACTATGGACCTTACGAGGGTGACAATGGTACCACCGATGGGATAGACCATGCAACTGACGCTTTTGCTGGAGATTCTTAGATTTTGTTAGGAGATCATATCATTCTCATTCAATATGCTAATCATTATTTTTTTGTTTGTTTTAGGCTATTTTATTTAGCGGGTTTGTTTTCGTTTGTTGCACCTATTACTGGAATTGTTTATGCCGTATTATTAAATTAGAAATTGCTGAAATACCCACTTTCAGGTAGGTGTTTATGAAAAATCCACCTGCAGGATAGATTTTATAAAATACCCAAAATTATGTACTTTTACGTTAAATATTCCAAAATTTCCTTTAGATGCTCTGTATTTACAAAATTGCCATTTTAATAATACCATAACTACCCCTTCGCGCAAATTTTGTCATATATATGTATTTGAATTCACAAACTCAAATTTTGATTGCGATTTTCGTCTTCTTCTTCACGAGAGATCTGAATTCCAATGCTCTCATCTTCAGCAGAGATCACAAAGATCGTTCGTAGTTCACTGTACTTTTCTTCAGTCGAACTCCGATCATCGCTCATCATCATCATCATCATCTTCGTAGAGAGATTTGAAGTTTTTCGGCGATTAGGTCAATTATGGAGAGAAGATCTTCTTCTCTTTCTACAGATCTTAAAACAAGGTGAGAGTTCATGTATGTAGAAATTCATTCATCATCTTCGTAGATCTTAAAATTTTTGCTGAATTTGAATTTGTTATGAAGATTTTAATTGAGAAACGATTAAAGAGATCTTTAATCTGATTCTTTCGTCTTGATTTGAGCTTAAATAACTCCAGAGAACTTCTATTTTGGTTTTTTTTTCCTGAAAATCTGATTTTTAGAAGTGATGCAACCTTTTTCCTGATATTCTCTGTGCGAATATGACGGCGAATGATATTCGTCGTGCTAATATGACGGGGAATGGTCATCCTCCATCATTTTATCACAGAGAATGGCAATTCTTCGTGATTTTAACACGGAGAATGACCATTCTCCTGTATTTTTACACGGGAAATGGCCATTCTCCGTCATTTTAACTCAGAGAATCGCAATTCTCCGTGATTTTAACACGGAGAATGTGTAGGAAGGAAATCGTAAAGCAGAATACTCTACATGGGGGTGAATAGAGTAGGCAGCAGAATATTGCTAATTAAAAACTTGTTAGCAGTTAGATCACAGATATAATAATAATCACAAAGTAAATGACAGAAATTAAAAGTGATCAGAAGGCAAACGCAAACATCAAGATTTATAATGGTTTTCCTCTTGTGAGGACTAGTCCAGTCGGAAGAACTCTAGCTTCCAGTTGAATCCACTATTGAAAAATCTCGCAAGTTTTCATACGAAGTCCTTGCAACTTCTACAGACGCGAGCTTTGTTACGAAGAACTCGACCAACTTCAATTGTGAAGAGTTGAATCTTCTATCAAGCCTCTGATTACAATCGTTCTGAAACTTCTAGACTGTACCGCACTGGCAAATCGACTAGAGAATTGTAACTGGCTTGGGATTTGAAAATGAAAGCTTTTAAGAACTCTTTGGAAGAATGTAAGCTTAAGAAGAGAAGAGATTGAAAGTGAATTGATGATTTGAAATGATCGAAATACTTCTCTATTTATAGTTTTTCCAAAGTCAGAACTCTGACAGAATTCGGGCAGAATTCGGACAGAACTCTTTGTAACAAACCGCAACTGAAGGATGACCAAGTTCAAAATCCAACGTTCACTAACGTTCCAAATGGCCGAACTCTGGCCGAACTCGGGCCGAGTTCTGCTGGGGTTCTGCCAGTTCATTTTTGGAGAAAATTAATTTTTGGCTTTTTGAAAAATCTTTCAGAAGCTTTTTGTAAAAAAAATATTTTTCAAAAAACGTAGGTCATTTGTTAAAGAATAGGATGGTTTTGAAAAGCGTTTTCGGATAGCCTATTTGCCAGTACTGTCACGACCCGCACCCGCTTTTCGGATACGAAGCGTGTCCAAGCCCAGCCTACGCCACAGTGTCGGCGATAAAATGCTGTCTACTCACAAGTCACGACAATATAGAATCACCAAAAATCTATATCTCATCCATAGAATAATCAAGACACAAACAAGATCAGTGAATATCCATAAAACTAAGCAATAATGAATATAAACTGAATGTATCCAAAATTAATGTCACGTCCGGTGGACACAAATCTACTACCAGTAGACGAAAAAAATAGAGAAATACAAGAAATGAACCAACTGAGTACAAACTGCTAACCAAGTAACCACGACTGCAACGCACCGCTACCTGAAGCTAACTCAAACCCTCTCGTATGCTCCTGACTCAAACTCGGCTAACCTGAAGAGATCATCAGGTCCTTAGAGGACTAGCAAGATACATAAAAACGAGCCTTTCTAACAGTTTATTATGCATGGAGAAAAATACAGAATAAACAAGTAAAACTGAGCAATGAATAAAGCACGAATCTATACACTCTCTATACGAAAATAAACTGCTGAACAAGGACTAGAGAACTCATGTCAAGATGTCAACGGATAACTGAAACGAATACTCAAACCCTCGTCCTTAGCGTGGACTCGCAGGTTTGAACTACTAACCCTCGTCCCTAGTGTGGACTCGCAGGTGTGAACCATATATTACTAACCCTCGTCCCTAGTGTGGACTCGCAGGTTAGCCTCACCCTCATCCCTAGTGTGGACTTGCAGGTTAGCATCACCCTCGTCCCTAGTATGGACTCGCAGGTGTGGACCAATAACTACTAACCCTCGTCCCTAGTGTGGACTCGCAGGTTAGCGTTAAGACACAGATAACTACTAACCCTCGTCCCTAGTGTGGACTCGCAGGTTAACATAAGACATGGATAACTACTAACCCTCGTCCCTATTGTGGACTCGCATGTTAGCTTCAAGATTTCAAGACACGGAGTAAAAGCAGTTCAGTTCACGACTCACGACACGACTCGATCAAGGCTCCAATGAATACGTCCAATAAGATACAAAGCTAACTATGAACACGGTCTATATGGTAATGATACGAGTATATAAACAGGATATGAAAGATACATGGCAACAATATGAGAAAAACTGGATAATAATAAAAGACAGTACATGTAAATAAAGCTGTGTAGAAAAGCAAGGTATACTTGCCTTAGGTCCTGAGCTGCTGGTACGGTTATGATCAGTGTCAATGTCCAAGTAACCTGTTTGTGAGTTTACTATGTCAATACATAAATTAAAGCAAGAAAATTATTTTATCTAAATGAGGTTCAGTCCTTTGTTTTCTTCTATACCTAGCTACTCTTATCTAGACTAAAATTCCATCTCTGTTTCTGAATTTCAACTAAATCCTGGACAATACTTTGCTTTGCAAGTGTTGGTACAGTAATGGGCTTCTTTGAACTGCTATGGTCTTCCTGCCACATATGGTTTGATACCAACTGCTAATGGACACTTAACCTAACATCCTAGTGTAACTAGTACCAAATTGGTCAATAGTGTATCAGTTCAACCTAACACAAGGTAAGGACTGATACATCACTTACCCCCACTCTCTTGACCTTATAGCCATACACATGCTACCAATGGTTAATCACAATCTCCTATACTCAGAGTACATGAGCCCTGTCTGCACTTAATCCTGTATCCAGCCTCATAGTTGCTGAGTTGTAGACTGTATCTGCTGTCCTGTGTTTGTACACCTCTGACTTTTCCTCATCTAACTCTACACCTGACATTTGCTCTCATGTTACAGCACTTGGGAATCACCCTATCTATCTATCAGGCCTATGGCACAGTTTGTACATGAAGTCATACACACACACCTTTCTCATGCTAACAGAGCATGGGGAACACTCATGCTTCCTTTTCCAGGTACCTATTTGACTACTGTGTATCCCTTCATAACTTTGTTACCTACACCTGAATCCCTACTATAACTACCTGTGCACACTAGTCCTGTACATGGGCACTGTACCACACATATTGTACACATATGCTCTTACTAAGTCCCTCACTTGCCCAGGTACTATTCTAAAGTGGACTGCTACTACAATATTTTAACATATAGATGGGACTGATACATGTGATATAAGGACTGTATCAATATGGACATGTTTAGGACTGATACTAAACATGAGTTGCACATTCTTACATTTATGCTCGAGCCCTGATTTTTAACCCAGTATGCCATCTAACTAGGTAAAGAGGGGCTAAATCAAGGACTGAAACATCTACTAAGGTGGAGCTGGGTTAGTGTATATGTTTTGGACTGTTTCCACCAAGGTACCATAAGCACTAGACTAGTTATACAAGAAAACTAACTATACAATAAGACCTGCATTCATTTATGAAATCACAAGAAAAGACATGAGACTGCTAACTAAAATCATCCATTCATTCAAAGGGTTCATATGACAATATTTGAAAGGTAGATCAATTTCCTGGTGACTCTGTTTTCTATGGCAGGTACTGCTGCCCTCTAATTACTAGTACATGAGAGTATCTCATGGATACAAAGCCACCTGTCACAGGGTAGACACTACATTTGTAGCCCATACCCTCACAGTACCTGCACCTCACCTATTCCTACATGCTGGTGTGTCCCTGCTACTGCCAACCTGCCCCTTATAATCTGGACACCAATCTCCATCTAAGTCTGGCTTGACATTGTGGGATACCAGGGGACTCTAAGCCTTCACCCATCTCCTTATGACTTGTACAGTTAGGATTAATACACAGGGGTCTTACACTCTAGCCCATTCTACAGGTAAGGTACACAACCTGTGTACCAGTGTAATGGGTCGAATGACTACTCTGTTACATACACATCTCTCGACCCTAAATGTCAATCTGACACTACCACCTCTTCCCTATATCCCTATATCTGCCAACACATCCTCCGTTGCCTGTGTACTCCGTTTAACACACCAGACACCTATATGTCTTGGATAATACATTATTGTAGGGGTTAACCACTAAGTGAAACCAATATGTGATATTGTTTCAGGTGCAAGCATCAACTTGGTATACAAGGGAACGTTATCTTGTCAACAACCATTAGGTACAAGAAGAATTTATATATAACAGTATTGAATGGATACCAAGAAGGTTATATAGCAGTATCAGGGAAAACTCTTCTTTCTGTACCTACTGGGTTAGAAAGGAAGTTCTCATATCAATATCCTGTTAGTGTAAATCTGAATATATGGTTTACCTACAAAACCTAAAGGATACTAGGGAAAGGCTCATATGGATGCAAGGAACCTATGTGTCAGCATCTAAAACATCTACATGAACACAATGTATCGACACTTAGAGTACAGGGGAATACCCCCTATTTCCTCGATAGCACAACCATATATTCGATACCTCTTAGACATTAACCCAACCACCTATCAGCCTATTAGGTGTATGATCACAGCAGCTATTACTAGGGGATTAACTGGTGCCATCAAGAGTTAATGGTTACCTGCTTTGAGGATTTGAATGCCCTCTCGTCTGGATTGAAACTCCTGCTGCTCTTCCCAGGTTTCCTTCGTGAGGGAGAAGGAGTAGGCGGCTAGGGTTTTCAAGAAGAGGGTTTGGCCGCCCCTTTATACAAGGAAATCTGATAGGATTGAATCTGAATGAAGATCTCAGAGAGATGAGCAAAGGAAGTTGGATCCTTATTTGATCTCTGCGGTTCACTTATGCTGTTGAAAATTTGAATAAGTAATTCTTGCAATAAAGCCCCTGTAATTACACTATTTCATATTTGGTCCTCTTTTGATTTATTTAGTGTAATAAATCTATAAATCATATCAATTTATATATGTAAGACAATAACAAATATATGAGACAAATAAAAAAATGAATTTCAATTTCATAAATTCGAGAAATTTGGTCAAGGGGTTGACAACTCTACCCCCCTTAAACAAATTTCGTCCTCGAAATTTAGTGAACCGTGATTTATTAAAATGAAAAGAGTCTAACTCCACTGTTATCAAATTATTGTGAATACTCGCAAATCAAAGTAAAACATAGTATCTATGCCATTGCTATAATCTACTGAAAATTTTTGCCATTCGCTCCATGTGGTGTTGCCGCATCTTCCGTGATCATGGCAAAGGCTCGCCTTCCTCCTGCGATTGGTAGTGGTGGAGCACTTGCGTTCTTCTTCGGACAATTGCGAGATAAGTGTGGGTTGGATCCACAAGTCCAACACAACCCTAATCTGCTGCGATAATTTTCTTGAGTGTGGCCTTTCTTTGAGCAATGCTGGCAGATGGAAATGTCTTGGACTTGGTGTGGGGCTGCTTGTGGTTGCTGCTGAAGCTGCTGTGCTGGTGTCTTCCCTAAAATGTTGGGACGTTTTGCTGGTGCTGCTTGGTCGCTGCTTCCTCCAATTGCATCTCGATTCCTCTTTGACTTGTGACTCAGCTCCTCTTCTACAGCTTGGGCGACTTTTAGAATCTTCTCGTAAGTGGCGGCTCGACTGGTGGCGATGGCTAGACGAATCTCGTGAGATAGTCCTTTTCTGAATTGTCGTGCCTTGTCTTCAGGGGTGCTGACCAAGTTCTTCGCGAAGCATCTGAGGCGAGAAAACTCTGCTGTGTACTCGTCGACAGTGTGGTTGTCCTGCTCTAGGTGCTGGAACTGACTCACCAACGCCTCCCGTGCTACGTATGGATAGAATTTCCTCTTGAACAGTCGCTTGAACTCCTTCCAAGTCACGTCTGGAGCAGAAAATTGGGGTTCGCCTTGGTACCACGTCCGCGCGATGTCGAAAAGCTGTCCACTGGCTGACTCGATCTTCAGATCTTCTGGGACTCGGGCCATCTTCAGGTATCGCTCTACGTTCTCCAGCCATTCATCATCGTAGATAATCCCCTCTGTCCCATGAAACTCTCTGGGCCCAAGGTCTATGAAGTGCTTAGGATTCCCCGGACGCTGTCGCGGAGCGTCTCTAATCTGAAGAGCTTCTCTCAAGGTGTCGTGAAACATGTTGGTCTGCTGCTGGATGATCCCGAGGAGTGTGATATTGTCCAGTACTGGTGGCGAAGGCAGAACATGTGCTGGATACATTGTCGGGCTGGATACATCATTGGCGGTGGGTGCATGTGAAAAGCTGGATACGTCACTGGTGCGGGATGCATGGCTGGTACTGGATGTGAAACACGTGCTGGATGCGGGGCTTGTGCTGGTGGTGGAACAGATGCTGGTGGCAGACCGGGTGCTGGTGGTGGAGTCTGCGAAGGAAACTGTGGAGGTGGTGGAATATCGCCTCTGCGGAATCTCGTGAGTTGCGGTTGATTGCCCATATGAGTGAGCTGCCCTTCTTGTGTCGATGGAGTCATGTACGTGAAAAAGCCTCCTATAGCCGGTGGAGTATTCAGTGCAGTATTGTTCCTGTCTTGAGAGTCCATCTTAACTGTAATAACAGAAAATACTTTAGCCGTTGAAGAGATTTTCAAGCAAGATGCAAATCAAGGATTCAAGGAAATCAAGGATTAGAGAACAGTAATGAGTCAAGACATGTGGATGAGATCCTAAGTGTCTAATCCTATTTGCAGGCTCACGACGGCACAGTGACGTAACCGAAGTGATTAACGTAGACCTGCATGGGCCACCAAAAGTATGATTCGGTGTACAATGTATTTCTAGACTCAATAAAATAAAAAAATATATTGCTTAACAGGAAGTACAATTGGAGTGGCAAACGGCTTTAGAACAACTTCGGTCTTGAACATAGTAAATATCCATTGTTTGAGTAGTGTCCAAAATGTCGTAGGTAAACATCTGAGTTGACTGGCTTTTATATCGAGACAGAGTTTGACCAAGTATTAAAATCAGGTTTGACCATGACCAATGGGCCAACAATCTCTTCCATTTTGATAATTGACAAACCTTGCCGATATAACATCTAAGCTTGGATCAAGTCAAAAAATAATCAAAAGAAATTGTTCATAATCCTGTATTCACGAAAATGTTAGATCTTATTTCTCCCCCGTTGTCACTTAGCAAAATAATTGCAAAAGAGAAAGCTCCCCCGCAATCAATGCATAAGTAACAAACAATGAAGAAACACAATAAAAATAAATAATCATTATAGGCATGGTATAAACAGTAAATATAGTAAGAGAAACAGATAGACTATAGAACAACACAGACATGTATTTGTCACAGTCAGTATTTAATAAAGTGCGAGAATAAAACTGAAACAAATAAAGTGCTGAATAATAGACTAAGATGCCAAAACTGAGGCATAATCAAAAACCATGTCTATGAATGGTCACATAATAGAAAAAGTGCAGATAATAACTAAAAAGTACTGATAAAATCTTGGAATGTCGGATCATTTCCAAGTAAACATAAGACAAAAGAAATAGTCTCAATATCTAACATCTCAAAAATCATCATCATCATCATCAACGTCATCAGCTGCAGCTCTAGCATGTCCAGAAGGACCAGCTCTAGAAGTACCAGCGCCAGAAGTGTGAGGAGTGACACCAGTGGTACGATACCAATCATAGGCATTTCCTGGCTGGAATAGAGAGTGGACCGCCTCGTCGTCAATGCGGTAGCCAAAAACAGAAGGGTCTCGAGGTAGAGAGCTAGCAGAATGACCCGTCTGTCCAAACCTCAGATCGGCGAATAAGTTAGCAATCACCTGGAACCGAGTCACATCACGGAACTCGTGTTCCCTAGAATTCTCAACATAAAAGGACTGCAGATCTGATAAGTGCTGATGAATACCCTCAAATGTCATAGGATAAGAGTGAGGAGAAACAGGTGCTGTGGAAGCAGGTACAGAAGGAGTAGGTACAGTAGGTGGAGGAACAGTAGCAATGCTGCGAGGAGAGAGCTTGAGAAACTTAGGCTCGGGGTCGACAGCACAAGTAGAAAGGTCAATATCAAATCTCTGAAAGATACGAGGAATAAGCATCGCATAAGATAGGTTGCGGTCTCTCCCGCGACATCTACCCATCATTTGGATGATAGTCTTAGGGACAGAAAATGGAATCCCCTTAAGAATATGATAAAGAGCAGAGTGCTCAAGTGCAGTGAAATCATATTTAGAAGTGGATTTCGGAAGTAAGGTGGAATAGATGATGCGATGTAATTCATAGTTAAACAAGTTCAAGTTATTAGCCTTGAACTTTCCAGGACGAGCGCGTACGGGCGCACAAAGCTCATTCTTGAAACTAACGAGTGTCCTGCCATCGGGGAAATCAAAATCAGTGATGTCATCGAGTGGGGCACCTTCGTTTGGGATACCAAGGATTTTCGCTAACGTTTTATCAGTAAATTCGATATCAATTCCTCTGACACGTGTTCTCGCTGTAAAAGTGTCTAACACAAAATTGCAATGGAATAATCTAATGGCATTAGCGGCAATGGGGAAGTGTAAGGTGACAAAATGTTGTAACCCTAATGCCTCAAAGTAAGGGCGGTGATCCGGAAAGACAGTCCATTTAATCGGCGATCCGGTACATATAGTGTGCATGATGAAATCGGCGTACCACAATAAGGCTTGATCGGAAGTTTTAAACTAAAACTCATCCGACACACCATCGTCCGATTGGACCGAAGAAAAGAGGCAATCCGTATGCGAATCTGAAGACGATGCCTCTTCACTGGCATTAGTCTTCTTCCTCTTGAAGGGATTGAACTTAGGCATTCTTTCCAAAATTTTCTAGAAACCCTAAGTATTGAAAAGAGGTGGAGAGAAGGGATTATACCTTCCAAAAATTGGATATGTTGTAGAGGATGACGTTCGTCGCACGAATCCAAAGTTTAGACGAGAAACTCCACATGGATTGGAAGAACAGGGATGGAGAAAAGCTAGGGTTTGGAGACGCGGAGGCTGCTGTTATGAGGATGTGGGGAAGAATGAAGAAGAAAGAAGCCTCAGGTTTGTGCTGGTACATATATATACCCAGCCGAACTCTGGCCAAATTCGGATCGAACTCGGGCCGAATTCGCCAAGGGTTGCCTGGCTATATATATAAAAAAATTCAAATGAGGCCACATTCTTTTTCATTAATTCGTTTCAAATATTTAATTCAAAGTTTAGTAATTTTAAATCTCAAAATAATATAATTAATATCATTTTATGAATTAATATTCTTTACTCAGCATCTGCCTCAAATTAGCTGTAGGAGTACTGTCCCAGCTAACGGAGGTTCACCGGGGAACTCTTAAGTACCGCTTCGCTTCGACCGTAGTCGTGGTGACCGACAGACTCTTTTTAGGCTTGTCTCGAAAATAGTTTATGAGTATCGAATAAATTAATTAATAAAATAAGATTATTTAATATTATTGATATCTAAAATTCCTAATTCTCGACGTAAATAATTAAAACGATCTTCCGCTAAAGGTTTTGTGAGTATGTCAGCTAATTGATTCTATGTGTCTATGTATACAAGGTCTATATTTCCATTTTGTTGATGATCTCTAAGAAAGTGATGTCGAATCTCGATATGTTTAGTACGAGAATGACATACTGGATTCTTAGTCAAATTAATAGAACTAGTATTGTCACAGAAAATGGGTATGTGTGAAAAATGCAATCCATAGTCTTCTAAGGTTTGTTTCATCCACAAAATTTGTGCACAATAACGTCCTGCGGTGATATACTCAGCATCGGTTTTTGATAATGCAACAGAATTTTACTTTTTACTAAACCAAGAGACTAGAGCTTTTCCTAGGAAATGACATGTGCCGTTAGTGCTTTTTCTATCTACTTTGCATCCGATAAAATCAGCATCGGAATAACCAGTTAGGTCAAACGACGTTATTTTGGAATACCATAAGCCGACAGAAGAAGTACCTTTAAGGTATCGGAAGATACGCTTAACTGCGCACAAATGTGATTCCTTAGGATTAGCTTAAAAACGTGCACATAAGCAAACACTAAACATTATGTCTGGTCGACTAGCAGTTAAATACAGTAAGCTATCGATCATACCTCGATACTTACATATGTCGATGGATTTGCCTTGTTCATCAATATCAAGCTTGGTTGAAGTCGCCATTGGAGTGCTAAGTGGTTTTGCTGCTTCCATGTCGAACTTCTTTAATAGATCATTTGTGTACTTTGCTTGATTTATGAATATTACATTGTTGGTTTGTTTGATTTACAGTCCGAGAAAGAATATCAGCTCTCCCATCATGCTCATCTCAAACTCATTCTGCATACACTTTGAAAATTCTTGACAAAGAGATTCATCAGTAGATCCAAAGATAATATTGTCTACATAGACTTGAATCAAAAGAATATTATTATTCAAAGATTTTATAAACAAAGTAGTGTCAATCTTTTCTTTTGAAAAACCGTTATCAAGTAGAAAAGTGCTTAGACGATCGTACCAAGCACGAGGGGCTTGTTTCAAACCGTATAAAGCTTTCTTCAACTTGAAAACATATTCAGAAATTTTGAAATCAGTAAAACCGAGTGGTTGAGCTACATAAACATCTTCTTTTATAAAACCATTTAAAAATGCGCTTTTGACATCCATTTGAAATAACTTAAAATTATTGAAACATGCAAATGCACATAACATGCGGATGGATTCTAATCTCGCAACTGGGGCATAAGTCTCATCGTAGTCGATACCTTCTTCCTGATTGTATCCTTGAGCTATGAGTCGAGCCTTATTACGAGTCACTAAACCATTCTCGTTCAGTTTATTTCGGAATACCCATCGGGTGCCAATGACAGGATGATCAATAGGCTTGGGAACAAGTTTTCAAACTTGATTCCGTTCGAATTGGTTTAATTCCTCTTGCATAGCATCTAACCAAAAATTATCACTACATGCTTCATCAATATTTTTGGGTTCAAACTGCGAGACAAAAGCAACACAAGAAGCTATATTTTTATTAGAGGAACGAGTACTTACACCCTTGGTAATCTCACCAATTACCAAGTCCTTTGGATGACTAGCCAAGAATCTCAACTCTTTTGGTGTAGTCTCAAGATTGCTAGTTCCGGCTTCTTTGCTTGGAGGTTCATCTGATGCCTGATGTGATGGTTCTGCATCTTTGTGTGAAGGTTTTGCAGTAGCTATACTTGGTACGATTATGTC
Source organism: Iris pallida (assembly GCA_029216955.1). Taxonomy (NCBI): domain Eukaryota; kingdom Viridiplantae; phylum Streptophyta; class Magnoliopsida; order Asparagales; family Iridaceae; genus Iris; species Iris pallida. The sequence goes on along the minus strand of JANAVB010021600.1, from coordinate 13,046,602 downwards.
TTCATTGTCATCATCGTCTAAGTGTTGATTTAGCTTATCAAACTTGACGTTGATAGTTTCTTCAATGATCATGGTTCTTTTGTTGAAGACTCTATATCATTTGCTCTTTGCTGCATAACCTAAAAATATACCTTCATCGGCCTTTTCATCAAATTTACTCAAATTATCTTTAGTATTAAGAATAAAGCATTTACAACCAAAGATTTTGAAATAAGAAACATTTGGTGTTCTATCAAACCATAATTCATAGGGAGTCTCCTTCGATATAGGTCAAATCAGAACCCTATTGAGAATATAGCATGCTGTATTTACAGCTTCAGCCCATAAGTATCTAGGTAGACTAAACTGGTTTAACATAACTCTAGCCATTTCAGATGGAGTTCTGTTCTTACGTTCCACAACTTTATTTTGTTACGGAGTCCTAGGGCAAGAGAATTCATGCAAATAACCGTATGTGTCACAAAATTGCTTAAATTCTGCATTCTCAAATTCGTTGCCATGATCACTACGAATGTGAGTAATCATGAACACTTTTTCATTCTGTACTTTCTTGCAAAAGGTGACGAACTCTGATAATGCATCATTCTTGCGTGCAAAAAAATAAACCCACGTATATCTAGAGAAGTCATCTATAATGACAAATGCATATAACTTTCCACCTAGACTAGCAATTCTGCTAGATCCAAATAAGTCTATATGCAGCAATTGTAAAGGTCTAGTGGTACTTACAGCATTCTTGGATTTGAATACGAATTTGGTAGCTTTGTTCTTTTCACATTCACTACATACCGTATCCTTCTTGAAAGAGATATCCGGTAAGCCGCGTACCAACTTCTTCGTAGATAATCTTAAAATTGTATCCATGTTTGCATAACCGAGTCTCATATGCCATAGTTGACTCTTAATGCTTTTGGCCATCAAACATCTACCTGCTGTGTTAGCATCTTCCAACAAATAGAATACATATATATTGTCTTCCCTAATACCTTCAAATATAGTGCTACCAGTTGAACTATCAATTATAGTACATTTGTCTTTTATGAAGTTAATACCATAACCATGTTCAGCTAAATGGCTTATGTTGAGCAGATTATGTTTTAACTCGATAACAGGACAAACATCTTTAATCACTGGATATGGAGCCTTACCAATATCACCGACACCGATTATGTACCCTCTCAAATTATTACCGAAGGAGACGTATCCTTCTTTATTCCTTTTCGACAGTGTTGTAAATAATGAAGCGTCACCAGTCATGTGCCGTGAGCAACCGCTGACGAGGATCCATTTGCTCCTAGCATGTGAAGGACGTCCCACCTACAAAATAATTTGCAGATGAAACTTTTGGTACCCATTTCTTGTAGGGTCCTGACTGGTTAGTTTTCGGTATCCATGCATAAATATTTAAATCTACTAACTTTTTGATTCTACATGCAGAAGATATGTGACCAATGAGGCCACAATAATGACATTTAGCATGTTGAGTGTTGAAAGTAGTGTGAGGTGCATGATTGGTAGGTTTTGGTTTTTTAGTATAGAAGAATGCATGCCTATTAGTCTTCTTGGGCATAGTCTTGGTATGGTTTGGTCTGACAGTGTTGGGCGTGTTCCGATGATTCGGTAATTGACACGTGTTAGACTAGGAAGCATCAACTTCAGGCCGTTTTCCTAAACTAATTTCCAACTTTTTGGAAGTGTCATATAATCTAGTATAGTCAGATATGAGTGATTCTAATCTGACCTGTGCACACTGGAGACTCTTTCTCTCCTTAGATAGGTCTTCCTTTAACTGGATAATAGTTTGGTCTTTTTCTTCGAATAGCTTAACAGTCTCGTGTAACAACAATTTAATAGAAGAAAGCTCACCCGACTCATTTGAAGAGTCACTATCTCTAACACGATCTAGTAGGTCGGTAAGTCATCATATTTCACCTTTGTACTCTTTGAGTACCTTCTTAGAGGTTTTATATTTGCTACGCAGTTTCCTGTAATCATCTAACAGTTCACTGAAAGCCTCTCCTAATTGCTCAAAGGTGAAATCATCATAAGGATCAAATAGAGGATTAGTGATTACCTGATCGTAAGCCATCAAGCACACATTTGCAGCGTCATATGATTGTTCATCTTCTGAGTCGCTGGCTTCACTTTCATGCCCTATGCATGTGTTGGCGTACTTTTTTGATGTCAATTTCTTCAGGTAGCCTTTGTCATATTTGCTGTTTTTCTTTGATGATGATGCTGTTGGACAGTCTTTCTTCATGTGTCCTTTCTTCTTGCATCCGTAGCAAATAGGATCTTCCTCGTTGTTGTTGTTGTTGTTGTTGTTGTCTTTTGTTCTCCTGTTAAATCTCATGAACTTCTTGAATTTTTTTACCAGAAGAGCTTGATCTTCAGAGTCAGAGTCGCTGTCGTCGGAATCATCTTCGACGGTTCTTCTTTGTTGAGCCTTGAGAGCGATCGTCTTCTCTGACTTCTCCTTTGGTGTAGCATCTTCAAAGTCTTGAAGTTCTAACTCATGATTGAGTAGCTTACCCATGAGTGTTTCTAGAGACATTGTTGAGAGGTCGTTCCCTTCAATGATTGCAGTAGCCTTTGGAATCCAGTTCTTTGTAAGGGCTCGTAGAAGTTTACGAATCTTCTCATGGTTACTGTAATCCTTGCCTAGTGAAGACAGAGGATTTACAATATTCAAGAATCTTGTAAATATCTGAGTGACTGATTCACTTGGCTTCATTTTGAATGCCTCATACTCCTGAGTAAGTCTGCTGATCTTTGACTCCTTGACTTGTGTTGTTCCTTCGTGGGTTACTTCGAGAAGTTTTCATACTTCGTTTGATGTTGTGCAAGTAGACACCCTGTTGAATTCAGTTCTGTCTAAAGCACAAAATAAAGCGTTAATAGCACGTGCGTCAAGACTGGCCTTTTTTTTTTCTTCCTCTGTATATTTGTCATGGGGTTTTTCAGCTAAAACACCATTAACATTAATACGAGGTAGCTTTTTATAGCCATCAATAACTACAGACCATAAGTCAAAATTAAGAAATTTTAGAAAGAAACTCATACGTGTTTTCCAATAAGTGTAGTTTGTGCCGTCAAACAATGGAAGTCTGTTTGTGGCTTGGCCTTCACTTGTGAATTTCACAGTTGCCATGTGTAATGCTGTGATATATATATAAAAATTGAATATAACTGCAATTTTACCTTGCTTTACCTGTATAACCCGCTCTGATACCAATTATAGAAACGAAATCGTAAAGCAGAATAATCTAGAGGGGGGTAAATAGAGTAGGTAGCGGAATATTGCTAATTAAAAACTTGTTAGCAGTTAGATCAAAGATATAATAATAATCACAAAAGTAAATGACATAAATTAAAAGTGATCAGAAGGCAAACGTAAACACCGAGATTTATACTGGTTTCCCTCTTGTGAGGACTAGTCCAGTCGGAAGAACTCTAGCTTCCAGTTGAATCCACTATTGAAAAATCCCGCAAGTTTTCATACGAAGTCATTGCAACTTCTACAGACGCGAGCTTTGATACGAAGAACTCGACCAACTTCAATTGTGAAGAGTTGAATCTTCTATCAAGCCTCTGATTACAATCGCTCTGAAACTTCTAGACCGTACCGTACTGGCAAATCGACTAGAGGATTGTAACTGGCTTGGGATTTGAAAATGAAAGCTTTTAAGAACTCTTTGGAAGAATGTAAGCTTAAGAAGAGAAGAGATTGAAAGTGAATTAGTGATTTGAAATGATCGAAATACTTCTCTATTTATAGTTTTTCCAAAGACAGAACTCTGACAGAATTCGGGCAGAATTCGGACAGAACTCTTTGTAACAAACTGCAACTGAAGGATGACCAAGTTCAAAATCCAATGTTCACTAACGTTCCAAATGGCCGAACTCTGGCCGAACTCGGGCCGAGTTCTGCTGGGGTTCTGCCAGTTCATTTTTGGAAAAAAAAATCAATTTTTGGCTTTTTGAAAAATCCTTCAGAAGCTTTTTGTAAAAAGAATATTTTTCAAAAACGTAGATCATTTGTAAAAGAATATGATGGTTTTGAAAAATGTTTTCGGATAGCCTATTTGCCAGTACGACTCGGTGTAAAATGTATTCCTAGACTCAATAAAATGAAAAATTACATTGCTTAACAGGAAGTACAGTTGGAGTGGCAAACGGCTTCAGAACTTCTTCGGTCTTGAACAAAGTAAATATCCATTGTTTGAGCAGTGTCCAAAACGTCGTAGGTAAACATCTGAGTTGACTTGCTTTTATATCGAGACAGAGTTTGATCAAGTATTAAAATCAGGTTTGACCATGACCAATGGGCCAACAGAATGACTATTCTCCTGCATTTTAACACGGAAAATGACCATTCTTTTTTATATTAGAATGGCGAATGATCATAAATGTGTTGTTCTGATTGTTGATCTCTTCTATTTTTATGTTTTCAGGGGGATGGATTCAAGCTGTTTAATTAATCTTTGCTTCAAGGGAGACCATTCTCCTGCATTTTAACACGGCGAATGATCAGAATGTTTTCAGGGGAATGACAATTTTTCGTGATTTTAATACGGAGAATGACCATTCTCCTGTATTTTAACACGGAGAATGGCAATTCTTCGTGATTTTAACACGGAGAATGACTATTCTCCTGTATTTTAACACGAAAAATGACCATTCTTCTTTATATTAGAACGACGAATGATCAGAAATGTGTTGTTCTAATTTGTGATCTCTTCTGTTTTTATGTTTTCAGGAGGATGATTCAAGCTGTTTAGTTAATCTTTGTTTCAAGGAAGACCTACTTTCCTGCCGTGTCACTTATGAAAGTACCGTAGAATTTTTAAAGCATCAAGTGTGCGATCGATGGACTTCTTTGGATCCACTTTCCTTTTGTTTCAAGTTTTTGCATTCTGATGGAACTGAATTGTACATTGACAGTGATTTTTGGCTTCGGTTATTGGTTGGTGGTTTTCACGGTACCCATCACGTGAGCTTTGATCTATTTGTGGAGCAAGTATATCCTCCATGTTCTTTATCGACATCTTTTTCTTGTCAAAATATTCCCATGGTACCTTCGTCTTTCTTTTCTAGATCTTTGAGTAGATGTTCTCCTAATGTAAAGGATAAACGAGTAGTAGATTTTTATGAGGGCTCGCTTGAGACAATAAAGAAGAGGAAATCGGATATTGTCACGACCCGCTCCCGAATAACTGGACACGAGTCAGACACGCCCAGCCTTTGTCGTTAGACATGACAAAGTAAGCTGTACCAATCTAGGAAAAAACTAACCAGATATACAAGAGTAAATGTGAACACAACATCTATAAACGAATCCCAAATCCAGATACATGTCTCAGAATTCATTACATTCCAGCAAATGAAAGTAAGTCTACTAGTCTCAATACAAGAAAATAATATGGAAATATTAAAGTAAGCTCTAGGCCTCTGCAGTCTCTAAGTCAAGAGCAACTCCAGCTAGCTCTCCTGCATCTACTGGCTCTCTGCCATAATATGTGTCGCACAGAGCCTCCAACTCACCTGCAACATATCCTAGTCAAGAGCGGAGCTAAGTATATCCAAGGAATAAATATGTACATCATGGTATGAACAAAAAACAGGAATATATGTAAAGTACAAGAAACGAGACAAGATATGAAACTGAACAGAAAATACTGGAAGTAAAACAGGGAACATGATATGAGTCTTGAACATGAAATACAACCTGAACATGAAGTACAACCTGAACATGAAATACAACCTGATCATGAAATACAACCTGAACATGAAATACAACCTGATCATGAAATACAACCTGAATCCTAACATGTGCAATATTGGAATTCTTCTAGATTGTGTGATCGGCTTGGGTAGATGCAATGAACATGAAATGGTACGGCTTTGGTCCCGCGTGCACGATGCAGGACCTAAGCTATTCACATGAATAGTAACAGGGTTTGATCACACGTCTATAGTATTTCTCCTCCCAGACACAAGTAATCCATGAAACATGAAACCAGACAATACCGTGATACATCGTGTCAACAAGGAGATACAAGGATGAATATACAATACATGAGAAATGAACAAGTCCGAGGAGTATACTTGCCTGGCTCAGGGTGGTCGAGAAAGGGTAGTAAAACTGGATGTCCTCCTGTTTATGATTTACAATTGATAAGTTGACAATATAGAAAGATATTTCTAGTCTAGAAGGGTCACTAAACAAAATATTTGGTTTTAACTTGCCAACTCTAAACCTTCCTTATAAAATAAGACAATAACCAACTATGACCTAAAACATGAAGCAATCTATCACAATCTTATAATTGCACTAATTAATATTTTAGGTACATCAAAACAAATTCTATTCCTATAATTTCTTTCTATGGTTAAATAGTTAAAAGAGTAGATTTATTTAGAGATTAAAATATCTACAAATACTCCTTATGCACTCTACAATCCATTCTTTCTTAAAATATGAAGCCAGATCATCACTTCCTAATCCTTAACTCATCATGAAAACATTTGCTAAATAAAGCCAACTAATCTCTATGGAAAGACTAAACTGACAACTAAACAGGGAAAGTAAAAGGTTTGGGTTAAGTAACAATTAAAAAAAGAACTGCAGTTGCCCTGCTCAGAATATCAGTCATCAATGGGCACACAAATTCTCAGTTTTTCATCTATTATATCCAGCTTCAGTTCAATTAAATATCAATCCTGGATACTAGATCAATCCAGTCTTGTAGGACTGATATTCAGTCCAATATGAGTTCCCTTATCAGTCCAATAGTTCTTCACAATCTTACTACTCATCTTCAGGTTTGAAAATAAGCTCTGAAATTCCTACATCAGAGCACATAATAGGCTATCGCTCTGAATCCCAAGTTACATCTCAAATCTAAACTCTCATCATCAACCCTCGAATTCATGTTGCATACTGATATAAACCTTAATCCCATTCAAAACAGTCTAACAGTCAGTCCAAGTGTAATATCCATAGCTTGTGGTTTGATTTCTCAAATATATACTATGAAATTCATATCTCAGTCCTTAACAAGACTGAGAACAATTTCAGTCCAAGGATAGGATTTGGTTTCCTCTGTCCAAGCCATAGCCATGATGCAGAACCATCAAACCCTGAGTATTCTTGATTATAAGTTAGCAGGCTAACTTTAAACTAAAAGCTCTGAAATACCATTCCACAGTTTGATGCAAAACAATCCTTAACAGGACAGGGAATAATTTGGTTCAACAGCAAGAGTTAAGATAGTAAAATAGAATTAGCTATCAAGTTCATATTCCTAAAATTGCTCTCAGGAACTACACAGGCACAGTTAGTTCTATTTAACCATAATCAATCTCAAAAATTATCCCTTCATGCACACTTGAGTATTCCCACCTGAGATATTAAATTGCTACAACTAGCTAAACTTATACTCCACATAATATGCTCTAGGAAACCACAACAATCAGTAATTAGATGCACATGATTCTCTAATCTTGAGTACAAACCACAACTTAATTCATCAGTGTTAGTTCTTAATAGGACTGCAATCAAGTGATTACACTGAACAGTCAACACAGCAACCTCTATTGAATTGGAACTTCGTTTATAGCCCTTACCAGAGATTTTCAGTTATCCTCGGTCCCAACTGAAACTGATTCGATTCAGATTAAAATTTGAAATACCAAAGCCAACTATCATTTAGACCTTAGTTGAGAAATCAGTCCTGGAATGAGACTGATACAATCAGTCTAGCTAAGATTGATTTAGATCAATCTTTCATAGACTGCCACATGTCAATCTTAGCTAGAATGTTTGTATAATTAGTCCTAGCTACCAGTTCAGTTTAAGAAATAACAACCCTCTTCTTAGTCAATTGCCAATAACAGATAATCTGTCCTTCTCTCAATATGTCCATCACCAAAGTCTTCTCTATACTAACAGGATGTATCAGTAAGGAGAAATAACTCTAGGACACTGGACTCCACTGTTAAAACCTTCTAATGCTATAGTCACATCCTCCTCACACATTTAACTAACCATAGAGAATATAAGAAATAGAATTCATGAAAGGAGTTTGGCTTATACCTGCAATAGCCTGATTGAAACGAACAGATCAGTTCAGTTCAACACCAACAATCCCTTCTCGATCTACTGCTACCCCCTGGTTGATCATTCAATCGAATAGATAGGCTAATTTAATACCATGTTATATCTTCACTATTTGTTATCTCAAGTATTTAAAACATTAACTCCAGATTGAGAAATAAGGAACTCTATAAAGAATCCTGATCTACAATTTAATCGAATAGCTCAATTTGAACTCAGAGTAATCCGAACAGGATTTGGATTTACCTAGATCGATGTTGACATGAGAATTTCCAACTTCTGATCATGGTCAACTCGGGTCATGAGTATGAAGAACAGATTTGTTACTCCATGAGAGATCCTGTCACTGAGAGAGGGAAAAACTTACAAAATTGATGATCAATCAATCTTCATCCCTTCGATAATAATAAAAACAGAATCAACAGATCTCAAAGAGATCAAACGGCTACTCACCGTTCTTGGTACGATTTGGGTTGTAGAACTCGATCCAATGCTGATTCCTTCACTAATTTCCCTATTGCATAATTGAAAATACAGGAAGAATTCTATCACTAATTCAAGGAATTGATCCATCAAGATTCAAACAAGTAAGAATTCCATACCAATTGGCTAGCACACTAATTGAATCCTCAGGAGCCCGCCTTGATCTATCGATCCAAATCTTCCGGTCTGAAATTCGATTGGATCGATTGGATCAAAACAAAATAGAAGGATTGATTACAAGAAAAGTGGAAACAAGCCTTACTGATGATCAATGGAAGAAAAGCGGTGAAGAACGTCGTGCCTAAACGTCAGAGTGGTCATTCTCGCCAATGAAGTAAACCGCCATCATCGTCAACCTCCTCTTCACCAAAATTTGGGCTGGAAGAAATAGGTTTAGCTCTGGAGAGAAAAGGGAACGAAGAAGTACTGAAGAGGGGGGTTTAAATAGAATCAGATCTGTACCTATTTCAAAATTGGCGCCAAATCGATTGGAAAAATTCTTCAGGAGAGAGATATTCAAAAAGTGATTAGAGAGCTCGAGCTCTCCTCAGCAATAGAATAAGACCTGTTGATTCAACAGTAAGGTGGGTTTGTGAAATAGTAAAGCCCATAGTTTAAGTAAAAGAGGCCCATAGGCTGAAAACGAAAAAGATAATAAAAATGATATATATATATAATAGATTCATATAATTGAAGTATATAAAATTCTAAATTGCTTAATCAATATATATAAAAAAAAACTTTTTATTAAAATTTCAATTATCATGAATGTGGAGTTACAGATATGTGGCCTGGATCAAATTATCGACGTTGGTCAGATTTTTCTAAATAGTGTTGAAGAAGTAAACCACACTGTTAGAAAGGTTTGTTTTGAATCTTGTCATCCATTCCATATTTTAAAATCTGAGCCGGGAAAGGACACTGTTTGCAGCAAGAATTACAAGACCCATGCTTGTTTGTGGAGCTTCCATGCTATATCTATTTTGAAAGATAATCAAATTTTTTAGATGAAAAGGTATGTGGGAGAACACAATTGTGGAGCTGGCTATATGGATAAAGGTCATCTAGTTGTTCCAGCAAAGTTTGTGAAAAGTTTGGTTAGTGACATTGTTCGGATGGATCCTAAAAAGTCGGCAAAATCAGTTGTCGACGAATTCAAGGTTGACTACGGTTTATCTCTTACATACGGGTAGGCATACCACGACATTAGGCTGGTGCACCAAGAAATGTACGGAGACGATGTTAGAGCTTACAGCGACTTGTGTTGGTATGTCGACAGGGTAAAGAAAACCAATTATGGTTCCGTTATCGACTTTCAGAAAGATGATACAACAATAAGGTTTCAGAGGCTTTTTCTTTCATACGGGGCTTGCGTTGAAGGCTTTCAATACTGTCGCCCGATACTATATTTGGATGAGACTTTCCTTACAAGGAGGTTTAGAGGCTGTTTAATGGCTGCTACAGCGAAGAATGGTAACCAACATTTTTACCCTCTTGCCTATGGTATAGTCTCAGGCGAAGATGGCGACAATTGGGATTGGTTCTTTAAAAATCTTAAGAATGTTGTTGGATGTAGTAGGCATATGGTCTTTCTTTTGGATCAAGGCACGGGTTTAGTTTTTGAAGTTCCTAAAGTATTCCCTACTGCTTACCATAGCTATTGTTATCATCACATGAAGAATAACATATCGTTGAAGAAGAAAGGAAATGAAGGAGTGTATCTGCTTGTACTTGAAGCTTGAAGGCAAGCAGTATATGCTCTAATACCAGGTGTGTAAATCAGACAAATATATGTAGTTTTTCTTTGCATTTCTCGTTATTTTAACACGAAGAATGAATATTCCCCGTGTAATTCTTACGGGGAATGTCCATTCTCCGTTATGCGTAGCATGACGAATAACCATTCTCCATTATTTTTGAATGGAGAATGTATGTTCTCTGCGATTTTAACACGGAGAATGGTCCCTATTTTTTTTATCTGCTTGGGTGTTGACTTCCTTCTTTCTTTCTTTTTGTATAAAGATGGTTATAAACAAGCATTTAAGAAAATTTATGATCTGAAATGTGGTCAAATGCATTCTTTTCTGGATGTAGATACGGCGAGGTTGCTTCTAGTTGTATGGAGTCATTCAATGTATGGATAAAGGCTGAAAATAAAATGCATATTTCAGCACTTGTAAACGTTATCCGAGTGAAGATGATGAAGATGATTTTGGATCGCCATAAGGATGCAATTGATTTTAATAGCAAATTGACTCTATACGGCGAGAATATGCTGAAGCAGCTTATAGATGGTGGTATGTCTTATAAGGTAAATCGTTCTGGTGATTTTGAGTTTGAGGTGATGGAAGATACTTTCTTCCACCTGGTGAATCTTCTTGATTGGCATTGTAGTTGTCGTAGATGGAATGTAGAGGGATTCCCTTGCAGCCATGCAATCCAATGCATCAGATTTGGTTCGAAGAAATTCGTTTACAATTTTGTGGAGTATTATTGGACATCAGATTTCTACAAGAATCTATATTTATGTGCAATTCGTCCAGTTCCAGATTATGAAAAATGGTTTGAAAATAATTCCACTGATTTGGTTCTACCCCCTGTTCTGAAACGGGGCCCCGGCCGACCAAAGGCGCACTGTTATAAAAGCAAATATGAGAACAAGGGAAAAGAGAAGAGGAAGATGAGGTGCCAGAATTGCTTTGAATTATATAATCACAATCGTACCACTTGCCCTCTCCCTCCACGTGCTGCTACGGGGGTCGAAGGGGCAGCGCCCCTTCGTTAATACATACAAATATATTCTTTCTTTTATAAAATTGTTTTTGAATACATTTCTTGCATTTTTGGATATCAATGGTGCTATTTTGAAGTCTGTATATCTACTGTTTCACATTTTTTACTGCATAAAGGCCATTCTGCATGAGATTTACACTGAGAATGACCATTGTCCGGCATTTTAACCCGAAGACTGGACATTCTCCGGCACTTTAACACGACAAATGATCATTCGCCATGAGCATTATATGGGGAATGGCTATTCTCCTGCATTTTAACACGGGGAATGGCCATTCTTCGTGAGCCTTACACGGAGAATGGCCATTCTCCTATTTTAATACGGGGAATGGACACTCTCTTGTATTTTAACACGGGAAGTGGCTGTTTGCAAAAACAAAAGTTAATCTTTATTTCAACAAACTTTGTAAAAGAAGATTACAAGAATTCTGGAAAGTACAACTGTAGGAATCCAATCTAGAAGACGATTACTTTATCCCTTGGATGATGTGAACTTTAAAAATGGTAGCCTCTGAATTTGAAGGCGATAGCCTCGGAAGAATGCAGCAGCACTTGGACAAGAACTCCTGAACTCTCTGATATTTCTGAACTTTATGTCTGATCCCCTGGAATGAAGACTTGAAGCTCTATTTATAGAGTTCTGAAAATAACTAACTTTTAGTTATTCTGAATGGCGCAAGTTGGATTGCGCATGCACTAGATTGCGCAGCATTAGACTACGCAGGCAGTTGTCTGATCATAGGCCAACTGTCTTGGACACATGGCATCATTTGATTGAAATGTGCATGATCATGTACAGATGGTTGCCACGTAGTGAGCAATTGATGGCACGAATGTCACGTATACATTTGTCAGTTGTCATAATGAAGTGCACCACATGAATTGCGCTGACTTCCGATTGCGCTGGAATAGACTACGCAGCAGAAAGCCTGGCAGATTGTGCTGCATGTACAACTGTCCTCGAGCGTTGTGCGGCACAATAAACGAACAGTCTCCTCGTTCTTTGTGCTGTCAGTTGTCAGAAGATTTGATTGTGTTAGGTAATGATGATATGGCCACGTCAGCTTGCGCACTTGAGAGTGTGCGCAGTCCAGTCTGCGCAATCTGGATGATGCACAATCTGACTTCTGCGGAAGATGTATTTCTTGATTTTCATGACTTTGTTGAAGGGTGCAACTTGATTTTCTAGGACCTACAAGACCCCTTTCAAAGTTTTCGAAAGTTGAATTTATTCAAAATTTTCGAAATACTTTGAATTTTGAATTATCAATCAAGTTGCACACGTGATGATGCTGTCTGCACAATCGGAGGGATTATCCCTATTTATTCGGCGCAATCTAAGGCGGCCGTTGCTCTTTGAAAGACTATAAGTAGTTCCCTTCGTCCTTCATATTATTCTTTACTTGTTTTTATTGTGCTTGGGAGAGAGAAATCCCCGAGCCTACTCTGACTTCACTCTTTCTTCCCCGTCGACTTCATGGCTCCCAAGCGTTCCTCTGCCGCCGACAAGGGCAAGGCCCCCGCTGAGTCTTCGGCTCGGGTTGTGCCGTGTCCTTCCCGATACGAAGCTGCGCACCCTGCTTTGCGAGGTAGACAACCCAATCGAAAACCCCTTTTTAGGGTTATTTTTCGACTTTACTGAATCTTAAAATCCATCTCTTTTTAGAGATGTGATCATACTGTGCCATCCTGTTTAGGGTTTTGGTTGCACGAACCCATTATTCTTCATTATTATGAAGAATATCTTCTCGCACAATCGGTTGAATTGCGCTGGCAAAAGTCAGCGCAATCGGCTGATTTGCGCAAGATTGTCAGCGCAATCTGATGCTTGCGCAATCTTTATCAGCACAATCTGATGCTTGCGCAATCTGATGTTTGCGCAATCTGATGTTTGCGTAATCTGATATCTACGCAATCTGATGACAGAATTTTTGACTTGACTTGTACTAAATTTTGTTTTTTCTGTCTGATGCAGTTGATACCAGAGAGGACCCAAATTATGAAATCTTCATAGGAACTTTATCTGAGCCAGATTTCAAAGAAGACTTATCCCATGTACTATTCCCACAATATGCCCTTTCATCCTCTCGCCAAGCTATCCTGATAGCTCAGGATAACGAGACCTTGTTAAGTCTGATGAATGGACAGCCGTTGCAGTCTGCTGACACTGTCACCCACAAGAAGCCTATGTTCCTCTTTGGTGAAGCCATTGACAAAAGTTCTCAACCTAGACCCGAGTTGAGTCGAAAACTTTTCCAAGGAAGGAGAAACTGATCCAGTTACCAAACATAGCTAGATGCCTCCCTCTAGCACGACATGCAAGCCATCCTAGGAGGATGGATTGGGACATTACTCCCCTTCAACATGTACGGACAGAAAAAATCTGTGTCATGAAAGGCCCGAACAATAGGGACATATTCTATAGCTCTTCTGAGCGACACGGCACTCTACTAAGAGGGTTGAAGCCAGGTTGTATTCCTCCTGAGAACTCGTCTTTGTTGTTGCCGGTAAGAACACCGATTTTTGCTAACGAGTATGCAAAGGCGGAGGGCAGGTATCCTGACCAAGACATCCGGCTGACCGGTTTGGTAAATCTGGATAATAGGAGGTGGAATTGTATAGCCAACTGGGTATTGGCTCAATTTGAAGATAAGCTTAGAGAAATCGAGCTTTATAACGCGGTATATGCTACCATATATGGCTTCCATCCAAACCCTCATCTGTTTCTAGCCCTGGCAGAGAGGTATAACTATAGGACAGGGACGTTCATGACGCCCTGCGGGGAGATGGGATTGGCGCTCCATGAGATGAAGTATATCTCATGCTTACCAACGGGAGACTGCCCTTACGAGGAGTATGTTCCCACAAACGACGAGTTAGATAGACTGTGTCGGAAAAATCCAAAAATGGTAGCAGTTTTCGAAGAACTACTGTGCCATTATAATATATGTTCCTTATATTACAAGAGCGGCTCCTCCGGCACATGTTATTCATCGAAGTGGTTGCCGTATCTTTTTCTTAACCATATCGTAGAAAAAAGACCAAAGATCATGACTCCTGCAACCCAGCTTTCTTTTAACCTCTCAGCCGCAGTGAGGTTATAAAACTGATGGAGGAAAATAAGAAGATGTATATTAAAGTTACTGATGAACACCAATTCCCTCCGCTGAAGCCCGGAAATTTTGTTGAAAGCTTTATAAGAATGGGCTACAGGACCATGTCACAAGAAGATCAGCTGGCAAGATTTTTAACATACTGGCTCCACCGATTTGTTATACCTGGGGCCAGCGCCGTGGACCACTTCCACCGCAGCGTACTCTTCACTGCCGTCCGGTTAGTCTTCGGCTACCGGATGGATTTGCTATTAGCGATGACTTGTAGAATAAATGCAGGTCTTCGGTTGTATGTCGATTCTATGATCAAGTAGAAATGTGAGAAAGGGAACTTCCCAAGACTGGAGTTACCCTACACCTATCTATTTGGGTGGTTGCTTTTGCATCATCCCTCTCTGATGAACCCTGACATGGGGGCAGTTAGCGACAGCTTTCTGTGTAGATTCTTCCGAAGCAAGTGGGTATACGTTAGTCTGAAGGACTGTAGACGTGCCCTAAACCTTGGCAAGGGATGGAACTTTTATAGCTTCGCTCCTCCAGCTGGTTACGAGTTCATGGCGACAAATATGATTGATCTGGGGAGACAGCCACTGGGCCGAGCATCTTTTGACTGGCTGAAGGCGATTAGACCCTCACATTTGGTATACAAATTTGAGGAGGAGTGATACCTTGAACCATATCTGCCGAGTTGCTTCGCTCGTCAATTTGGTTATGATCAATTCCATGTAGGCAACGCAATAACTTGCCTACAAGGAAAGGGGATAACTTTCTTCAATTATTCATGGGATGGGAGGGAGTAGGTCTTGCTTCATATTTGTTAATTCATTTCTGGTTCACACGACTTCAGGCAGATAAAGCAGCTATAAAAGCTATGCTTGTTACTACAATGCTCGAGACACTAGGACGGTGTTCTCGATGCCAAATAAGAATGATAATGGCCCAAGAATGCTATAAACATATTCACTGTTCTACACAGCTGCCAATACATTTGCTGAGAACTTTAGTCTGGTGGATAGCTTCGCAACAACAACCCGACTGAAGAAAGGAGCCACTGCTATATTAGCTCCAGCAAATGACGAACAACATGAACCGGTAGACGATCCATTAGAAGCTTCCAGAGAAGTAAACTTCCCTGCGGAAGTGAATCAACCACTGAGAATTTCTCTGAAAGTGGTTAAGTCTCCGGCCAAGGAGAAGAAGAGAAGGAGAGAAGAACCTTCTTCTCCAGTCGCGAAGAAGAAGTTAATCTTGGAACCATCATCAGAGAAGGTCACTACTAGATCACAACCCCAACAATTGGCTGAATCAATCCGAGAAGAAGCAGCTACGCCGACCTCTATTCATAAACAGGTCGAGGTAGTAAATGTAGAGAGTCCTGAGAGGCCTCTGCATAGAAAGAAACTAGCCCACAGAAGAAGAAAAATAATGGTCTCTCCTCCAAGGCAAATATTGTCTTCGGTGGTAGTAAATGCTGCAGCGAAAATTACTATGTCATCTCCTACTCCCGCCTTTGAGCTTAGTCCAGAGCAGAGAGAGGCAACTGAACAAAGAGAGGAGGCGGCAGAGCCCATGGAAGATGATGAACAAAAAGATGAGGCTGCAGAGCCCAGAGAAGAGAAAGCTGTACGATCTCCTTCACCAGTGGCAGTAATGACTCATCTTCCTGTTATACCGAGAATAACCCGCGAAGAGGAAGATCGTCTAATGATCGAGGCATTGAATGATTGTGACTTCGGTTATCAAGAAGATGTTGATCATGTCGCTGCTGCTGCTAGCGAAGAGGCTCCTGTGGACAGTGAGGAGAGTACATCATCAGAAGCTGTTGATGAGACACAGAATCCTGAAGAGGATGTTGAAGTCCATCTATCTCCTAAAGCAGCTGATGACACCTTGGATCCTAAAAAGGATGTTGAGGTACAGATATCTTTCGAAAAGATCGCAAATGAAGACGTGGACCTGGAGAAAACTCCTGCTGTTGATCCCCAAGGTATTGAATGAAATTAGCAATCTTTTTTTAATAAATTGATAGCTGACATCTTTATTTTTATCCATACAGAACTAGGATCTTCTCCAGCTCCTCCAACGTGCACGGATATAGTACCTATGATGACAATAGCTAGCAGCAGTCGTCACTTGTCAGGTGGCTCTGAGGCAGGCAGTAGCCAGGCAGTAATGTCTAAGGCTACTTCTGCTAGGCCGAAATCTGTTCCAACATATGACATGCCTGATATTGGACCAAGCCACGGTAAGATTGCTTTCCACTTTTGAACTTTTCCATAGCTGCAAATGACAGACAAAATGATAGTCTATCTGTTTTTTTTGCAGATGAACAACCGGGAGGAGCAACCAGCTCTACTCTAGCTCCTTTATTTAAAGAGCCCTTTGTCTAATTGCAAGAGACTGAACGTTCCGCCGCTTCATCGTCAACAGGAGTAGCTGCTACTCCTGGTGCTTTGGCTACCAATCAGTTTATCATTAAATCATTTACCAAGTTCTTCTTTGATTCATTGGGGCCTTTAATAGATAGAGTGATGGAGAAGAAAGAAGCTGATTTCTCCACGGTTAGAGGTCCAACTTCTTACTTGGTAAATGTCATCCGTAATCAAGGAGACGAGGCTCAGGCTACTTTTCTTGATCACATATTATATGAGCTGGAAACCTCAGTCAAGAGTTACAAAGGGCTGAGTAAAGGAGAGGTAGAGCTTTTAGTATAAGCCGAATTTGAACGAATGTCTCAAGAAGCTGCAGTTGAGAGAGTCAACTTCCAAATTCTGTTGGATGCTTTCACTGCCAAGTCTGCTGAATACAATTCTAAGGTGGAAACAGTGACCTCTGTTGCTGAAAGAAAATAAAGGAGAATTGCTGAATTGAAAGCGGAGATTGCCCGTCTTCAGAAAGAACTGGAAGATGAGGTCATCCAACATCAAACTACAATTCAACAACTTGATGTTCTAACCCAAGAAAGAGATGAATATGCTGCAGCTCATCAACCTGAAATCACTCGCAGAATGGTGACTCTACCAACCTTCAATAAAAAGTCTGGGATGGAAGAAGCCAGGAAGAGAGTGATGGAATCTTGTGAAGAGCGTCTGCAAATTTTGAAGCAGCAAATTGCCAATTTGATGACACCTCCAGCTTAGTATAAAAATATCTTGTATCTTCTTGTTTTGTAATATGAATCTTTGTAATGTCTTGAAATTTGATCAATAAAAGACATTTTTGTGGCTCTATTATTTGTTGCATATCTTGTTTAGATATAAATAATAGCAATAGAAAATATATTCAGAGGTACAGGACATGATATATTTCTTGATCTTGGAAAATAATCATATTCAATTATATCTGTTCAGAGGTAATATAGACGTGGGAAATATAATTTATTGAATATCATTATTTCAATAGACAACTTAATCAAAGATGACAAGTTGCTGATAAGAACGAACTGGATGATTCGTCAAAATGTGAGAACGAAATGAATCGTCGAGATGAATGTAAGGAACGAACAGGCCGTCAAATGATGAATGGGTGAACCGTCAAGTGGATGTGTGAACGGACGAACCGTCGAATGATGAACGGGCGAACCGTCAAGTGGATGTGTGAACGGACGAACCGTCGAATGATGAACGAGCGAACCGTCAAGTGGATATAATGAATGAACGGGTAAACCGTCGGATAATTATGGATAGAATGAACGGGTAAACCGTCGGATAGATGTGTGAACGGATGAACCGTTGAATGATGAACGGACGAACCGTCGGATGAATATAATAAATGAACGGGTAAACCGTCGGATGAATGTGTCGCTTCATAGTCTTACGATGCTTTGTCTATAAATAGAACAGAAAATCAGATGAGATGGTCACTTTCACTTTTCAGCATAAAGATGTCGTCTGGAGATGCATCCAGGAAGGCTGAGTCGTCCCGAAGGTGGAAGCGGAGAATGAAGAACATCCAGTCGAGCCAGTTCAACAAAAGCATATGGCAATGGGCGAAGGTTCATCTGATCCCAAACAGCCAAAGGACATCTTGGACTTCCTTCTCGAACCAGGGAAGACTGAAGAAGAAGAAGTTATGAGAATGGATGCTTGCAAGTTCCTGGTGGGTTCCAGCAAGAATGTTCTCGACACTTTCGTTGATCATGTCTTTGACAAGGCCGGCAGTGGTCCGTGTCCTAATTTCGAGAAGGATGATAGTGACCTTCCTTGATATTATGTATTATCATTCAAGATGAAATAAAACTGAATTTTATTTATGAACTTGTCTGATAATTACAAGCATTGTCTGTTACATTTACACATAATATTTCTTGAGGAATTTTCCATTGATCGGCATCATTGCAACTCGACCGTCTAGCTCTGTGAGTTGATAGGCTCCATTTGAAAAGACTTTACTGATAATGTAAGGACCTTCCCACTTTGTATCAAACTTGCCTTTACTCGAATGAGTCATAGTCATAGGACGTCTGACTGTTAGAGCAAGCTCTCCTTTCTGAAAGGCTCCGACTTTAACTTTGCGGTTGAAAGTTCTTGAGATACGGGCTTGGTATAACTCAATATGCTGTTGAGCTAATAGCCGCTTCTCATCGAGCGCTTCTAATTCTTGAAGTCGGAGAAGATCGTTGTTCTCTGTAGTGAGTTCATTGGCGATGGCAATCCTCAAAGACGGAATTTGGAGTTTTAGAGGTAGAACTGCTTCACAGCCGTACACCAAAGAGAAGGGTGTACAGCCTGTAGGGTTGCGGACCGTAGTACGGTATACAAACTTCTTGAGGAGCTTGATAATAGTCTTGTTGAAAGCTTTGGCCAAGCCATTAGCAGCAGGATTGTAAGCTGTCGAAGCGACATTGTCAATTCGATGATCGTCACAGAACCTTGTGAACTTTTGACTAATGAACTGAGGTCCGTTGTCATGGATGATCCTTCGAGGTACACCAAATCTATAGATGACATGGTGTTTGACAAAATTAATGACGCTGCTAGTCTTGACTTCAGCCAATGGCATAGCTTCAGCCCATTTTGAGAAGTAGTCGGTTATTGCCAGGATGAACCGATGTCCTCTAGAAGAAGGAGGATTGATGGGACCGATGATGTCCATGCCCCAAGCTTCAAAAGGCCAGGAAGCAGCAGTCGGATGAAGGAACTCTGACGGTTGATGAATGAAATCTGCGTAGATTTGACAAGCTCGACATTTTCTCGCATATTTGATGGCATCAGATACCGTAGAGGGCCAGTAGTAACCCATACGTCGGATGCGATCCTGTAGTTTAGGATCGGGTTGATGTGCTCCGCAGACACCGTCGTGAGCTTCACGCAATACTTGCTTCGCCTCATCTCCAGCAAGACAGCGCAAGAGTAGGCCATCATAAGTTCGTCGGTAGAGAGTTTTAGTGGTCTGATTGTAGTAGAATCGCAGAGACCTTCGAAGAATACTCGTAGTCTCCTTGGGATCTTTAGGGAGTATGTCATGGACCACGAAGTCGATGAAAGGAGTTCTCCAATCTTCACTGATAATATTGACTTCAGTAAGATTACTGAATTCAATATTACGATTGTTTTCGACACAGAACAATTACCGATTAGAGATGACCACCACCTGTTGTCTTTTGATAGGGATGGCTAAAACTGCTGCAAGATTGGCCAAAGCGTCAGCTTCAGTATTGTAAGCTCATCGTATATATTCGATGAAGAAGACTTTGAATGATGTAGCCATGTTGATTGCTGCTTCAAAGTAAAGCACTAGATCTTGATGGCGAACTTCATAAGTTTCTCTAACTTAGTTAACAACCAGCTTGGAGTCACCATAGACTTCAAGATACTCAACATCTAGTTGTTTGGATAACTGAAGGCCAATGAGTAGAGCATTATACTCTGCTACGTTGTTGGAGCAAGGCTCATCTAAGGAGTAGGCTCTTTGGATAGCTGACCCGTCTGGAGAAACAAGGACAACTCCAACTCCTGCGACAATGGCACCATTGGGTCCAATCCTAGATGCACCATCAAAGAATAGATGCCAAGTAGGAAATTCTTCGGAGATTGTATTAGATTCCAAAGTCTCGATTGGAATTTCATCATAGAGCTTGGACGTCTCCGGAATAGGATGAGCTGTTAAGAAATCTGCCAATGCTTGACCTTTGACAGACTTTTGAGGAACATATACCATGTCATATTGGGCTAGCAGAATGGCCCACGTAGCCAGTCGAGAATTGAGTGTGCTAGGCTTCTTCATCAATACCCGAAGAGGATTAACTCGGGATATGACATGAATAGTTTGGCCAATGATGTAATGCCGAATCTTTTGAACAGCGAACATAAGAGCTAGGTATTCTTTTTCGAACGGACTATAACGGTGTTCAGCACCAATCATAGTACGACTAAGATAATAGATGGCTTATTCGTGACCTTCTTTGTTCTTTTGAGCAAGTAAAGTGCCCAATGAATGATTCATAGCACGGACATATATTAAGAATGGTATGCCAGAGATTGGTGGCACCAAGACTGGTGGGTACTTCATAAGATACCGTTTTATGTCATCAAATGCTCGTTGACATTCTTTGGTCCAAACGAAAGATACATCCTTCTTCATGAGTTGAGTGAATGGCCTGCAGCGTCCAGACAGATTCGAAATGAATCTCTTGATGTACGCAAGTCGACCTTGGAATCCTCGTAGCTCTTTTAGGTTGTGTGGAGGACGCATCTCTTGAATGGCTTTGATCTTCTCGGGATCCACGTGTATACCCTTAGAGGTAATGACGAAGCCGAGAAATTTGCCACTAGAGACACCCAAGAATGACTTGGTGGGATTTATTTTGAGTTGATGTTGGCGCATGAGATTGAAGATAGTTCTCAAGTCTTAGATGTGATCTTCCTTTAGACGACTTTTGACAGCAATATCATCAACGTAGCATTCGACAGTCTTGCACAGATGATCTCGAAAGATGGTACTCATGGCTCGTTGATATGTTACACCAGCATTCTTGAAACCAAATGGCATGACCGTATAGCAGTAGACTCCGCAAGGAGTACGAAAAAAGTATGTTTTTCGTCTTCTGGATTCATCCGAATCTGATTGTATCCAGATAATCCGTCCATGAAAGATATTCTTTCGAACCCACAGGTGTTGTCAATCCTGACGTCCGTGATAGGGAGAGGGAATTCATCTTTTGGACATGCTTCATTAAGATCTCGAAAGTCGATGTAGACTCGAACTTTGTCAGTTTTCTTTAGAACTGGGACGACATTGGCTACCCAATCAGGATGCTGTTCTTCTCGAATAAAGCCACAAGCGATAAGCTTCTTGACTTCATCGTCGATTGCGTCCATCATTTCTGGCTTGAAATGCCGTTGTTGCTGTTTGACCGGTTTTGCATTCGACAGAATGTTCAATTTGTGAGTAGCAACTTTGGGATCTAGTCCTGGCATGTCTTCATAACTCCAGGCAAAGACATCGATGTATTCTTTAATCAGGAGAATTAATTCTTGTTCATCAGCCTCTGGAAGGTTCTTATTGATGAATATTGGACGAGGTGATCCGCTCTCTCCTACATCAATTTGAACTAATTGATCTTCGGTAGGAGGTTCTCTTTGTTCGAATCGGAGTTCCCATTGGGTATCCATTCGTTGAGCCCAAGGATCTGTTTCAGAACTTTCTTCAATATCCTCGTCATAGCCTTCTGGAAGTTTGACGGAGACCATGTTAGAAGATACAGTCAATCGATGAACTTGACCGATGCTGGTATCAGAATCCTATGATCTGGAATCAGAAGAATTAGAATGCTCCTCACTATCGGATTCAGAAGCTGCTGGGGATAATACCGGAGGAGAATCATATCTGAGACCTCTTTTGGTCCTGCTATAGTACATCTCTGACTTTCCTTTCGGCAACGCCGTACGGATAGGAGTTTTTCTACCCTTACCATAGTTGAGACCACTTTTGAAGTTGTAACCTATCTTCTGGATGATGTCTTTTGATTGCTGACTATAACGACGGAGTTGAAGATGCCACGTATCATTAATTTTGCTATCATCCATATAGCTGAATTGTTGTTCAAGTCCTTTACTAAGAAGTATTGGACTCTCGCCTTTCTTACGAGCAGAAACAATATGATATGAATCCTTTGGAAGTTCGAGTGAGACTTCTGTTTGAAGAGATTGTACAACTCCCATTATAAATGATTGAAAGCTATTTAACATATCCAAATAGCACTTAGCATGATAAACGACATCAGTATACTGGAAAGTAGGTGCTTTTTTATTGATTTGTATATTTGTATTTACAGTAGGACCTTTAGCCTTAGTAGGCTTGGTCAGATTGATTATAAGAGGGGGAGAAGAAGAACGTGGAGGAGGATTGGCCTTGTTACGACGGAGGTCGATAACAAGCGGCTCAGAGGAGGTGAGCTCCCTTTTTTCTTTGTTATAAGATAAATCTATAACAACTGGCTCAGAAGAGGTGAGCTGTCTTTTTTCCTTGTTACGACGTAAGTCAATAACAAGTGGCTCAGAAGAGGTGAGCTTCCTTTGATCCTGATCATCATCAGTTGGTTGCTTCTGAACTGGCAAGTGAATAGCCAGTGGCTTGGAGGACTGAGGACGAGAAACACGTCCTTTGACAGAAATGATGAGGATGTCATTAGGCACTATTTCTTGCTCTTCTTTAGTATCCAGAGACAGGACAACCTTCATAAATTTGTCCTTGTACATACGAGCATCGTTGCAGTATGCTTCGATGCCTTTGAAAGGATAGAGATCAGCAACCTCCTTTTGTACCTCTCCATTGTCATCAACATATTTAAAATATTGATGGAGAGTCGAAGGGACAATGTTATGCTCATGCAGAAATGGTCTTTCCAGCAAAGCATTGTAGGAACAACCATGATTGTCGATGATGTAGAAGGTCACCTTTGTACGAAGATTACCTATTTGGAGTTTTAGGCGAATCTTGCCCAGAGGCTCACTCCTTCCCTGATTGAACCCAAAGATGGTAGTGATTGTACTGGAGAGACTATGCACTAGGATTTTTAGCGCATCCAACATTGTCTTCGGCATAATGCTGAGAGCAGACCCTGGATCTATCAGAATACGATCGACTTTCATCGAGTCAATATACCCTGTATAGTAGAGAGGACGGTCGTGCCTGTTGTCTTCCATCAACATGTCATCCTGTGTGAAAGTTATGTTTGGAAATAACTCCAACACACTATGACAATGGAGGCAAGAGACTGGTTCTGCTTTCGGCTTCTTTAGGAGGGCCAGACAGGTTTCTGCTTGCATGAGAGCCTCGCTCAGAGTTTCCCGAGTCTCTTTGGAAAGGCACAAGAGCTTGAAGATTGACAGTCGGGCTGGTGTATTGGCCAACTGAGCTAAGATATCAAAGTTATAAGTCTTTTCAAGTCCGGAAGGAAATAACTTCTTCAAAGGTTTGTCAAAGCGGACTTGCTGTTTGCCTTTGTCAGATACCGTCGGCTTGGGAGGAATGGACACTACAACCGGTGAGGATACAGTAGGAATATCCTCAGTGGAAGCAGGCTGCACCGGAGCAGGCTCAGAAGAAGAAACAGGATTCTCTTGAGCTTCAGGGTAATCTTTTAGATAGGCTTTTCCTGATCTGGTGCCCAACAGGATTTCTTCATCAACTACGGGGTCAAAAGACACCATATTGCAAATCTTTGTCTTGCCTTTGGAACGGTCTTTCTTCTTGGAGAAAGAGAGAATTTCGAACTCTGAAGCAAGATCCGGATGAACCCACATAATCTCGCCATTGTCAAGAGACAAGGGGACGAGACCTTCACTTCATGGAGGAGGGAGATTCTCGATCTCGAGAGTAGCTTTAGGGATAGGAATGACACCGTACTGTACCATCTGGGGCAGAAAGTCACCAAATTGAACTGAGACCATGTTTGCAGTAACAGTCTTCTCGTCTTGCTGCAGAGTGACAACATCGGCATTGACCAGTTCTTAGATTTTGCCTTTGAGCAAATAACATGCTCGAGTGGGATGTCCGATGAACTTGTGATCGACATAGTATTTGGGATGATCAGTCTTACCGACTTCATCGGGCTTCTTCGAGTCTGGAAGCTGGAGCTTATTGCTTTTGATTAAGCAATCAAAGATGCTCACTGTGTCATTCTCGTCAAAATAGTACTCCACTTTCGGACGAGGTTCTCTTGGTGGAGGTGCTGAAGGAGTAGAAGTGGACGTAGGAGGAGCTACATTGACCGCCAGAGATTCTTTGTTCTTGTTCAAATTGATATTCAAAGTTTCTTTTCCTTTGCGGTTGTTCTGGCGATTGCCGCCACCCGATGTTTGGTGTTCATCCCGGTCGGGGTTAGACATTTGTACCCCTAGTTGTTTGAATTTGTCAGCGCTAACTTCAGCTGCTTTAGCGTTGACAATAAAAGATGGCCAGTCTTGGAACTTAGTAGAGCCTGTCCACATGCTGATGATAGGCAAAAGATTTGTCTTACAGGTGTCTATGGTGACAGCGGCCGGAGTTCTATAAGGCATTTTCAAAGCTTCCCGTCGGAACCTTTCAATGAAACTCTCAGCAGTTTTATTGTGTCTTTGTTTAATTTTGTTGAGGGCTGACATAGTCATGTCATTGATCCCTTCATAGAATCGTTCCAGGAAGATTTATTTTAGGCCAGAGAAGGAGGTGATACAACCATCGGGCAAGCTTCTGTACCAATCGTATGCTACGCCAGCTAAACAGCCAACGAATACTCTGGTAAGAAGAGCATCATTTGGTTGAAGTTGTACAGTCATAACCTCAAAGTGGTTAATGAATTTACTGGAAGAAGTACTGCCATCAAACAGTGAGATTGTTGGGATTTTGTACTTCGGAGGAAATGGGACTTCCTTCCATTCAACTGGGTAAGGTTGCTTGATCCCCAACCTCTGTAAGTTGTCCTTCTCCCTGAAGACCTCGAACTGAGTGCATAGGAGCTTGACAGCTTCATTGGCATCTTCCACTGATGTAGAAGGAGCAAGCTTGATCACAGTATTGGAAGGAGGAACAGCATGATAAGCACTACCCCCAGCACCTGATTGACTGGGTGTAGGTTGGATTTGTACATGAGGTACTTGTGTAGATGCTACCCCCAGTCCTGTATTTACAGGCACCGACGATGCTATGATTTCAGGATTTGTAGGAGGTACGGTCGGTGGTACTGTATGCTGGGCCACAATAATGGAATACATACTTGCGACCATTTCAGCCATGGTCTTCAGCTTATCTTCTAGTGCAGCTATTCTTTGGTCTTGGCTGGCTGAACTGGAAGCATCGGGATCTTCATTGACAACATAAGCTGTCACTTCTCTGGGTACGATGGAGGACACTGTTTGTTCTGAGCTTTCGCTGTATGCATCGTAGTCGAAGAAAGAATCATCTCCTGAGTAAGAAGGAAGGAGACGTTCTTGAAGATTCCTTTGACCGATTGTGTCTCGGCTTCGGGATCTGGTATGTTGGAATACTCCTTCAGAGGATTCTTAGAGTAAATCCAAATACCGCTGACTTGGCCTGCGAGGCTTCCCGTGCTTGGAGCACTTCCTACCCCCCAGTGTCTCTGGAAGTCATGTTGACGGAGGCGTACAAAATCTCGTCTTCATCTTCCGACATAGGTTCAGAGCTAGACAAGTTCAGACGATCGAAGACAGATCGTCTTGTTGTCTGACAACAACACTTGATGACCACTCTATGATTGCAATGGTGTCCAAGTGGTTGCACTAGGGATGTTGAGATATTGTCCTATTTTTGCTGGAGGTGTTCTCGGAGATCGGGAACAGCAACGGGACGAGAAAAAGTTTTAGGGACATGTTCTTTGGTAATATTCGAAACATAGTTCCGGTTCTTCAAATGTTTTGTCCCTTGAGTGTACAGGGAAGTACTCATTTCATTGGCATAAGTGTCCGAATTCTTGATCCTGGAGGTTTGCTTCTGACATTGGTTGGTCTTCGGCATTGGTTGTTTGCATTTTACCGAAGTTGGTCGATTGAGATAAATTCTTAAATCAGCAAACTCACCCCCAGGGGTTTCTGTCTGAGACACCAACAATTTTCCCTGTCTTGAATGGAAGATCTGAAGAGTTGGGAGATCCTGGAACTCTGCTATCGGTGTTGGCAGAATACCTCTCTGATCAGTACACTTCCCTTTGGCAAGGAGAGAAGAAGAATCTTTGTTAGAGAGAGTTCTTGTACTGACTGGTGCCGGAGCACGTTCAGTTTGATCTTCTACGGTAAAAACCGAGGAAGACTGAGAAAAGACCATAGGGCCTTTTCCTTTGTTTTGGAAAGAAGGGTTAGCTAAAGAGCGTTTCCCTCTGTTGTCTTCCAAGTCATGGGACGAGAAAGTTTGAGAAAAGACCAAAGGGCCTTTTCCTTTGTTCTGGAGAGGAGGAGGAATAGCCAAAAGACTACCCCCAGTAGATTACGCAGGAGCAACAGAGTATTGGAGAGGAGCAGAGCTTTTTCCCTTGTTGTGAGAACATGAGAGATTAGCCAAAGGGCTGTCTCTCTTGGATTATGCAGACACAGTTTGTGCATGTTTTGATAGCGCACTGGCAGATTGAGCAGGAGGAGTTCTGGCAGAAACTCTTCTGGCCAGAGTTTCAGTAGTTTGCGCAGCAGGAGCCTTGTTGCCAAAGTGCTTGTGTTGTACTCTGGTTGCTGGATTAGTGGACTGCGCGGGCAGAGTGGCAGCCAACTGCGCCAGAGGAACAGGAGTCTTGTACTTTGACAGAGCAGCATATGATGTAGTTTGTGCACTGGCAGCAGCATATTGTGCAGAAGTAGTAGAGGCAGATTGTGCAACAACAGAAACAACAGACTGTGCAACAGTCTTAGCAGCAGTAACATTAGACTGCGTAGCAGTCTTGGTGGCAGAATCAACAGACTGCGCAGCAGTCTTTGGGATCCATACTGGGCATACTTTGCTTGTGGCAGAAGTTGTCGCAGTACGAGGAGTGGTCCTGGAGTTGATCATGGCTTCGTAGGCCGTCTGGTTAACCTTCACAACCAGTGTCTTCTGCGTCTTACCGATAGACGTAACGTCACATTGAGTTGTCACTTCCTCCTCGGAGGAGAAAGTCATCCCCAGCAGAGTCGCCATTTTGTTTACAAAAACAAAAGTTGATCTTTATTTCAACAAACTTTATAAAAGAAGATTACAAGAATTCTGGAAAAGTACAACTGTAGGAATCCAATCTAGAAGACGATTGCTTTATCCCTTGGACGATGTGAACTTTGAAGACGGTAGCCTCTGAATTTGAAGGCGATAGCCTCGGAAGAATGCAGCAGCACTTGGAGAAGAACTCCTGAACTATCTGATATTTCTGAACTTTATGTCTGATCCCCTGGAATAAAGACTTGAAACTCTATTTATAGAGTTCTAGAAATAACTAACTTTTAGTTATTCTGAATGGCGCAAGTTGGATTGCGCATGCACTAGATTGTGCAGCATTAGACTGCGCAGGCAGTTGTCTGATCGTGGGCCAACTGTCTTGGACACATGGCATCATTTGATTGAAATGCGCACGATCGTGTTCAGACGGTTGCCACGTAGTGAGCAATTGATAGCATGAATGCCATGTGTACATTTGTCAGTTGTCATGATGAAGTGCGCCACATAAATTGTGCTGACTTTCGATTGCGCTGGAATAGACTGTGCAGCAGAAAGCCTGGCAGATTACGCTGCATGTACATCTGTCCTCGAGCGCTGTGCGGCGCAATAAACGAACAGTCTCCTCATTTTTTGTGCTGTCAGTTGTCAGAAGATTTGATTGTGTCAGGTAATGATGATATGGCCACATCAGCTTGCGCACTTGAGAGTGTGCGCAGTCCAGTCTGCGCAATCTGGATGATGCGCAATCTGACTTCTGCGCAATTCATTTGGAAGATATATTTCTTGATTTTCATGACTTTGTTGAAGGGTGCAACTTAATTTTTTAGGACCTACAGTGGCCATTCTCCGTAATTTTAACACGGAGAATGGTCATTTTAACACAGAAAATGGCCATTCTCCGTGATTTTTGAGACGAGAAGTGGCCATTCTCCTGTATTTTATGACGGAGAATGGTTCTCTGTCATTTTAAAATGGGGAATGGTCATTTGTCGTGATTTTAGGACGGTGAATGGCTATTCTCCTGTATTTTAAGACGGAGAATGGCCATTCTCCATGAGATTTACACGGGGAATGGCCATTCTTGGATAAAAAATAAAGATAAATTTGCTCTAAACTGTTTTATATATATCATTTTTTAATTACATTTACATTGTTGTTTACAATGTCATTGCTAGATTGGTATATGGTATTACATGTTCATTTGAAAGCAACTTCTTAGTCCATCTCAACCTTGTCTTTGTAATCTTCTGGTGAATGACATCATCTTTTTCTCTCAGGATTTCGAAAGGATTATTCAACAAGCACTTCATATAAAATGTCGTATAGAAGAGGCAGTTGGGTCCTAGTTGTTGTGGGCATCGTGGGGAACATTTCAGCTCTGTGCTCTCATACTCCATCATCACCGGGCTTTTTTCTCTCATCATTAAAACTTTTCTCCTGACGATAGGCTCTATGGTCTTTTTCATTAATTCTGCATCCTCCTTGCTCTTTTTGTACGTATTTTGTATTAAGGAGTTGTAGTGTGTCCAATGGTAGGAGCTGAAGTTGAATGTGAGCAGCGTATTGTGTTTGGAGGTTGTATTAAAGAGTGGAATGAATAGCCACTGTATGTCATCCTCTAAACCCATGACTTCTACATCTTGTTTAAAATTTTCACAGGCGCCGAATGTTGCTTCTAGTTGAATGGTAAGCTCCACGGTGGTCTGTTTCCTCAAAACAAAACACAATATCATGAGTAAGGTTTTACGTCATTTTTCATCGGTGTACACATGAATAGGAATTTTTTAGTTTTGATTCTTACGATTGTATTGGGCAACATGAATGCATACCACTTATTTGTACGCCCTGTAAACTTGGTTGGATGTACGTTCTTGTCAAGTCTTGAATTGTGTTCATCTTCTTTATTATTAGGTTGAGTATGCCAGCCTCTATGTCTTCATTGTTAAGTATGTCTTGTATGTCTTTTGCTGACAAGATGACGACAAATCCCTTTTCTCCCTCTTTTGGGATATTCATGTATACCGTATCACTACATATAAATTTAGTTTAGATTAACTTAATAGAGATTTTTAGGATATAATTGTAAAAAAGACTAGAAAGGAAAAGAAAAAAAGAAAAAAAAAGAGTCATTTGCCGTCCAACTGACACGGAGAATGATCATTCCCCTCAATGTTTGAAGTCATTACATTCCCTTAGTATTATTCCCTTTCTCACTAGTTCAGCTATTTTGGCGTCTTGTTTGGGTTCAGCAGATTCTTTCGATTCCGTCTGCTTATTTTTTCCTCGTCCTCCGGTTTTGGCTTGAGGTTTTGGTTTCGGAGGGGCAGTTGTCTTCCGCTTTTTATTAGCCTCTGCTAGTGTATTCTTCCCTATGGGATGTATTTTTCATCGGCTACTGTCGGTGATGGTTTTCTCAACCTCTTTTTTCCCTTGCTTTTATTGTAATTTCTTTTGGAGCAGCAGGTTCAGCAACTGGTTGAGTCTCAAGCTGCAATGCTACAACCATGGCTTTGAGATTAGCGATCTTTTCAACCTTTTTAATGGCTTCATTCTGCAATGATTCAACTTGTTTCTCAAGCTCGCTTTTTTTCATTCTTGAGCCTTTTATTTGTCTCTTTGAGCTAAACGTACTGATATAAAACAAACAACAATGAAAAGTATGATATCAATCAATATATACCTTTAAAAAAGAAGGAAAAAAATGTCATTCTTTGTGATCTTAACACGTAGAATGACCATTTTTCGTGATCTTAACACGTAGAATGGTCATTCTCCGTGATTTTAACACGGAGAATGGTCATTCTCTGTGATTTTAACACGAGGAATGGCCATTCTCCTACATTCTAACACAAAGAATGGCCATTATACGTGATTTTATAACGGAGAATGACCATTCTCCGTAATTTTAACACGGAGAATGACTATTCTCCTGTACGTTAACACGAGAATGGCCATTCTCCGTGATTTTAACACGAAGAATGGTCATTCTTTGTAATTTTACAACGGAGGATGGCCATTTCTTGTGATTTTAATACGAAGAATGGTTATTCTCTTGTATTCTAACACGGAAAATGGCCATTCTACGTGATTTTACAACGGTCCATGATTTTAACACGGAGAATGACTATTCTTCTGCATTTTCTAACAGAGAATGACCATTCCCCATGATTTTACAATGGGGAATGGCCATTCTCCTACATTTTAACATAGGGAATAACTATTCTCCGTAATTTTAACACGGAGAATGGTCATTTTTTATGACTTTAACACGGAAAATTACAAATCATAACTTTGAAAAAACAAAAAATTTTACCTTGTGCCCTAGCCCTTTAACCTTTTCAAGAAGCTTCTCATATTTAGTAATAATCTGATATTTCTCTTTTCGCAAGGAGTCAAATTCCCATACCGACCCCTCCATCCACTACAAAAAAATAGTCAATTGACGACGGACAAATCCGTCGCTAAATGAAATTAGCGACGAACTAGCGATGAATTTTCAGCCAAATGATACCGTCGATAAAACACTCGTCGCTAAAAAAAAACGTCGCTAGATAGTCGAAGCTTCGACGAAAACATGGCAGAAAAGCGACGGCTGCGTAGCGGCAACTTAGCGACGACTTAGCGATGGACTCGTTCGACGGATTAGCGACGGAATCTTGTCGAACATATTCGACGACTTCGCGACGGCTTACCGACGTACCCCCGTCAAAATTTATGTATCATAAATTTTCTGATACGTAATAGCGACATTTTACCGACGGATACATTTGTTGCCATGCTTTCGCTATTCCGTCGCTACATGGATATATGTAAATCTCTAGAAGTTTGGCGACGAATTTTTTGTCGCTATTATGTCAGTATGCCGTCACTAACTGGATATAAATAAATTTCCAGAAGCTCGACGATGGATTTTTCGTCGCTTCTCCGTCGCTATCCGTCGCTAACTGGATAGATGTAAATTTCCAGTAGTTTAGCGACTGAAAATCCATCGCATGTCCATCGCCGAGCGTCATCATTCCGTCAGTAGTCCGTCGCTAACTGGATTTTTTTTTAATTCCTGAATTCACAGCACCATATTTACCCAATTAATCATTAACAAAATCACGCAATTAATCATTATCCAACAATCTGCAAACAGAATAAAATATCCATAATAACAATAATCCACAAACATCAAAAATATCTATAATCACAACAATCCACAATAACTTAAAATTATCCAAATTATCCATAATCACAATAATCCACAAACAGAACAAAATATCCATAATAAATTAAAATTATCCAAATTTTGATACATTACAAATACAAAAAAAATAAAAAAAAAATGAAAGATCGGCTGGATCGGTTGGATCGTCTCATGGTGCCTACTGTACTTTATGAAGATACTCCTGAACGACGTGAGCCGGCAGACCATCAAATATTTGTTGTGGAACTCGGCGTAGATCTGTCGACGACAACAGGTCAAGGAGAGCAATCGTAGACGAAGCCGGTTGAAAAGCGGCAGCAGCATCAAAAGAAACATGTCTGGTGGAAGAATGACCGGCACCATCCGAAGGACCGGGAGTAGAAGGATCCGGAGCAGTAAAAAAACCTGGGTATTAATTGCGAGGCCATCCGGGTCATCTCCTCCCGCACGGAAGTCACCATCGAGGTTAGAGTCCTAAGCTGTGTCCTCACATCCTCGTCGACCTGAGCCGTGGGAGCAGGAGGCGGCGGCGATGAAAGTCTCGAAGAAGTCTGCGACGGCGCTATGGATCCGACGCCGTAGACGCATCCGCCTTTCCCTATTCTGCCGCGTCTTGTATGAACAAGTCGTCCAAGTGAGCGGTCATGAAAGAGAATGACTGGGCGGACGTCGATTCGTCGATACCCTCGGCAAGAGTGGGCTCAATCGTGCTAATCGCCGCACAAAACTTAACCTATCCAATGAATGTGTTTACTCTACTATGACTTTTCCTAAGTTATAGTCTAAATCCTAAGGCCTCACACTATTGTCACAAAAATTATAAACTAAACTACTTACAATTCTATAACATAAATCTCATAAACTTAAATACTTATATGGGTCTGCTCGGCCCTTTCGTCGACGAAGCTACCGTCCTTCTTCCTTTTGTGCGTACTCTCAAATACATCGTCCAAGGTGACCGAGCGTAGATCTTTTCCCTCCTTTGCCGCCTTTGTCGCCTGCGTACGAAATATTCATAGAATAAAGTTTTTTTTTGATATCAAATAATTAAAAAATAAAGTATTTTTCAATATCTCACCAGATCTCCAAGCGTCGCTGCGTGGGGCCTCGATCCTCCCGTATGCAGATCCGTTGCATGTCGATTCGCCTTCGCCTTTACCCATTTATTCTTGAACTCGGGCGTATTCATTTTTTCAAGCATCTGCTCATAGAAGTCCTCCCGGAGCCAGACCTTCCTTCCACTGTGGATGTCATCCTTCGCGTCCCGCAGCTTCTTTTCGGCGGCTTTTTTGTAGGCCTTGATGATCTCCGCCTCGTGATGGGGGGCCACCAGAACGTCAACTAACATACAAATTCCAATATCAAGTAATTAGAAAATTGGTAGATTAAAGAATAATTAATAATTAAGTAATAACAATATATATATATATATATATATATATATATATATATATATATGCCTTCATCTGGTCGAGCTAGAATTGCCTAATAATGGAAGTTTTGCCTAATAATGAGCCCTCACGCCCCGCTCCCGTAGGAGCAATCGTCCTCGCTAAGGTGTGATGCCGCACGAGCCTAGATTGCGCTCGTGAAAGACGGGTTCCATAATGGCCGATTACAGTGGCAGCGACGAGGTCATCGCACAGAAGTCCTAAGCAGAAACATTGAACATGCAGCAAAAATTTAGAAGCAATACACAAGTTATTCAAAAGAACTCTTTTATTGATATTGAACAATGAAATTACAATAGGCGCAAGGCCATGATTACAAGTCTCTCGTGCTCACTTTTCTCTCATTTTACAAGTGTCACCCCCAGTTTTCACAAACAGGGGTATTTTGGTAATTTTCCACTTTAAAAATTATTTTGGAATTATTTAATTATTATTTGTATTATTTTGGGGTTATTTGAATCGGGTTCGAATTTCAACTCATTCCGACTTGTTTTGACTTGTTTCGGGGACCCGGGGTAGTTTTGACCTTAGCGGGCCCACACACTAGTTAGCCATGGCCCACATGTTAGATATTTTGGTTAGAGACTAGACTAATTATTTTGGTTAATATTAGTTAGAGATTAGTGGTTTCGGTTTGACTAAACTACCCCCGGCTTAACCCTTTCCTATTTATTAGCTATTTAAACCATTGGAGGGCAAACTTGTAATTATCCAAATAGGACAAATGGGACATGTGTGGCCGGCCATAGAGAGGGGATAAGGAGGAGAGAGAAAATCACTTTCCTATTCTTTCTCATCCACTTTTTCTTCTTCTTCTCCAAAGGGCTCCTTCCACTTTTGAAGCTTCCCATTGATTCTTTCTCCAAAGCAAGGTGATTCCTTCTCCAAACTTGTTCCTCTTCTCATGTAGATTGGTTAGGAACCCATTAGGAATGATTCCCATGGTGGTGTCCCCATTAGAGATCATTTTTGTGTCCTTTAGATATTTTTAGGGGTGTCCACATGTAGGTTTGTGTCCCAATAGGAAAAACCCTCTTTTGGACACATGAATATTGTTCTAATATTATTTTTGTGTTGTTCTTCCATATATTCCAGATTTTTGCACATTTTAGAATGAGTTTATTCAAGTATCTATATGTATCATATTCATTCCTATATGTATTTATATATATATAGTTATATATATATATATATCATTCTATGTATATATATATATATATATATATATATATATATATATATATATATATATATATATATATATATATATATATATATATATATATATATATATGGTGAATATTGTGTTGTGTGTGTGTGATGTTTTGGTGTGGGGAAGGACAGCCATGGTCGGCCATGGGGGGGGGGAGTGTTGGTGTTGGTGTGGGGTTGGTGTTGGTGTTGGTGTTGGTGTGGTGTTGGTGTTAGTAGTAGTGGTGTTTGTGTGTTTGTTTGTGAGAGTTTGAGATGAGTGTTGTGAGGAGAGTTTGAGATGAGTTAGTGGAGTGATAAGGGGGGGGGGGGGGGAAATTACTGCTGAATTCAGCAGCTAGGAGGGGCATGACAGCCCCAATAACAGCCCCATTTTACCCTCAAAACAGCCCATATGTTTAGCCTATGTGGTTGTCCCTTTAGTCCCCAATACTAGCCCCAATTGTACATCAAACCACCACCAAAAGCCATCACTATTTGAGTCCCAAAACCCCCTCAAACACAGCCCAAATGACAGCTCTATTAACCCCCAAAAATCAGTCCCCACTTGTCCAAAAATCTGTCCTTTTATTTCCATGTGTGTGTGTGTGTTTTGTGAGATGTGTGTGAGTGTTTGTGAGGTCTTTTGAGAGTAGTTTAGTATCCTATAGTATAGCCTATCTCTAAACTAGTAGGAAACCTATTAGGAAACCTATAGAGAGGCCTATTAGAGTGTGGTATCATGAGAGAGTGAGTGGTGTTGATGAGTGGGGTAATGAGAAGGGTAAATTCATGATATAGGTAAGGTAATGGGTAAAGGGTTAGCATGTGTCCTAAGATGGTCTAGATGCTTAGGATACCCAAATTTCTTGGTAGGTAAACCTTAGATAGGTTGATATCTAGCTACCCTAAGGAGCCTAGGCTAGTGCCATGGGTATTTGCAAGGTTTCATTGGTTTTTGGCAAGGTATCTGGATTTACCTTAGAAGGGTAAATGCTAGTTTTGCCTAAAAATAGGATATTAGTGTTATAAGCCTAAGATGGTGTTAGAACTTGATCCCCGTGGTTGGTAATGATCAAATATGGTACTCTAAGACTAGTTTTGACGTCGGTTGACCTTTTTGACCAAAAATCAGTAAAAGTCAACCGAGAGTCAAACTTAGCCTTTAAGCGACCCGATTTGACCGAAACCAACCCAGAGTTGACCAGTTGACTGAAAGTCAATAGTTGGTCAACATTAGACTAGTTTGACCTAGAGTTGACCAGAGTTGACCAGAGTTGACTTTTTGACCAAAAGTCAACTGTAAGTCAACCGTTGATCCCGATTGACCTAGTTTGACTTGGAATGACTCCCAGTGACCTAATATGACCTAGTATGAACCAGTATGGCCTAGTATGACTTAGTTTGACCTAGTATTGACTTAGACTTGCATTCATGGCTTGTATTAGCTTCCTTTTTCAGTATTTAGCCCTGTTTGACTCATAGTATCTTATTTTAGGTCTGTGATCACTCTGAGCGTCTGTTCACTCTATCAGCTCAGGACCACAGGTGAGTACATTTACTGATAGTTTTCATTGTCTTGATATCTACTATATCCGATTCAGTCGTAGTGTTTTACTTGATTCCAGACACGACGGTTCACGGACTAGTATACATTGGATCCTGTCATGAGATGTTATTCCTGGAGTTTCTTGGTATATGAGTATGAGATATTTCCGTGTTCCGTGCTTGTATAGACACCGATTCCTAAGGGGACTAGCTACCCTCTTACGGAACCCCGTGTCATGACGTGCCATGTCCGGATCCGTGATACTATTCGGAGGATAGAGGGAAATTATTAGGGGTTATGTGATCAAAGCCTCCATGTGTTACTATATATTGCTCGTGCCACCCTCACCTCACGTAGGGTATAGCAGATACCCCGTGCCGGTTATCCAGGTTGGCCAGCATGACCCTCTTCAGAGGTTTCTTTTCGTGTGATTGTCGGGCCAAGTGGATAACCTTTTTTCCGTGATTCCCTAGCCGATCACATTTCGCCCTAATAGTTCAAATCACTTTTATTTATTTGTTGTCATATCTTACATTCTAGATCACCTTTACTTACTGTACTTTCACCATGCTATGATTCATTTCTCTTATGCTCTACCTGCATTTTATACTGTACCATGATGTTGGGACTAGGTTCTGTTTGGAAGAAGGGTTACAACCCCGGTCCTTGTTTAGTTTAAGGGTTGTAACTCGGCTTTCAAATGGTCCCCAAGTCGCCTATATTCTTTGTCTTGTATTTCATTATTACTATCTCTTATAGTATTTCTCAATTCACATGGAACTGTTGTTGGTGTTTGTACTTGCTCATTTTCCTGACAGGATACCGTTGATAAATTTTACAGATGATTTAGAGGCTGATTGCCCGACTTACTACGGAATAGAGTCTGATGGACTTGACCTAGACAGGGGCTTAGTGGTAGAGCCACTAGACTTCGCTCATCCCGAGTAGCCTAGTTTTAGTTAGGTTTGCCTGGCCTGCAAGCCAGCTAGTTCATTTCTGTTGTAGTATCATTATACTTATTATTATTCTGAGACTCTGGATTTTGTGTTAACTGTGACTTGTGGATATTTCTGGACTCGTTTCTTGCCTTATCTATCATATCTCTTTTCCATGCTATCTACCTTAGTTTTCATATATGTGATTGAGACTGTATTGCTATGTTCCTCCGTTCGGAGTGTATATACTGTACAGGTACATTTATCTGTTTAGTCGTAGTATTTACAGACCCTATATACAGTGTTCTACCGCCGATTCTGCGGCGTAGGCTGGACGTAACTACGTGCTCATGTCCCTCTTCAGGGTGCGGGTCCTGACACGTTTTGTGGTGGCCCATGCAGGTCAGTGTCGCAACTAGTGCGAACTCGTAATGGTGCTCGACTTAGAGTGCTAATTACGAGCCTGCAATTAGGACGTAAGATTAGGGTATGATAGGAGTTACTCAATCACATGTTAGGAGATTCTGATCTTTTGATTACCATGACAAATTCTTTTTGTATTGAATTTAATTGTCCGTCTTTGATATTCCTATCATGTGCCATATTGATTCCTTGTTTCAACCTATCCTGAGGATGACGATCACTCGCTCTCAGGCAGCGGGTTCTAGCGCTGTACCAGGAAGGCCCGATCCGGCGGAAGGTCTTCCACCTCCGGCCGTAGGAGCAGCAGTGGCAGATCCGGCAGTTCTTCCACCTCCAGCTGAGGGAGCTGCTACCACAGTTCCTGCCCTTCCGGCGGGAGCAGCAGCAGCAGCAGCGACGATTCCGGGAGGTCTTCCACCTCCAGCAGCGGGACCGTCTATGGTTATTCCTGATGTTCTTCCACCGCCGCCTCCGATACCGGCAGATGCTCAGGGTATGATGGCCCTACTACAGCAGATGCTGCAGACGCAGAGAGCAAGACAGAGGCACAGCACCGTCAGGCAGAGGTGCTGCGACAGATGATGGAGAACTCGCACCAGTTAGCTATGGCAGTAGTGGAGAGAGGTGCACCAGCGACAGTTCAGGGAGCACCAGCACAGCAGCAGGGCCAGGGGAGGCCCAGTACGCATCTCGACTTCAGGAAGATGAACCCGCGGGATTTCAGGGGTACCGAGGGTATCCTATACGCGGACGACTGGCTAGAGGATGTCCAGCGGAGTTTGGAGTTGGCAGAGGTTCCGAGAGCTCTGTGGGTGACTTCTGCAGCGAGCCAGTTCTTTGACATAGCATTGACTTGGTACCGCACGGATCCGCGTGCGTCAGTGAGAGGTATATCTTGGAAGGACTTCAGGAAACTCTTTAAGGAGAAGTTCTACCCAGATGTAGCCTTGACAGCTTTGGAGGGGCAGTTTGCCAGTCTGGTGCAGGGGAACTCGTCAGTGGACGTATGCAGGGAAGTTCTTCTGCCTGAGCAGGTTTGTACCCAGTTTGGTTCAAGACGAGGGGTGCAAGGCCCGGAAGTTTGGAGGGGTCTCATTCATGCAGTGCGCATTCCGCACATCTGGGCGACGAGACCAACATTTGAGCAGATCTGATGGAGGCCCAGATTGCAGAGGAGGACTTCGGCCTCAAGCCGAAGAGAATCATGACGCTTGGGATCCAGTTCGAGTGCAGGCCAGCGAAGCATCCATATTTCCAGCAGAGGCAGTTCCAG